>OV702284.1:356428809-357628809 GCA_916181665.1 Avena sativa | reverse complement strand
TGCCTTGGGCATCCCCTTCTTCATCAATAAAAAGCTCAGGTCTGTCTAGTTACTTTGTTTTTATTGTTTCATGCACAATTGTGTTGTTCTTGGAGCGTCTTAGTTTTCATTTGATTTGCTTAGTTTGTTTAGTTTTCTTTAGTAGTTTGGACCCCCTCTCTCGCTGTGTTGTTTTGCAAATAAGTTTGCTTGGTGTTTGGAAAGGAGTAGTAAGTTCTTGCTTGAAGTGCAAGAGGAGCTTGCATTGACTGTGACTTAGACTTTAGAATGACATGCTAGGTGTTGTTTAGCATTATGCTTAGTGAGTATTGCTGTAGAATGTCTTGTTCCAAACAATTGGGATTGCTTAGTGTGCCTTGAAGAAATTATGCATTGTTTTAGCATGCAAAAGCATAGTATGGTGGTATTCTCCTTTAGTGCTTTGTTTGGGTTGACTTGGCACATGCTCACACCATGTTATGATTATGACAAGTCACCATAGCCTCTATGATCATTTAGTACTTGACTTGTAGTACCACTCTTTGCTTTGATTAGTTCGCTTTGTTGCATTGCATAATTATGGCCATTATTGCTCTCTTAGTTGGTTGCTCCCAGTCTTTTGCTAGCCGCCAATTGTATGAGTAAGTTCTACTCATGCTTCCAACCCCCAAGAAACCAAGTTATTCCAAAGTGTCCACTATAAACTCCTATGCATGGTGTGTTACACCACTCCAAAGTATATTCTTGTTTTCAACTATCTTTCAATTAAAAACTATTTTGTTATGTGAAAACTTAGTGATTAAAGCCCTCACGAACTTGATGGCACACTTTATTCTTTGCCCCTAATAAACTTGAAGCATTGTGACAACTTTGTTGTATATGCTTGCACTTATAAGTTGGAATTAGCAGAACCGTGCTGTCACGGGGAACGTTTTCAACATTGCACTTGTACCTTGTTGTACTCAGTTGATATCATGTTCTTTTGTCTATGGATGTCACCGGTGTGAAATAAAGAGGGGACTTGTAAGTCCATGGAGTTTGTATCCTGTGTTAGATAAACGCCTAGGCCGCTAGCCTAATCCATGCTTAATCATGGTGGAAACTTGCAGCATCACCATAGTGACATCTATGAAGCATTCTTCTTCTAAAAAGAGACACATTGAGAAAAGAGGAAAAGAGAGAAAAAAGCACCATATTCCCATGGTACATAAGAAGAATTGCTGAGATGATCATTGTCTGCTTGCCTTGTCATTTTGGTTATGGGAAAGCTCATGTGCCATATGCAAGGGGTACCCCGTTGGCGGTTTTCAATGATATGAAAATACTTACAGTGACAAGAACTTACCTGGACCCAAAGTTGAGTATGCATGAGGTGTGGCCCTCGTATTCAAGGGGCATGAGATTGCCAACTTATACTTCGTCAAGCATATACTCCAGCTTTGCCACTTTAACCTTAATCACTTCAAGATGCTTATGATAGGGGCAATGAGGGCTGAAAGCTAACAAGTACCATAATTTTTGGAAGATCTTTTTGAAACTTGTAATCCCTGCTTCCTTTACAAAAAGGCCTTTCTTCCACCATTATTTGAGTCTCCACTTTCTACCTCTAGGCACCATTAAGAGAGCATAGTTTTCATTCTGTGTGCAATGTTCCAAAGCTTATTAATTGATGCATATTGTGTTATTACTTGTTCATGTGTTGTCTGTTTCTAGTCACCCTTGTGAATTTTGCAGGTGTCCTATGCATTATATTGCTATTCTATGAGGGACAAGCTAATTACCACTATGCTATGTTTTCTGCATGTGAAACAAACAAAAGTTTTTCAATGCATATTATTCATGACCTTTGTTTGTAGCTTGCCATGTTGCATGCATAATTACTATGTCCTATTGTTAGAACTCCATCTTTCATGCACATGTTTAGAGTTCTTTGATCCCAGCTTTCAAGGCTTGCAAATGGTTGGATCTTTATTGTGAGGGTGCATGTCACCTAAAAAATTATTCTTTTATCACTTACCTACTTGAGGACGAGCAGGAGTTAAGCTTGGGGATGTTGATACGTTGGAAATGTATCTATAATTTTTGATGATCCATGCTTGTTTAGTATCTACTTTGCTTTACTTGTCCACACTTTGAGGTGCTTTTTACATGTTTTCTGGTACTAACCTATTAACAAGTTGCAACAGTGCCAGATGCCTGTTTTATGCTATATTTGGTTTCAGAAAAGTTAGTAAAGAAATATTCTCGGAATTGGACGGGACGAAGGACAAAGTCAATAACTTTCTGTGGGGAACAAGAAGTCCAGAGTGGAGCCCGAAAGGCCAGCCAGGGGGGCAGACCCACCCTAGGCGCGGGTGGGCCCAGCCCCGTGCCTACCTAGGGTTTGGTGACCCTGGCTGCCTCCTGGTCTCGCCCCTTCGCCTATAAGAATCCCCCGATACAGAAACCCTGAGTACCCGATCAGAAATCCACGAAACCGTCTGTAGCCACCGCCACCATCGTCCCTAGATCGGGGGGTCTGAATTTCTTCCTGGCACCCTGCCGGAGGGAAGATCATCCCGGAGGCCTTCTCTCTGGTATGATTCGTGAGTAGTTCCACCTTGGACTATGGGTCCATGTAGTAGCTAGATGGTTGTATCTCCTCCTTTGTGCTTTCATGTATAGATCTTGTGAGCTCCATTCATGATCAAGATCTAATCTATTTGTAATCATGCATGTTGTGTTTGCGGGGATCCGATGGATATTGAGATTATTATGTTGGTTTGATTAATGGTTTTATCTTTATGATTCTATCATGTCTGTGTTGTTTGTGATCTTGCATGCTCTCCGTTGCTAGTGGTTATCTTGGCCAAGTAGTTGCTAGTGACTCCAAGAGGGAGTATTTATGCTCGATAGTGGGTTCATGCCTCTAGTTTCCAAGGGAAGTGACAATAATCTCTTCGGTTGTAGATGTGTTGTTGCTACTAGGGAGAAAACAATGATCTCTTGTTCATGGAACATGTGGACTGTTTACCTTACACACTTTGCTTAAAGAAGTTGTCTGTTGCTTGCAACTTAATATTGGAGGGGGTTCGGATGATAACCTGAAGGTGGACTTCTAGTCATAGATGCAGTTGGATGACGGTCTATGTATAATGTTGTATTGCCCAATCAACCTCATAGGATCTTTCTGGCTAGTAATTGCATTGTTATGCCTTGCTAAGTTCCTGTCAATTGCCCCGCTGTAATTTGTTTACCCTTCATGCCATGTTGTTTATCTAAGGAGAGCACCTCTAGTGAACTATGGACTCCGGTCCAATCTTTACCATTGATACATCTTCCACTGTTACTTGTTTACTTGCTGCAAATCATTACCTTCCACATCATACGTTAATCCTTTGTTATAGCAAACCGGTGAGCTTGACAACCTCACTGATTCGTTGGGGCAAAGTCTTGAGTTTGTGTTGTGCAGGTCTCCGCGTTGTTTGCAACACCTGTGTGACGTTTCCTTCCTCCTTCTGGTTCGATAACCTCGGTCTCAACTGAGGGAAAACTTGCTGCTTGCTCTTCACACACCCTGCGCTTGGGGTTACCAACAAAGTGCCACGTGGAGCATCATCGTTCTTGCTCACAGAAGTTTATCAGTAGCAACAGTTTGTAGTGGCAACAGCAACAGTGAAACAGGAGCAATAGTAACAGTAACAGTGGGATTCGAGTGCGGTAGGCATAGGGATGGATAGACGGGCGTTGCATGGACGAGTCTAAACATGTAACTTCAAGATCTAGGGCATTGCAGATAAATAATAACAAGCATCCAAGTACTTAACATTCCTAGGCATGTGCTCCAAATATAGTCATACGTGCTCGCAATGAGAACTTGCACAACATCCTCTGTCCAGCCAGCCGTGGCAGCAGGGCCTCTAGGGAACTACTGGCAATTAAGGTGCTCCTTTTAATAGAGCACCGGAGAAAAGCATTAACACTCCGTGAACACATGTGATCCTCACACCACAACCATCCCCTCCGGTTATCCCAATTATTGTCACTTTGGGGCCTTTGGATCCGGACAATGATATGTGTACACAACTTGCAAATAAGATCACAAACAATACTATCATAATGATTCAATAATAAGTTCAGATCTGAGATCATGGCACTCGGGCCCTAGTGACAAGCATTAAGCACAACAAGTTGCAACAAAGTCAAATAGCACTAATAGAGATACTAGGCACTATGCCCTAACAGATCTTATTCGATTACATGATAGAACTCATCCAATCCCTACCATCCCCAAGCCTACAGCGGGGGATTACTCACTCATGGATGATGTAAACATCGGTGGTTGATTGAGATGCGTTGGTGATGACGATGGCGGTGATCCTCTCCAAATTCCCCGTCTCGGCAGGGTGCCAGAACGGAGTTTCTCGATCCGAATCTTGGTTTTTGGTGGCGGTGGCGGAGCGGAACTCTTTCTGGAAAACTCTCGAACCCCCCTCGGTTTTTAGGTCAAAAGGTAACTTATAGGCGCAGAGGGAGGCCGAGGGGGTGCCTGGGGTGGTTGCACCCCTCCAGGCGCGGCTAGTGGTGGGCCCGCGCCTAGGGTGGGTGTGGGCCCCCTAGGACTCCTCTCCGTCTCATCTTCTGGCTCCATGGATCTTCTGGTGAAATATAATTTTTTGCATATTTTCCGGGATTTTTCCGGATAGTTCATTTTCTGCATAAAAACAAGACACCGACGTAATTCTGCTGAAAACAGCGTCAGTCCGTGTTAGTTGTATCCAAATCACACAAGTTTAGAGGCGAAACAATAGCAAAGTGTTCGAGAAAGTAGATACGTTTTGGACGTATCACGTTCCGGCAGCGCTTCCGCAGTCGGTCACACGCTCGGTACTCGATGAAGACCGTCCTCTCCCTTGTTCCAGCAGGCAGCGGAGGTTGTAGTTCTCCCCTCGCGATTCCGGCAGCACGACGGCGTGGTGTCGGAAGCAGAGGGAAGATCCTGCAGGGCTTCGCCTAAGTCGGAGCAGGTTATGGTGGAGAAATAGGGTTCCTCGGCGATCTAGGGTTTAGAGGCCGGAGAGGAGGAGGTGGAGTCGGCAGCGACTAGGGCGGCGGCGACGATCCGGCGGCGATGCGGCTAGGTGGGGAGGGGCTAGTTGTGTGTCTCTTGGGGCACCCCTCCCCTCTATTTATGAGAGGGAGGGAAGTTTGGGAGAGGGAAGTTTGAATCCTTCCCCAACTCCCTCTCCTTGTTGGCTTATGGTGGAGAGAAAGAAGGATTCTTTCCTTCCTCCACCAGGATACATTGTCCCAGTTTGACTTTTTAAACTTGCCTTTTGACTTTCAATTTGGAGCTTAATTTCTTTCTTGTAAATGCCCAACCAAGTGACCTAGGACATGATTCAATCATTCCACTTATCCTTGACACATTCATGTACCCTTCCCATTCCGGTCCGGTGAATCTTCTAGACCCTTCTAGAACCTCTCCGATGAAATCATCGGAATCATTCCCGAACTCCGGAATTGGACTTTCCTTATACGAATCTTATTCTCCGGACCATTCCGGATCTCCTCATGATATCCCGGATCCCATACAAGACTCCAAAAAACATTCGGTCTCCCTACTTACATTCCATATCTACTAAACAACATCGAATCCTTAAGTGTGTCTCCCTACGGTTTGTGAATTACGCAGACATGACCGAGACTCTTCTCCAATCAATAACCAATAGAGGAATCTGGAAATTCATATGGCTCCCACATATTTCTACGATTAATTTGCAATCGAATGAACCACTTACATACGATACCAATTTCCCTTTGTCTCGCGATAGTTTACTTATCCAAGGTCGGATCGTCGGTATCTCTGCATACCTAGTTCAACCTCGTTACCGATAAGTACTCTTTTCTCGTTCCCGTGATATGTGATCCCTTGTGAGCCAGTCACATGCTTGCAAGCTAACTGGATGACATTCCATTGAGAGGGCCTAGAGTATATCTATCCGTCATATGGATGGACAAATCCCACTCTTGATCCAATGTGCCTCAACACATACTTTTCGAACACTCAATGCCACCTTTATAGCCACCAAGTTACGGTGTGGTGTTTGATGTCAACAAAGCATCCATCTGGTGATGGTGATTAGCATGATCTCATGGTCGAAGGAATTAGGTTGCTATGTATCAGAAAGCTTATAGCAAACGAACTATTGAAATGACTTGATCTTTATGTTACGCTTATCTATAGGAGTATGTCCATCACACCATTCTCCTAATGATATGATCTTGTTGTTAATGACATCTCAATGTTCATGATCAGGAAACCATGATCATATATTAACCAACAAGCTAGTTTAACAAGAGGCTTTACTATGGACTCTTATGTGTTTACAAATCACACAAGTATTAATGTTTCCGGTTAATACAATGTAGCATCCCAGTTGTCTAACACCTGTAATGCTACTTGATCTAGTAATAAAAGGGCCACTTCCTACATATAATTATTGCATCATCATCATATCATGCTCACGTCATCATGCCACCTTGCATTTGAGCATCATACAAAACCCTCTTTGTTTTGGTTCTTATCTCATATGCATTATTAATTGTATTTGCCTCTTGATATTGTATTTGGTTCTTGATATATTGTTAGATGCCCAAGTTGAGTTGGGGGCATATCTTTTATTGACTCCACCACCTTCTTCACCACCTTATATTTTCCACCATCCAATTAATATGAGCTGGCATTTATTTGAGTTTACTAGCTCATGTGGGTTGGGTGGATCCATTCCCAATCCTTTTGCTTGGCCCTTACTCCAACTTTGGAGGATGCAAATAAATAAATGCCATGAGATATTGTTTTGTTTTCACAGGATAATACCTAGCATTTAATGCATCTGCATGGGCCATGCAGAACCACCACATCCAAGCCATCTGGTTTATAATTTTGCAATCCTTGGAGTGGGTCTTTTCTCTTATCTTACTCTCTCCTTCCCTTTTGCTTGATCTAGCTAGAGCAATGCAAGCATCACCTTTTTACTTGTCATTTGAATTTCTTTTGTTTTCTTGCATAGATCATCTCTCTCCCTCTTTGCTTGACCTTGATAGTTTGATCTTGTTTTGTCTTGTCAAACACTCAACCTTTCCCTCTCTCTCTCCCCCCTCTAGCTAAACCCTAATTACCATACTCCATGCATGCACATGTGATCATGTGTCATGCACGAGCCCTTAAACCCCTCCTCTCTCTATCTCTCTTGTTAGCTATAGAACCTACCCTAAACTCCATACCCCATCTAAACCCTAATCACCCCATCTATCTAGTCCCAATTACTCATCCTCCCTTCTAACCCTAAACCCCACCTCCCTCTCTAGACCATACCCACCCATGTGTGTTGTTGTTGCATGCTTAAGACCTAACCCCCCCTCTCTCCCGGCCTTCCTCTCCCTCCTAGCTGGTCCCACCGTACCCCCTAGCTACCTCTCACCTTGCCAAGTCCAACCCTAGCCGAGCCACCCTCCCTCCTACCTAGACCTCCTACCCGAGCCCACCTCTCCCCCTCTCTTCTCTCCCTACCCTAGGGGCCCCTCTAACCGAGCCTGCCCTGCCCCTTGCACTCGCCGACCCCACCTGGCAGCCCCTCCCCCAGGTCTACCTGCCTGCGCCACCTCCCTGGCCCCATGCCGAGCACGTGAAGGAGGGGTGCAAAAAGGTGGCCGAAGCCACCTTCCCCTCCCCCACGCAATCCTCACCTGCCCCCGTTCTTATCTACTACCTCACCCCCTCTCTGCCTCGCCATAACCACCCCAGAGGCCCTGCCTCGCCTCCCTTCTCCCTCCACACCATCAACCACCGATGCCGGCCACCACCGTCGCCCCCCCACCTCCGGCGTTCCAGTAGGCGCAGGCGTGCAGGAGCGTGTCAGCAAGGTCGAGGAGGCCCCTCTGCTTCGACCTGTACCCGCGGACGAGGAGGAGAAGGCCCAGCCTCGCTGGACACCGACTGCACCGAGGCCAAACCCTAATCCTCTGGCCGTCTGCCTCGCCGCCGATCTGTTGCGCCCCCACCAGATCCAACTACACCGAGAGCCCCGCGGTGAGCTCCTCTTCCTCCTGGACATGCTCCGCCTCGCCGGGTAACCCTAGCTGCGCCAGTCGTTTCGTCGAACGCCCTCGGTGCGCGTCGTTCGCCGTTGTCTGCCAGGGTCCCGCGCCGTCTAGAGCCTCATCTAGCCCGCGCCCTCCCTCCTGTCAACAACCCTAGTCCAGCCCAGTGGTTGCCGCCTCCGCGCGCGCACCCCAGATCCCTGGTTCGATTCCCCCTCGCCGCGCCAGCCTCTGCTTTTTCGTCAGTTGGTTCAGAGAAGAAAAACAGTGCGCGTGGTCACTTTGCACTTAACCCCCCACCTTTTTGCGCCTCAACCCGCGACCCTCAGGACCCACCTGTCTGTGCCTCTGTCTTTTTGCAAAAAGGATCCCGGCAAACGTTTTAATTAACCCGCAGTCCCTCCCTCTCCTGTGCGCGCGTGTGGTGCTGAGTCAGCACAGGGCCCCACTTGTCATTAGCAGTGGCTGGGTTCCTCTGAGTAGAAAAAGTATATCTGGTTGTCTGTTTTAATTTAAACCTTTTTCAAATTAATTCAAATTCAAATATAAATCTGTTTTCAAATAACTTTTAAATTATGAATTCAAATAATACAAACAATATATGTTTTGAAATCAGAAAAATGTGAGGATTTCAAATATGCTATTCAAATTACCTTTTGCACATTTAAAATTCCAAGTTGAGTAAATTACAACAAAATGCCACTGGAACTTAATAAATTAATAACTTTTGATATATAACTCCGAATTTAACAAATGATATGTCTAAAATGATCAGCTCGACGAGACCTTTCTGTTTATGCTATCCATGACTTCAATTGCAGCATGCATCATGTAAATATATAATATACAGCAACTAATATGACAATAAAAGGGGACCAGAACTCAATAAAAATGTTATCTCTTGTATTCTACACCTCACCCATGCCATGCTACATTATTTCCATGCAACTTGTGCATCATTCATCATGGCATGATTGTTTGCTTGTCGCATTTTATTCATATGCTTGCGCTCTTTATTTATGTTGGCCCTTGTTTGTTTGGTTCTTTCTTCGAATAGACGCTGAGCAAGGGATATACCAAGAGAACCAGGAGCACTACCCAGATCCGTCTCTCGCTTCAACTGAGTTGCCAGGAAAGCACTACCACATTCTTGCATATATACAGTACCTATTGTCTCTATCTTATTCTTGCATAATTGAGTCGCGATTGCATTAAACTGAATCCCAAGTATTGCATAGCCTTTACTTTTAAACCCCACCAAGCCTGTTCCTCCATCCCATGAGCCATTACTACAGGAGTTGTTTGAGCCATGCGAGTCGTAGAACAGCATGTGTAGGGTTTGTGAGTGTCTGATGGATAACGAGGTACCTAAACAACTTAACCTGAGTAGTAATGGGATAACTAATGAAAGTGGCACCGGTGAGCAATATCTGCTATTTGGTTTTTCCTGCTCACTTGTGTCCCGTAGGACCCCGAGTACTTGATTCCTGTTCCTTGATTTATCGCGCTATCCACATCCGGGAGGCTTATGGGACCCCCCTGAGCCAGAGCTTGATTCCGTCTTATTTCTTGGGGCCACAAACTAGTTTGAGGTCTTATTTACTATCCTGTACTTATGCCATGTTTACTGCTTTATTTAAGATTGTGCGAGGAGCACACTGTACCATTTAGGTAAGCGGAATGTTTTCGCGGTATCGACAAGCCCAGTCACATTTTCGGGTTCCCAGTCGTTTACAGCCATTGACGCAAACCTTGAGTCCGTCTCGGAGTCAGCTAGCTTCGTTGCGGGTCTACTCAATGGGGTGGCCCCCTGAAATATTTCTGAATCTTGTGATTGCTTTGTCGTGAAGGCCTCGTTGGGTTTTGATTTGGTTTTTCCGAGGTTGATCGAGTGTGTGTTGCTATTTGTGCACCCCTGCAGAGTAAAACTTTCTGAAAGCCGTGTCCGCGGTTATGGACGACTTGGAGCACAGTTTCTCGATCATAGACAAGCATAACTAAAGTACCGCTTTTAATTTGACTAAGTAATTGACTAGTAAATAGTGCAACACTCATGGAATGGTTAATAAAACTGCCAACGGATGGGAGGGGTTGCTCGTCCGCTTCCTCGTCGGTAAGCGAGGAGGAGGAGGGATCTGGTGATATTACTGTTATAACTGTTGTCATTAATTCACGGACATCCGTCTATCTTTGGTTAGGCGGATGGTTAGCGAGTATCTATAGAACTGTTAGGGTTTATATTTTGCTGCAATTGCGTCACCCCAGGTTGTGTCCCCTTTAGAGGCATAAAGACTTGCTGAGTACCCTTAGGGTCTCACACGATAAATTATTGGTTCAGATGAACAGGTACCCTCGCAGGACGGATACTGGGTGGAAGAGGCTGATGATGTGGGCAACGATCGTGCGGTGTAGAGATTCCGGGAATGGGGATTCGTGAGATCTGTGGGCGGGATGTGCTTACTTCTGTGGCATCTTATGCCGATTTGCTTCTTATCCGTACTCGGACTTGTTTTGCCGCTTCCGCGTGATACTCTGATGTGTGATGTATGAGGAATTATCCTAAAATATTATATCTATCTAGGTCATTTGAATCTTGCCGTATGGCGTTGCTATATTTCCTTTCTTTCTAGATGGAATGGCTCTGATGTACTTTTGTATGGTGGCTTGCATACATACTCATTTGTGTATGTAGTTGATCCCTTCGCCTGCCGATTACGCCGCCCGTACAGGTCCCGATGAATTGGAAGTGGTTGGGACGGCCGAAAGGTCTACCCGTGAGTGGCTTTTGGGGCCCCACCGTACTATTTCAACCACTACCGTTCATCCAGGCTTGTATCTAGGAGCGTAATTCACCGAGGTGGTTACAAATTGGTATCAGAGCCATCCCGACCTTCAGGGTCTCAGCCAAACGGTCGTTGTCAGTCTAGGAAATATTTTTGGTAGTTATGTATATTAGGGAAAAACAAAACGTGAGAGTAGGACTGCTTCTACTTTTCTTCTTACCCACCCACCCACCCTTTTCTGGTAAGGAAGTGTAACGTTTTCAATCCTCTTCTAAAAATTCAAAATAGGATTCACGTGTTCTGGGTTTCCGTAGTACCATAGGTTGTGTGTGTGTGTGTGTGTAATTCTTTGTCTGTTTGTTGCATCCAAGTTGTTATCTAATCAGCCTTTTGGTTATCAACTGTTGGTACATTCCATACCGACAGTCTTTTGCAAACCGACGCGATCTGTCTTACTCTTTGTTATCCGACGTTATCTTGTTTGGGGTGTTCGTTTCCGTAGTGCTAATCTTAGGTTCAACGTGAGAAGAAGGGGTTAGGATATGTGTTCCACTTATTCATGTGCGGAGTAATGCTTTGAGTGCGGGATGGAGTCGCGACCATACCACTACTCTTATCATTCGCTTTTGTATATTGAATTGGTAGGGTCACTAATCTTGATTCGTTAAGTAATTTTGCGCATCTATTGGTATTTTAATGCCGAAATTTGTGAAAAAATTCTTTGATATATTTGTGTACCACACTCCTTTTCAGTCGCGTGCAATATGCTTAATATCTTCTAGGTGCTTTGAACTTTGTTGATATTTTAATATCATCTTAGTAAATTGTATCCTTTAATCTTGGTTAATTCCATCTTGGTACTATTTTGGATTATTATTATTCTCCATTATAGTACTGACTTGTGTTTTATATCAATCTCAGGATGGCTCCACCACGCCGTTCAGATGAGGACATACCACCGGAATTGGGGGCCGCGTTGTCAAACATAGCCAATGCCTTGGCAGCAATGCAGCAGAACCGGCAGCGTTTGGAAGAAAGTGTCAGGAGAAATGAGTTTGCTCCACTCCCTCCACCTCCCAAGCGGGGCGACATCAAAAGCTTCCTGAAATTCAACCCTCGCCAGTTTGATGTTTCTGATCGACCACTGGACGCGGATGATTGGTTGCGTGAGATGTCAAGGTTACTCGAGACTGCTGATGTTCCTGAGCAGGAGTGGGTAAAGTGTGCTACTCACCTTCTAAAGGGAGATGCAGCTCTCTGGTGGGAGAATTACTTGAAGGCAAGCTGCACTGGTTTTCAGCCTACTTGGGAAAGGTTCACTGCAGCTTTCAAAGAGCAATTCCTGTCAGAGATTGTCATGGAAAGGATGAAGGAAGCGTTTCTCAACCTCAAGCAGGGAAATGATAATGTCAACACCTACATCAGGAACTTCATGAACCTTTCTCGTTATGGTGGCGATGAGGTCTCCGATGACAAGAAGAAGCAAAAGAGGTTCAGGCAAGGGCTCAATGCATCGATCAAATATGCAATCACACATGCAAGGCCGGCATCTTTTCTGGAACTTCAGCATACAGCTTTGCAGGAGGAAGCAAGTAGGCAAGTGTTTGAGGAGTCCAAGAAACACAACCGTGATGCACCAAGCTCTTCAGCTATGTCAGCTCCTTCTAAGCGGCGTGTCTGGGTTCCTAACACCCCACCGTCGCTCCCGGCTTCACCAAGACCTGCAAGCTACGCGTCAAGGCCACCAAACTTCATCACTGCTGCTCCCAGGGGCTACACCCACAACTACCCTGGAGCGCCTGGCGGAGTCCCTGGCTACGTTGCTCCACGTCCACCTGGTGCTTGTTTCACGTGTGGAGATCCTGGACATCTGAACTGGAACTGTCCGTTGAAGAACAAAGCTCTTCCTCCACCCCCTCCAAGACCTGCGGCAAGCTCTCCTATGGTTCGTGCACCACCACCTCGGGTTCTCAACATCAACACCAAGCCCGGGTCTACGGTTGCTCGTGCCAATTGTGTCAACGCCGCTCAAGCTGAGCATGCACCTGGAGTTGTGATGGGTATGCTTTCCGTTAACTCAGTCCCTGCACGAGTTTTGTTTGATTCTGGTGCATCGCATTCTTTTGTTTCTCACAAGTTTGCAAATGAGAATGAGTTAGCAATGGATCCGCTCCTTAAGAAGTTAATGGTCCTTTCTCCTGGAACAAATATGGTAGCTTCTAAAGTCAGCCATGGCAATCAAGTTGAGATTGGTGGCTCTTAGTTCTCGGCTTCTTTAATTGTTCTGGGCAATTCTGACATTGATGTCATTTTGGGCATGGATTGGTTGACAGCAAATGCAGCTATGATTGATTGTGCTGAACGCTCGGTTTCTCTGAAGATTCCTGAAGGCCATATAGTCTTTTCTCCAAGTCTGACTCCTGCTATCCAGCTTTTCTCGTTGGCGGCTCTGAATGATGATGCTATGGAAGCTATTCAGAGAGTCCCAGTGGTCTGTGAGTTTCCGGATGTTTTTCCTGAAGAGTTGCCGGGTATGCCTCCGGATCGTGAGGTTGAGTTTGTAATTGAGCTTGAACCTGGAACGGCTCCTATCTCCAAGCGGCCATATAAAATGGGTCCTGTTGAGTTGGCTGAACTCAAACGACAGCTTGATGAACAAGAGAAGTTGGGTTTCATTCAACACAGTACTTCTTCTTGGGGTAGCCCAACAATCTTTGTGAAGAAGCGAGACAAGACTGATAGACTTTGTGTTGACTATCGGGCTCTCAATGCTAAAACCATCAAGAATAAATATCCCCTTCCGCGGATTAATGATCTATTCGATCAGCTAGCTGGAGCTGTGGTATTCTCTAAGCTGGACTTGAGGAGTGGTTATCATCAAATCAAAATTCGCAAGGAAGATGTGCCCAAAACAGCTTTCACCACCTGCTATGGCCTGTATGAGTACATAGTCATGTCTTTCGGTCTCACCAACGCACCTGCTACCTTCTCGAGGCTTATGAACTCGGTCTTCATGGAGTACCTGGATAAGTTCGTTGTGGTCTATCTGGATGACATCCTGGTCTACTCTAAGTCCAAGGAAGAGCATGAAGAACACCTTCGTTGTGTCCTAAACAAGCTTCGCGAGAACCGCTTGTATGCAAAGTTCTCAAAGTGTGAGTTTTGGCTGCCTCAAGTAACCTATCTGGGTCACGTCATCTCTGCCAAGGGCATTGCAGTCAACCCGGAAACTGTGAAGACAATTGTTGAATGGCTTCCTCCTGTTAATGTCAAAGAAGTGCGGAGTTTCCTCGGTTTGGCTAGTTATTGTCGTCGCTTCGTTCAGAACTTCTCGAAGATAGCAAAGCCTCTTACCGATCTCCTCAAGAAAGGCAAGAAATACCTTTGGACTCCTGCATGTCAAGCAAGCTTTGAGACTCTCAAAGAGAAGCTCACTTCCACACCAGTCTTGGTTCCTCCGGATACATCTAAGCCTTTCCAGATATTCTGTGACGCCTCTTTGCAAGGATTGGGTGCGGTCCTTATGCAAGAAAAACAAGTTGTTGCTTATGCCTCTCGACAGTTGAAGACGCATGAGATCAACTATCCCACACATGACCTCGAGCTCGCAGCAGTTGTCTTTGCTTTGAAGCTATGGAGGCACTACTTGCTTGGCAATCGTTGTGAAATCTTTTCTGACCACAAGAGTTTGAAGTATATCTTCATTCAGCCTGATCTCAACCTTCGGCAGAGGAGATGGATTGAAGCAATCAATGATTTTGATTTGACCATCAACTACACACCGGGCAAAGCTAATGTCATGGCCGATGCTCTCAGCCGCAAAGCTTATGTCAATAACCTCATGATGGAAGAGCAGCAGCCTCTCTTGTGCGAGGAATTCCGCTAGCTCAACCTGGAAATTGTGGAACAAGGGCATCTCCTGAACCTTCTGGCTACTCCTCTATTGGAAGAAAAGATTCGTTTTCGTCAGCGTGGTGATCCGCACACCAGAAAGATCACCTCCCAACTTCAGCTTCCGAAGTATGAGTCCTTCCACGTCGATGATCAAGGCACGCTTTTCTTTGAACACCGGATGTTTGTTCCAAACTACCCGGGTTTGAGAGAGCAAGTTTTCAAGGAGGCGCATGATTCTGTTCTATCTATCCACCCTGGCAGCACAAAGATGTACATGGACTTGAAAACACAATATTGGTGGCCTGGTCTGAAACGATATTGTGCAAAGTATGTCTCAGAGTGTGATGTCTGCCGCAGAGTGAAAGCTGTCCATCAGAAACCTTTCGGTCTTCTACAGCCATTGAAACCTCCGGAATGGAAATGGGAGAAAGTAGAGATGGATTTCATCACTGGTTTTCCAAGGTCGCAGAAGGGCAACAATGCAATCTTTGTTGTCATCGACAGGCTTTCTAAAGTGGCTCATTTCTTCCCCGTCAAGGAAACAATTTCTGGAATTTAGTTAGCTGAGCTCTATATCAACAGAATTGTCTCTCTGTATGGGGTTCCGCTTGAGATCAGTTCAGACCGTGGGAGCATCTTCACTTCCAAGTTCTGGGAAAGTTTCCAAAATGCTTTGGGAACAAAGTTGAACTTCAGCACTGCTTACCACCCTCAGTCGCAAGGACAAGTTGAAAGGATCAATCAGATTCTGGAGGATATGCTTCGTGCTTGCGTCATCTCTTTTGGCATGAAGTGGGAGGAATGTCTTCCTTATGCTGAATTCTCTTACAACAACAGCTTCCAGAAGAGTCTAAAGATGGCACCATTTGAGTCTCTCTATGGTCGCAAGTGCAGAACTCCGATTGGTTGGTCAGGTGCAGGAGAAAGAATTTGGTTTGGCCCTGATATTGTAACTCAAGCGGAGGAGAAGGTGCATATCATTCTTGAAAACCTGAAGATTGCTCAAAGTCGCCAGAAGAGCAATTATGACAGGAAGCACACGGACATGGTGTATGCACCTGGTGATCTCGTTTACCTTCGTGTCACTCCCATGAAAGGCACACACCGCTTTGGTATCAAAGGAAAGCTGGCTCCTAGATACATCGGTCCTTTCAAGATTCGTGGTAGAAGAGGAGAAGTTTCTTATGCCCTGGATCTCCCGGAAAAACTCAAAGTCCATGATGTTTTCCACATCTCTCAGCTCAAGAAGTGCTTCAAGGATCCCGGCAGGACCGTGGATCATGACCTAATCGATCTCCAAGAAGACCTGTCTTATAAAGAACACCCCACCAAAATCCTTGAGACCGCAGAAAGAAGGACTCGCAACAAGTCCATCAAGTTCTGCAAGGTGCAGTGGTCGCACCATTCTGTTGATGAAGCCACTTGGGAACGTGAAGATGAACTCCATGCCAACTATCCTACCCTCTTTGTGTCTTCTTCTTCTTCCTAGAATCTCGGGGCGAGATTCCTGTTTAGTGGGGGAGAGTTGTAGCATCCCAGTTGTCTAACACCTGTAATGCTACTTGATCTAGTAATAAAAGGGCCACTTCCTACATATAATTGTTGCATCATCATCATATCATGCTCACGTCATCATGCCACCTTGCATTTGAGCATCATACAAAACCCTCTTTGTTTTGGTTCTTATCTCATATGCATTATTAATTGTATTTGCCTCTTGATATTGTATTTGGTTCTTGATATATTGTTAGATGCCCAAGTTGAGTTGGGGGCATATCTTTTATTGACTCCACCACCTTCTTCACCACCTTATATTTTCCACCATCCAATTAATATGAGCTGGCATTTATTTGAGTTTACCTAGCTCATGTGGGTTGGGTGGATCCATTCCCAATCCTTTTGCTTGGCCCTTACTCCAACTTTGGAGGATGCAAATAAATAAATGCCATGAGATATTGTTTTGTTTTCACAGGATAATACCTAGCATTTAATGCATCTGCATGGGCCATGCAGAACCACCACATCCAAGCCATCTGGTTTATAATTTTGCAATCCTTGGAGTGGGTCTTTTCTCTTATCTTACTCTCTCCTTCCCTTTTGCTTGATCTAGCTAGAGCAATGCAAGCATCACCTTTTTACTTGTCATTTGAATTTCTTTTGTTTTCTTGCATAGATCATCTCTCTCCCTCTTTGCTTGACCTTGATAGTTTGATCTTGTTTTGTCTTGTCAAACACTCAACCTTTCCCTTTCTCTCTCCCCCCTCTAGCTAAACCCTAATTACCATACTCCATGCATGCACATGTGATCATGTGTCATGCACGAGCCCTTAAACCCCTCCTCTCTCTATATCTCTTGCTAGCTATAGAACCTACCCTAAACTCCATACCCCATCTAAACCCTAATCACCCCATCTATCTAGTCCCAATTACTCATCCTCCCTTCTAACCCTAAACCCCACCTCCCTCTCTAGACCATCCCCACCCATGTGTGTTGTTGTTGCATGCTTAAGCCCTAACCCCCCCCTCTCTCCCGGCCTTCCTCTCCCTCCTAGCTAGTCCCACCGTACCCCCTAGCTACCTCTCACCTTGCCAAGTCCAACCCTAGCCGAGCCACCCTCCCTCCTACCTAGACCTCCTACCCGAGCCCACCTCTCCCCCTCTCTTCTCTCCCTGCCCTAGGGGCCCCTCTAACCGAGCCTGCCCTGCCCCTTGCACTCGCCGACCCCACCTGGCAGCCCCTCCCCCAGGTCTACCTGCCTGCGCCACCTCCCTGGCCCCATGCCGAGCACGTGAAGGAGGGGTGCAAAAAGGTGGCCGAAGCCACCTTCCCCTCCCCCACGCAATCCTCACCTGCCCCTGTTCTTATCTACTGCATCACCCCCTCTCTGCCTCGCCATAACCACCCCAGAGGCCCTGCCTCGCCTCCCTTCTCCCTCCACACCATCAACCACCGACGCCGGCAACCACCGTCGCCCCCCCACCTCCGGCGTTCCAGTAGGCGCAGGCGTGCAGGAGCGTGTCAGCAAGGTCGAGGAGGCCCCTCTGCTTCGACCTGTACCCGCGGACGAGGAGGAGAAGGCCCAGCCTCGCTGGACACCGACTGCACCGAGGCCAAACCCTAATCCTCTGGTCGTCTGCCTCGCCGCCGATCTGTTGCGCCCCCACCAGATCCAACTACACCGAGAGCCCCGCGGTGAGCTCCTCTTCCTCCTGGACATGCTCCGCCTCGTCGGGTAACCCTAGCTGCGCCAGTCGTTTCGTCGAACGCCCTCGGTGCGCGTCGTTCGCCGTTGTCTGCCAGGGTCCCGCGCCGTCTAGAGCCTCATCTAGCCCGCGCCCTCCCTCCTGTCAACAACCCTAGTCCAGCCCAGTGGTTGCCGCCTCCGCGCGCGCACCCTAGATCCCTGGTTCGATTCCCCCTCGCCGCGCCAGCCTCTGCTTTTTCGTCAGTTGGTTCAGAGAAGAAAAACAGTGCGCGTGGTCACTTTGCACTTAACCCCCCACCTTTTTGCACCTCAACCCGCGACCCTCAGGACCCACCTGTCCGTGCCTCTGTCTTTTTGCAAAAAGGATCCCGGCAAACGTTTTAATTAACCCGCAGTCCCTCCCTCTCCTGTGCGCGCGTGTGGTGCTGAGTCAGCACAGGGCCCCACTTGTCATTAGCAGTGGATGGGTTCCTCTGAGTAGAAAAAGTATATCTGGTTGTCTGTTTTAATTTAAACCTTTTTCAAATTAATTCAAATTCAAATATAAATCTGTTTTCAAATAACTTTTAAATTATGAATTCAAATAATACAAACAATATATGTTTTGAAATCAGAAAAATGTGAGGATTTCAAATATGCTATTCAAATTACCTTTTGCACATTTAAAAATCCAAGTTGAGTAAATTACAACAAAATGCCACTGGAACTTAATAAATTAATAACTTTTGATATATAACTCCGAATTTAACAAATGATATGTCTAAAATGATCAGCTCGACGAGACCTTTCTGTTTATGCTATCCATGACTTCAATTGCAGCATGCATCATGTAAATATATAATATACAGCAACTAATATGACAATAAAAGGGGACCAGAACTCAATAAAAATGTTATCTCTTGTATTCTACACCTCACCCATGCCATGCTACATTATTGCCATGCAACTTGTGCATAATTCATCATGGCATGATTGTTTGCTTGTCGCATTTTATTCATATGCTTGCGCTCTTTATTTATGTTGGCCCTTGTTTATTTGGTTCTTTCTTCGAATAGACGCTGAGCAGGGGATATATCAAGAGAACCAGGAGCACTACCCAGATCCGTCTCTCGCTTCAACTGAGTTGCCAGGCAAGCACTACCACATTCTTGCATACATACAGTACCTATTGTCTCTATCTTATTCTTGCATCATTGAGTCGCGATTGCATTAAACTGAATCCCAAGTATTGCATAGCCTTTACTTTTAAACCCCACCAAGCCTGTTCCTCCATCCCATGAGCCATTACTACAGGAGTTGTTTGAGCCATGCGAGTCGTAGAACAGCATGTGTAGGGTTTGTGAGTGTCTGATGGATAACGAGGTACCTAAACAACTTAACCTGAGTAGTAATGGGATAACTAATGAAAGTGGCACCGGTGAGCAATATCTGCTATTTGGTTTTTCCTGCTCACTTGTGTCCCGTAGGACCCCGAGTACTTGATTCCTGTTCCTTGATTTATCGCGCTATCCACATCCGGGAGGCTTATGGGACCCCCCTGAGCCAGAGCTTGATTCCGTCTTATTTCTTGGGGCCACAAACTAGTTTGAGGTCTTATTTACTATCCTGTACTTATGCCATGTTTACTACTTTATTTAAGATTGTGCGAGGAGCACACTGTACCATTTAGGTAAGCGGAATGTTTTCGCGGTATCGACAAGCCCAGTCACATTTTCGGGTTCCCAGTCGTTTACAGCCATTGACGCAAACCTTGAGTCCGTCTCGGAGTCAGCTAGCTTCGTTGCGGGTCTACTCAATGGGGTGGCCCCCTGAAATATTTCTGAATCTTGTGATTGCTTTGTCGTGAAGGCCTCGTTGGGTTTTGATTTGGTTTTTCCGAGGTTTATCGAGTGTGTGTTGCTATTTGTGCACCCCTGCAGGGTAAAACTTTCTGAAAGCCGTGTCCGCGGTTATGGACGACTTGGAGCACAGTTTCTCGATCATAGACAAGCATAACTAAAGTACCGCTTTTAATTTGACTAAGTAATTGACTAGTAAATAGTGCAACACTCATGGAATGGTTAATAAAACTGCCAACGGATGGGAGGGGTTGCTCGTCCGCTTCCTCGTCGGTAAGCGAGGAGGAGGAGGGATCTGGTGATATTACTGTTATAACTGTTGTCATTAATTCACGGACATCCGTCTATCTTTGGTTAGGCGGATGGTTAGCGAGTATCTATAGAACTGTTAGGGTTTATCTTTTGCTGCAATTGCGTCACCCCAGGTTGTGTCCCCTTTAGAGGCATAAAGACTTGCTTAGTACCCTTAGGGCCTCACACGATAAATTATTGGTTCAGATGAACAGGTACCCTCGCAGGACGGATACTGGGTGGAAGAGGCTGATGATGTGGGCAACGATCGTGCGGTGTAGAGATTCCGGGAACGGGGATTCGTGAGATCTATGGGCGGGATGTGCTTACTTCTGTGGCATCTTATGCCGATTTGCTTCTTATCCGTACTCGGACTTGTTTTGCCGCTTCCGCGTGATACTCTGATGTGTGATGTATGAGGAATTATCCTAAAATATTATATCTATCTAGGTCATTTGAATCTTGCCGTATGGCGTTGCTATATTTCCTTTCTTTCTAGATGGAATGGCTCTGATGTACTTTTGTATGGTGGCTTGCATACATACTCATTTGTGTATGTAGTTGATCCCTTCGCCTGCCGATTACGCCGCCCGTATAGGTCCCGATGAATTGGAAGTGGTTGGGACGGCCAAAAGGTCTACCCATGAGTGGCTTTTGGGGCCCCACCGTACTATTTCAACCACTACCGTTCATCCAGGCTTGTATCTAGGAGCGTAATTCACCGAGGTGGTTACATACAATTATAGCATGGTATGTAAACATTTATCATAAGCATGAAGATATTATAATAACCTCTTTATTATTGCCTCTTGGGCATATCTACAACAGTCTCCCACTTGCACTAGAGACAATAATCTAGTCTCAAATGTTTGTGTATTCAACACCTATGGCTTTTTGGTGTTGTATGTACACGATTGCTAGTTATCAACCGATCTTCGGATCCGACACTTTCAGGTCCGTGTGTAATTGCATGTCTTTGCATCCCTATGCATCACTCATTCTCTAATGAGATGGCTTTGTATAAATTTGGTCCTTTGGTGAGACCTTTAGTTCCTAGGGGTTAAAACATGTTGACAATATTGTCGTACAATATATCTTCATAGTATTATCCCGCTATGAACTACACCTAGTTTGATAACAAACTACTTGACACAAATGCCCTCTTTTGCTGCTATAACAACAGTCATATACTTAGCCTTTTGTTGTAGTATCTGTCACAATGTCTTAACTTTGGAACTCATCTAAATCCATTATGGAACTTACTTTCCATCATATTTTTCCACCCTTAGTTTAGATTAAGATAAACTTAATTTGTACTTTGTGACAAAACTAGTATCAGTGTAGTACCATTTACAATGAACTAACCATCTATTTGTCATTTATACAAAATAATATATTCTTAGTTCTTCCAAAAGATCATAAGGATATCCTTACTATCGTCCAATGATCATCTTATGAATCATTCTGGTATATTATCATAACATTTAGAGCATAGGACATATCTGGATTTGTACATATCACGGTATGATTGAAAAATACTTTTTGTGATTTTATTCATCAAGTATCAATCAATACTTGAATCTTTGTTTCACTTACCAAGTGTCGAAACACTTGAATTTCGATTTAATCCTTTTTGTGTGGAAAGAACCTTTCTTGTCATTTCCATATTGAACTCATTCAATATCTCATCTATGTACATTTGGCACAACCATATTAGCATCTCAATCTATCTATATAGATATTGATGCCAAATATTCGGGTTTTGCCTAAGTCTTTCATCGAGATGAAATTCTTAACATGAGTTAATAAAAGATACATCATTTCCAATCAACAATATGTTTCCACATAATGTATTAGAAATATTTCTCAGCGCTCCCACTTAATTTCTTGCAAATGCAAGCATCTTCATCGTCTCTTATGAATTTAAACTCTTTTAACAGTTTCATCATGGTGAATATTCCCACTCCGCGATTCTTGATACGTTGAAAACGTATCTATAATTTTTGATGTTCCATGCTTGTTTAGTATCAACTTGGTTATGTTTTGTCAACACTTTGAGGTATTTTATACACTTTCTGTAACTAACCTATTGACAAGATGCCACAGTGCCAGTTGCCTGTTTTCTGTTGTTTTTGGCTTCAGAAAGCTAAAAAATGAATATTCTCGGAATTGGACGGGACAAAAGCCAAAGTTCATATTTTACCTGAACGATACGGAAAATCGAAGACGATACGGAGGAGGACACTAGGGTGGCCACACCCTAGGTGGGTGCGGGGCCCACCCTGGCCGCGCCCATAGGGGGTGTGGGCCCCCTGGCCCTCCATCGACCTTGTCTCCTTCGCCTATAAGAAGCCCCCGAGGAGAAAACCCTAGATCATCCATCATACTTCCAGAAAAACCTCCGTAGCGCCACCGCTACCGAAAGGGAGATTCGGGGGACAGAAAGTCTCTGTTCCGACATCCTGACGGGACAGGGAAGTGCTCCCGGAGCCATCTCCATCGATCTCCATCGCCATCTTCATCACCGTTGCTGATTCCCATGATGAGGAGGGAGTATTTCTTCCTCGAGGCTAAGGTCTCTACCGGTAGCTATGTGTTCATCTCTCTCTCTATGCATGGTCATATTGTGATCATGAGCTTTGTAATCAAGTAGATCTACCTTGCTACTCAAGTGCTTTAATAGATTTCTGCTCTCCCCGTGTGTGTGAAAGTGACAGCGTGCACTACATGGTGGCAGTTAGGTTTGAGTCTACATAAATACTCTTTGTGCTTTAATAGATCTATGCTTTTCCCCACGTGTGTGAAAGTGACAGCGTGGATACCGTGTGTGGCACTTTGGCTAGATTGAATATTTGTTATGAGTTTTATTTGGAGTTGGTTGTCTCTATGAAATTGTGGTGTTTGTTGGAACCATCTAGCGCTCAAGGTGACAGTGTGGGGTTATCTAGATTGGGGAAAGCGGACTTTGAGGAGTGCTGTTATAGCCCTAAGTGTAGGTTAAAGTGTCCAACCGGAGAGTAGTTAAGAGTAGTATCATGAAGAGAGGATATTTATATGAGAGAGTGTTCACTAGTGAAAGTATGATCCCTAGGCCTTGTTTCTAAACATTGAAACACCGTTTGCATCTAGATATGTTGCATGTTTGCTTGCTTTAGTCTTTACCTCACCATCAAGCTATTTTCTGGCACCGTTACTACTTGTATTTCACTATCTCTTCGCCGAACTAGTGCACCTATACAACTGACAAGTGTATTGGGTGTGTTGGGGACACAAGAGACTTCTTGTATCTTGATTGCAGGATTTCTTGAGAGGGAATACCTTTGACCACTTCAGCCACTTCCTTCCTGAGTTCGATAAACCTTGGGTAATCCACTTAAGGGTAACTTGCTGCTGTTCTACAAACCTCTGCACTTGGAGGCCCAACAACTGTCTACAAGAATAGAGCGTAGACATCAATGCTCACTTCAACCATTGAAGTTTGAATACGCTTTTAGCATCCTTTGAATTAACAAAACTCTTTGGACCGTGTTATGCACATGTCCTAGGTAACAATTCTATTAGAAGAACTTTGTTTTGTTTATTCAACTATCATATACCAATATATGTAGTGGTTGCTACATTAATCCGCCTAGACTAAATATCACTATGAAAGGTCAAATCTAGTCATAGTCAACCTTTGAGCATTGTTGTGAACTCTTTCCCAACATGTCGACTATTTCATAGATGTGAAACATCCATGTCTATTTCTCTATAGATCCAAACACGACTGTAAGGTCTTACACCTCCAGAGGGTCTTTCAAGTTCAAAGCTTGATTTCTCGTGTATGGAACTATCACGGATTTTATGGCTTCAAGCCATTTGATGGAGTCAGGGCCCATCATTGCTTCTTTGCATGTAGTCTGTTCATTATTGTCAAATAATGATTCAACCCTCAGATCTTGGTATTTGATTTTTTGCCCGACCTACTTGGTTCAATAGGAACTTAGATCTCCGTAACCACAACCTTTGAGGCACGTGAGTCATGAGCATTGTTGCTGCCTCCGAAACACTTTTCGGCGATGCGCAACTTTGCACATATAGCTAAGGTTCGTTTAACCTTATCAAAGTTATATTGTCCTCCCACTTAACTTTTCACGGAAAATTCCTTCTCAAAGAAACTTAATGTTCTAAGCGACAAACATTTTTGTCTTTGGTGTTATGGAGGAATACTCAACGATTATTCAAAATAACATGCAAAGACATGTTCATCCGACTTTGGTAGTAGACATCTATTTTATGCATAGCATACCAATGTTTAAGAAAGGACAACTTGGGTTTTATCCCAAACCATAAATTTATATGGTGTCATTTCAACGGATCATGATGGAGCTCTTTTTAGTGGAAAAGCGGTAGTCTCTAAAGCTTTTAATCTTTAAAATATAATGGCAGTTTTATGAATTACACCTATGATCTTCCCATGTCAAACAAGGTTTCATTGCATATCTCGATTTATTCCATACTCATATGGTGTTTCGAGAAACGCAAATCCATGGAACGATTCATCAAATCTTAGGTGTTATGCTAAAATTGTAATTCAAATATCTTCCTTTATGATTCGATCTTAAATTCTTTATTTTCTTGTTACATTGATTTTGCACTTCATCTTGAAAGTCTTTGAACTTTTCAAATGTTTCACACTTCATCCTCATTAAGTAAAATATTCATATATTCATTCAAATTTTCGGAGAAAGCATATGAAGTTGAAATCCATTGCTCTCGACTACACGTAATGGACTTCATACATCAATATGTACAAATTCCAATAATCTAGTCATTCGTTGCCTTTCGGCCTATGAACGAAGTTTTAATTATCTCTAGGAAAGTTTCACAAGCGTCATTTGATCAAAAATTAAAAGACTCCAAAATTCCATCCACATGGAGTTTCTTCATGTTTTCTTTCCAATATAATTGAAACGGTGATGTCACTTCCTAAGTGATCTTTCAATCAATTTGTCTTTCGACATTTTTAGCACTAGTTTTATGGATGTGATTTCTCCAACGAGATTTGTAAATCATCCATCTTTTATGGATTACGGCAATTATTTGAACAACCCTTTGGTTCTCATAATACCTGATCGAAATAACAATTATTGAAACAAATCTTGAAGGTAAGTTTTGATTTCAACGAGCAACACAACAAACCTTTATTTGTTCTCGATGAATAATCATCACATATTCTTTTGCTAGTTACTTAGGCCATTGTAGTTCATGAATTGTGTTGTTTCGTATGACGATTCACACCAACAAATTCAGTATCCAATACCCAAGAACTACATTGTTTAACAAGCAAAGAATATAGCCATAACATGTATATCCTCTATATACCTAAGCTAGACAATTCTTGTCCTTTCTCTTCTTCCAAATATTTCTTAGATTTCTCTTTCAGTATCTCTTTATCCTTTCAAAATAATCTATCAACATCAACAGTGGCGCCATACTCATGACACATAGACCAAAGCGTGTATAGTTAAATACCAATGTCTTTGGACTTGCACTTTGAAGTAGATCACCATCATCAAATGTTTGGTGTTCTTTCAAATTCCATTCTTTAGTAATATTTTAGTATAGTAAACATTTTACCTACATCAAATATTCATCCTTATCATGGAACTATTCATGATCAAGGTACTTTAGCTTATAATGGTGAATTGCGAGTATAATGTTTCTCTCCAAAACCTTTTGGAGGTTTAGGACGACCAGCGTCTCCAACCTTTTGCAAATTCTCATCAAATATGAGAACATGACTTTTTCCATATTATACTCTATCATGTTGCAACCAAAACTTCGTTTCAGATATCACAATATCTTTCACACATGATGGTTTCTGAAACAATTCTTTCAGCTCCTAGATAACCTTGATATTAAAACAATCTTTTGAATATCAAGTATCATGGAGATAAACATGATACTTATTTACTAACACTATAATTCTTACTCTTAATTTAATACCAATTATCAAACTTCACGAACTTACTGAAAGTTTGCAATGGGACTTTTAAACTTTAGATTAACACTTCAAAACAATACGATACCAGTTCGTAAATTAACTAACCAGAATTCTATAGTTCTATTATCTCAATTATAACTAAGTGCAAGGTGGTAAACGGATGCCAATGACTACAACAACTATGCAAATTCACTTTGATTTAATTTATATCTCTCACATTGTTTTAGTGATTACATGAACCAAATCCACTACACCAATTCCGATCATCACGTGACATGATGTAGTTTCAAAGGGGAACAATCATCATGTTCATCATATCATCTATATGACTCATGCTTCACCTTTCGGTATTCCGTATTCCGAGACCATGTCTCTACATGCAAGGCTCGTCAAGATCAAACCTTAGCTTCCGCATGAGAAAATCTGGCTTGCTCCCGTTGTATACACTCGCAGAATCTAACACACCCGATCATCACGTGGTGCTTCGAAAAAACGAGCTTTGGCAATGGTGCCTACTAAGGATGAACACTTTATAACTTGATATTTTGTGAGAGGGATCATCTTATAATGCTACCGTCGCGAACTAAGCAATACAAGATGCATAAAAGGATTAACATCACATGCAATTCAAAATATGTGATATGATATGGCCTTTCTTCTTGTCCCTTCGATCTCTATCTTCAAGCACGAACATGATATCCATCATCACCGGCGTGGCATCAAGGTCAATGGCACCGCTCCATGATGGTCGTCCACCAGCATCAACTATTACAACTACTTTGAATAATAGACACGCAGGTCTTAACGAAATTAAAAGACAACCATAAATAAGGCTCCTGCCGGTTGCCGACTTACAATAAGGAACATTGCATACATCATATATAATCACAATCATGGCCATATCACATCACAGCACACCCCTGCAAAACAAAGTTAGACGCCTCTAATTTTCTTTGCATGTTTTACGTGGTTTGGGGCTTTCAATAAGTGTCGTTCTAACTTACGAACAAGAACCACAACGTTGCTACTAGTATTGTCAATCACCCGTTGTAAATTGAATCTTCACTATGTTGGGAAAAACAAGCACCCGCAAAGCCACTTATGCAATACAAGTTGCATGTCAAGCGTGGAGCAAGTCTCATGAACGATGTCATGTAAGGTTAGCCCGGGCCGCTTCATCCCACCATCCCGCAAGATGCAAAGTACACAAGAAGCAATCGAAAACAAAAGCATCAACCCACAATTACCATTGTGTTCTAGTCGTGCAACAGATCTACATATAGACACAGCTCTGATACCACTGCAGGGGTTCGTAGCATGGAAAACAAAAAATTTCTACCGCATGCACACAAAAAAGCCAAGATCTATCTACTAGATTATAGCAACGAGTCGATTAGAGTACTCACCCTCAAAGATTCCAAAGCGGTTAACGAGAGCAGATTCTCATGGGTGATGTAGTTGTACACTTATCGATCTGAAGATCGCGTAGACGATCCTTCCACCGCTGTGTTCTGGCAGCGCTTCCATAGTCGGTCACATGTTTGGTACTCGATGAATACCTTCCTCTCCCTTGTTCCAGCAGGCAGCGGAGGTTGTAGTTCTCCCCTCGCAATTCCGGCAGCACGACGGCGTGGTGTCGAAAGTAGAGGGAAGATCCTGCAGGGCTTCGTCTAAGCCGGAGCATGTTATGGTGGAGAAATAGGGTTCCCCGGTGATCTAGGGTTTAGAGGCCAGAGAGGAAGAGGTAGAGTCGGCGGCGGCTAGGGCGGCAGCGACGATCTGGTGGCGGCGAGCGGCGACGGCGGCGGCGCTAGGGTGGCGGCGGCGCGGTTAGGTGGGAAGGGGCTGGTTGTGTGTCTCTTGGGGCACCCCTTCCCTCTATTTATGAGAGGGAAGGCAACTTGGGAGAGGGG
This sequence comes from Avena sativa, assembly GCA_916181665.1. Classification (NCBI taxonomy): domain Eukaryota; kingdom Viridiplantae; phylum Streptophyta; class Magnoliopsida; order Poales; family Poaceae; genus Avena; species Avena sativa. The sequence continues at coordinate 357,600,837 of OV702284.1, read as the reverse complement.
AGTTTGAATCCTTCCCCAACTCCCTCTCCTTTTTGGCTTGTGGTGGAGAGAAAAAAGGATCCTTTCCTTCCTCCACCAGGATACATTGTCCCAGTTTGACTTTTCAAACTTGCCTTTTGACTTTCAATTTGGAGCTTAATTTCATTCTTGTAAATGCCCAACCAAGTGACCTAGGACATGATTCAATCATTCCACTTATCCATGACACATTCATGTACCCTTCCCATTCCGGTCCGGTGAATCTTCTAGACCCTTCTAGAACCTCTCCAATGAAATCATCGGAATCATTCCCGAACACCGGAATTGGACTTTCCTTATATGACTCTTATTCTCCGGATCTCCTGGTGATATCCCGGATCCCATCCGAGACTCCAAACAACATTCGGTCTCCCTACTTACATTACATATCTACTAAACAACATTGAATCCTTAAGTGTGTCTCCCTACGGTTCGTGAATTACGCAGACATGACCGAGAATTCTCCGATCAATAACCAATAGAGGAATCAGGAAATTCATATGGCTCCCACATATTTCTATGATTAATTTGCGATCGAATGAACCACTTACATACGATACCAATTTCCCTTTGTCTCGCGATAGTTTACTTATCCGAGGTCTGATCGTCGTTATCTCTGCATACCTAGTTCAACCTCGTTACCGATAAGTACTCTTTTCTCGTTCCTGTGATATGTGATACCTTGTGAGCCAGTCACATGCTTGCAAGCTAATCAGATGACATTCTACCGAGAGGGCCCAGAGTATATCTATCCGTCATATGGATGGACAAATCCCACTCTTGATCCAATGTGCCTCAACACATACTTTTCGAACACTCAATGCCACCTTTATAGCCACCCAGTTATGGTGTGGTGTTTGATGTGATCAAATCATCCATCTGGTGATGGTGATTAGCATCATCTCATGGTCGAAGGAATTAGGTTACTATGTATCACAAAGCTTATAGCAAATGAACTATTGAAATGACTTGATCTTTATGCTATGCTTATCTATAGGAGTATGTCCATCACACCATTCTCCTAATGATATGATCTTGTTGTTAATAACATCTCAATGTTCATGATCAGGAAACCATGATCATACATTACCAACAAGCTCGTTTAACAAGAGGCTTTACTAGGGACTCTTATATGTTTACAAATCACACAAGTATTAATGTTTCTGGTTAATATAATTATAGCATGGTATGTAAACATTTATCATAAGCATGAAGATATGATAATAACCTCTTTATTATTGCCTCTTGGGCATATCTCCAACAAAACAATCCACTTGTTCCATGAACAAGAGACCGTTGTTTTCTCCCTAGTAGTAATAGCACATCTACAACCTTAGAGATTTATGTCACTTGCCTTAGATTAAATAGAGGCATGAACCCACTATCGATCATAAATACCCCCTCTTGGAGTCACTAGCATCTACTTGGCCAAGATAGCTACTAACAATGGAGAGCATGCAAGATCACAAACAACACAAACATGATAGAAACAATAAGACAAAACCATTAATCAATCTAACATAGTAATCTCAATATCCATCGGATCCCCGCAAACACAACATGCATGATTACAAATAGATGATCTTGATCATGAACGGAGCTCGCAAGATCTAAACATGGTAGCACAAAGGAGGAGATACAACCATCTAGCTACTATATGGACCCGTAGTCCAAGGTGGAACTACTCATGCTTCATACCGGAGGCTGGCATGATGAAGAAGAAGGCCTCTAGGATGATCTCCCCTCCAGCAGGGTGCCGGGAAGATCTCCAGATCCCCCCGATCTAGGGACGATGGTGGCGGCGGCTACGGACTGTTTCGTGGAAGATTGATTGGGTACTTAGGGTTTCGGTATCGGGGGCTCTTTATAGGCGAAGAGGCGAGGCAGGGGTCACCCAGGGTGGCCGCAACCCCCAGGCACGGGCCCACCCAGGCCACGCGGCCATGGGGTATGGCTTCCTGGTGGCTCTTCTCCGTCTCGTACTCTGGCTTCGTGTTCCCCACGGTAAAATATTGACTTTGGCTTTTGTCCCGTCCAATTCCAAGAATATTGATTTTCTGCCTTTTTTGGAACCAAAAACAGAAGAAAACATGCAACTGGCACTGTGACATCTTGTTAATAGGTTAGTACCAGAAAACATATAAAAACACCTCAAAGTATAGACAAAGCAAAGAAAAGTAGATACTAAACAAGCATGGAACATCAACGTTTATAGATACGTTTCCGACGTATCAGCAGGCGACATAGGATCAAGGGGAGGGTGGGTGGGACGACCATCGGGGCGTGGGCATGGGCGAGGTTGAAGGGGACGACACATGGGAGGGCGCGAGGCCACGATGTTTCGCATGCGCCTTTCTAGTAGCTACCGGCGTCGCCTTCTCCTTCACTGTCGCCACCACTTGTGGCCATCAACAACCTCGACTGTCTCGGGTTTAGGGTCACCATCCACCTGTGCATGAAATGGGACAGACTTTGTCTCCCCACGAAATTCGCGACCCTCGTCGATGGACATGAGCCTCACAATGCCGTGTTGCAGGTACCCGACAACGCGACCGACCTCTGGTTCGTGGAGGTGTTGTTTGACCATCTCGGTCAGATGTACCTCGACAATAGGTGGAAGAAGTTATGTCATGCGCACGACATTCAGGTAGGGCACTTCCAAGTCTTGACCTATGATGGCGATTCCATGCTCACCGTCTGCATCTTCAACGAGACCATGTGCCGCCAGCACTACCACGCTGATTCCAAGTCCGATAAATAGGCTAAGACAAGACAGAGTCTTCTAGATTAAATCTACTATGTTTTTTACCTTTCCTGTGTACCTTTGCGGCAAGCAAATTGTCCATGCATATGCCAAGACGGAGTCTTATTGATTAAATCTATTGTGCATACAATGCAAGGCAATTGTAAGCAAAACTATGTATGCAACGCAAGGAAATTGTAAGCAAAATGAATGAAACTATGTATGCAATGCAAGTTAGATTATGACATGAATCAAAAAAACAAAATGGGTCGGTGCCGCTAGGAATCCCGACCAAAATGGACAGAGACCAAAATGGCAAGTTTTATGTCCGTGGGCCGATCCAAACGAACCAATTTGGACACCTCCCATATCCAAAATAGGTAGGCTCAATGAAGATGACCTAACCACATATTTACAAGAGAACAGACCCTCTGTATTTCTATAGGCAGGCCCTTTCTCATGGAAATGCCTACGTGGATCATCTTATAGATGGCTGAGTCAGTACAATTGAACATGCCCTAAGGAGCATCCTGTTATTTTTTTAAGAAAGACAAAATATTTGCCTTGATTCATTAATAAAGGAGAGTAGAGGTTCAAGGTTTAAGGTAGAGACCACCAAACACATAGTAGAAAATATTACTTTCTTGGATCAAGTGTTTGGCTTCCGCGGGATTCCACACCCTAGCTTCTAGCTTAATTTTAGCAAAGACGAGATTTGGCAAGAAGCTGTTAAAGATCATCGCATTTTGCTTGTTTCAAATCTCCCAAAGGAAAGCATAACGAGAGAAGCCATAGATTCCTTCCTCTTCCGTCGGCAAGAATGAAGTGACTCCACCAAGAAAGCACCTCATCTTCCATACCATCTTTTTTGGGGACTAGGACGGATTGGCAGAGTTTAATCAATGGAGGTTGGAAGTGATAAGAGTACAAAAACGATGGATCACCGCCATGCCATCCGCTTTGATCATTTCCAGCAAAGCCTTAAAGAATTTTTCATTGAAGCCATCCGGGCTGGCGCTTTAACCTCCTCTTCCGTTTGAGATGCATCCAACTCTTGAAGGTTAGAAGTTGCACCCTGTTAAGGAGCACCAGGGATGCAAAGGAGCGCCGCTAAGATATTTATGCGCCGCGAGGGAGATCATGCTAGGAGGGTTCATATATGGCTCGTAGAGGCTCCACTCATCTTCGAGAGAGCGGTAGATCGCCTTTTCTACGTCCAACTCCTCCTAAGCTCAGTCGAGGCGGGCACACAGGGCCAGGTCGCTGGGGTTGGCACAGGAGGCGTGCAAGCAGTCGACATACGCCTCTTGGAGTTCTTGCCACCGGATGTGATGTGGATAGACGACGCGGTCAAGGACGTCAAAACTAAAGCACTCACCGGTGGTCCGGTTAACCCCTCCTCTGTATGATGGTGGCGACCTACGGGTCCATCGCTTCTGCGGCGCCACACCATCCCTATCCTTGCTATCATCGGAGCTGTCGTTGCTATCATCGCTATCGTGGGCGGTGCGGCCATCGGGTAGGTTGCGTGGGGGGCAGGAAGGAAGAGGGGGAGGCGAGCGGGTTGGTTGCGACGGGTGCCGGGAGGAAGACAACGGCCAAGCATGACTGTTTTTGGAGGTACAGTGTCGCTACTCCACGGGGATAGCCCCTTTTTATAGCGGAGTAGCCGCTCCTGCGGAAAAGCCCGCGCGAAGCGATGGGAACCTACTGGAAATGGCGGGAACCATCCAAAACAGGCGTGAAAGGCGGCAGAACCACGGAAAATGATGGTGACAGACCCATTTCCTGCCGTCGGGAGACGAGCCATCGTCATGCGCGCTCGGTAACCGCCAGGTGGGCCCGCATGCGGACGCGGGGACATGAGGAAGGACACGCGCGCTGTCCATGTCGCGTCCGGGACGACACATTCCCTGCGCATGTTTGGGCTAGGAATAGATCGGGTCGAACACTCGTGATCGTTTGTGTCAGACCGCTCTCGAGCATCCGCGTGGACCGATTTAGACAGCAAGTAGTCAAATAGATCTGCCCTGTGGAGATGCCCTTAGAGAACTCCACATGGCTATCAACCCTCCCTCCTAAGTTCCTTATCCGGCTGACGAGGAGTGAGAAAAGCTAAGCGAAAAACTACTTTGGAGGCCGTCCTTCGTGGAGGATTTTTTTGATTTTTTCAAAAAGCAACCGTTTTTTTAAACAAATATTTTCGTGTAGCCATTTACACGAAATACAAGTTGCAAATTTTTGATAAAAAATATTTTGTATTTCAGTTACAGTAAAATACATAAATATGATAAATTTTGTAAAAAACAAAATTACACTATTCACGTCCATATCTATACTTTTTTTTCGAGGCCAGAATATATAGTTTTTTTACATGATTGTTGGCACGCGTATATTACAAATCATTTATCTACATATCGGTATTTTTTTCAGAATTTCCTGAATCTTAAAAAAAACAATTAAGTCCTCCATGGGGTACGGGCTCTAAAACAACGCTCTCCAAAGCTCAGTATCGTCCACCGACGAAGGAGGTGATGAATGAATCGACGTTCTCCAGCTTAGATTCTTAGAACGTACGCAAAGTGACAGGAAGATCCAGCAATAGTTACCCGCAAAAAAAAAAAGATCCAGCAATAGTTTCACGGACTTGGGGTCTCCTGTCCGGACAATTCAATCCTCTGACGTTCCAATTTAAAATGATCGTGGTGTGCTCAACATTTGGAAACATGAGTCTCAGTACAGTTCACGTCGTGTAGCTACTCCATATATATGTCACACATGACCACGACAGATCGCTGGCTGTTTCTACCTTCCGATGGCGTGCAAAACCACGTCCAAGACAGCCTCCCAGTTTAACTGTTCTCGTTGGTTAGAAAGAAGTTCATAGGAATTTCAAGAGAAATAGTACTTACAGTAGTTCAATCCTCACGGAAAAGAATATTTTACTACACGACAATCAAAGATTTGCGTGCTCGATTCAAGTAAGGCAAGTCAACGCCAGGACCTTGCCCAATTACTTGTTCTTAATTGAACAAAACCTACAAATGAAATAGTACTACCCGACTATCGAGGAATTTATCCGGTTTAAACCAAGTTAAGATGTAACCGGGTGAAAACCACTCAAAACGCCCCATGTGTAGAAGTTTCATTTTTCTTTTACAAATGTGCATTCTGTTGAGAACGTGATGAGTTTCGGTTACTTTAGCATTATGTTGAAAAAGTGATGGCATGTCAAATTTCACGTTCAAACTCAAATCAGCGTTTTCGCAAATGTGTTTGCTGAATATTAGTTTGTGTTTAACATACCTCCCAAATGAATATTAGTTTGAACTTAAAACTTGACATGTTTCTAGAGTGTCACCATTCCAACGTACTTTCTCCATTCCAAATTAGTTGTCACAGTTTTGTTCTAAAATGAGCAAACCAATACACTGAAACGTATCTAGATACATACCAATACACTGAAACGTGTTTAGATACATACGTATCTTAGTTACCTAGACCAAATCTAAGCAAAGCTATGACAACTAATTTGGAACCTAGACCAAATCTAAGCAAAGCTATGACAACTAATTTGGAACCGAGGGAGTGCTATATATTCTAAAGTGTTTTCAGAGACTTTTAAATGTACTAGCTTCCAAGGAGTTTCCACTATAATCTGGTTTACAACAGATACTCTCTGGGTTATCAAGCACCATTTTCCCATTTTTCTCTAATTTGCCAGCTTGACCTCTATAAGCTTTCACGGTCGAAGCAACAAAAACCGGTATCACTCTGATTTCAGTGGTCAACAGAGCAAAAGTAACAGGACAACAGATTTCACATTGCATTTTCATGGTGATGGTCATCACCAAGATAATCAATATTCAGGAAATTAGTACTCCCTCCGACCCAAATTAGTTTACTTAGATTTGTCTAGATTCGATTGATTTAGTATTAGATTCATCCCTATCCTGACAAATTTGAATCAACTAATTTGGGTCCGAGGGAGTAACAGCGAATCTTCAGCTACACTTCACAGTAGCAGATGTCTGCTTTTACAGACATAATAGTGGATCATTTCACCCCAGCTAACGTCCTTCTTTGAGCATCATGTTCTTCTCCAATATAAATTTCCCTTCTTTGTACTTCTGGTCTTCATTGTAAGCTTTCGCCTGCATATTGTTCAATGTGTAGGGAAGTCATCATAACAATCAGAAGGTTCGGCTTAAGACACCCTACTTAAAGAAAGAAAGGTCAACATGACCTTTTTCAAACTAGGAATTTCACAAGCAATAATTTGATTTCGATAATAAGATTTAAAAGAAACAAAAAGGAAATTACTGTGCTCCGAACATGACCTAGGAAGAGAGTATCTCAAGGTATATATTTGTGGATTGCTATAGCCAACGTGTCAAAGGAAGGCTCAAGGGAGCGGACAACTCATGCCCCTAGAGCCTGGAGGAGCCTTTGCACTAGTATAACCACAACCAGCCAATAACAAGATCCTGATAAGCTAATGAACTGCATGATTCCATGGAAAAATGTAGTCCTCCCAGGGTATCAAACATGACATTAGTGTCATGTTATGAATACCATGTGGACTTTGTTGTGCTGCTTTTAGAAAAAATGGATTCTGGTAAACACATACCGACAAATTTTAAGTTTCTGGCCTTTCAAGAACAGCAACATCGTCAGGAACTTCCTATACAATAAACTAACTCTCTTAACTGGAGGTATCAAGTTATGAGCTTCGTATAGGAGGCGGAAAGGATCATGTATGTTGTAAGCAGAAAGCATAGCTACATCTGGTTCTCATTTTCCTTTGACAACACTGGAAATTAAAGCATGCAAATGTGCATGTTTTTGCAATACAAAAAATCTTGAATAACCAATACTCATAATCACATGAATCAGTCTGAGTAAATACGTGTATGTTAAACTACAGCACTGTGCAACCTATAGCCTATCTATACTCTATTACCAACACAGTCCTGAATAAAGTGGTCTTCTAGAAATACAGAGGTCATGCCTTAGAGCTTCTGTAGCAGGAGACATGCCTATGGCACGAAGTAGAGCTAGCCAGCTAAGGATATGCATTATCTCAGTTTTAGTTGCTTCCTTTCAATTAGCGACTGGGTTGATCTATTGTTTGTCTTTGATGTGATCAGCCTCTCCTACATAAAGGGACTTGGCAGCATGTAATATGATCAAACAAGAAAAATCATAATCAATAACCCCAGTCTTTAATCTCTCGTATCCCTAGAAGCCAAGCTGTACATGGTTATCCACTAGGCAGAAGTTGCCCAAGTATGAACCCCAGTTCATATCACAAATATTACTTTACAGTATAGTGTTAGGGTGCTTGCCCTCTTAGATGAATTAATTATAATAGGTTGACAAACTTGCATGATTTAACTAGTCTATATTGGCAGTTTTAAAATGAATTGTTCATTAACTAGAATGAGAATTGAAACTTACATATTTCCAGCCAAGGAGCCGTTGGCAGCAGCTACAGTAGATATCATTCACTGTATGCAATCCAGTCATGAGATAGCGATCCTCATTGGGACCAAGACTGACATTCACCCTGGATGTCACATTCACCCCAGATTAACATGTCAACAAGAATCGGTAGAGGTTTGGTAATTCAAATTTTCAATGGTCAATTACTCGTACTAATTCACTTTATGACAAGATCTAATGTAATTTTAGTGACCATAAACTATTTCACAAATGTGTTTGCTAGATAAGAGAGAACCATTTTCTGAATTACATGGTTCAAAATTAATTCAGTATTTGCGGATATGAAGTGCTCGATACTTTATTAGCATGTCCTATTGCTTCCACAAAATGATAGACCTGAATTTCGTTGGCATCAATAGTTGGTCAGCATCAATGACCCTGATTAAGCTCTCTCAGTTCATAACTTTGGTTGCCTACTCCATTTAATTGTCATTTTGTCAATCAAGAGTGATGTCTAAAGCACAACTGATGCTGCTTAGCCTTTCAGTTTTAACTCTCTAACATAAGACCGAAATTATCTCGCCAAGTTGGCCAATAAGGTTTGTCGCAATACATGCATTTTTTTTTTGCCCTGAGTTGATTAACAAAGTCATATGTTTATTTTTTCTATTTCATTTGATTCATATCAATCACAGATTGAGATGATATATATTCAATCAAATAGTGAGGGCCCTCGATCACAAGTTCAGAACAAAAGAACTCTCTAGGAAACAACATTACTTCTACAGAACAATTACCTTACAACTATGACGAACTTAAATCAGCGTGTCTACAAAACAGTTCATATTAACTTTGCGTGGCACGAGTTTACTACTATCTTCCCTATAGTCGAAATGTCTGCAAATGAAAGACGCTAAGCATTTCCAGAACAGCAGCATTACGACTACTGCAGAACAGGCAGTGCAGAAACTGTACAAATCAATGAAGGGAAGAGATGGATAGCTCAACTCACACGCTATCAAAGAGGTAGGCGCGGCCAAGGCGGCCGCGGAACTCCTTGGAGACGATGTCGTCCGGCGACGCGGAGTCAACCCGGCAGTACTTGCACTTGAACACCTTGGGCCCCGGGAGGTACTCCAGGAACAGCATCCCCATCCCGCCTCCACCCACAGAGCAAATTTCAACAAAAAGCAGCAGCGACAGCAGGATTCACTTCCCCGTACCAAAATCAGCAATCGAGGCGCAAGGTGCGAGACGGCGAGGCCACTAAATCCTGTCAAATCCCGAATCGTCCGAATGGGAGGTCGGGGAGGCGGCTGCCGGGCCCGATCGCCATGGGTGGAGGGAGGGATCGGCGCCGCGGCGGTGGATTCGGGCGGTGGATTTGGTTGGGGGGAAGGATTGGGGTTGGGAAAGCGGAGGCGACGAGGAACAGATGGCCCTTGTCCTTGGCGTTTCGCGTAGTTTCGCACGTTTGCTTCTCGCATAGGCCACCTCTTTCCTTCGCTCCGGCCTCCGGATTTATAGGGGGCGTGATGCCGTGGTTTGGTGGTTCGTCACTTCCATTTCCGTTTCCGTTCGTCGCAGGTGGATCGTCGGTTGTCCTAGCGGGGAAGCACCGGACACGACTTTTGGGCAGTGGCCTGGCAACAAACGATGTGCATCGTGTTATCCAAATTTTTTTGGCGTCATTCAGGTGTTAGATTCATCTCAGTCAATATTTGTACTCCCTCCACCCGCAAAAAAAAAAAATTGTACTGTACTAATGTTTTGCATTTTGCAAAGAATTTGCCAAACTATCAAGGTCAGAGTCTATCTACTCATTCTGTTTAGAAATATAAGACATTTTAGCTTTATAAATTGAGTGTATCTAAACGTATTTTAGTATAGATTTATAGAGGTTTGGAGTAAACTTATACACTAAAAAATGTTTAGATATATTTATTCTATAAAACTAAAATGTCTTATAGACGTAGATTCTCTGGCATCGGTGCTCGGCGACTTCCCGCTGGTTCGGGGATGCTCCTGATCCAAGGCATTGTAGGAGTATGAGCAGCGGTGTGCCACCGACAGCGCTGCATCGTCGCTGGCGTGGTCGAGATGCAAAAGGGCTGGGTTGTATTTTTTTCTTCTAAGGGCCTTTCTGTAATCAGTTCGATGTAACTTCAATGTCTTTCTTCGCAAAAAAAAAGTTGAACAAGTTGATATTTACTGACATGGATATACCCTATGGGTGCATAACGTTGGTATACCCGGTCCAGCCCAAGGAAGGCCCACGTGAAGACTTGCAGCCCAGAAAGATTTTGTGTTAGGGGGTAACCCGGGGGTTGGCCCGATCTTTCACGAATTCCACGAGAAACGAGGGAAAAACGGTGGTCGGGGGGATGAATTCGAGGAAGACGATGAAAACCACGAACACACACACACCAAAACACGATACACGCCTACTCCTCACGCCGGTGGCAACCGGTCCAACATAATCTCTAGGATCGGTGTTGGGCGAAGCTCGCTCTCCACGCCAACAACGGGGGATGAGGTGCTTGGTGAGATCTTGATGACTTGGGGGCGAGACACCGAGAACCCAAGGCCTTGTACAACTTGAACGCACTAGGCAAGATCCAAGAGGGGGGTGGATAATCCGGTGCTCCTTGGTAGGAGCATGAGACCAATAGATATAAGTCCTCAAAGGGTTTCCTTAATATCTATTATTATCCAAGTCTAAGGGTTTACAACATAGGGTGGGGGCTATATATAGTCCAGCCACAAAACAGGGGTAGTTTCGGAATGAAAAGGTAAAATATAGGTTGGGTTACAATGCACAGGGCCGAACTGAGGCGATCAGGGTCTGGCAGGACCGGTAGTACCGGTCCGGCAACCGGTAGTACCGGTGGTAACCGGTAGTACCGCTTCCGGAGCGGTAGTACCGCTTGAGGGCCTGGAGCTTCCGTCGGCGGCGCCTGTGGCGAGCGGTAGGAGGGGGCGGTAGTACCGGCCACCGGTAGTACCGGTTGCAGGACCGGTAGTACCGCTTGCGTCTGGGGCGTGGAGTGGTGCTTCCTGTGGCGAGCGGTAGGAGGAGGCGGTAGGACCGCTTGGAGCGGTAGTACCGGTCGTCTCAACCGGTAGTACCGCTTGCGTCTGGCAGCGACTGGTGGCTTCTTCGTACCTGATGATGCATAGAGTTTGCGTGTGAAGTAGCAAGCCATCCAAAGGTGTGTCGAAGTCACACAAGGAGAGGAGCGAGTTCACCTTAGTTTGAAGGAGTTTCGCTCGGGCGCGAGTCATGGGTCCACTTGGGGAGCTCGTGGGAGTAGATGTAGTAGCGGTCGTAGGACGGGCTGCATCAGCTCCCCCCCCCCTTGGGAAAGAGTCGTCCTCGACTCTTCAACCGTCACAACTTCCTATTCGCTATGATAGGGTGAGAGGTCCTTGACATTGAATGTCGAGCTCACAAGATACTTTGATGTTGGTATATCGATCACATAGGCGTTGTTGTTGATCCTCTTTAGCACCTTGAATGGTCCATCGCCTCTTGGCTTTAGCTTGGAGTCGTGTTCCTTGGGGAAGCGGTCTTTACTCAAGTGTATCCACACAAGGTCGCCCTCATCAAAGATCATCTCTTTCTTGGTCTTGTTTAGCCTTGAAGCTTGGCGAAGGACTTGTTGCTCGATAGTAGCTCGTGTGTCTTCATGAAGTTTCATCATTGTTTGGGCGCGCTTGACAACGTCCATATTGGCACGTTCATGAAGTGGTAGTGGAAGGATATCGAGCGCGGTGAGAGGCTCGAAGCCGTAGATGATCATGAACGGGCTCCTCAAGGTGGTGGAGTGCTTGGCGCGGTTGTAGGCGAACTCGGCGTGTGGAATGCATTCCTCCCAGTCTTTAAGGTTCTTCTTTATCAACACCCGGAGGAGTGTGCCGAGACTTCGATTGACGACCTCGGTTTGTCCATCGGTTTGAGGATGCGAGGCGGACGAGAAGAGGAGCTTGATGCCGAGCTTGGCCATGAGGGTCTTCTAGAAGTAGCTCATGAATTTTACGTCGCGGTCGGAGACGATTGTTCTTGGCACACCGTGTAGCCGAATTATTTCCCTGAAAAACAAATTTGCCACATGTGAAGCATCATCAGTCTTATGGCACAGAATGAAATGTGCCATTTTTGAAAAGCGACCCACTACTACAAATATGGAATCATGACCATGTTTAGATCTAGGCAAGCCTAACACAAATTCCATGCTAATGTCTGACCAAGGTGCATGAGGAATAGGCAATGGCATATAAAGACCAAAGGGGTTAGACTTAGACTTAGCTTGGATACATGTAGTGCATCGTTGAACGTGGCGCTCCACGTCGCGCTTCATCTTTGGCCAAAAGTAGTGAGTGGAGAGCATGGCATATGTCTTGTCACGACCAAAGTGACCCATAAGGCCTCCACCATGGGACTCTTGAAGAAGCAAAAGTTGGAGAGACGATTTCGGAATGCAAAGCTTGTTTTGTTTGAAAAGAAAACCCTTATGCAAATAGAAATCATCAATCCCTTTGTCTATGGAGAATTGTGCAAATATTGGTCCAAAGAAAGAGTCGGACGCGTACAAAGATTTGATGTCCTCAAGACCTAAGACATTGACTTCGAGTCGTGTAAGAAGGCTTGTGTTTTTGCGAGACAAGGCGTCCGCTACCACATTTTCTTTGCCCTTCTTGTATTTGACAATGTATGGAAAAGACTCCATAAACTCAACCCATTTTGCGTGCCTTTTACTCAAGTTGGCTTGGCCCTTAAGATACTTCAACGACTCATGGTCGGAATGGATGATAAATTCTTTGGGCCAAAGATAGTGTTGCCACACTTGAAGAACACGAAACAAGGCAAAAAGTTCTTTGTCATAAATGGGATAATTGAGGCGTGCGCCATCAAGTTTCTCACTATGGTAAGCAATAGGACGCCCATTTTGCATAAGGACGCCACCAAGCCAATACCACTAGCGTCACATTCAATCTCAAAAGTTTTTGTGAAATCCGGCAATGCAAGAAGTGGTGCTTCGGTGAGCCTCTTTTTGAGCTCATCAAAAGCCTTTTGTTGTGCTTTTCCCCAAACGAACGTGACATTTTTCTTGGTCAATTCGTTGAGGGGGCAAGCAATTGTAGAAAAATCTTTCACAAAGCGACGGTAAAAGCCAGCCAACCCATGAAAACTACGAAGTTCACTAACATTTGTAGGGATGGGCCAATCTCGTATGTCCTTGACTTTTGAGACATCAACTTCAATGCCATTAGAAGACACAACAAAACCAAGGAAAATCAGCTTGTCTCTTGCAAAAGTTCACTTTGGGAGATTAGCATAAAGCTTTTCATGGCGAAGGATTTGAAGGACCTCCTTAACATGAGTAACATGCTCCTCTAGTGACTTGCTATAGACAAGTATGTCATCAAAGTAAACAACTACACTCTTCCCAATGAGAGATCTCAAAATATGGTTCATGAGACGCATGAAGGTAGATGGGGCATTAGATAAGCCAAAAGGCATAACCAACCATTCATAGAGACCAAGCTTGGTCTTGAAGGCGGTTTTCCACTCATCACCTTTGGCCATGCGAATTTGATGGTAGCCACTACGAAGATCAATTTTCGAAAATATAGTGGCTCCACATAACTCATCAAGTGTAACTACCTCGGTGAATTACGCTCCTAGTTACAAGCCTGGATGAGCGGAAATGGTTAAAATAGTACGGTGGGGCCCAAATGCCACTCACAGGTAGACCTTTCGGCCGTCCTAACCATTTCCATGTAGGGTTCGCAGCATAGAAAACAAAAATTTTCCTACGATGTGAACTATATACCAAGATCTATATATACTAGATACAAACAATGGGCGGATGTATATCCGTAGAGAACATACCCTTGAAGACCGACAAAGCTTAACGAGTTCAACTCGTGGTTGATGTAGACGATCTCTTGCCGATCTCAAGATCGAGAGGAAGTCCTAGCGCCGCAAATCAGCAGCGCATCCGTGCTCGCACACACGTTCGAGGCACCGAGCAACCTCCGCCTCCTCGCTCCAGCGATGCAGCGGAAGCACAACTCTTTCTTGCCGAATAGCCACCGGGAACATGTATCTCGCTAGTCCGAGACCATGGGGAATAAATTCTAGAGGGGGAGAGAGATCCTTCACGAGGAGGTGTGTGAGACAAGTGAGGAGGAGGGGCTCCTTTTATAGGAGGAGGGGGGGAACCCCAAGGGGGTGGCCGGCGCATGGGGGCTGCCCCCTTGCCCTCCCCTCTTCATGTGGGTGGACACTCCACTCACAAAACTCCTCTAAATTCCCTCCACTCAAAAGTCCACTCAAAAATCCCATTAAATTTCCACCAAATTTAATGCAAACTCTCATTAAATAAAACTCTTTTATTTTATTCAGAATTTTGTCAACTACTTTAATGACAAACATTCACAAATAACCCCTTGCTAGAATTCTATTTCACATGCATAACCACTTTATGCAATTTCACCCGAAAACCTGTTTCGGTATCTAGTGAAATAAATTCCTGCGCTTGTTCATTCTTTCGGCATGAAACATTTGCTCCAATTGGATGTCGGTGTCTCTTAAGTGTGTCACCCTACGGTTCGTGAATAATGCGGACATGATCGAGACCCCTCTCAGATCAATAATCAGAAGCGGGATCTGGAGACCCATACTGACTCCCACACATTCAACGATGACTTTCTTGTGATCGTCGGAACCTTTTACGCTAGTATCTTAATCCCTTTGTTTCACGATATATTACATGTCCGAGATTCGATCATTGGTATCTCCATACCTAGTTTGATCTCGTTACCGACATGCACTCTTTTCTCGTTCCTGTGATATAACATTCTAGTGATCAAATCACTTGCTTGCAAGCTAATCAATGTGATATCACCGAGAGGGCCCAGAGTATATCTATCCGTCATCGGGATGAACAAATTCCACTCTTGATCCATGAGCCTCAACATAACACTTTATTAGTTCTGAATCCATCTTTATAATCACCCTGTTACGGTGTGACGTTTGATGTTATCAAGAAACTCTTCCGGTGTTAGTGATTGACATGATCTCATGGTCTAAGGATTAGGATCACTTCGTAAGTTGTTATAGCAATATAAACTCAATGACTTTGATCGTAATGCTATACTTCGGATGAGTGTTCATCACATCATTACACTAATGTTGTGATCCCGTTATTAACAACATCCAATGTCCATGATCAGGAAACCTTGATCATCTTGTTAATCAACGAGCTAGTTTATGAGAGAGGCATAACTAGGAACTTTCTGTTTGTTTATTAAACACACATGTATTAACGTTTCCGTATTAATACAATTATAGCATGCAAAATAAACATCTATCATATACTTGGAATACACATAATAAACACTTTATTATTGCCTCTCAGGGCATATTCCCTTCAGTCTCCCACTTGCACTAGAGACAATAATCTAGTTACATAGTGATAAATCTAACACCCATTGAGTTCTGGTGTTGATCATGTTTTGCTCTAGGGAGAGTTTTAGTCAACGGATCTGCTACATTGAGATCCGTATGTACTTTACAAATCTTTATATCTCCATCCTTGACATGCTCGCGGATGGAGTGAAACCGGCGCTTAATATGCTTGGAATGCTTGTGAGACCTTGGCTCTTTGGCATTGGCAATGGCACCATTGTTGTCACAATAGATCACCATTGGGTCCAACGCGTTTGCCACAACTCCTAGTTCGGATATGAACTCCTTCATCCAAACTGCTTCCTGAGCTGCTTCTGAAGCAGCAACATATTCGGCCTCCGTTGTTGATCCCGCTACCACAGGTTGTTTGGAACTCCTCCAACTAACCGCTCCGCCATTCATGAGAAATACGTATCCGGATTGAGACTTAGAGTCATCCGGATCGGTGTCAAAGCTAGCATCGACATAACACTTAGCGACGAGCTCTTCTTCACCTCCGTATACAAGAAACATATCCTTAGTTCTTCGTAAGTACTTAAGGATATTCTTGACCGCTATCCAGTGTTCCGAACCTGGATCCGATTGGTACCTACTAGTCAAACTAATAGCGTGTGCCACATCCGGTCTTGTACATAGCATGGCGTACATTATAGAGCCTATGGCTGAAGCATAGGGGACTTTGTCCATTATCTCTCTTTCTTCCGCCGAAGCCGGACTTTGAGTCTTACTCAATGTCTTGCCTTGCAACATAGGTAAGAACCCCTTCTTACTTCCGTCCATTTTAAACTTCTTTAAAATCTTATCAAGGTATGTACTTTGCGATAGCCCTATTAGGCGCCTAGATCTATCTCTATAGATCTTTATGCCTAATATGTATGACGCTTCACCTAGGTCCTTCATTGAAAATTTGCTGTTTAGATAACTTTTAACACTGTTTAAAAGTTCTATATCATTTCCGATCAATAATATGTCATCCACATATAATATCAGAAATGCCACATTGCTCCCACTCACTTTATTGTAAATACAAGCCTCTCCATAAGTTTGGACAAATCCAAACTCTTTGATCACCTCATCAAAGCGGAGATTCCAACTTCGCGATGCTTGCTTCAATCCATAGATGGATCGCTGAAGCTTGCACACCTTGTTAGCATCCTTAGGATCGACAAAACCCTTTGGTTGTATCATATACAACTCTTCTTCAATATTACCATTGAGAAACGCGGTTCTGACATCCATCTGCCATATTTCATAATCGAAATATGCAGCAATTGCTAACATAATCCTAACTGACTTTAGCATCGCTACGGGAGAGAAAGTCTCATCGTAGTCAACTCCTTGAATTTGTCGAAACCCCTTTGCGACAAGTCGAGCTTTATAGATGGTCACATTACCATCAGCATCAGTTTTCCTTTTGAAAATCCATTTGTTCTCCACGGCCTTTCGGTCGTGAGGTAATTCCACCAAGTTCCAAACTTGATTTTCATACATGGATTCCATCTCGGATTTCATGGCTTCTAACCATTTGTTGGAATCCGGGCTCATCATCGCTTCTTCATACGTCGCAGGGTCATTATTTTCATCAACCATGAAATTTATGACAGGATTTCCGTACAGCTCGGGAGCTGCACGCGTCCTGTTTGACCTGCGAGGTTCGGTAGTACTCTCTTTCGGAGTTTCATGATCATTATCATTAGTTCCCTCTTCAACAGGTGGAGCCAACTCCGGAACAACTTCCGGCGCTGCGCTACTCGCCATACTTTGAAGAGAAGGTTCCACAACCTCTTCGAGTTCTACCTTCCGACTATTCACACCTTTCGCGAGAAACTCTTTCTCTAGAAAGGATCCATTCTTGGCAACAAAAACCTTGCCCTCGGATCTGTGATAGAAGGAATACCCAATAGTTTCTTTAGGGTATCCTATGAAGACGCATTTTTCCGCTTTGGGTTCGAGTTTATCCGGTTGAAGTTTCTTCACATAAACATCGCAACCCCAAACTTTAAGAAATGACAGCTTAGGTTTGTTTCCAAACCACAATTCATACGGTGTCTTTTCAACGGATTTAGATGGTGCCCGATTTAAAGTGAATGCAGCAGTTTCTAGTGCATAACCCCAAAATGACAACGGCAAGTCTGTCAGAGACATCATAGATCGAACCATATCTAATAAAGTACGATTACGACGTTCCGACACACCATTTCGCTGTGGTGTTCCGGCAGGTGTGAGTTGTGAAACAATTCCACACTCTTTCATGTGAGTGCTAAACTCGTAACTTAGATACTCACCTCCACGGTCGGACCGTAGAAATTTGATCTTTCTATTACGATGATTTTCCACTTCATTCTGAAATTCCTTGAACTTTTCAAAGGTTTCAGACTTGTGTTTCATCAAGTAGATATAACCGTATCTACTCAAATCATCTGTGAAAGTAACAAAATAACGATATCCACCTCGCGCCGACACACTCATTGGACCACATACATCAGAATGTATGATTTCCAATAAATCTGTCGCCCGTTCCATTGAACCGGAAAACGGCGTTCTAGTCATCTTGCCCATAAGGCATGGCTCACATGTATCAAATGATTCATAATCAAGTGATTCCAAAAGTCCATCCGAATGGAGCTTCTTCATGCGTTTAATGCCAATATGACCTAGACGGCAGTGCCACATATATGCGGATATATCATCATTAAGTTTAATCCTTTTAGCATCAACATTATGAATATGTGTAACATTATCATTGAGATCTAACAGAAATAAACCATTCATCATTGGTGCATGACCATAAAAGATTTCATTCATATAAATGGAACAACCATTGTTCTCAGATTTAAATGAATAACCACTTTGCATCAAACATGATCCAGATACAATGTTCATGCTCAGTGCAGGCACCAGATAACATTTATTCAAGTTTATGACTAATCCCGACGGTAAGTGGAGAGGCAGCGTTCCGACGGCGATTACATCAACGTTTGATCCATTGCCGACACGCATCTTGACCTCACCCCTTGCTAGCGGTCGCTTGTTCCGCAGCCCCTGATTCGAGTTACAAATATTAGCAACTGAACCGGTATCAAATACCCAGGTGCTACTACGAGCACTAGTCAAGTACACATCAATGACATGTATATCATATATACCTTTGTTTGCCTTGCCGGCCTTCTTGTCTGCCAGATACTTGGGGCAGTTGCGCTTCCAGTGGCCAGTCCCCTTACAATAGTAGCACTCGGTATCAGACTTAGGTCCAACTCGGGGTTTCTTTTCAGGCGCGGCAACAGGCTTGCCGCCCTTACTTCCCTTCCGTTTTCCCTTCTTGTCTTTCTTGAAACCAGTGTTCCTATTGATCATCAACACTTGATGTTCCTTTTTGATCTCCACTTCTGCAGTTTTAAGCATTGACAGAAGCTCGGGGAGAGACTTCTTCATGCCTTGCATATTATAGTTCATCACGAAGCTCTTATAGCTAGGTGGCAGAGACTGCAGAACACGATGGATGCCTAAGTCAATGGGAATCGATATTCCCAAGGACACAAGCTTATCGGCATAACCCGACATCTTGAGTACATGCTCACTAATGGAGCTGTGCTCTTCCATCATGCAGCTAAAGAACTTTTCTGAAGCATTGTAGCTCTCTACAGCAGCATGTGTGTCGAAAATCATTTTCAACTCACCCATTGTATCAAATGCATTGCCGTTTTCGAAACGCTTTCGAAGTTCCGGCTCTAGCCCATACAATATGCCGCAATGAACTAAGTTGTGGTCCTCCTGACGAGTCTGATAGACATTCTTCTCCTCGTCAGGGGCATCATCAAAAGGTGGGGGGCCTAACGGCGCTTCTAGCACATATTGCTTTTGTGCAGCAGAGAGGAGAATCCTCAAATTCATGGCCCATTCAGTAAAGTTGCTACCGTTCGTTGCTAGTTTCTCTTTCTCCATGAACGCATTGAAATTAAAAGCAGGTGGTGCCATCTACAACAGAATTTGTAAAGTTTTAGACTAAGTGTATGATAGATCGAGTTCAACTAATCTATATTACAAATGAACTCCCACTCAAAAGCGACATCCCTCGTGTCCTTTTGGTGATTACATGAACCAAATCCACTACACCAAGTCCGATCATCACGTGAGTCGGTATAGCTTCAAAGGCGAGCATCAAATGGGCATCATATCAACTATATGACTCATGCTTAACCTTTCGGTCTGTGTTCCGAGGCCATGTCTGTACATGCTAGGCTCGCCAAGTTAGAACCTTAGTATTTGCGTGTGTAACTGTTTTACACCCGAAATATGGTCGTGGATCCAAGAACACCCGATCATCACGTGATGTCTTGGAGCGACGAAAACATAATCGGTGCATACTAAAGGAAGAACACATTCTTATCTTGATATTTAAATGAGGGATCATCTTATTATGCTTAACAAAGCGCTAAACAAGAAATATAAGATGTAATCAAACATCATATGTTTATTAGTGAAATTATATGGTTCCCGTAGATGATCTCTATCATGTGCATCGTGGTATGATCACTATCATACCTATATGTGTAAATCCAAGGTCTATGGATTTTACACGCTATGTGTGTTGTAAGAGGATCATCTCATACTTCTACTTACAACACTACCATATCATAACACTAGCCCAGCAACAATCTAAACTAGACGCCTCTAATTTATCCATTGCAAGTTTTACGTGGCTTAGGGCTTTCGAGATAGAACCGTTCTTACCTACGAACATGAACCACAACGAGGATAATCAAATTGTTGACAACTCGCTTGCAAAATAGATATTGACTATAGTAGGAGAGACAGACACCCGCTAGCCACTTATGCAAACTAGTTGCATGTCAAGCGTGGAACAGGTCTCATGTGCGAGGACATGTAAAGTTTGTCCGGGCCGCTTCATCCCACTATGCCACCAATATCCAAAATCACAACAAAGGAGCAACAACATGATCATCATAGCCCACATACTCATATGTGTACTACCCGTGTAAAGTATCTACGCATAGATCCGGCTCTGATACCACTGGAGGGTTCGCAGCATAGAAAACAAAAATTTTCCTACGATGTGAACTATATACCAAGATCTATATATACTAGATACAAACAACGGGCGGATGTATATCCGTAGAGAACATACCCTTGAAGACCGACAAAGCTTAACGAGTTCAACTCGTGGTTGATGTAGACGATCTCTTGCCGATCTCAAGATCGAGAGGAAGTCCTAGCGCCGCAAATCAGCAGCGCATCCGTGCTCGCACACACGTTCGAGGCACCGAGCAACCTCCGCCTCCTCGCTCCAGCGATGCAGCGGAAGCACAACTCTTTCTTGCCGAATAGCCACCGGGAACATGTATCTCGCTAGTCCGAGACCATGGGGAATAAATTCTAGAGGGGGAGAGAGATCCTTCACGAGGAGGTGTGTGAGACAAGTGAGGAGGAGGGGCTCCTTTTATAGGAGGAGGGGGGGAACCCCAAGGGGGTGGCCGGCGCATGGGGGCTGCCCCCTTGCCCTCCCCTCTTCATGTGGGTGGACACTCCACTCACAAAACTCCTCTAAATTCCCTCCACTCAAAAGTCCACTCAAAAATCCCATTAAATTTCCACCAAATTTAATGCAAACTCTCATTAAATAAAACTCTTTTATTTTATTCAGAATTTTGTCAACTACTTTAATGACAAACATTCACAAATAACCCCTTGCTAGAATTCTATTTCACATGCATAACCACTTTATGCAATTTCACCCGAAAACCTGTTTCGGTATCTAGTGAAATAAATTCCTGCGCTTGTTCATTCTTTCGGCATGAAACATTTGCTCCAATTGGATGTCGGTGTCTCTTAAGTGTGTCACCCTACGGTTCGTGAATAATGCGGACATGATCGAGACCCCTCTCAGATCAATAATCAGAAGCGGGATCTGGAGACCCATACTGACTCCCACACATTCAACGATGACTTTCTTGTGATCGTCGGAACCTTTTACGCTAGTATCTTAATCCCTTTGTTTCACGATATATTACATGTCCGAGATTCGATCATTGGTATCTCCATACCTAGTTTGATCTCGTTACCGACATGCACTCTTTTCTCGTTCCTGTGATATAACATTCTAGTGATCAAATCACTTGCTTGCAAGCTAATCAATGTGATATCACCGAGAGGGCCCAGAGTATATCTATCCGTCATCGGGATGAACAAATTCCACTCTTGATCCATGAGCCTCAACATAACACTTTATTAGTTCTGAATCCATCTTTATAATCACCCTGTTACGGTGTGACGTTTGATGTTATCAAGAAACTCTTCCGGTGTTAGTGATTGACATGATCTCATGGTCTAAGGATTAGGATCACTTCGTAAGTTGTTATAGCAATATAAACTCAATGACTTTGATCGTAATGCTATACTTCGGATGAGTGTTCATCACATCATTACACTAATGTTGTGATCCCGTTATTAACAACATCCAATGTCCATGATCAGGAAACCTTGATCATCTTGTTAATCAACGAGCTAGTTTATGAGAGAGGCATAACTAGGAACTTTCTGTTTGTTTATTAAACACACATGTATTAACGTTTCCGTATTAATACAATTATAGCATGCAAAATAAACATCTATCATATACTTGGAATACACATAATAAACACTTTATTATTGCCTCTCAGGGCATATTCCCTTCAGTCTCCCACTTGCACTAGAGACAATAATCTAGTTACATAGTGATAAATCTAACACCCATTGAGTTCTGGTGTTGATCATGTTTTGCTCTAGGGAGAGTTTTAGTCAACAGATCTGCTACATTGAGATCCGTATGTACTTTACAAATCTTTATATCTCCATCCTTGACATGCTCGCGGATGGAGTGAAACCGACGCTTAATATGCTTGGAATGCTTGTGAGACCTTGGCTCTTTGGCATTGGCAATGGCACCATTGTTGTCACAATAGATCACCATTGGGTCCAACGCGTTTGCCACAACTCCTAGTTCGGATATGAACTCCTTCATCCAAACTGCTTCCTGAGCTGCTTCTGAAGCAGCAACATATTCGGCCTCCGTTGTTGATCCCGCTACCACAGGTTGTTTGGAACTCCTCCAACTAACCGCTCCGCCATTCATGAGAAATACGTATCCGGATTGAGACTTAGAGTCATCCGGATCGGTGTCAAAGCTAGCATCGACATAACACTTAGCGACGAGCTCTTCTTCACCTCCGTATACAAGAAACATATCCTTAGTTCTTCGTAAGTACTTAAGGATATTCTTGACCGCTATCCAGTGTTCCGAACCTGGATCCGATTGGTACCTACTAGTCAAACTAATAGCGTGTGCCACATCCGGTCTTGTACATAGCATGGCGTACATTATATAGCCTATGGCTGAAGCATAGGGGACTTTGTCCATTATCTCTCTTTCTTCCGCCGAAGCCGGACTTTGAGTCTTACTCAATGTCTTGCCTTGCAACATAGGTAAGAACCCCTTCTTACTTCCGTCCATTTTAAACTTCTTTAAAATCTTATCAAGGTATGTACTTTGCGATAGCCCTATTAGGCGCCTAGATCTATCTCTATAGATCTTTATGCCTAATATGTATGACGCTTCACCTAGGTCCTTCATTGAAAATTTGCTGTTTAGATAACTTTTAACACTGTTTAAAAGTTCTATATCATTTCCGATCAATAATATGTCATCCACATATAATATCAGAAATGCCACATTGCTCCCACTCACTTTCTTGTAAATACAAGCCTCTCCATAAGTTTGGACAAATCCAAACTCTTTGATCACCTCATCAAAGCGGAGATTCCAACTTCGCGATGCTTGCTTCAATCCATAGATGGATCGCTGAAGCTTGCACACCTTGTTAGCATCCTTAGGATCGACAAAACCCTTTGGTTGTATCATATACAACTCTTCTTCAATATTACCATTGAGAAACGCGGTTCTGACATCCATCTGCCATATTTCATAATCGAAATATGCAGCAATTGCTAACATAATCCTAACTGACTTTAGCATCGCTACGGGAGAGAAAGTCTCATCGTAGTCAACTCCTTGAATTTGTCGAAACCCCTTTGCGACAAGTCAAGCTTTATAGATGGTCACATTACCATCAGCATCAGTTTTCCTTTTGAAAATCCATTTGTTCTCCACGGCCTTTCGGTCGTGAGGTAATTCCACCAAGTTCCAAACTTGATTTTCATACATGGATTCCATCTCGGATTTCATGGCTTCTAACCATTTGTTGGAATCCGGGCTCATCATCGCTTCTTCATACGTCGCAGGGTCATTATTTTCATCAACCATGAAATTTATGACAGGATTTCCGTACAACTCGGGAGCTGCACGCGTCCTGTTTGACCTGCGAGGTTCGGTAGTACTCTCTTTTGGAGTTTCATGATCATTATCATTAGTTCCCTCTTCAACAGGTGGAGCCAACTCCGGAACAACTTCCGGCGCTGCGCTACTCGCCATACTTTGAAGAGAAGGTTCCACAACCTCTTCGAGTTCTACCTTTCGACTATTCACACCTTTCGCGAGAAACTCTTTCTCTAGAAAGGATCCATTCTTGGCAACAAAAACCTTGCCCTCGGATCTGTGATAGAAGGAATACCCAATAGTTTCTTTAGGGTATCCTATGAAGACGCATTTTTCCGCTTTGGGTTCGAGTTTATCCGGTTGAAGTTTCTTCACATAAACATCGCAACCCCAAACTTTAAGAAATGACAGCTTAGGTTTGTTTCCAAACCACAATTCATACGGTGTCTTTTCAACGGATTTAGATGGTGCCCGATTTAAAGTGAATGCAGCAGTTTCTAGTGCATAACCCCAAAATGACAACGGCAAGTCTGTCAGAGACATCATAGATCGAACCATATCTAATAAAGTACGATTACGACGTTCCGACACACCATTTCGCTGTGGTGTTCCGGCAGGTGTGAGTTGTGAAACAATTCCACACTCTTTCATGTGAGTGCTAAACTCGTAACTTAGATACTCACCTCCACGGTCGGACCGTAGAAATTTGATCTTTCTATTACGATGATTTTCCACTTCATTCTGAAATTCCTTGAACTTTTCAAAGGTTTCAGACTTGTGTTTCATCAAGTAGATATAACCGTATCTACTCAAATCATCTGTGAAAGTAACAAAATAACGATATCCACCTCGCGCCGACACACTCATTGGACCACATACATCAGAATGTATGATTTCCAATAAATCTGTCGCCCGTTCCATTGAACCGGAAAACGGCGTTCTAGTCATCTTGCCCATAAGGCATGGCTCACATGTATCAAATGATTCATAATCAAGTGATTCCAAAAGTCCATCCGAATGGAGCTTCTTCATGCGTTTAATGCCAATATGACCTAGACGGCAGTGCCACATATATGCGGATATATCATCATTAAGTTTAATCCTTTTAGCATCAACATTATGAATATGTGTAACATTATCATTGAGATCTAACAGAAATAAACCATTCATCATTGGTGCATGACCATAAAAGATTTCATTCATATAAATGGAACAACCATTGTTCTCAGATTTAAATGAATAACCACTTTGCATCAAACATGATCCAGATACAATGTTCATGCTCAGTGCAGGCACCAGATAACATTTATTCAAGTTTATGACTAATCCCGACGGTAAGTGGAGAGGCAGCGTTCCGACGGCGATTACATCAACGTTTGATCCATTGCCGACACGCATCTTGACCTCACCCCTTGCTAGCGGTCGCTTGTTCCGCAGCCCCTGATTCGAGTTACAAATATTAGCAACTGAACCGGTATCAAATACCCAGGTGCTACTGCGAGCACTAGTCAAGTACACATCAATGACATGTATATCATATATACCTTTGTTTGCCTTGCCGGCCTTCTTGTCTGCCAGATACTTGGGGCAGTTGCGCTTCCAGTGGCCAGTCCCCTTACAATAGTAGCACTCGGTATCAGACTTAGGTCCAACTCGGGGTTTCTTTTCAGGCGCGGCAACAGGCTTGCCGCCCTTACTTCCCTTCCGTTTTCCCTTCTTGTCTTTCTTGAAACCAGTGTTCCTATTGATCATCAACACTTGATGTTCCTTTTTGATCTCCACTTCTTCAGTTTTAAGCATTGACAGAAGCTCGGGGAGAGACTTCTTCATGCCTTGCATATTATAGTTCATCACGAAGCTCTTATAGCTAGGTGGCAGAGACTGCAGAACACGGTGGATGCCTAAGTCAATGGGAATCGATACTCCCAAGGACACAAGCTTATCGGCGTAACCCGACATCTTGAGTACATGCTCACTAACGGAGCTGTGCTCTTCCATCATGCAGCTAAAGAACTTTTCTGAAGCATTGTAGCTCTCTACAGCAGCATGTGTGTCGAAAATCATTTTCAACTCACCCATTGTATCAAATGCATTGCCGTTTTCGAAACGCTTTCGAAGTTCCGGCTCTAGCCCATACAATATGCCGCAATGAACTAAGTTGTGGTCCTCCTGACGAGTCTGATAGACATTCTTCTCCTCGTCAGGGGCATCATCAAAAGGTGGGGGGCCTAACGGCGCTTCTAGCACATATTGCTTTTGTGCAGCAGAGAGGAGAATCCTCAAATTCATGGCCCATTCAGTAAAGTTGCTACCGTTCGTTGCTAGTTTCTCTTTCTCCATGAACGCATTGAAATTAAAAGCAGGTGGTGCCATCTACAACAGAATTTGTAAAGTTTTAGACTAAGTGTATGATAGATCGAGTTCAACTAATCTTTATTACGAATGAACTCCCACTCAAAAGCGACATCCCTCGTGTCCTTTTGGTGATTACATGAACCAAATCCACTACACCAAGTCCGATCATCACGTGAGTCGGTATAGCTTCAAAGGCGAGCATCAAATGGGCATCATATCAACTATATGACTCATGCTTAACCTTTCGGTCTGTGTTCCGAGGCCATGTCTGTACATGCTAGGCTCGCCAAGTTAGAACCTTAGTATTTGCGTGTGTAACTGTTTTACACCCGAAATATGGTCGTGGATCCAAGAACACCCGATCATCACGTGATGTCTTGGAGCGACGAAAACATAATCGGTGCATACTAAAGGAAGAACACATTCTTATCTTGATATTTAAATGAGGGATCATCTTATTATGCTTAACAAAGCGCTAAACAAGCAATATAAGATGTAATCAAACATCATATGTTTATTAGTGAAATTATATGGTTCCCGCAGATGATCTCTATCATGTGCATCGTGGTATGATCACTATCATACCTATATGTGTAAATCCAAGGTCTATGGATTTTACACGCTATGTGTGTTGTAAGAGGATCATCTCATACTTCTACTTACAACACTACCATATCATAACACTAGCCCAGCAACAATCTAAACTAGACGCCTCTAATTTATCCATTGCAAGTTTTACGTGGCTTAGGGCTTTCGAGATAGAACCGTTCTTA
This sequence comes from Avena sativa, assembly GCA_916181665.1. NCBI lineage: Eukaryota > Viridiplantae > Streptophyta > Magnoliopsida > Poales > Poaceae > Avena > Avena sativa. Next base: position 357,573,697 of record OV702284.1, on the reverse strand, counting down.
CCTACGAACATGAACCACAACGAGGATAATCAAATTGTTGACAACTCGCTTGCAAAATAGATATTGACTATAGTAGGAGAGACAGACACCCGCTAGCCACTTATGCAAACTAGTTGCATGTCAAGCGTGGAACAGGTCTCATGTGCGAGGACATGTAAAGTTTGTCCGGGCCGCTTCATCCCACTATGCCACCAATATCCAAAATCACAACAAAGGAGCAACAACATGATCATCATCGCCCACATACTCATATGTGTACTACCCGTGTAAAGTATCTACGCATAGATCCGGCTCTGATACCACTGGAGGGTTCGCAGCATAGAAAACAAAAATTTTCCTACGATGTGAACTATATACCAAGATCTATATATACTAGATACAAACAACGGGCGGATGTATATCCGTAGAGAACATACCCTTGAAGACCGACAAAGCTTAACGAGTTCAACTCGTGGTTGATGTAGACGATCTCTTGCCGATCTCAAGATCGAGAGGAAGTCCTAGCGCCGCAAATCAGCAGCGCATCCGTGCTCGCACACATGTTCGAGGCACCGAGCAACCTCCGCCTCCTCGCTCCAGCGATGCAGCGGAAGCACAACTCTTTCTTGCCGAATAGCCACCGGGAACATGTATCTCGCTAGTCCGAGACCATGGGGAATAAATTCTAGAGGGGGAGAGAGATCCTTCACGAGGAGGTGTGTGAGACAAGTGAGGAGGAGGGGCTCCTTTTATAGGAGGAGGGGGGAACCCCAAGGGGGTGGCCGGCGCATGGGGGCTGCCCCCTTGCCCTCCCCTCTTCATGTGGGTGGACACTCCACTCACAAAACTCCTCTAAATTCCCTCCACTCAAAAGTCCACTCAAAAATCCCATTAAATTTCCACCAAATTTAATGCAAACTCTCATTAAATAAAACTCTTTTATTTTATTCAGAATTTTGTCAATTACTTTAATGACAAACATTCACAAATAACCCCTTGCTAGAATTCTATTTCACATGCATAACCACTTTATGCAATTTCACCCGAAAACCTGTTTCGGTATCTAGTGAAATAAATTCCTGCGCTTGTTCATTCTTTCGGCATGAAACATTTGCTCCAATTGGATGTCGGTGTCTCTTAAGTGTGTCACCCTACGGTTCGTGAATAATGCGGACATGATCGAGACCCCTCTCAGATCAATAATCAGAAGCGGGATCTGGAGACCCATACTGACTCCCACACATTCAACGATGACTTTCTTGTGATCGTCGGAACCTTTTACGCTAGTATCTTAATCCCTTTGTTTCACGATATATTACATGTCCGAGATTCGATCATTGGTATCTCCATACCTAGTTTGATCTCGTTACCGACATGCACTCTTTTCTCGTTCCTGTGATATAACATTCTAGTGATCAAATCACTTGCTTGCAAGCTAATCAATGTGATATCACCGAGAGGGCCCAGAGTATATCTATCCGTCATCGGGATGAACAAATTCCACTCTTGATCCATGAGCCTCAACATAACACTTTATTAGTTCTGAATCCATCTTTATAATCACCCTGTTACGGTGTGACGTTTGATGTTATCAAGAAACTCTTCCGGTGTTAGTGATTGACATGATCTCATGGTCTAAGGATTAGGATCACTTCGTAAGTTGTTATAGCAATATAAACTCAATGACTTTGATCGTAATGCTATACTTCGGATGAGTGTTCATCACATCATTACACTAATGTTGTGATCCCGTTATTAACAACATCCAATGTCCATGATCAGGAAACCTTGATCATCTTGTTAATCAACGAGCTAGTTTATGAGAGAGGCATAACTAGGAACTTTCTGTTTGTTTATTAAACACACATGTATTAACGTTTCCGTATTAATACAATTATAGCATGCAAAATAAACATCTATCATATACTTGGAATACACATAATAAACACTTTATTATTGCCTCTCAGGGCATATTCCCTTCATTCCAAACATCGGGACAAGAACGGGCGGCGTAATCGGCAGGCGAAGGGATCAACTACATACACAAATGAGTATGTATGCAAGCCACCATACAACAGTCCTCAGAGCCATTCCATCTAAAAGAAATAGAAATATTGCAACGCCATACGGCAAGATCCAAATACCCTAGATAGATATAATAGTTTAGGATATCTCCTCATACATCAAACATCAGAGTATCAGGCGGGAGCGGCAAACAAGATCCGAGTACGGATAAGAAGCAAATCAGCATAAGATGCCCCATAATAGACACATCCCGCCCACAGATCTCACGGATCCCCGTTCCCAGAATCTCTACACCGAATGATCGTTGCCCACATCGTCCGTCTCCTCCCCCCCCAGTATCCATCTTGTGAGTGTACCTGTTCATCTGAATCAAATAATTTATCGTGTGAGACCCTAGGGGTACTCAGCAAGTCTTTATGCCTCTAAAGGGGACACAATCTGGGGTGACGCAATTGCAGCAAAAGATAATACCTAACAATTCTATAGATACTCGCTAACCATCCGCCTAACCAAAGATAGACGGATGTCCGTGAATTAATAACAACAGTTATAACAGTAATATTAACAGATCCATCCTCCTCCTCGCTTACCAACGAGGAAGCGGATGAACACCCCCATCCGTTGGCAGTTTTATTATCCATTCCATGAGTGTTGCACTATTTACTAGTCAGTTACTTAGTCAAATTAAAAGCGGTACTTTAGTTATACTCGTCTATGATCGAGAAACTGTGCTCCAAGTCGTCCATAACCGCGGACACGGCTTTCAGAAAGTTTTACCCTGCAGGGGTGCACAAATAGCAACACACACTCGATCAACCTTGGAAAAACCAAATCAAAACCCAACGAGGCATTCACGACAAAGCGATCACAGGATTCAGAAATATTTCAGGGGGCCACCCCATTAAGCTACCCGCAACGAAGTTGGCCGGCTCCGAGACGGACTCAAGGTTTGTGTGGACGGCTGTAAACGACTGGGAACCCGAAAGTGTGATTGGGCTTGTCGATACAGCGAAAACATGTCACGATCCTAAACAGTACAGGTGCTCCTCGCACAATCGTAAATAAAGCAGTAAAGCATGGCATAAGTACAGGATAGTAATAAAGCCCCAAACTAATTGTGGCCCCAAGAAATAAGAATGAATCAAGCTCTGGCTCAGGGGGGTCCCATAAGCCTCCCGGATGTGGATAGCGCGAATATTCAAGGAACAGGAATCAAGTACTCGGGGTCCTACGGGACACAAGTGAGCATGAAAAACCAAATAGCAGATATTGCTCACCGGTGCCACTTTCATTAGTTATCCCATACTACTCAGGTTAAGTTGTTTAGGTACCTCGTTATCCATCAGACACTCACATACCCTACACATGCTGTTCTACGACCCGCATGGCTCAAACAACTCCTGTAGTAATGGCTCATGGGATGGAGGAACAAGCTTCGGTGGGGTTTAAAAGTAAAGGCTATGCAGTACTTGGGATTCAGTTTAATGCGATCGCGACTCAACGATGCAAGAATAAGATAGAGGCAATAGGTACTATATGTATGCAAGCATGTGGTAGTGCTTGCCTGGCAGCTCAGTTGAAGCGAGAGAAGGATCTGGGTAGTGCTCCTGGGTTTCTTGATATATCCCCTGCTCAGCGTCTATTCGAAGAAGAACCAAACAAACAAGGGCCAACATAAATAAAGTGCACAAGCATAAGGATAAAATGCGACAAGCAAACAATCATGCCATGATGAATGATGCACAATTTGCATGGCAATAAATTAGCATGGCATGGGTGAGGTGTGGAATACAAGAAATAAAGCATTTTATGGAGTTTTAATCACCTTTTATCCTCAATTAAGTTGCTGTACACTTTATATTTATATGATGCATGCTACAATTCAGAACATGGAATGCATAAACAGAAAGGTCTCGTCGAGCTGATCATCTTATACATATTATTTGTCAATTTTGAAGTTATAAAACAAAAGTTATTAATTAATTAAGATAAAGGGCATTTTATTGTAATTTTGATCAACTCGAAAAATTAAAGTGTCCAAAATATATTTTGAAGGCCATATTGAAATCCTCACATTTTTCTGATCTCAAAACATATATTACATGTTTAATTTGGAATTATATTTCAAAAGTTATTTAAAAACAGATTTGAATTTGAAATTTAAACATTTACTGAAAACATTTTTATTTAACAGAAATTTGCCAGGACTTCTTACACCCAGGTGAATTGGACCCAAGCCACTGACAGGTGGGCCACTGCTGACAGGGCACACGCGCACAGGGAAAAGCTTTCACTACCGTGGCTCTGGCTAGCCCACACGGATGACAAGCGGGCCCAGTGGTTGCGGGCCCACGTGACAGCGAGAGGGGAGGGTCGGCCACGCGGCTCGGTGAGGGAGTGCGGGTTACGGCCCGAGGAAACAGAGGGGATTTTCTGCAAAACGCTAGGGCGGCTGACATGCGGGGTAGGCTGGACCGCGGGTTCAGGCGGGAAAAAGGGCAGGGGCTCAAGCGCAAAAAGGACACGGCCACTGTGGATCTTCTCTGCGACGATCGATCGGTGCTCGCCAGGGAGCAGCGCACGGGGATCGAACCCGCGACGCGGGGCGCGCGCAGAGAAGCGGTACCAGTGCGGTGGCTTCCAGGGTGGTGACAGAGGAGCGGACGCAGGCTAGCTAGGTCGCTGCGCGGCGTAGCAACGAGGGAACGACGTCGGCCGCCGCGCACCGAGGCCGTTCGACGATTTGACCGGCGAGCACAGGCGACGACAGCGAGGCGGATCATGTCAGGGAGGGAGAAAGGCTCACCGCGAAGTCGTCGGAGGGCTTGGATCGGGCCAGGGGGCAGAAGGGCGACGGCGACGCAGACGCGCCCGGAGCTAGGGTTTCTCGTCGGCATCGCGGTACTGCAGCAGGTCCAGGGCTCCTCCTCCGCGGCGGCGTGTGCAGGGTGATGCAGGTGGATGTCTCGGTCTTCCTCGACACCTGGACGCCGCGCCCGCCGCCTGGTACGGTGTAGCCGAGAGGAGGCCGACGGGAAGGTTGGTGATCGGTGGTGGAGAGGTGGCTGCAGGGGAAGGTGGGGAAGAAGGAGTAGCAAGGCTAGGCCCTGGGGGATCTGGCGTCGACAGGCAGAGAGGGGGAGTATATAGGAACGGGGAGAGGGGTAGATGGCGTGGTGGAGGGGAAAGGTGGCGTCGGCCACTTTTTCTCCTCCTACTTCACGTGCTAGGCAGGCTCGGCCTGGGGGGTCCAGGGGAGTGCAGGGCAGGTAGGGCTCGGGTGTGGGGTCGGCCTGGCAGGGGTAGGGAGAGAGAGAGAGAGGGAGGGGTTGGCATGGAGCTAGGGTTGGATGGAGGGGGTAGATAGCTAGGGTAGGAGGGAGTGGCTCGGGTTAGGGTTAGAGAGAGGTGGTATGGTAGATGGTGATAGAGGTGTAGGTGATTAGGGTTAGGGTTTGGATAGAGAGGAGGGATTAGAGAGAGAGAGAGATGTGGTGGTAGCTATGGTTTGAAACATGACCAAAACAAGAGGTGGCAAAAGAGAGGAGAGAGGGATAGGGAGAGGGATTAGGGTTAGGGTTTTAGATGCTTGCATGCATCAAGCAAGACCAAGCATGAAGAGGGGTAGAGATATGGGGATGATCCACTCAAAAACCAAAGAAAAACCAAAGGAAAAAGAATGGTGGTGCTTTGCATGGCTCATGCAGACATTAAATGCCATGTTCTAACCTTGTGAAAACAAAATAATAAACATGGCATTATTCCTATGCATTCCCAAAAGTGGAATTAAGCCAAGCAAAAGAATTTAAAGGAAAGTTCCAAATGGAGTAGATGGATATGATCACATTTGATTATAATTGGGACTTGCTAGTGTGTATATTCCACTAGATGTTTAATAGTCCCAAAAATATCCCAACATGAGCATAAATCCATAATAATCCATATGAAAGCTAGGACAAGGAGCACTACTCATAATGCATGCAAAGGTGGCTCCACATATCAAAAATGTGAAAACAACATGATGCTAATATGAGAGCATGTGGAAATAGAATTGGATCCATCACAACCCACATGAGCTAGAGGTAAAACCCAATAAAGTGCAAAGCTCATATTTAGCTGGATGGTGGGATTATAAGGTGGTGACAGAGAAAGGTGATGGAGTAGAATAAAAGATATGCCCCCAACTCAACTTGGGCATTTAAGCAATATATCAATAACCAAATACAATATCAAGAGGCAAATACAATTAACAATGCATATGAGAGAAGAACCAAAACAAAAAGGGTTTTATATGATGCTCAAATGCAAGGTGGCATGATGACATGAGCATGATATAATTATGATGCAACAATTATATATAGGAAGTAACATTTATATAGACTAGGCTAGCAGCATTGCAATTGTTAGACAATTGGGATGCTACAACTCTCCCCCACTAAACAAGAATCTCGCCCTGAGATTCTTAGGAAAAAGAAAACAACACAAGGAGAGGCGGGTGTTCGAACGAAGGTGACCCTCACGTTCCCAAGTTGATGAACAACGGAATGGTGCGACCACTACACCTTGCAAAACTTGCTAGACTTGTTGCGAGTCTTGCGTTTTGCTTGAGAAACAACGGGTTAGAAGAGTTGAAGGATTGTCGTGAGACAAGAAGGATAGGATGGGCATAGCTCCGGTTTTCCCAAGAATCATGATAAAAGAATATAACCACTTGTGAAAGAAAAGGAGAAGATGATGTATCATGGATAAAGAAAGACACACCATTAAGATTAAAGATTTACCGATACGAGAGAGGATGAATCTTTGTCTCGCCGGAAGAAAGGAGCTAGATTGGAGAGGTTTTGAACCACTATTACAATAGCATCGTATCTTCTCTCGGATTTGAGAAAAGAAGTTCGGAAACAATATTGCCTTCAAACAATAGAGTCCCTTGATAAAAACAGAAAGATTTAGCTAGACATCGTCGGATTAGATTCTTGTTGCGCCGGTAAGAACCAAGGATCACGCAATTTAGGTGCGCAGATATAACTTCCAGAGATGGATGTGAAGCCAGATCATGGTGGAATCCCGAGAAGCAAAGAATATGGAGGATCTGGAGTTTATTGTAGAGATACTTATTGCTTTCTTTAGCCTTGAGGCTAACGCAATAGATTTGCGGCTGATGGCATCAACCATAATTGGCTTTACCACAGAAAAAGAATTGATGAAACAAAGAGAGAGATAGTTTCCTTTAATCTTGTTTGGGGATATCGAGCATCGGTAGAAAGACGAGGATAGAAAAAGGTTTGCGTTTGTTTCCACCAGATAATTGAGGATTTTGCTCCGTGTAGAAAGGGTGAGATCACCAACAAGAGATTATTGATTACTTTCTTCGAAAGAGCACTCCGGAAAAACAAGGACGGAAGTAAAAGTATCAAGGGATAAAGGCCACTTCTAACTTCCGTGGAATGAGTGAAATCACATTAATTCACCAATTCAATGTACAAGAGCAAATGATAAGAGTAGTGGTATGGTAGCTACTCCATCCCGCACTCAAAGCATTACTCCGCACATGAATAAGAAAATCATGCAACCCAACTACCGAAACAGACTGAAGGTGTTGGCAAAAACTCATAGAACTCCGTTAGAAAACAAGGATAGATGCAAACGATTCGCCGGATTCATAGATAGATAAAGATGATGATGTTGTCGTCATGTCGGAAGTACCAAGCCACCGGAAAGATATAAAGGAAGATCACGGAGACAACTGCAAAATTTCACAGATATAGAAAAAGATAGCACCACTTGAACAGAAGGAATACAAGATCTGGAAGGTCTTCATGGCCTCCGGTGGATTGAGCATAGACGATAGAGCGAGAGGGTTTCAAGAGATTACTTAACGAGATTGAGGTGAAAGAACTCCATGTTCTTCTTGAAATGATTGAGAGAGATTTAGCAGCCTTGAGGAAATCTTCAGCGGAACGACGATGATAACTTGCCAACAAGGAACAACTCTGGATTGGTTGAAGATGGAGGATGGAATTAACAATGGACTTGCTGATTCCAGAGTTGAAGTAATGTATTTAGCAGAAGGACGTGGTCGAGATATGTGACTTCAAAAAGTCAGAATTCTCACTTTGAGACTTTGCACACAGGCAGTGCTCACGAAGCTCGAGAGAAAGAGACACAGATGATCTTCCATGTCCTTCCATAGATATCGAATAGGCAAGCATATTATCAACATATACCACCATGGATTAACAAGATATTCCTAGAATACCAAGTTCAAGAGGCGGGAGAACGAACAAATGCTCGAAACACTTTCTGAGCTCAACGCCCTTTGAAAGATCAACGTTACGAGTAAGGATTCCTGTTGAAGAAGATGCGCTGACAGAATAGGTTAACTGGTCCTTCGGAAGAAAAAGAGATGTCACCTGGTTCACATTGTCGATCGGATCACCGGTTACAAAGATAAAGAGATCTTGGATAAGAATCGATGATAGCTCATACCTTAAGCAAAGCTATCAGAGACGAAAAGATGCAATTCCCTCGTATCCAGGAGAATTGTGCAGATATGGGGTTCAAAAGGATGTGCAGCATGATGGACAGATGATAGACCGCCGTAGTGCTTGGAGAAACTCTGGATTGCCAAAGATGCTTGAATATGCATAGATATGATCGCGGTGTACTCAAAATCACAGGAGATAACCGTCACCATTTGGAGGATAGTGGTGATTGCATTTTCCATATTCCACTCAAGATAAGTGTCATATAGCTGTGCCGAGAACCAAATTACAATCACCAGCATCGGATCGACACATGTTATGTAATTAGCCCAAGAGAATTGGAGATGAAATGAAACGCTAGGATTAAGCGCCGGTGACAAAAGAATGAGTTAGCATGGACATGCTGATAAAAGGGAGATAGATAATGTTTCACACACGACTGAAAAGGAGTGTGGAAGCACAGATGTATCAAAGAAAATTTTTCCGCATTTTTCGGCATTAAAATACCAATAGATGCGCAAAAACACTTATCAGGTAGTGATTAGAAACAGATGCTTACACAGAATGTGGAGTTGCTAGAAGGAAGGACACCGTTAAGAAGATGGCACCGGTTAACAAGGAGTCGGATAGATCGCGCCGGTTTTCAAAAGCCTGTCAGTATGGAATGTACCAACAGTTGATAACCAAAGGAAGATAAAGATAACATGTTGGATGCAACAGATAGACAAGGAATTACACACACACACACACACACACACTTTCTATGGTACTACGGAAACCCAGAACACGTGAATCCTAGTTTGAATTTTAAGAAGAGGATTGAAAACGTTACACTTCCTTACCAGAAAAGGGTGGTGGGTGGGTAAGAAGAAAAGTGGAAGCAGTCCTACTCTCGCAATTTGTTTTTCCCTAGTATACATAGCTACCAAAAATATTTGCTAGACTGACAACGACCATTTGGCTGAGACCCTGAAGGGCGGGATGGCTCTGATACCAATTGTAACTACCTCGGTGAATTACGCTCCTAGTTACAAGCCTGGATGAGCGGAAATGGTTAAAATAGTACGGTGGGGCCCAAATGCCACTCACAGGTAGACCTTTCGGCCATCCTAACCATTTCCAAACGTCGGGACAAGAACGGGCGGCGTAATCGGCAGGCGAAGGGATCAACTACATACACAAATGAGTATGTATGCAAGCCACCATACAACAGTCCTCAGAGCCATTCCATCTAAAAGAAATAGAAATATTGCAACTCCATACGGCAAGATCCAAATACCCTAGATAGATATAATAGTTTAGGATATCTCCTCATACATCAAACATCAGAGTATCAGGCGGGAGCGGCAAACAAGATCCGAGTACGGATAAGAAGCAAATCGGCATAAGATGCCCCATAATAAACACATCCCGCCCACAGATCTCACGGATCCCCGTTCCCGGAATCTCTACACCGAATGATCGTTGCCCACATCGTCCGTCTCCTCCCCCCCAGTATCCATCTTGTGAGTGTACCTGTTCATCTGAATCAAATAATTTATCGTGTGAGACCCTAGGGGTACTCAGCAAGTCTTTATGCCTCTAAAGGGGACACAATCTGGGGTGACGCAATTGCAGCAAAAGATAATACCTAACAATTCTATAGATACTCGCTAACCATCCGCCTAACCAAAGATAGACGGATGTCCATGAATTAATAACAACAGTTATAACAGTAATATTAACAGATCCATCCTCCTCCTCGCTTACCAACGAGGAAGCGGACGAACACCCCCATCCGTTGGCAGTTTTATTATCTATTCCATGAGTGTTGCACTATTTACTAGTCAGTTACTTAGTCAAATTAAAAGCGGTACTTTAGTTATACTTGTCTATGATCGAGAAACTGTGCTCCAAGTCGTCCATAACCGCGGACACGGCTTTCAGAAAGTTTTACCCTGCAGGGGTGCACAAATAGCAACACACACTCGATCAACCTCGGAAAAACCAAATCAAAACCCAACGAGGCATTCACGACAAAGCGATCACAGGATTCAGAAATATTTCAGGGGGCCACCCCATTAAGCTACCCGCAACGAAGTTGGCCGGCTCCGAGACGGACTCAAGGTTTGTGTGGACGGCTGTAAACGACTGGGAACCCGAAAGTGTGACTGGGCTTGTCGATACAGTGAAAACGTGTCACGATCCTAAACAGTACAGGTGCTCCTCGCACAATCGTAAATAAAGCAGTAAAGCATGGCATAAGTACATGATAGTAATAAAGCCCCAAACTAATTGTGGCCCCAAGAAATAAGAATGAATCAAGCTCTGGCTCAGGGGGGTCCCATAAGCCTCCCGGATGTGGATAGCGCGAATATTCAAGGAACAGGAATCAAGTACTCGGGGTCCTACGGGACACAAGTGAGCATGAAAAACCAAATAGCAGATATTGCTCACCGGTGCCACTTTCATTAGTTATCCCATACTACTCAGGTTAAGTTGTTTAGGTACCTCGTTATCCATCAGACACTCACATACCCTACACATGCTGTTCTACGACCCGCATGGCTCAAACAACTCCTGTAGTAATGGCTCATGGGATGGAGGAACAAGCTTCGGTGGGGTTTAAAAGTAAAGGCTATGCAGTACTTGGGATTCAGTTTAATGCGATCGCGACTCAATGATGCAAGAATAAGATAGAGGCAATAGGTACTATATGTATGCAAGCATGTGGTAGTGCTTGCCTGGCAGCTCAGTTGAAGCGAGAGAAGGATCTGGGTAGTGCTCCTGGGTTTCTTGATATATCCCCTGCTCAGCGTCTATTCGAAGAAGAACCAAACAAACAAGGGCCAACATAAATAAAGTGCACAAGCATAAGGATAAAATGCAACAAGAAAACAATCATGCCATGATGAATGATGCACAATTTGCATGGCATGGGTGAGGTGTGGAATACAAAAAATAAAGCATTTTATGGAGTTTTAATCACCTTTTATCCTCAATTAAGTTGCTGTACACTTTATATTTATATGATGCATGCTGCAATTCAGAACATGGAATGCATAAACAGAAAGGTCTCGTCGAGCTGATCATTTTAGACATATTATTTGTCAATTTTGAAGTTATAAAACAAAAGTTATTAATTAATTAAGATAAAGGGCATTTTATTGTAATTTTGATCAACTCGAAAAATTAAAGTGTCCAAAATATATTTTGAAGGCCATATTGAAATCCTCACATTTTTCTGATCTCAAAACATATATTACATGTTTAATTTGGAATTATATTTCAAAAGTTATTTAAAAACAGATTTGAATTTGAAATTTAAACATTTACTGAAAACATTTTTATTTAACAGAAATTTTCCAGGACTTCTTACACCCAGGTGAATTGGACCCAAGCCACTGACGGGTGGGCCACTGCTGACAGGGCACACGCGCACAGGGAAAAGCTTTCGCTACCGTGGCTCTGGCTAGCCCACACGGATGACAAGCGGGCCCAGTGGTTGCGGGCCCACGTGACAGCGAGAGGGGAGGGTCGGCCACGCGGCTCGGTGAGGGAGTGCGGGTTACGGCCCGAGGAAACAGAGGGGCTTTTCTGCAAAACGCTAGGGCGGCTGACATGCGGGGTAGGCTGGACCGCGGGTTCAGGCGGGAAAAAGGGCAGGGGCTCAAGCGCAAAAAGGACACGGCCACTGTGGATATTCTCTGCGACGATCGATCGGTGCTCGCCAGGGAGCGGCGCACGGGGATCGAACCCGCGACGCGGGGCGCGCGCAGAGAAGCGGTACCAGTGCGGTGGCTTCCAGGGTGGTGACAGAGGAGCGGACGCAGGCTAGCTAGGTCGCTGCGCGGCGTAGCAACGAGGGAACGATGTCGGCCGCCGCGCACCGAGGCCGTTCGACGATTTGACCGGCGAGCACAGGCGACGACAGCGAGGCGGATCATGTCAGGGAGGGAGAAAGGCTCACCGCGAAGTCGTCAGAGGGCTTGGATCGGGCCAGGGGCAGAAGGGCGACGGCGACGCAGACGCGCCTGGAGCTAGGGTTTCTCGTCGGCATCGCGGTACTACGGCAGGTCCGGGGCTCCTCCTCCGCGGCGGCATGTGCAGGGTGATGCAGGTGGATGTCTCGGTCTTCCTCGACACCTGGACACCGCGCCCGCCGCCTGGTACGGTGTAGCCGAGAGGAGGCCAACGGGAAGGTTGGTGATCGGTGGTGGAGAGGTGGCTGCAGGGGAAGGTGGGGAAGAAGGAGTAGCAAGGCTAGGCCCTGGGGGATCTGGCGTCGACAGGCAGAGGGGGGAGTAGATAGGAACTGGGAGAGGGGTAGATGGCGTGGTGGAGGGGAAAGGTGGCGTCAGCCACTTTTTCTCCTCCTACTTCACGTGCTAGGCAGGCTCGGCCTGGGGGGTCCAGGGGAGTGCAGGGCAGGTAGGGCTCGGGTGTGGGGTCGGCCTGGCAGGGGTAGGGAGAGAGAGAGAGAGAGAGAGGGAGGGGTTGGCATGGAGCTAGGGTTGGATGGAGGGGGTAGATAGCTAGGGTAGGAGGGAGTGGCTCGGGTTAGGGTTAGAGAGAGGTGGTATGGTAGATGGTGATAGAGGTGTAGGTGATTAGGGTTAGGGTTTGGATAGAGAGGAGGGATTAGAGAGAGAGAGATGTGGTGGTAGCTATGGTTTGAAACATGACCAAAACAAGAGGTGGCAAAAGAGAGGAGAGAGGGATAGGGAGAGGGATTAGGGTTTTAGATGCTTGCATGCATCAAGCGAGACCAAGCATGAAGAGGGGTAGAGATATGGGGATGATCCACTCAAAAACCAAAGAAAAACCAAAGGAAAAAAGAATGGTGGTGCTTTGCATGGCTCATGCAGACATTAAATGCCATGTTCTAACCTTGTGAAAACAAAATAATAAACATGGCATTATTCCTATGCATTCCCAAAAGTGGAATTAAGCCAAGCAAAAGAATTTAAAGGAAAGTTCCAGATGGAGTAGATGGATATGATCACATTTGATTATAATTGGGACTTGCTAGTGTGTATATTCCACTAGATGTTTAATAGTCCCAAAAATATCCCAACATGAGCATAAATCCATAATAATCCATATGAAAGCTAGGACAAGGAGCACTACTCATAATGCATGCAAAGGTGGCTCCACATATCAAAAATGTGAAAACAACATGATGCTAATATGATAGCATGTGGAAATAGAATTGGATCCATCCCAACCCACATGAGCTAGAGGTAAAACCCAATAAAGTGCAAAGCTCATATTTAGTTGGATGGTGGGATTATAAGGTGGTGACAGAGAAAGGTGATGGAGTAGAATAAAAGATATGCCCCCAACTCAACTTGGGCATTTAAACAATATATCAATAACCAAATACAATATCAAGAGGCAAATACAATTAACAATGCATATGAGAGAAGAACCAAAACAAAAAGGGTTTTATATGATGCTCAAATGCAAGGTGGCATGATGACATGAGCATGATATAATTATGATGCAACAATTATATATAGGAAGTAGCATTTATATAGACTAGGCTAGTAGCATTGCAATTGTTAGACAATTGGGATGCTACATCAAGCATGTCATCAAGACGCGGTATAGGATGTCGATAACGTACGGTGATAGCATTGATTGGACGGCAGTCCATGCATAACCGCAACGTATCATCCGTTTTTGGGACTAGAATCACGGGGACCGCGCTTGGGCTAGTGCTTACTTGGATCAAACCTTTGGAGACGAGTTGGTTGATTTGACGCTCGATCTCCTTCGTCTCTTCCGGGTTCGTGTGATACGCGGCACGGTTTGGGAGTGGAGCGCCGGGTATGAGGTCGATGCGGTGCTCGATTCCACGAAGAGGAGGAAGGCCATGAGGAAGCTCTTCGGGAAATACATCTTGGAATTCCTGCAAAACAGCTATCAAAGAAGGAGGGACATTTGTCAAGTCGTTAGTTCCTTGCGCTAGCCCCTTGCATACAAGGACGTAGTGCAAGATGGATGGGTTGTTCCGCACTTCTCTCATCTCACTTTTGGTGGCAAGAAGAACACTCTTAGTTTTTCCACTCGAGTTTGGCTTGTAGCTCTCACTCACTATGGTGTGGTTCTCTCGCTCACCACTCTTCTCACAAGGTGTTTTTGTGTATTGCGCCCTCGCTAAAGCCTTTGCATTGTCCGCAATTATTTGGCTAGGAGTCATTGGTTGCAACACACAAGTTTTATCAAGCCATTTGAAGGTGTAAGTGTTTGAGTGACCATTATGCAAAGCACGCTTGTCATATTGCCACGGCCTTCCGAGCAACATGTGACAAACCGTCATTGGGACCACGTCACATTCCACCGTGTCCTTGTAGTGCCCAATTGAGAACGTCACCGAGACGGTGTGCTTGATCTTGACGGATCCTTGGTCACTTAGCCATTGGATATGGTAGGGGTGACTATGCGGCAGGAGGGTGAGGTTGAGTTTCTCACACAATTCCGTGCTTGCAAGGTTGTGGCAACTCCCACCATCGATGACAACTTTGATGGACTTCCCATTGATGCCGGCACGAGTTTGGAAGATGTTCGAGTGTTGGTCTTCATTTTCATTGGCTTGGGTAGTCAAGACCCTTGTGACCACAAGCGATGGACTTGCGTCATGCTCACACACAAGAAGTTCTTGGTCCTCTTCCAAATGTTGCCTTGCCATGGCTTCCTTGACCCTTGCATCAAACTCTTCTTCACTCAAGTATTCTTCATCGCCGTTGTCATGGATGAACAAAACTTTCTTGTTTCCACATGCATTTGACTTGTGTCCTTTGCCTCCACACTTGTAGCATTCACCATTGAATGGTTGATCATATCTTGTGTGTTTGCCACTTGGGGGCTGTTTTCCTTGAGGGAGAGTTGGCTTGAAGGGAAGCTTGGTGGTACTTGAGGAGCTTCCACTTGGTGTTGTTGGAGTAGTGGTTGATGCTTGCTTGTAGGTGAAGTACGTCTTTGGCTTGTTGTACTTGATGTCCTCTTGCACTTGGCGCTCGGCCTTGGATGCGATGTGCACAAGCTCAACCATGTTGTTGTACTTTTGGAACTCGGTGATGCGCTTGATGGGATGGTTCAAGCCATTGAGGAAGCGTTCCATTGTTTGTTCATCTCGCTCTTCAATGTTGGCACGGATCATGTTGAGCTCCATTTGCTTGAAGTACTCTTCCACGGTCTTTGTTCCTTGACTAAGCGTTTGAAGCTTGTTGAAGAGGTCACGCGTGTAGTGTGAAGGAACAAAGCGGGATCTCATATGAGCCTTCATATCTTGCCAAGTTGCGATTGGAGGCTCTTCTTTTGCTTCGCGAGCGAGTTGGACTTGTTCCCACCAAAGGTTGGCATACTCATCAAACTCGAGGGATTCCATGGCCATCATCTTCTCATTGCTATAATTGTGCATGCGGAAGATCTTGTCAACCTTGAGTTCCCAAGAGAGATATTCTTCGGGTTCATTGGAACCGGTGAACTTGGGCATGGTGAATTTGAGCTTGCCGAAAGTTTCTTCTCCATTGCGGTTCTGGTTTCGTCGGTTGCCGTGATTTGGGCGGTCATCATCATCATCCGAGCTCTCATGTCTTGCTTGGTGATTGTTGCGTTGCTCTTGCGGTTGTTGAGGCGCCGCGTTTGGTGGTGGAACTTGTTGTTGACAACGAGCTTGGGGAGCTTGCTCGTTTTGTTGTCGCGGTTGAGGACGAGGAGGAGGTTGATGGTCCTCACGACGATCTTGGGGAGCTTGCTCTTGTTCTTGTCGTGGTTGATGGCGAGGAGCATTAGCTTGCGCCATGTGGCGAGGAGGACGTCGAGCCGCGTGCGCAATGGGCTGCTCTTCTTCTTGGTGTAGGGGAGGCTCGTCATGACCATCATGGTGCCGACGTGGACGATCATGTCGATGATGACGCTTTGGAGGATCTTCGAGTGCTTCATGTCGATGATGATCTTGTTCGTCCTCTTCGGAAGCTTCACTTGTTGTTGAAGGAGCGTGTCGACGTCGATGGCCTTGGTGGTCCATGCGAGGTTGCTCTTGTTGAATCACAAGTGCCCTTGGTTGTGGCCGGTTCGCTTCGCGCCTTGGAGGTCTTGCGGAGAGGTCACCATCATAGCTAGACGTTGCGGCGTGACGCGGAGATGGTACCGCTTGCGAAGAGCTCATGGATTGAAGAACGGGTCCATCTCGGTGCCTTGAAGCGTGACGGCGAGGTGCCCTTGATTCACTTGAGGAGTGCCGCGATGAGCTTGATTCGCGCGAGCGTGGCCTTGCGAGTCCATCAATGATGCGTTGAAGCTTCTCATCCATTGAGGCGAGTGCACGACCAAGAGCTTCATTTTGATGCCCGAGGTTGTGTTGCATGGCATGCATTTGGCCACAGACTTCTTCGAAGCGGTTTTCGATGTTCTTGAACTCCACACGGGCCTCGCTAAATTGTTCATCTTGGCGTCGCTCGAGAGCTTCACAATGATAGTTGAATTCTCCTCGGACCTTCCAATGGTCCCATCTTGTCATGAATTGGTTATCATCCTCCGGAGGTGGTGGTGGCTGGGATGGCTCTCCATGCCTGTCCATAATGCAAAGCCAACAAGGGTTGTATATGGAGAGAAAGGGTGTGAAGAGTTAGCCTTTTACCTCACCTTGGAGATTATATCAAACCAATTGCCACACAATTGAGCGAAAAAGCGTGCAAAGTGAAATGGCAAGAAACTCTCAAAGGCTTTTGGTGGAAGGTTAGGATTGTGGAAAACCAAACGAAACGATCCAAGCAAAAGGGTATTGTCCTACGTGGTAAAGAACCAAAGATCAAAAGCAAAAGGAAACGATCTAGAAAAACACGGAAAACACACACGTGGAGAAAAACGTGGTTAGCACGACTATGAAAATGAGCACAAAAGGTCCTAACGAAGACTACGCTCGGTTGTCGTGCCAACTCAAGGAGAGACCACAACTCGTTTGCCAAAAGAGGATAAGCAATAGATTTGTGCACTTGCCTCTGTGCGCTCTTTCTTCTCTCTTGTTGGCTTACAAGCTTGGTATTCTCTTTGTATTGGGAGACTATGTATCTTTCTATTCTATCTTTTTCTTTTCCTTTTTTTGATTTCTTTTATTTTTCTCCCTTGCTATGCTACTATGTTAGCTTTTGTATTTGGCCTCACACTCTCACTTTCCGAAGGCAAGTGCACAATGCTTAGACAAACACAAAATGAGTTGCTCTCATAGGATAGATACACACAAAGGAAGATATGGGTCTGTCAAGGTGGTGCAAATTATACCTTTGGTATTGTTGACGACTTGCAACCGTTGGTGGGGGATGATGTTCGAGTGTCGCGGTGTCGTTGAGCGCGGGATGACTTTGATGCGGAAGCTGTTGTGACAATGGCGACAAACACGCGAAACACGAACAAGCGAGGTGGAAAAAGTCAGCAAACGAAATTGAGGCGGCAACGGGCGAGGAAGAACGGTCAGGGTCCAGCGGTAGTACCGCTTGTGACAACCGGTAGTACCGGTGAGCGGTAGTACCGCTTGTACTACCGGTAGTACCGGTTACTTGCGGTAGTACCGCTTACTCAGCCGGTAGTACCGCTTGGCACAGGACTGGAACGAGATGATCTTGCCAAAAACCTCAAATTCGTGGGAAATCTGACCGAAAGGCTAGGCTAGAAACAACAGGGGCTATAGATCGACTCCCAAAGCAACAGATCTATGGACCAAAACCACGAAAACTCACCAAATCCTGAGATCGATCCGAAGGCAAATTGGGGCTCTTTTTGGTAGGATTTTCGTTTTTAAGGTGGAAAAAAGAAAAATTGGGGGGAAATTCGTGATCAACCGTGCTCTTGATACCAATATGTTAGGGGGTAACCCGGGGGTTGGCCCGATCTTTCACGAATTCCACGAGAAACGAGGGAAAAACGGTGGTCGGGGGATGAATTCGAGGAAGACGATGAAAACCACGAACACACACACACACACCAAAACACGATACACGCCTACTCCTCACGCCGGTGGCAACCGGTCCAACATAATCTCTAGGATCGGTGTTGGGCGAAGCTCGCTCTCCACGCCAACAACGGGGGATGAGGTGCTTGGTGAGATCTTGACGACTTGGGGGCGAGACACCGAGAACCGAAGGCCTTGTACAACTTGAACGCACTAGGCAAGATCCAAGAGGGGGGTGGATAATCCGGTGCTCCTTGGTAGGAGCATGAGACCAATAGATATAAGTCCTCAAAGGGTTTCCTTAATATCTATTATTATCCAAGTCTAAGGGTTTACAATATAGGGTGGGGGATATATATAGTCCAGCCACAAAACAGGGGTAGTTTCGGAATGAAAAGGTAAAATATAGGTTGGGTTACAAGGCACAGGGCCGAACTGAGGCGATCAAGGTCTGGCAGGACCGGTAGTACCGGTGGTAACCGGTAGTACCGCTTCCGGAGCAGTAGTACCGCTTGAGGGCCTGGAGCTTCCGTCGGCGGCGCCTATGGCGAGCGGTAGGAGGGGGCGGTAGTACCGGCCACCGGTAGTTCCGGTTGCAGGACCGGTAGTACCGCTTGCGTCAGGGGCGTGGAGTGGTGCTTCCTGTGGCGAGCGGTAGGAGGAGGCGGTAGGACCGCTTGGAGCGGTAGTACCGGTCGTCTCAACCGGTAGTACCGCTTGCGTCTGGCAGCGACTGGTGGCTTCTTCGTACCTGATGATGCACAGAGTTTGCGTGTGAAGTAGCAAGCCATCCAAATGTGTGTCGAAGTCACACAAGGAGAGGAGCGAGTTCACCTTAGTTTGAAGGAGTTTCGCTCGGGCGCGAGTCATGGGTCCACTTGGGGAGCTCGTGGGAGTAGATGTAGTAGCGGTCGTAGGACGGGCTGCATCATTTTGGGTGGCCCAAGCCCATGGCGAATTCGACTCCTTGGAGGACAAGTCTAGATTAGATCAAATTTCAAAGGGTTTCAACCATAATCTGTAACCGACTCGACCTATCCCGGGACCTGGCCTATCTATATAAAGGCCAGGAGGGTACGGCGAGAAGGATCTCAACACCTCATACACACAACTCTCCGCCAGATTGCATATGCGCACCTCTGTAACCTTCGGTTCCGCTATAATCAAGAACAGACAAGCAGGAGTAGGATTTTCCCTCCGGGGGCCTGAACCTGGGTAAACTTCGTGTCCCCGTGTTGCTTACCTGTTAAACGTCTCACGACTTCCAGCATCCCCATCTTCTCCAAAACTCAAGTCCATAACAATGGGCATTGACGAGTCGAAACCTCGTCAATTGGCGCCGTCTGTGGGAAGCGGTGATGCTGATCGTGCGGTCATGACGGTTTCATCCAGAGCGATCTACGATTCATCGGCGACGGAGAATCACCTCCTCTTTGCTGCCTTCGACTTCACCGCCCACTCGCCGGCCACCCGCAAAGATTTCGAATCCGTAGGCGACGGAATCGAGATGTTGTTCGGGAGCTTCTGCTTCCAGGTGGGGCAGACCGGCACCCTCTGCCTCCCAGAGCGGGTGCCACTTCCATCCATCAGGACCACTTCATGGGTCCCACCCATCGAAGCCCTGTGTATGTCGACGCTGACGGGCGATTTGGATGACAGCAGTAGCTGCAACTCCGATCTGTGCGACCCCCCTTCGGATGAAGGTACCTACGGTTCTGGATCTAAGAGCTACGGCAGCAGCGACCCACTCCGTGAGCATTACCTGTGCGCCGTCATCCATGGTGGCGACGTCAACAACCGAACTGCCACTGAATCCCCCTCCCAACCCTCAAGCCGAGAACGGACGAGACAGATCACTACCGCCCAATCCCAGCGGGAATCAGGGAACCACCAATGCCAACGACACTGACTGTGTCTAGATCAATCTCAGCTGCGCCCAATAGGAAAGGGTGCACGAGGCTATACGAGGTAACCCTATGCCAACCGATGCACCACATGACATGTTGATGGGCTACCACTGGCTCCTAGTCGAGGATCATAATCGACAAGTCAAGGTGCAAGCCGATCTCGAGCGGCACGGGCGAGAAGCTGACGAATCGAGTATGCGGCGTGCTGCGCTCTCCGCCGGTGGCTCTTCTTCGCACGGGAACAACGCTAACAAGCACCGCTCCCGCCTGGAGCGCATGGACCCCACCGCACGACGCGAGGTCACCAAGGCACTCGACATGTCCTTCATGACGATGGACTCGCAAGGCAACATCATGCCAAAGACGCCGCAGGCTACGATCATGGCGGCCACCACATATCTCGCGTCCAACCCTCCACTGGCGGGAGACCCAAAGAACGCGATCCACAAGTCTACCCTAGCAGGCCTCGGACTCGTCGGAGCTGCACTCCACGATGAAACCCACGCAGAGCCGAAGATAAAGTCCATGGTCAAATTCACTCGGAGACGCACACCCTCATCTAAGGAAGAGGAGCATGACCTGCCTCGACACCGTTAGAGCCCGCGGCGCCGCAACAGTAACTACGATGCTCGTAGCGAGCTTGCACAACGCAAGATCGAAAAATCACGTGCTAAGCGCGCATGCTCCACTGAGTCCGAGGAGGAGGACGACGGAGAATTGTGCGTGGGGCCAGATGCTTCAGCAGATCCGTTCGGCAATCGCGGATGCTGAGAAACTTCAAGCTCCCTTCGGACAACCCGAAGTAAGTCGGCCGAATAAGTTTGATCAGCTCATGCGCAGGTAAGGGTCGAGCCGGGTTACACAAGGCGAGGCCGAGTAACGGGAAGCTTGCAGAAGAAGGAGACGGATCCCATGGTCAAACCCTAGCTACTAACTAGGAGGAATCTGCACAGCCAAGCGCTAGAGACAAAGAGCAGAGCCATAGAGGGGCAGACATGCATCACGGAGGTGACAGTGGGCAAGCCCGAGGCTCACATGTGGGGGTTCTGGGTCTTTTCCGTCGATAGAAGGGGGACACGGAAAGAGGTCCTTCGAGTTACCACTTTGGGACAAGCATATTCCAAGAATATGCTTGTCCACGTCAGCCCTAGAAGGAACCAAAGGACCCCTTTATAAGGAGGAGCACAACTTCCTGGAGAAGGGATCGACTCATTTGACATTAGAGGGCTCATGTTGTAATCTTCTTCCTCCTCTCTCTCTGATACAGCTCAAGGAGCACTTGTAGCTTGATTGAGGAGAAGTAAAGATCTGTGTTCTAGCTAGTTGTGTGTAGAAATCACTACATCTTCTATCCCCAGATCCCACTAGCATCCATTGGCCCCATACTTTAGCCTACCCATGGCATCTGCCGTGCCACCACCACGACAGATTAGGAACCAGACTGGATTTCAGCACAACTTATCACCCTCAAACCGATGGACAAACGGAGCGAGTAAACCAAATACTCGAAGATATGTTGAGAGCTTGTTTGTTGGAATATGGATCAAAATGGGAAGACTGTCTGCCTTTCACAGAATTTTCATACAACAATAGTTACCAAGCCAGTTTGCAAATGGCCCCATTTGAATTTATGTATGGAAGGAAGTGTCGTACCCCATTGAATTGGTCGGAAGTAGGAGAGAGTCAGATTTTCGGACCCGACATCCTCCGAGAAGCCAAAGAGAAAGTTCACAAGATCCGTGAGCACCTTAAGACCGCCTAGTCCAGACAGAAGAGTTATGCCGACAAGATACATCGAGACCTAGCCTTGAAAGGAATGCAACATTCTCAACTCAAAGGAAAGTTAGCCCCCAGATATATCGGACCCTTCAAGATTTTGAATCGCCGAGGAGAAGTATCATATCAACTGGATTTGTCGGAAGAAATGTCAGCCATGCATAATGTGTTTCATATCTCGTTACTCCGCAAATACCTAGAAGTCCCGGAGAAGACCGAAGTTTTCAAGAATATTGATCACAGAACCATAGAGATCAACAAGGACCTAACATATCCTGAAGTACCAATTCATATTTTGTAAGAAGCCTTCAGAACCACCAGAACTCGGAGTATCAAGTTTCTCAAGATCCAGTGGAGTAACCACACTGAAGGAGAAGCTACCTAGGAGCAAGAAGATTACATTAGGACTGAGTTTCCAGATCTCTTTAAATCCTAGTTTTCTTTCTCTTAAATCTCGGGACGAGATTTTGTTTAAGGGGGAAGGTTTGTAACATCCCAAAAATATTAGTCAAGATTATCAAGTTCTAATCACCCAAGTTTAGGGTTAAAAAAAACTTTTATTAATTAAAATCAATATTAATGCATGTGTGTATGTGATGAATGCATGAATGCTTGCCATGGCTTGTTTGATTGTTATGAATGGCAAGGATTGGCTTAAATATTAACACAACATCATCTAAATCATCTCCAAGCAGAATCAAATCAATAGAAATTCAAATATAAACAATATGAGCTAATGGTCATTTTGACCAAAGTTAACCACTAGACCACTTTGAGTGTTTCTAGTCCAAGATTTCTAACAGAAACAAGTCTTATTCTTTTCACCCCTTGCTAAACCAAGTAAAAGTGAACCCAATCCCACTTTGAAAACAACAGAAACGGATTTAAAATCTATTCAAATGACATTTGAAGATTGAATTAAGTGTAGGTACTAAGATCACCATTTCTCAAAACCCACTCAAACCAGTTCACCTTGACAAACCCAAGCAACCAGACACTACCTAGTATGTGACCAGTAGACTCACCAAAATTAATTCAAAAATTTCAAACTTGAATTCTTTCGGCCATTTCATCAAATACTTGGTGAGCACAGTAAAACCTACCTAACTAACACTGTTTTTGATCAATGCTTTGTTCCCTCTTCGCAACCTACTCTCACCCCTTGTCTCCCCCAGTGATCACACTGCATTGACACAAGCTAGAACCCTACCCTTTGCACCATGACGTGCCAACCCGAACACCCCCTTGCCAGCCGACCATGGCCAGCTAGCAGGAGCCATCGCCGCGCCTAGCCACCATGTCCGGGAGGCAGCCCAACGTCCACCGCCACCCCCTATCCAGCCCTCGCACCCAGCCAGGCACTGGACCACGGAGAACGCGGCGCACCCAATGTCTCTGCGCCATGCCAAGAGCATGCCAGAGCGCCGCGCCCGACACGCTCGCTCATGCCGCGCCTCGCCCTCCCTGCCCATGCCTGCAATCACCACGACTCCAGGAACCTCCCAGACATCCCCATTCGTTGCCGCACCCGTAGCACCCGTGCGTCGACAAAACCCCTATTGGTGCCGCACAGAGTGTCGACCATTCCCGACCAAACTCGACCACCCCTTGCCGCGCCATCAAGTCCTTGAGCATCGCCAGGAGACCGCGCACCGTCCTAGCCTCCGAGCAATGCCGTTAGCTCACTGCAACATCATCACCGACGAGCTCTGCCCATGCTCCACTGCCTCTCTCGCTCAGCTATAAAAGGAGGCCTCCCTAGCCTCAATTCGCCACACCATTCCACTCCCCACCTCTCAGAGAACTTCCCACACCCTTCCCTGGAGCAAGGTGAGCACCACGTCACAGGAATTTCACCAGAGTCTGCCGCGGAGGAGGAGAAGAGGAGCCGTTGATTGGAGCCGCCCCAGGAGCTGACGCAGCCACCGTTCAAACCGCCGTCGTCGACAACGTCGTTCGCCCACAACGCCGACCCTAGCTGGATCCCTGGTGAGCCGCACACAACCCCCACCGCCGCGTTAGGGTTCAGTCTCGCCTGCGCTGCCCGTCGGAGACGACACACCCTAGCCGTTAGATTAGATGCTAATCGCACGATCCAGATTGCCCCTTACCGCTTTGCGTAGCCAGATTCGTTGATGCATGGGGTTATCACTAAACTCAGCCCGCGTGTTGCGCTGTGTGCAGTGGGCCGGCCCAGTTAGTTCCCGCGCGACCCAGCTAATTCAAATTAGATTTTTTCATTTAGTTCAAACTCTAGTTCTGTCTGTTGATTCAAAAATCAATTTAGAGAGTTTTACTGAACCAAATTGCATGAAACCAATTTTTTTAGAAAGGTATTGAAATTATTAATCCAAGCCCGTTAGATTCAGACCATTTCAAATTATAGGTAAAAATAATAAGGCAAAGACTTTTCTGCATTCAAACATTTTTCAAAAATCAACCATAAATGCTTTTGAGTTGATTCCAACTCTCAAAAATCACATTTGACAAGATATTTCTGAATCTGTAAAAATATCTAGGTTTACTTATACTAATAATGGAAAAGTATTAAAAGAATGCCCCATAGGAATTTCTAGTCACATTAATAAATTAAAATAATAATGTTAAACCTTATTAAATTGTGACAACACTTTAAATCGCATTCCGAAGTGTTAAAATATGTGGTGATGACATGTGTCAACATGATCCCCTATTTTAATTGGAGAATATTAAATCTTAAGTAGTTTTTCAATGAGTATAAATTACTTTTCTAAAATAAAATAAATAAGATTAAGGCTTTAATCCTTGTGATAATTGTGATGATGCTAGATCATCTAGTGTGAATCTTTGTGTGCCAAATAGAAGTAGTTAAGTATTGTTTGGCGATTGTGTACTTCGTATTTATTTATAGATGCTAGTACCGACCAAGGATACGAAGAGGAAGGAGACTACTACGAAGAGGAAGCAGAGGAGAACTTCAACCACTACAGTAATCAAGGCAAGCCTCACAATACAAGTTAACTTAGCAAGCTACCACTTGCAAGTTTCTTAACCATGCAAGTTTTACTTGCAAGCCTAAACCTACCAGATGCCTTAAGCATATTTGGTTATACCACTTGATTATACCAAATCCCAGTTTTACTTGCAAGCTTTATTCTTTTATTTCTTTATCAAAGTTCTTTATTACCTCTAGTTAGTATTTAGTGAGTTTTGGAGAGATGTTTAGAGGTAGCATAAAGAGCATAAAACTTGGCCTAAGATAGATAGAACTAGATGTCATCCTGATGCATGAGATTATACTTGGCTAAGTCACACTTGATGAGCCCCCCTCATTAGTGATTACCCCCAACTATAGTGGCTAGTGCTAAGCATAAAACTTGATCACTTTAGATGGGAATACTTGGTGAAAATGATTATGAAAACCTTAGAATGATGAGTCATTCTAATGAAATGTTTTGAAATGTGTTATGAACACCAGATGATTTGATGATGAAAATGTTGAGGCATGAGCTTTAGCCCCTTTATAAAACTGATAGTTGTCGGATGCGATACCATTCCAATTTTACTGTACAACCACAATACCTGAATTTGGGTAGGGCTTGATTGGAAGTTTATATATCTTAGTATGGGTTTCCTTGTGGAAGAGGTTTGAGCTGAGGCTACCTCGTGATGATTGTCCACCTGTGCAGTTCCCAAGATGATAGATGGTCATGGTTGGGAGGCCAAACTCATAGGGGAGGTGCCTATACTAGGGTGTGTAATTGAAAGGTTAGGATTGATTATCCGCATACTGAGTATGGTGATTCAGGATTGCTCCTGATGGATGTATCGAATGTTGTGGTGAAAGTGTACCACCTCTACAGAGTGTCAAACTATTCGAATAGCCACGTCCGTGGTTATGGAAAGTTGGAGTAGCCATACTATTCCGTCGTCAGATGTTTTCAAAATAACTTGTGAAATGAACTAAGACTGTGACTTGACCACAACAGGGTTATGAACATGAAATCTAAGTTCCCACTTAGGTGTTGTAGAATAGCAAACTAGTTTTCTTTACTTCCAAACTCAGTTAGAGATAAATCTGGCTTTTTGCAAAACAACCTAGAGCTCAGGATTCCTACTTAAACCACTTTACTTGTTAGTGATAGTTTGTGAGTACTTAAAGAGTACTCATGGCTTTGTCCCTGGCTATTCCCATGGACAGACTATGAAGAGGACTACTAGGATGATGGACAACAGGAAGTCTACGACAACTAGGATCATGTCCCATCGTCAGCATTGCATGTGACCCTGAAGATGGAGCTTCTCCCACGCTACTATTATTATATTATTCCGCTGCGTTGATTGTATTAAGACTCGATCATGAGATCCTTTATTTGTAAGGCTTTTATTATGGTTTGTAATGGATGATGAACTATGGTACCAATCTGTTATGTCTCGCAAAAAATGGTAATCCTGGGATTGCGATGTATGGCATAACATGCATTTGGGATTAAAAATCCGGGTGTTGACAGTTTCCTCCGGGCCTTGGGTTTCCTCCTCCACGGTTGGGATAGTTCGGACGGGTCATCGGGGGTCTATTGTTTCTCGGGGCATATCCTGCAGACGGGTTGGGGCGATACTTCGGGGTATGGTGGGTTCCTGGTTGATGCATCATTCGACGCTTGCGATTCTCATTGGCTTGGTTGATCTTGCCTTCCATCTAGATTGCAGAATCCACTAAGGCGTCAATGTCGGCGAAAGGAATGTTAACTAATACCTTTTGCATCTCATCATGTAGATCATTCAAGAATCTCTCCTTCTTCTTGGCTTCAGTGTCAATCTCATCTGGTGCATACCTAGCTAATGACAAAAAATTGTCACGGTACTCAACTACTGTCATCCTCCCTTACTTCAATTCTCTGAACTCATCTCTCATCCTCTTGACTAAACCCAGTGGCTCATGGGTTCTGCTGAACTTGAGTTTGAATTCATCCCAAGTCATCATCTGTCCTCCATTGATGGTGGGAATGCTATTCCACCAAGCTCTTGCATCTCCTGCCAGATAATGGGTGGCAAACAGTACTTTCTCATTGGCCTCCACTCCTGCGACGTCTAAGTTGTTCTCCATGGTCTGCAGCCAGTCATCAGCATCTAACGGCTCTTCAGACTTACTAAATATGGGTGGATTGGTGTTCTGAAAGTTCTTGAGCTTGGATCCATGGTTATCCTGGTTTCCATGGCCATGAGCTATCTGTTGAAGGGTGGCTATGTTGGCTTAACGTTCGGCTCTTTCAGCTTCACGGTCAGAAACCAACATTTGCAAGATTTGCAGCATTGGGTCTTGAGACGAGCTGCTTCCTCCGCGAGGCATTTGAAGATTGAGATAGATCATGAGACAAGAGGGAAATTTCTAAGGTTCATGGATTTGTTTTTGAAAAGCTTTTAAACTTTGAGTTTGACTCGGGTTTTTCCAACTAGAAACTTGTTTTTCATTCATTCATTCATAGCACCCAATACAAACACACACCACAATAAGGTAACAGATGGTTTTAAGAACCATTCTGTGAAACTATAATATAGTGGCACCGGATACAACTCACACCTACGATAGTGCTCAAGTGCTACTACTCATCAGAAGCGGTGTCTTCGTCATCATCAATGAAGACGGAATCATCATCATCAGTGTGGAAGTCCATGGCTTGGTCCTCCAGGTAGTCATCATCATCGCTGAGCTAGGAGTAGGGATCTCCACGAATATCTTCACCTTTGTTGTCCCTCTCCTCAAGATGCATGTCCCGCTCATGGATGGTCTCCTCCAAATCTGACACCTTGTGGCGAAGGCGAGTAATGATGCGATCCTTCTTGTCACGAATACGGTGATATGACTTGCTCTCCTTCGCAAGGATGGCGAGTGTCTGGTCATTCTTGACTGCAATGGCATAGTTGTGGTTGGCGTAGGCGCGGGCGTTGTCCAACTCCTTCTGCCTATCATACAGCATGAAGCTGAGATGATCCACGTGATGCTTCAGCTCCAGATGGCCTGGTACTTCCAATGGCTGTCCCATAGCATCACGCCTTGCGTAGTACTCAAAGCGGGTGCCCTTGATCTGGTTGATGCTTTGCCCACACAGACAGGCAAGAGCTTCCTGCATAGCCCTAGCGAGTCCATCTAGCCAGTTGTTCTCTCTCAAGTTGAACTGGATCCCTTCTGAGGTGGGTGTCTCCATCTTGCCTCTGAGATTGGCAACAATCAGGCATTGTAGTTCTTCTCCTTGCTGATTATTGAGCTATGCTCCGAAGAACTCGGGGTGCGGGTGTTCAAGAAGTTCCGAGAGTTGGTCTAAATCATGCTCAAAGATGAGCTGTCCTCCATTGCCCAACTGGTAGAACTTGCTATACTTGACGTCCATCTATAAGAATGTAGGATAAGTAAGTTAGTAGAGTGATTAAGTGTGTCAAATTTTATGTAAGATTTGCAAGAATTTTTGAGGAACATGAATTTTCTTGAAAGACTCTAAGTGATAAGAATGAGAATAGGTTTTCATAAATACTCACTTCTTTTGTTTTGAAACTAAGTTTTTGATTCAAGCGTCCATTCTAACTAGGGTCTCCTATGGGCAGGATGGCTCTGATACCAACTTGTCAACACCCAGATTTTTAATCCCAGATGGCTGTTAAGCCATACATCGCAATCCCAGGATTACCATTTTTGTGAGACATAACAGATTGGTACCATAGTTCATCATCCATTACAAACCATAATAAAGGTCTTACAAATAAAGGATCTCATGATCCAGTCTTAATACAATCAACGCAGCGGAATAATATAAGGGTAGCATGTCCATCATCCTGGTAGTCCTCCTCATAATATTGCCATAGGAATAGTCAGGGACAAAGCCATGAGTACTCTTTAAGTACTCGCAAACTAATACTAACAAGTAAGTAGTTTGAGTAGGAGTCCTAAGCTCTAGGTTTATTTGCAAAAAAGCCAGATTTATCTCTAACTGAGTTTAGAAGTAAAGAAAACTAACTTAAAGTTTTACAACACCTAAGTGGGAACTTAGTTTTCATATTCACAACCCTGTTGTGATCAAGTCAAAGTCATAGTTCATTTCACAAGTCATTTTGAAAACATCTGACGACAGAACAGTATGGCCACTCCAACTGTCCATAATCGCGAACGCGTCTATTCGAGTAGTTTGACACTCTGCAGAGGTGGTACACTTTCACCACAACATTCGATACATCCATCAGGAAAAATCCTGAATCACCATACTCAGTATGCGGATAATCAATCCTAATCTTTCAATTACACACCCTAGTATAGGCACCTCCCCTTTGAGTTTGGACTCCCAACCATGACCATCTGTCATCTTGGGAACTACGCAGGTGGACAATCATCATGAGGTAGCCTTAGCTCAAACCTCTTCCGCAAGGGAACCCATACTAAGATATATAAGTTTCCAGTCAAGCCCTACCCAAATTCGGGTCTTGTGGTTGTACGGTAAAATTGGAATGGTATCGCACCTGAACCCAACCATCAGTTTTAATAAGGGCTAAGGGTCATGCCTCAACATTTTCATCATCAAATCATCTGGTGTTCATAACACGTGTCAAAACATTTCATTACAATGACTCATCATTCTAAGGTTTTCATAATCATTTTCACCAAGTATTCCCATCTAAAGTGATCAAATTTTATGCTTAGCACTAGCTACTAAAATTGAGGGTAATCACTAATGAGGGGTGCTAATCAAGTGTGACTATCCAAATCTAGATCTCATGCCTCAGTATGACATATAGTTCTAACTTACTTAGGACAAGTTTTATGCTCTTTATGCTATCTATACTATCTTCCCAAAACTCATAAGACACTAACTATAAGTAATAAATAACTATGATAAAGAAATAAAATAATAAAGCTTGCAAGTAAAACCGGGATTTGGTATAATCAAGTGGTATAACCAAATATGCCTAAGGCCTCTAGTTTGCATAATTATCATGCAAGTATTAGCTTGCATAGTGTAGCTTGCCTTGAGTAGTGCAGTGATTAAAGTTCTCTTCTTCGTAGTAGTAGTCTCCTTCCTCCTCGTATCCTTGGTCGGTACTAGCGTCTATAAATAAATACGAGGTACACAATCACCAAACAATACTTAACTACTTCTATTTAGCACACCAAGGTTCACACTAGATGATCTAGCATCATCACATGAAATAAAGACCTAGTTTTATTTATTTTATTTTAGAAAAGTAATTTCTACTCATTGCAAACTACTTAAGATTTAATATTCTCCAATTAAAATATGGGATCATGTTGACACATGTCATCACCACATATTTTAATACTTGGGAAGTTGATTTAAAGTGGTGTCACAATTTAATAAGGTTTAACATTATTTTGATTAATTAAAGTGACTAGAAATGCCTATGGGGCATTCTTTTAATACTTGTCTAAGATCACTATATGTAAACCTAAATGTTTTTACATATATAGATAAATCTTGTCAAATGTGATTTTTGAGAGTTGGAGTCAACTCAAAAACATTTATGGTTGATTTTTGAAAAATGTTTGAATGCAGAAAAGTCTTTGCCTTGTTATTTTTACTATATGGTTAATTTAAAATGGTTTGAATCCAACGGTCTTGGATTAATAATTTTAATACCTTTCTAAAAAAATTGGTTTCATGTAATTTGGTTCAGTAAAACTCTCTGAATTGATTTTTCAATCTACCGACAGAACTAGGTTTGAACTAAATTGGAAAATCTATATTTGAATCTACTGTGTTGCGCGGGAGTGTTCCTGGCCGACCCAATCTGCATAGCGCGCATAGAGGGATACTGACAAAGGGTCCCACTAGTCAGCGACTCTGTCCTACTGAAACCGTATCCTTCAATCTAGGCCCTACGATTAGAATCTGATCTAACGGCTGAGGTTCATCGTCGACGATGAATAGCTCCGGCGAGGTCTAAACCCTAACGCGGCGGTGGGGTTCATGTGAGGCTCACCATTGCTCCAGCTAGGGTCGGCGATGGGGGCGAACGATGTTCTCGACGACGGCGGGTCGAATGGTGGTCGTGCGGCTCCTGGGGCGGCTCCAATCAATGGCTCCTTTCTTCTTCTGCAACGGCGGGCTTCGGTGAAATTCCAGCGGTGCGGAGCTCGCCTTGCTCCGGGGAGAGGTGTGCGAGGTTTTGTGAGGAGTGGGGAGTGGGATGGTGTGGTGAATTGAGGTGGAGGAGGCCTTTATTTATACACCGGAGAGGGGCCGAGCGGGATGGGATGGCTTCTAAGGCGACGATAGTACAGCGGGCTAGCGGCATGGCTGAGGGTAGGGGGCGACGTGGTGCTCCCTGGCGGTCATCACGTGCTTAATGGCACGGCATGGGGAGGTCGAGGATGGTCGGGCGCGGGCGGTGCTCTGCACGGAACTGGCGGTGTTTGAGACGACACACAGGTGCTACGGGTCATGCGGCCGCGAACGGGGATGTCTGGGAGCTAGTTGGTGTTAAGGCGAGTGTGTGCACGCGCGGTGAGTGCGAGGCGTGGCGCGCGCGAGCTGGTCGGATGCGGCGCTCTAGCGCGCTCTCGGAACGGCGCAGAGAAGGTGGGCGCGGATGTGCTAGGGTGGTCCATGGCATAGCTACGGGAAGGGGCTGGACAGGGGTGGCGGTGGACGATCACCTGTCTTCTGGACATTGTGGGAGAGGGCGGCGTTGTCCGGGGCGAGCTCTCAGTGGTCGACCTGGCACGGTGGCTTCGGGCGGCGCTGCACTGGTGCAACGGCAAAGGGGGGTTGCGTGTCTGGTGCTGCTAGAGGCTAGGGAGACAGGGGGAGTGCAATGGGGGCAATTGGTTGAATGATCACTGCTCACAACAGTGTAGTTAGGCAGAGTGAATTGTGTCTGCTAGGTGTTTGATTAAATGGCCAAAAGAATTCAAGTTTGAAAATTTGAATGAAATTTGGTGAGTGCTCTGGTCACATGCTTGGTAGTATATGGTTGCTTGGATTTGGCAAGGTGAACTGGTTTGAGTGGTTTTTGAGAAATGGTGATCTTAGTACCTACACTTGATTCAATTTTGAATTGTCATTTGAATAGATTTGCGAAATGTTTCTGTGGGTTTGGAAAGTGGGCTTGGGTTCACTTTTACTTGGTCTAGCAAGGGTTGAAAATAATTGGATTTGTTTCTATTAGAAAACTTGGACTAGGAACACTTAAAAGTGGTCTAGTGGTTAACTTTGGTCAAAATGACCATTTGCTTATATTGTTTATATTTGATTTTCTCTTCATTTGATTCTGCTTGGAAATGATCTAGATGATATTGTTTTCATATTTAAACCAATCCTTGCCATTCATAGCAATCAAACATGGCATTGCAAGCATTCGTGCATTCATCACACACACATATGCATTCATATTCATTTTAATACTAAAAGTTTTTGTTAACCCTAAACTTGGGTGATTAGAAATTGATAATCTTGATTAATATTTTTGGGTTGTTACACGCAGCGAGTCCTATATATGTAAACTCGTGCTGTTATGTTAATGGTTGAATGGAGTTTATTTTGAGATATAAGTCCCTTAAAGTCAATAAACGATGAACCTACACGTCAGGCGTGCATACATAATAGGTCCTGAAATTTGGTACTACTCACTGTACGGTGTACCTCGTGTTAGAAAATCATTGCAGCTTTGCTCTAACGTAGCACCGCCTTTAAATCCTCCTCTTCGCTCCTCTCGCGCCGCCTCCTCTGTGCTCATAGTCTCTTCTCCCTCTTTGTTTTTTAATAGAAAAAGAGAATACATATTCTTCCTACTTGCTTTTCAGAACATAAATTATTGTCACTTGGAAAATTAAAATCGTTTCTTTTCTTGTTTTTAATGTCTTCGATCGTTTTTAAAATATGTACAAATTTATCGACATGCAAATTCATGGATATGAGATCATCATCATAAAGTAACATGTCGATATGGCCTTGACTTTGGTTATTTGACTTGAAATCCACAAATGTTCATACTCATTGACAACTAAGCTTAAATTCATTTAGATTTTACCACTTACTTGGACGGTGGGGGTACAATTTACACCAAGGACCTAAAAAGGGAAAAATTACGTAGAGGTCCATATATTTAGCACAAATGAACCTGAAATAATTAAGAAAGGGAAAAAGTCGGGTTCGGCTCCTCGAGAGATACCTAAAAAGTGAAAATTGCATCGAGGTCCATACATTTAGCACAAAGGGCCCTAAAATAATTAAGCAAGGAAAATTGTTGGGTTTGGAGACTTCTCGAGAGAGCAGTTGATCGATCCATAATCTTCATACTACTTCCTCTTCAATTGATTTCAAAATAAGGCCAGATTTGTCGACATACAAATGAAAGGAATATACGCGAGAGGCAATAATAAAGTGGTTATTATCTTATATCATGTTTATGATAAATGTTTATTTCTCATGCTATAATTGTGTTAACCGAAAAGGTTAATACATGTATGATTTATAAACAAAAAAGAAAAGATTCCTAGTAATGCCTCTCTTCATACTAGCTTGTCGATTGATTGATGATGAAGGTTTCCTGATCATAAACATTGGATGTTGTTAATAACAGGGTCATATCATTGGAGAATGATATAATGAAAAGTCACCCACAGTAGATTTAGCAATACGATCAAGTCCTCAAGTTTATATTACTATCTCATTCAAAGTAACTCAATGTCCTTAGACCACGAGATCACGTCAATCACTTCCACTAGAAAAGTACTTTGATTCCATCAAACGTCAGACCATAACTGAGTGATTATAAAGGTGTCATCGGGTACTTGGAAAGTGTTAGTTGAGGCTCGTGGATCGAGGGTGGTATTTTCCCATCCATATGACAAAGAGATGTACTCAGGGCCATCTTGGTGATATCACATTAACATAGCTTGCTAGAAAGTGAGTTGATCACTAGAATGTTATATAACGGGAACAAGAAAAAGAGTACTTGTCGGTAAAGAGGTTGAACTAGGTATGGATGATACCAAATGATCAGATCTCGGGTAAGTAAAATATCGTGAGATAAAAGGAATTTGATTACTACGAAAAAGGTTCAAACAATCATTAGTTTTTTTGTTAAGCTAGTGGGAGTCATTATGGATCTCCAGGTCCCGCTAATGATTATTGATTGGAGAAAGTCTCGATCATGTACATATAGTTCTCGGACCCGTAGGGAGACACACTTAAGGGCATTCAATGTATTTGAGTTGATAGGGAATGCAGGAAAAATACTAGACATCATAGGAATTGTTCCGACGAATCAGTTGGAATAGTTTTGGTGTATCAAAATATTGCAAGGGGATAAAATTTTAATGTGTTCATTAAATGAATTACCCATTAAATGAATTGTTCATTAAATTAAGTGGCATTAAACCAAGTGAATTGAAGTTCTTTAATTGAAAGACCTTTCATTTGTGGTTGCACCCTCTGGTCATTGCCCCACCAGAACCACTCCCCATGTTTCTTTTCTTAAAAAACATCTAAGGAAAGAAACACAGAGGTACCACCAAGCCTGCATGATTTATGAGGCATGATGCGACTCTGAGGTTACTCGAGGCCACTCCTCCGGTCATCGCTGACGCCTCTCCGGTGTCGGTGCCCACCTCCCTCTGATCCTCCATGGCTCCTCCCGCTGGTAGTTGGAAGGTCTCTTACACAGGGACTAGTACTGGTGGTAAGTTTCTTGAAGGTTATTTGGTTCTTTCTTTAGAAGATTGGTTGGTTCTTCTCAATGCTACGGGTTTACCTTTGGATGGTAATAATCTTGAAAATGCGGAGAAGATCTTGGTTGGATCTGTTGTGAGGTTCCCCTCTCACCTGGCCAGAGCAAATGAGATCTTGGTTTCTTCAAATGGTTTTTTGGTAGTTCTTCTTCTCTTGATGGATCCGATGAAGATATTTCCTTAAAGTAGCATGCTTTATGCTTTTACTCGCAAGAAAAACAATTTCTAGGATTTTTGATTCTTAATACTCGTGCCAAAAGATTGGTTCTCCTTAACCATAATGAAGTGATCATTGTTGCTAGATATCTACTACAAGATGAGAATATTTTTGGAGGAACGTCTTTAGAACTCCCAATGTTGAAGGTTACTGTTGGTAATTAATCAAATTATTTCTCAGGTTGAAAATATTGTTCCTGAGGTTGAGAAGAGTGTGTAAGCTGAGAAAAAATTGCCAAGCTGGTGGATTTGAAGAAAGAAAGTGTTCCTTTGACCCAACCTAGTGATGTATCTTTGGATTTTAATGTTGGAAAAAAGTTTGATCAGGATATTCGAAGAAAATTTGCCCTCTCTATAAATTTCCACACTGGTTTTCACAGAATGACCTTTTTCATGGTTTGCTCCTTTGGTAGAGCTGATTTCAAGCTTGATGTTCATACTATGAGCATTTCTCTTCAATCTTGTTTTGGAGGTTCAGCTTCCCTCTTTCAAGTTAGGCTTTTACAAGATAGATCATTGTGACACCCTCGGGATCAGGGCTAAACAAATCCCAGACCTCTGTCTGACATAAGCTTAACCTTGAGCTCGAGGATATCCAGTGAAGAATCGATAACACAATAGTGAACCTACGACACAAAAACTATTACAGCAAGCTCATAACTGAGCAGAGAACTAAAATATTACAAGCAGAGGTCACTAACCACAAACATCAAACAATGGAAGGCAAATTATGCTATTAAGTATAGAAAACTTAACAAATGGCCTAAAAGGCCTGAAGCATAATGATGACATCCCAGCCCATAGATTCCAGGCTGCCGTCCGGGAACCCCAAGCTACTCGTCGATGTCGATGTTGTACATAACTCATCTTCAGGGAACACTTACTCTGCTAAAAAAGTATGAACAAAGCAACGATGAGTACAGGGTGTACTCTGCAAGACTTATGGCTGGTGGAGTTGTTTTGCATAAAGCCACTTTTGTTTATAAAACAAGAGGGAGGAGAAGCTCGTCTAGTCAGAGTATTTTTAAAGGGATAAGAGAGCGACATCTCCAAAATATTGATCATCATCTTTTGATATCCACCAATCATCATCATCTGAACCCTATCTAGGATCACACCCTTGTACCCATGAGGAATCACCCTTAAGCACACATTGAACTACAAAGTTTTACGATTAGGTTATAGTTCTCTATGATCTTAGAATTCGGTCACCAAGCATTCATAACCGTGAACACGGCTTTTCGAAAAGATTTAACCCTCGGGGGTGTACAACTTTACCCACACATACTAACCTTCTCTTAATGCCACTAGTAATAGCCCTCTTCCTTGGAAGGCCGGCAGAGGGTGGTTAGACACGACCTTTACCTTGCTTTCGCCGAGACCATGATTCACGCCCTAAGGATGGTTCCACCAAAACGGGTCAAATCCCAAAGTCGGTCCCTAGAGATGTGAGGCGAGGTTGGTTCACCAGGGCTCCATCGACCCCAAGCAACCCCGTCCACGCTTACCTACTTGTTATGATGCACCTTCACCTGCCAAATCTTTCAAAAGGTTTTCAATGCGTATGTCGAATGGAACGCCCGAACTATGTGACTCATGGAATCTAGTAGGCAAGTTAGTTGCTCGTTGACGATGGATCGGTTGTTGAGCTTCGTTGGGAGACCCCAAGAAGAAGGTATGATGAGCACAGCAGCAAGTGTTTCCCTCAATAAGAAACCAAGGTTATCGAACCAGTAGGAGGAAGGAAACGACTCAAAGGTGTTGCTAGCAACTGGAAACTTGCACAACACAAACTCAAGACTTTGCCCCAACGAACAGTGAGGTTGTCAATCTTCCTTATTTCCACTATATTGACCCTACCTGGGTCATCCCCCCAACATTAGTCCCCGAAGCTGGTGCGGTTCTGCCGGATACTTCGTCCGGGCCACATCAGTTTCTAGACATTTATTCTTTCTCATTTCCAGTCCGACGTATTTTTAGCCGATGCTCCTTTTCACCTATCTTTCTTTTGTTTATCCTCTCTTACCGAGGTCTGAGCCATTTTCCAAGTCATTCTCTTTCTTCCGGGGTATCTACTTGGCTTCTTGAGTAAGCCTCACCCTACGTGTATCAATCATTACTATTGTCTCGTTTTTTGTACTACTATAGTGTATGCTGACACGCTACAGTAATTACTGCGCCCATCGCGTCGACGCAGTGACACTTCGATAAACGCAACGGTCACGTAGCCTGATCTCCTCTCGCTCTGTGTGACCCTTGTCGTGGCTCCACTCTTTGTTCGTGGATGCGCGATACACGTGTTCACGCGGTTACCGCGGCACACCCATGATCCCACTACCGCTCACCCTATGCGGTTATAAGTAGGGGAGTGGGGGTGGGTCAATTCACTTTCCCCCTCCCCCACTCCCTTCGCCTTCCTCCCAGCATCATCGCAGCTGTTCCGCTCTAGTGACTGCGCCGTCGCACTTCCTCCTTGACGGCCACACCGCCTCTCTTCTGCTCTTGCGAGCTCGTCGCTGCGTCCCCGTTCTTGGGTCCTCGCCGTTGTGCATCTCCGTAGCGTTTCGCGCCGCCGCCGCTAGGTCCCTGCCCTAGGTGCTTTTCTTGTCTTCCTCAATCTTCTGCAGTGGTTCTTTTTTTGCTCCGCCGCCGCGCTTGTCGCGACGGGGCCTTGGGTTTCTAGGCCTCTCCTCGCTGCCAGTTATTCCTCCGTCGACTCCTCCGACGAGCCTATGTCTAGCTCTGTCAGCGGCGCCCTCGTCGGGGAAGAAGAGCTTATGGCGGGTCCAGAACGGGGCTCATGGCAAGGCTCTATGGTCACTCGCCGAGAGATCGAGTGGCTACGCTAGACTCGCCGAATTCCTGTCGAGGTAAACTGTCGCTTACCCGGCAAAGAATCTTCCCCTGTACTTGATGATGGCGAGTACGTAGTTTTCATGTCGCACTTTGCCAGGGGATTTGGCCTCCCTCTTAGTGATTTTGCTAGGAGATTTCTAGATTACTTCGGCCTTCAGCCGCATCATCTGTCGGCTAATGTTGTAGCCTCTCTCTCGGCCTTTTTCTCGGCTTCTGAAGGATACTTCTGCCTTTGGCCTTCAGTAGATGTATGGTCGAAGTTCTTCCAAATCCGAGCCAACGTGGTGCTGGATAAATCTCTTCAACCTTCTGAGAAATCTTTAACCCAGTGTGCGGCCGCCTCCATTGAACCTCGGAAAAACTCCGTGTTCTCCTGTGTTGCGGGTCTAGAGTCTTGTAAGAAATGGCACAGATCATTTTTCTATGTCAAGAATACCAGAGCAGAGGATAAGATTCGACTTCCCGCTTTCTCCATCGGTCCTCCTTCAAAGAAGAACTGGCTCTATAATCCGAAGAAATCCCATGCTCTTGCTGAGGCATTCGAGCTTCGTCTTAAGGAGTTGACTCGTGCCGGGCTTCGAGGCGAAGATCTGATGACCGTGTTTATCAGCAGCCTAATCTGCCCCTTCCAACTCCGCTCCCACAAGCTTTGCTATATGAGCGGTCCTTTGGATCCCAAATGAGTTTATACGGTTGATCTTGATGATTTCCAAATTTATAAACATTTCCGGGCTATCTTCAAGACTGATATGCCTGACGAATGGAAGTGGGGAATGAAGCCATTCACTCGCGAGAATCCTCCTCCTCAGGTAAATCGAACACGAGTAGTTCTATCCGAGTTATTTTTCCTCAATTGTTTTGCTAACTCTTGTTTGCTTTTCTTGCAGAGATTTGTAGAGCAGACCATGGAAGATGCCGAGGTTTTAGCTCTTCCCTAGACCACCGACCGCAATACTCCGGTTAACGGAGAACCTGTGCCGGAGGAATTCATCCCTAAGCCGGAGGCAGCTCTTGCTCGCACTCGGAGTAAAGCCTCGGCTCGAGCTGGTGAAGGTGACTCGGATGACGTCCAAATTCTCGAGGTAGTTGCCGCGGTGCATATCTCTTACGCATTTCCGGCTCCTTCTTTCCTAGCTAATCTGGCTGGCCAGGTGCATGAGGTCGAACCTCTCACTTCAGAAGCCCCTGCTGCTTCTAAGAAGCACGCCGCCTCGAAGGATCCTTCGGATACTGCCCCCAAGAAGCGAACCAAGAAGTCCTCCCAGCATATTCCGAGGCGCAAAGTTATGCCTGGAGTTACTGGGTAAGTCTTCCTTTATATTTTCACCCGTATTTCTTGTTTTTCTCTTATTATTTCCAAATTAATTTTCATTTATCTCCAGTGCTCCTCTTTCTGCTAAACCTAGCGGTCCGAGTATGACATCTCATGTTACTCGGCCGCCCTCACCATCGCCTCCGGAAGATGTCCGGGTTCCTAGTCCTCCTCGTGATGATTCTCCTCCTAGGCCGACTATTGCCTGTCCTCGGCGAGATGAGCCCATTGCTCCCCCTGTTGTTTCTGACGATATCCCGATGCCAGATCACCCGACTGATTCGGCTGCATCCCTCAATATTCCCGAAGTAACTCCCACTGATCCTTTGTTTGTCGCAGTTCCAGCTTCTGCTCAGACGTCCGCCGAGGTTGCTGCTACCTCGTATCCTTTAGAAACTGTTACCCCTTCTGCTGCAAAGGATGTTGTTCACAGCGCAAAAGTTATTTCCCCTCCCGAGGTTCACGCGAAAAGCAAGAAAAGTGTCGCTGCCAAGCCCTTGCCACCTCAAAAAGGGCAAACAGGTTCCTCTCAGCCCACCGTTGCCGATATGCTTCGTAAGGGGGCCTCTACTGCTAAGCCTGGTGTTGCCCTTGCTGCTGATACGCAACTCGTGATCCACAAGAGTCTGGTGGCCGCGGCAGTTACGCAACAGGCTAGAGGTAAGGTGTTGACGCGTACTGAGAGTGGGAATAGCCTCGGCTCGTTGGTAGAGTATGCCAAAACTGGAACGCTGCTGATCAACTTGAAGGAAATCCGAGTAACCAACTGTTCCAACTGTCCGACATCAGCAGCCGTTTGCACATGGCTGCCAAGTTGTCCTTGAAAGTGACAAGATGAACGAGGTACACGCCTCAATTTACACTTTGTCTTTCATTCATACGATATTATATATGCACTAGTCCCCGAGCTTGCAACCGAATGCCTTGTTATTCGTTTGGAAGCTTTCCTTGTGCCAAATATAGCAACTTGCCTGTGTAATAGATAATGTTTGATGTGTATATTAAAATACATCTAACCACCTAGATCCGAGTCAAATTTCTTTGTGATTCGGATCTGCTTTAGTTTTGAATATCCATCCATCTAGATCCGAGTCAAGTTTTTCTTGATTCGGATCTGTTTTAGTTTTGAATATCCAGCCATCTAGATCTGAGTCAAGTTTTTCTTGATTCAGATATGCTTTAGTTTTGAATATCCAGCAATCTAGATCCGAGTCAAGTTTTTTCTTGATTCGGATTTTTTGTGGTTTTCTTTGTATAACTTGTTATTTCAGGTTGCTCACGATCGGCGAACGGCTGAATTTCAAAGGTTACTCTTCTCGCACAAGAAGCTTCAAGATAAATTCGACAAAATGGTCCCCGTTGTGAAGAAAACTGGTAAACCACTCGGCTTTTAGTGCCCTCTACCTTTGTAGAAAACTCCATTCTTGTAGTAATTTCCAATGTGTTGTTGTGCAGTTAATGTCAACAATCTAAATACCCGGCTTACGAAGAAGGTTGCCACCCTTGAAGGTTAGTTACCCCTTTGCCCTTTTATTTATCCACTTTGTTTCGAAGTAAATCTTGTGTATCTTACAGTATTCCAGCTTCGGCGTAGCCAAGTTACAAACATTCGCAGTGTCGCATCAAGAATGCATACCTATGCCTGATATGATGCTGCATTTTTTAGAGCAAGCTGACACTCACTCGGCGCAACTTAAGGAAAAAGATGACGAGATAGCCCGGCTCCGTGCCGAGGTTGAATCTCTTAAACTTTCCCAGAAGTCCGAGTTAGAGAAAGTCGATCAGGAGTTTTCCGAGGAGAAGAACCGACTAAGTCTGCAGCTTCAGAAGGACAAGGAGCTTCTTGATTCCGCCGTGCTAAAGAACCAAGCGATGACCGAAGAAATGACTCGTTTTGAGAAGAATAGAGCTAATTGGGCCCTGGATCTCCAGAAAATGTTGCGTTACATCCATCGTAAGTTTTTGTTTCTAGTCGAGTCATTCTTTGCTTGTAGCTTTTCTTGACTTAAGTGACGTTTTTTGCTTACAGACCATTTTCCAGAAGCCGAATCCGTGAGTTCAAAGGCTGTGATTGCTTCTCGCGGCCGCCGAGGTGTTCCCATTGTTCCGAATCAAGAATATTCCATTGAGGATTTCCTGGTTGGCATTGCAGCTGCTATCGAGCCAATGAAAGTCATGGGAAAATATATAGTGCAAGCGGCTATTCGGGCCTACCATGTTCTCTGGCCGAATGAGCCAAAGATTAAGAAAGTTGAAGTGCTCGTGGCGAGGCTGATGGAGTCTCAAACTTGATTGAATCTTTGGCGAGAATCTGCCGAACGAGCCAGAGCTGACATGGCGCTTACTGCTGTTTTGTCATGGTACGAGGATATCTCCCTCGATACCTTGATGAATCTGCGCACTGGGTCTCCTTGGGTCGAAAATCCGGAGTATGTTGCCCGCCGCCAAGCCCGTGCCTATCAGCTTATTGAGTATGCCGATGTTCATCATTGGAACGAAGGGCCAAGCTTTCTCCCTGAGGACGCTGAAGATGATGCTGAGGCTATGGATGAAGATGAATCTGATGGAGATTCCGGTGATGAGGGTGGATCGAATGAAGATTCCGATAGTGCTGATGAGTCCAGTGATAGCTCGGGAGGGGATGCCGAGGCTCGATCCTCCTCCAAGGGAACTGAAGCTTCTCAAGCCCAAGATGGAGTCTCTCAGCAGACAAAGCCTGCCCAAGATGTTCCTGCGACCTCCGTCGATGCCGAAGTAACCTCTGCAGAGGCTCATGCCACCTCTGAGGCCCCTGCTCCTAAGGTCGTTCCTTCTAGCGAGGCCGAGGTAGCCTCAGCTGCGTCCGAGATACCAATGTCAGAAACTCCTGCTGCTGCTATTGTTCCTCCCACGGGTGATTCGGCAACTACCGATGCTTGAGCTTACAAACTCTTACTTGTTCAAGTCCCCGGTATGCCGGGTGTATGCTGTCCTAAAACAATCTTCCCCTTTTGGTACTATGTGATTTGTTTAACTTTGGCATCATATGCTGTAGTAATGTTGTTACTCTTCCAGTTGAATTTGTGTGATCCGTATCTTTGTTTGCATAATTTCAACTTCGTAAGTTCGAATCATATTTCCACATGTCTGATTCTCGTTCGGCGTCCATTTTGTGTCTTTCATCTATTTTTAGTCGCAAAACTCTTGATTTTATGATTTTGTCTCAATGACTATGAGCATTATGTCTATACGTCATTTAGTCTGATAGACTTACTACCTCTCCGAGTCATCTATTGGTAAGATAATATAAATAGGGTACTTTCCACATTATACCTCGAACTACTGAGGTTGTTAATCATATGATTATGATAGTACAAATTCATGGGGAATTCCCCGAGTTATTGCTCGGGTTGCCAAAGTAATCATTCATATTACACATGTGATTGATGATAGACAAGACGGGACAGTCCCCGAGTCACTGGTTGGGC
The DNA here is from genome assembly GCA_916181665.1 of Avena sativa. Classification (NCBI taxonomy): domain Eukaryota; kingdom Viridiplantae; phylum Streptophyta; class Magnoliopsida; order Poales; family Poaceae; genus Avena; species Avena sativa. The sequence continues at coordinate 357,531,025 of OV702284.1, read as the reverse complement.
CACCGAGGTTTCATACATAATCAAATCGACGAACAGTATGGGGTAGTCCCTGAGTTACTGCTCGAGTTACCGAAGTTCCATTAAAAATGACAAATAACATGGGGTAGTCCCCGAGTCACTGCTCGAGCTACCGAAGTTTCATTAAAAACGACAAATAACATGGGGTAGTCCCCGAGTCCCTGCTCGAGCTACCGAAGTTTCATTATGTAGGGGTCCCAATCTTTAATAAGATAGAGCCCCCTGTGTTTACAATGCTAGTCCCTGGATCAATAGCTAGCATCCACAGTTAAGATGTAATATCAAGAAACAAAGGTCATAATATAACTTTTATAACCAGGAATAACATAATTTTATTACACCTTTCATAGCTCATATGGCTATTACTTTACATTGCAGCGGAATAACTATAAGCATGGGGTCCTTCATCTTCAAAGTGCCACAGGCAGATGTTGGTTGTAGACTTTGTAATCCTAATCAATCAATCTTCACTAAAATCAATCAAACCTGCAACATACAAGTTACAGCCACAAAGGGTCAATACATTTGAATTGTATTGGCAAGTGATACTATGGTAGTATAGTGGAGTCTATCTTCTATATGCATTTGGCTAAGTGGAGTTGAGGCTTGCATTGCTCAAAATAGATTTTCCTTATCATTTTGAAAATACTAAGTTTTTGCTTTGACAAAATCATTTTTCTCAACCAAAGATTGAAGATCCTTTAACAAGGCATCTCTCAATCAAAGATTGAAGATTTCAAACAACCCTTGTTCAATCCACAAGTTTTAACTTAGAAATTTGAATGATGAGATTCTTGATTGCTTCCATGTCTTGATGCTCAAATTGTCCTTTACCAGGGACATGGATAAGTACTTAGATTTTACACTCTGCAGAGGTGGTGCACTTTCCCCACAAGACTTGGTTTCCCAAGACAAGATCTTTCAGAAGCCTTCCCTTAGACCAAAATGGACGCGCTCCAACCTAACAAACACTACCACCCACTATCCATATGGCTAAGTTCTTGCAACCTATATGATCATGGCAGAGCCCATATTGCCAAGTGGTTGCACTTGAAGCTTCTCAACATTTGACATCTCAAATCTCTTTGTTCCTGGGTGGCATACCACAAGTGAGATACACAAGCCAAGTCCATGGCCTTGTGAACCACTCAACCAAAAACCACCAAGCAAGCCCATTCCACCCAGGTGATTCATTAACTTAGTTGTTTTATTAGACAAAATCACAAGTCCTCAGACTTAGAATATTTTTCCATAGTGTGAATATATATTCCACCCATGTTTTCTATTAGCTAGGCTAAGCTTGATAGTAATAGGAATCTTAACTTAGGAAAATCCTACTAAGGATTCATCTACTAGGTTTTCTTATAGCAAGGTCTATACTTAGCAAAATCCATGCAATTTTTACTTAGCAAAATCACTAATACATAGGGAAAGTAATGGGACAAAAAGTATGAAGCATCACTTGCCTTTTTGGTAGAGTATGGGTTCACTCCTTGTCCTTGCAACAATCACACTCTTTCAAGTCACTACAAATCAATCAAGCAAGGCACAAACTCAATCTACCAATCAAGCAAAACAACACACATAAAATAACAAAGTCAAAGTAATGCATGCAAGCATGCAAAAGATGATTCTAATTGCAAAGGTGGTCTCCACTAGGCTTCTAAACTTTGTAAAGTCAAAAGTGGTCATTTACCAAAGTGACAAAGTCATGTGCAAAAGGGTTTTGGTCTATAAACCATTTTTAAATCTAATCATTATTTTATGTGGTGAAAATTATTTTTATCAAAGCAAAAATTTATGTTTTTCACCAAATGAGTTGCTATTGCAAAACTTGGTGTTTTGGGTCAGTAGGTTTGGTCTAAACCATTTTCCCAAAGTTTTTACTCAAAATCATTTTCATAACAAAAATCATTATTTTCTTTTGGCTAGAAATGACTGAATCAAGTTTTCCATCCTAAACTTTACCAATTCCATTTTCCAAACTATGGGTTGGTTCCTAGGGTCAGTGAGTTTACAACAAACCAATTTGCAAAGGTTTTAACCTTAAAAACTTTTTTAAACAATTTTTCTAATCTAAATAAGCATACAAATGAATCTGCAAAAACAAGCAAACAAACAGATACTATTTTCTAAACCAAGGGCATGGTTGGCTAGGGCTTGTTCTCCTGAATCCATTGATATAAAATTTGTAATTTTTGGACGTGTGGTTTGAAAGTTACAAGGGTTTCAAAATGGTATTTAAATCTGGTTTCAAAATCTGTTTTAATCAAACACTGGCCACGCGTCGCGCCGTGATTGGCCAGTACCGGTTCGTCTGGATCGAGTAACACAGACCACAGGATTAAAAGGGGCAGGTGCGGCTCAGATCAACGCGTACCCCTTCGTTTAAGTGAACTATTCTATCCATCAGATCGGGATCGGACGGCTGTGGGGTGCTCGACCTTAAACGAGCGGCGCTGGGGCGGCTGCTGGCGGCGGAGCGACCAGATGGTGGCGGCGCCGGTGAAATAGGAAGGTAGGAAGGAAAAGGGGATGCTCACCGAGTTCGCAGCACACTGCTGATGCTCAACGTGGTACTGGTTGATGAAGGGGCGTACGGGGCTGTCCTTGATTGCTCGCCGGAGACGAGCTGGGCTTCGGGCGGTTTAGGAGGTCGTCGAGGGCGAGGATAGGGGGCGCCCTATGACAAACGAAAGGTGCTGTTAGGTTCATATGAGCTTGGAGATCATCATCGTGTCCACGGGGATGAGAGGGGAGGTCGGGTACTACCTGGGGACGTCGTCGGAGAAGAGGGCAGACGGCGGTGCTGCAGGTCGTCGACTTTGCCGACGCTGGGAGGCACGCGCGAGTAAGCTGAGGCTACAGAGAGGTGCGCTGGGGAATGCTGATCACAGTTGCGTGCTCGAGGAGGCAGGAGGGGGAGGGTGCTGGTCGGAATCGGCGAGGAGGGTCGTCGGAGACAGAGCGGCTCGGGGAGAAATTAGAGCGGCCTGGGGGCGTGCTTGAGGGAGGAGTCTGAGGGGAACGAGAGAGGAGAGGAAGACAATTTATCGTGCGTGATCACTGCAGGTTTTACTCGCGGCATTAAGGTGAATTAAGCTGGAGAAATCAAAGCCTGCAACGGTGACGAGGGAGGAAGAACAGGTCGTGGGGTGGGGAGGAAGAACAGTGGAAAGTGGGCCTACCGGTCAGTGGGAAAAAAGGAGGGTAGGGTCCACTAGTCATACTCTGTGTGGGTCAGAATCTGGGTGCTAAACGTTTTCTTTCGGGGTGAGGGAAAGCTGGGCTGCTGGGCTTAGTTGGGCTTGGCCAGTTGGGTCAGGTCCATTTCATATTTTTTTTCTTCTGAATTCTTTTTCCTTTTCTATTTCTATTTTTCTGTTTTGAATTTGAATCAATTATTCATTCACTCAAACCATTCAAGCAATTCAAACTTATAATGAGTTTTTGGTTCTGTTTTTCAACATAAACCAAATCCCAAAAATAAAATAATATTTTTTTATTCATTTTAAGATCCATTCATTAATTAAATAAAATGGACCTTTATTTATTTAATATGGTTTGATTTATTTAATAAAATCTTCATTTGAAATCCAAATACTTTCAAAACCAAATCAGTAGGTTTTATTTGAAAGTAAAGAATACTTGGAAAGCTTGTTTAAAATAAAATAACCTTTTATTTTAGGGTCCATTAATAATTAAATTCAATAGACCTTCATTATTAAATCAATTAGGATTTATTTTATTTAAATTATTTATTTTGAAATATAAAATAAAGCCAAAACACTTCAGTAGGTTTTATTTGTGAATATCAAATATTTGGAAAACTTATTTTAAATAATTTAATAAGTTTTGATGTTTCAATTAAATTGGTAAAACCTTTTATTTAAATAAAGTTGGATATTAAATCCTTATTAATTTATTTAAATAAACCCTTGCTATTTTTATTCAAAACAAAATGTTTCAATTCCAAAGCTTGGCCAAGGTTTAATTTGGTTTTATAAAATAGTCCTTATTTATAAATCCTCTTTTTCCTTTGAAAACCAAAACCTTTTATTATTAGATCCAAAATAGTAATTCCCTAAATATTTTATTTTCCTTTATTAAATGTTTATCTTTATAAATCCCTTTAGGATTTATTTAATTCAAATGGGTTTGAAGTTCCAATTGAATTCAAAAAGTTTCTTTTGGCCTTAAAAATCAAACAAAGTTTTATTTTATTCATTTATTTTCACATTACAAGATTTGCAAAATCTTGGGATGTGACAGGCTACCACCCTTAAAATAAATCTCGTCCCGAGATTTGGGGAGGCTAGGGTTACAAGCAGGTTCAAAACAACTAGGGTACTACCACCCTTAAAATTTTCAAATAAAAATTACATCTTGGCTTGCTTGGGATCCTGGGAAATCTTCTCTAAGCAAACATTTGCATGGTGTCTTTGGTTTCCATACTTGACTCATGGGCCAAGGTTGAGATCCTTCATAGACTTGTTTAACTTGTTCTTCATCTTTTCTGGACAATTGTTTACATAGTGGCCTAGTTCCTTGCATTTGAAACACATCACTTGGCTGATATCTTTCTTTTCCTTTGGTATCATTGCCTCTTGTTTCTTTCTTTGGTTCTTCTTCTTTTCTGGGCATTCACTGGCATAGTGTTCCATCTCTTTGCAATTGTAACATTGCAACTGGCTTTTGTCTTTCTTCTTCTTTTTGGGTATCTCCAAAGCTAGGAGTTCTTCTAGTTCATGTTCTTCATAAGTGGGAGATCTTTCTCTCTTCTTGGGGCATTGATCTTCATGTGCCTTGGATGCATGATCCTTGTCTCTAAAAATATTGCTAGCTTGGGTTCCTTCTAGAATAGCATCTTTGTCATCCTTGTTGTCATTAGCTCTTTGGGAAAAGTTTTCTCCCATGTTGATCATTTGAGTAACCAATCCTTGCAACAGTTGGGATTGGAGTTTCAAAATCCTTTGTATGGCTGGGTCTAGTCCATTGTTGTTGGCTAAAAGCTGAGTTGTCTCTTGGCTCAACTGGTTTTGGGTTGCTATGAGCTCTTTCATGTTGTCCACTTGGTTGTTGTTGTTGTCATCAACCTTGATGTTGGAGTTTATTGGAGTAGTCATCTGTTTGGGTTGAAGGGAGATTAGAATAGGCAAGATATTTCTAAGGAGTCAATTCTAGTCACACACATCACAATTCACACAAGCAATGTGCATGCAATCACAAACCAAAAATTTCACTCTAACAAGGTTCAAGCACATACTTAGTCAACAAAATATTTTTGTTACACCACAAAAGTTGGTGTGTTTTGACTTATCTAAAATATGGTGGTCCATCTATATGGTTCACTTGTGATCTTTCCATTCTTCTTGGTTGCTTCTTCTTACATGAGATCATGGTTTCCTTGAGAAAAACTCTTGGTTGAAAGACTTCAAAGTTGTTGATGGCTCCTTCTTATTTTGCATTCCCTCAGTCTCTAAATCTTGAGTAAGATTTCCTTATCTCACTTGTAGTCCTTAGTGGTATCCAAGTTGGAAGTCTTTGGAGAACATGCTGAAGATGTTGAAGTCATTAGAGTTGAAGAAGTTGAAGAAGTCCTTTGCACATGGTGTAGTCTTTGGCCATGGGTAGGTTTTTCCATCAAGTTGAAGTAGAAGAGGTGTAGAGTTGAAACCAAAATGGTTGAGGAAAGAGTTTACAAGTGTTTTTGTAAATAAGTTTTGGATAGAAACATAACTCCTATTCTTCTAAGGGTTTTTGTCCAATCCTAGGTTTTACAAATCCTACAGGAAACACAATGCTCTGATACCATCTGTAGGGGTCCCAATCTTTAATAAGATAGAGCCCCCTGTGTTTACAATGCTAGTCCCTGGATCAATAGCTAGCATCCACAGTTAAGATGTAATATCAAGAAACAAAGGTCATAATATAACTTTTATAACCAGGAATAACATAATTTTATTACACCTTTCATAGCTCATATGGCTATTACTTTACATTGCATCGGAATAACTATAAGCATGGGGTCCTTCATCTTCAAAGTGCCATAGGCAGATGTTGGTTGTAGACTTTGTAATCCTAATCAATCAATCTTCACTAAAATCAATCAAACCTGCAACATACAAGTTACAGCCACAAAGGGTCAATACATTTGAATTGTATTGGCAAGTGATACTATGGTAGTATAGTGGAGTCTATCTTCTATATGCATTTGGCTAAGTGGAGTTGAGGCTTGCATTGCTCAAAATAGATTTTCCTTATCATTTTGAAAATACTAAGTTTTTGCTTTGACAAAATCATTTTTCTCAACCAAAGATTGAAGATCCTTTAACAAGGCATCTCTCAATCAAAGATTGAAGATTTCAAACAACCCTTGTTCAATCCACAAGTTTTAACTTAGAAATTTGAATGATGAGATTCTTGATTGCTTCCATGTCTTGATGCTCAAATTGTCTTTTACCAGGGACATGGATAAGTACTTAGATTTTACACTCTACAGAGGTGGTGCACTTTCCCCACAAGACTTGGTTTCCCAAGACAAGATCTTTCAGAAGCCTTCCCTTAGATCAAAATGGACGCGCTCCAACCTATCAAACACTACCACCCACTGTCCATATGGCTAAGTTCTTGCAACTCCGACGAGCTCTAGCCACCACTACAGCACGCCCCTGCCCCAACCGCGACCACGTTGAGCTTCCTCGCAACTGTGCGACGCTGGTAAGGCCAACCACAACCCCTAGCCCCCTCTGAATTTGCCGGGCCATCGCCGCCAGTAGTGCCACCGCCGCTGGAACCTCGTGAGCCGCCAGTTCTTGGCCAAGCCATCGTGGGCCGTTAGATCTAGATCTAGCGTGTCAGATTAGATCACTTATCGAAGGGGTATGGTTAGATCTAGCCCGTGCGCTGCCACTTAAATCCAACGACTTTGGATGATCGATCCAACCGAACCGGTACGGGCCTATCAGATGCGTCCACGTGTCTGGAGTTATGTTTTAAAATCTGATTTTGAATCTATTAGTTATTCAAACTTGTAAAATTCATAACTTTGGTTCTGTTTATCCAAAAAAATACAAATAATATACCATTGGAATCACAAAAATAAATCCTACACATCTGTAGGCTTGGTTTTGTGATTTGCTTCTGTTAAAATAGAATTTTATGCAGAGACATTTGTAGGCCTATTTTGTGTATAAAAATTATTCGAAAAATGTTTTAAAAGCCAAATTAAGTTTAATTGGTGTATAAATGTTTAGTTTATTGTTTAGTACTATTTTACTTGTCTTATTTAGTTTAGAAAAATCATCACATGGTATTTTCATGCATTCATATATTTTTGCTTGAATTTGTTTGGAATATAAGTTTGGTGCTATCATTTTATGTGTAGATTTTGGTGCTAGTGGTGATTGTGATTGTGAGGATTGTTGCTACTCCCCCAACTACCAAGGAAAGTGGTGCTTGATATTTTTGTCCCAATATTTTAAATATGCATTAGTGATATTTTTGTATAGGGCTTGCATGATGTTTTTGCTAAGTATCTATATGCAATGCTTGGGAAATCCTAGTAGTTGTAGACTTGTTAGAATTTCGTCTAAGTTAAGATACTTGCTATATTGCCATGCTTAGCCTAGCTAGTAGCAAACAAGGGTGGATTATATACATGCTATGGAAATTATTGCTAAGTCTTTGACTTGAGTTTTTGCTTAATAAAAACAACTAAGTGAATGAATCACCTAGGTGGAATGATGTTTTGGGTTATGTTGAGTGGTTACACAAGGCCCATATCTATGGTCTACCTTGTGTCTCACACTTGTGGAAAGACACCCAGGAACAAAGGGATTTGATATGCCATATGTTAAGAAGCTTCTAGTGCAGCCACATGGCAATATGGGCTCTGCCTGGATCGTATAGGTTGCAATAACTTAGCCAAATGGACAGTTGGTGGTAGGGGGTGATAGGTTTGGAGCGTGTACATTTTGGTCTAAGGGAAGGCTTCTGAAAGGTCTTGTCTCAATGCATGTCGAGTCTTGTGGGGAAAGTGCACCACCTCTCGAGAAGGAAGAATCTAAGTACTTAGTCGTGTCCCCGGCAATGGACAATTTGAGCATCAATACATGGAAGCTATCAAGAATCTCCTCATCCCAATTTCTAAGTTAAAAACTTGTGGTTGAACAAGGGTAAAGGTTCACCAATGTCTATTGGTGGTTCCTTGGGAGTTTTTGTCAAACAAAAACTTAGTGTTTTCAACTGATAGGTAAAACCTATTTTGAGCAAAGCAAGCCTAAGCTACACTTAGCCAAATTCATGTAGAAGCTAGAAACTATTGCTCTACTAAGGTATCACTTGCCAATACTATTCCAATGTATTGACCCACTGTGGTTGTAACTTGTGATGTTACAGGTTACTCTGATGAGGATTAGGGTTATGAGTCTACACTCAACATGCTTGCCTGTGGCACATGAAGATGAAGAATTTTACTTATGTCGTTAAGTTAAACTCTTGTACTAGCCTATGGCTATGGAGTTGTAAAAGACTATGTTATCTCTAGAATGACGATGTAATAATGACATTTGTTTCTTTGTACTTCAACTTAAACTGTGGATGCTAGCATTTGATCCAGGGACTAGCATTGCAATCACAGGGACCTTTAACTTTATAAAGGTGGGGTCTTACAGATGGTATCAGAGCACTGTGTTGCCTGTAGGATTATGACCCTAGGTTGGATTAGACTAAGAAACCACTAAGAAAAATTTTCAACACTTTGAAAAATTTCCACACTTGTCTTTTTCTTCTCGTAAACTTTTCTAATCTTCTTTCTCATCTCTATTTGTAGATGAACTCCATCAACAAAGCCGTCAGGAAGGGACCACTCATGACCATGACCTTGGAGTGTGAGATTGAATTTCCCAAGACACTCAAGAACCTTATGGTTACCATGGTGATACATGGTGCAGCTGTGTACAAGGGATTCCCTGTGATGGATGAAGGAGAAGAGTATTGGTGGGTGCAACTTCACTTGTACAAAACAAGGAAGACAACCACAAGGAATCAGGATTCTGCATGGTCACCAACTCTGAAATGCACACAACATTCTTTGACTTTGCAAGAAATGCAGCTTGGAATGCCATTAAGGAGCTTGGTGATAGACTCAAGTGCAGAATGCTCAACACTCAAAATGACCTTAGAGAATAAAATAAGCATACCCAAGAATTATAGACTGCCAACCAACAACTAAGAGGAGACATCATAGACTTAATATGGGAGTCTTGTGAACAAGATATACAGATGGCCACTAAGGACGCCCTGATAGCTATTTTGTCTAGTGAGTGAGAATTGTAACGTACTTCGTTAGTTGGACCACCACACTTATCGTTTTTACTTCCAATTTTTTTTGTAAGTTATGTTGAACCTTTGGTGTTTGTAATGGATTTGTGAATGCCATGACTTGTGTGTTTATTGCTAAAAGATGTGCTTGTGAAATCTTGTCTTGTGAATTTTCTCTACTTGTGTTGATTCTAACTTTTCTCTATCTTATAAAAATAGATGCCTAACGTTGTTATCAGCTCGTCCGGGGAGTTCAAGGGAACTCGTTTTGGTACTCGTCTCATTGATCTCACTAGCATGCTCAACCTTCCACTACCTAGCATCACGACACTTCAGCTCACCAAGTTTGAGAGGAAGGACCTTTGGGGCTTCAGAGTCACAGAGCCGGGATGCCAGGCAGAGCTTCCCACGGAGGCTATCACTTTCAAGCTGATGCATGATGACAAGGAGAGAGGCTTAGATGTAGTCATGCAGGAGTTACTTGGACGCCTGGTAGGGAGGCACTCCACCGAGCTTAGAGGTCTCTACTTTCACCTGTTCGGGAGACGCAACAAGGAGGGTGAGGCTATAGAGTACGATGATGCTACTAGAGAGACGATGGAGCCGATTCGTCTGTACCTTCAGGACCTAGTGGGTCTTATTAGACACCTTGACACTGATAGGACCAACGTCATGCTTAACAATGACGAGCTCCAGGTTCAGCTACGGGAGAAGGACAAGCTCTTCGCGGAGCAAGACGAGATCGTCAAAGAGATGGAGGCCAAATTTGAAAACCAGGACAAGAAGTTCAAGAGCCAGGAGAAAAGAGTCCAAGACAGGAACAAGAAGATCAGGGAGATGAAGGAAGAGTTAGAGGCCAAGGACTTCGAGCTTGAGCACCAGCAGGGAGTGATCGAGAGGCTTCGCTCATAGAAAAGGGCTCTTAGGGCCAAGATTGAGGCCTTGACCACTAGTGTTGATGAGTACAAGACCGCCATGGAGAATGCAGGTCTTACCCTTGTTGATGTGGAGATCGATGCAGAGGAGTAGTGTAGATTACTTGACTATCTTTCATCTACCATACTTTGATTATTGAGTCGCAATGACCATCCAACATGTGGATGGCTTGCTATGGTGTGTTTGAATTTTCAAAACTTGTTGTTTATGTCGTCCAAACTCTATGTTATTTTGAGCTTGGTTATTGTGATTGTTCTATGTGATGTATTGTGCATGTTAAGCATCTATGGGTATCTCATTCTTATCCTTATTAAAACCATAGATGCCTCCTCGACGTGCCAACCCCAACCAAAACAACAACAACAACAACAACAACAACAACAACAACAACAATAACAACAACAACAACGTCACTCCCGAGATGCAGCAGTTGATGACAGCACAAGATCAACTGATGCAAATGATGACGCAGTTCATGCAGAACCAAAATCAGAATAGCAACAATAATAATAATAATAATAATAACAACAACAACAACAACAATTAGAATAATCCTCCGGGATTTGACATGCTCACCAGATTTCTGAGACTAAGGCCTGCAAAGTTCTCGGGAACCACTGATCCAATGATAGCCAATGACAGGTTACGTCCAGTGAATAAGGACTTAGTGACTGTTGGCTGCACCGACGAGGAAAAGGTCAGGTTCGCAGCACATCTGCTTGAAGGGCCAGCAGCAACATGGTGGGATAACTTTCAAATCACCACTCCACTTGAAGATGTGACTTGGGATATCTTTGAGGATGTATTCCGTACAGCTCACATCCCATCCAGAGTGATGAATTTGAAGAAGAAGGAGTTCCACAATCTGAAGCAGCGTCACCGCAGTGTGGCTGAGTACATTGAGGAATTCAACAATCTGGCGCGCTATGCACCGGATGAAGTTGATACAGATGCAAATAGGAAGGAGAAATTCCTCGAAGGACTTAATGATGAGTTGAACCTGCAGCTGTCTGTTGCCTATGTCCCAACCTACCAATCACTTTGTGACAAGGCTACCATCTTGGAAAACAAGATGAAACATGTTGAGAGCAGAAAGAGGAAGCATAGCTTTGATAAGCACAGCTCGGGATCGTCTCACAAACGTTCCCATCATGATGATAGTGGGAGTTCTGGATCCCACAAACATGGAAAGTACAACAACCACCACAACCGTCATCATGACAACAAGCACCATCGCATTCATGATAATGACAAGTATAAGAACCACAAGAGTGGGCACAAGAACCACCATAGTGGAGGTGGAAGTGGAAGTCAGCCTGTAAAGAAAGATCTCAGTCAGGTTGAATGCTTCAAGTGTAAGAAGATGGGACACTATGCTAATGAGTTCCCAGAAAAGAAAGTTGAAGGTTCCAACAAGCCTAATCCCTTCCAAAAGGGACAAGTGAACCACATCAATGTGGAAGAAATATATGAGGAATCAGATGCTGTGACTGGTAAGTTCAAGCTCAATTCTATTCTAGCACTTGTTCTTTTTGATACTGGCACATCGCATTCATTCATATCAAGAGAATTTGTTGATAAAAATGGATTTCCAACTGAAAATACCGGGTGTCCTATAAAAGTAAGTTCTCCCGGTGAAGATATGATAGTTAGTCTTGGATGTCACGATCTAGTAATAGAATTTGGAAAGCATAAGTTTCCAGTCAGTCTGATAATCCTAGATTCCCAAGGATTGGATGTTATTTTGGGAATGGATTGGATGACCAAGTATGAAGGAGTACTAGATTGTGCCAATCGTACTGTCACACTCACAACCCCGGATAATAAAAGGATTAGATTCAAGTCTAAATTTGAATCAAAATGGAGTAAGCTAAATTCTCTTAAGGGGGTTAGCATAGACAGTGTGCTAATTGTGAGAGAGTACCCGGACGTATTTCCGGAGGAATTACCTGGAATGCCACCAGATAGAGACGTTGAGTTTTTGATAGACTTGTTGCCAGGATCAGGACCAATAGAAAAGAGACCTTACAAGATGTCAGTTGATGAGTTGAAGGAACTCAAGAAACAGCTTGGAGAACAGTTGCAGAAAGGATTTATTCAACCAAGTTCTTCATCTTGGGGTGCACCAGTCCTGTTTGTTGAAAATAAAGATAGAAGTCAAAGGTTATGCATAGATTAACGTTCACTCAATGAGGTAACTATCAAGAACAAATATCCTTTGCCAAGAATCAATGATTTGTTTGATCAGTTAGAAGGAGCCCGTGTGTTCTCAAAGATTGATCTTCGATCAGGCTACTTTCAGCTAAAGATAAGGGAACAAGACATACCTAAGACTGCTTTCACCACTAGGTATGGATCGTATGAGTACACCGTGATGCCATTTGGTTTAACAAACGCACCGGCCTACTTCATGAATATGATGAACAAGGTGTTCATAGAATTTCTTGACAAATTCGTTGTCGTTTTCATCGATGACATTTTGATCTATTCCAAGAGAAATGAAGAGCATGAAGAACATTTGCGATTGATACTTGAAAAACTTAGGGAGCATAAGCTGTATTCCAAATTCAGCAAGTGTGAATTCTGGCTGAATGAAGTCGGATTTATTGGGCATATTGTGTCAGGAGATGGTGTAGCAGTTGATCCCGCAAAAGTGTCAGATGTAACTGAATGGGAATCTCCTAAGTCAGTGAAAGAAGTACGTAGTTTCCTTGGCTTGGCAGGATACTATAGAAGGTTCATTGAGAATTTCTCAAAGGTAGCTAAGCCAATGACAGAGTTACTTAAGAAATTTGATTGGACTGAAGGATGTGAACTCAGTTTCCAAGAGTTGAAGAAGAGACTAGTGACATCACCAGTCTTATGTCTGCCAGATTTGGAAAAGAATTTCCAAGTATATTGTGATGCATCTCACCAAGGATTAGGTGCAGTTTTGATGCAAGAAGGTAAGTTGTGTCTTATGCCTCGAGACAACTCAAAACTCATGAAGTGAATTATCCTACTCATGATTTGGAGTTAGCCTCTGTTGTCCATGCACTCAAAACATGGAGACATTATCTTTTGGGAAACGATGTGAAGTGTTCACAGATCACAAAAGTTTGAAGTATATCTTCACTCAGAAAGAAATCAACATGAGACAAAGAAGATGGTTAGAACTCATCAAGGACTATGACTTGAGTTTACAATACCACCCCGGTAAAGCAAATGTTGTAGCGGATGCATTAAGACATACGGTTTATGTGAATGGCCTTACTAAGGGAGAATTGCCAGATGATCTGTGTGCCCAATTCAGAGATCTTAGATTAGAGATAGTGCCTGAAGGACATCTCATGTCATTGGATGTTCAACCCACATTGTTGGACAGGATAAAGGAAGCCCAAAAGTTGGACAAGGAAATTGAAGAGATTAAAGGAAAAATTAGCAAGGGGAAAGCCAAAGGATTCCATGAAGGCGAACATGGTATTTTATGGTATGGAAAACGTATCTGCATTCCGCAAGATCCGGAGCTTCGGAAACTGATTTTATAAGAAGCACACAACTCACCATATTCCATTCATCCAGGTAACATCAAAATGTACATGGATGTGAAGGAAAGATTTTGGTGGAATAATCTCAACAAGGACATCGCCGAACATATTGCTTTGTGTGATGTATGTAGTAGAGTGAAAGCGAAACATCAGAAACCAGCAAGATTGTTACAAACACTACCTATTACTGATTGGAAGTGGGACAAGATTGACATGGACTTCATCACCAGACTGCCAAGGACTATATCAGGATATGATTCTATTTGGGTCGTTGTAGATCGCCTAACTAAAGTGGCTCATTTCATAACAGTGAAGACAACCTATACGAGCGCTAAGTTAGCCAATATATATATGAATAGAATTGTGTGTCTGCATGGAGTACCCAGGAGTATTGTGTCTGATAGAGGGACTCAATTCACTTCCCATTTTTGGAGGCAACTTCATGAGTCATTGGGAACGAGGTTGGAATTCAGCACTGCTTTTCATCCCCAGACTGATGGTCAGACAGAAAGGACCAACCAGATTCTAGAGGATATGTTTGAAGGGAATATGCCCTAAGAGGCAATAATAAAGTGTTTATTATGTGTATTCCAAGTATATGATAGATGTTTATTTTGCATGATATAATTGTATTAATACGGAAACATTAATACATGTGTGTTTAATAAACAAACAGAAAGTTCCTAGTTATGCCTCTCTCATAAACTAGCTCATTGATTAACAAGATGACCAAGGTTTCCTGATCATGGACATTGGATGTTGTTAATAACGGGATCACAACATTAGTGTAATGGTGTGATGAACATTCATCCGAAGTATAGCATTACGATCAAAGTCATTGAGTTTATATTGCTATAACAACTTACGAAGTGATCCTAATCCTTAGACCATGAGATCATGTCAATCACTAACACCGGAAGAGTTTCTTGATAACATCAAACGTCACACCGTAACAGGGTGATTATAAAGATGGATTCAGAACTAATAAAGTGTTATGTTGAGGCTCATGGATCGAGAGTAGAATTTGTTCATCCCGATGACGGATAGATATACTCTGGGCCCTCTCGGTGAAAATCACATTGATTAGCTTGCAAGCAAGTGATTTGATCACTAGAATGTTATATCACGGGAACGAGAAAAGAGTGCATGTCAGTAACAAGATCAAACTAGGTATGGATATACCGATGATTGAATCTCGGACATGTAATATATCGTGAAACAAAGGGATTAAGATACTAGCGTAAAAGGTTCCGACGATCACAAGAAAGTCATCGTTGAATGTTGGGAGTCAGTATGGGTCTCCAGATCCCGCTTCTGATTATTGATCCGAGAGGGGTCTCGATCATGTCCGCATTATTCACGAACCGTAGGGTGACACACTTAAGAGACACCGACATCCAATTGGAGCAAAAGTTTCATGCCGAAAGAATGAACAAGCGCAGGAATTTATTTCACTAGATACCGAAACAGGTTTTCGGGTGAAATTGCATAAAGTGGTTATGCATGTGAAATAGAATTCTAGCAAGGGGTTATTTGTGAATGTTTGTAATTAAAGTAATTGACAAAATTCTGAATAAAATAAAAGAGTTTTATTTAATGAGAGTTTGCATTAAATTTGGTGGAAATTTAATGGCATGTTTGAGTGGGATTTTGAGTGGAGGGAATTTAAAGGAATTTTGTGAGTGGAGTGTCCACCCACATGAAGAGGGGAGGGCAAGGGGGCAGCCCCATGTGCCTCATCCCCCTTGGGGTTCCCCCCTCCTCCTATAAAAGGCACCCCTCTCCTCACTTCTCACTCACACCTCCTCGTGAAGGATCTCTCTCCCCCTCTAGAATTTATCCCCCATGGTCTCGGACTAGCGAGATACATGTTCCCGGTGGCTATTCGGCAAGAAAGAGTTGTGCTTCCGCTGCATCGCTGGAGCGAGGAGGCGGAGGTTGCTCGGTTCCTCGAACGTGTGTGCGAGCACGGATGCGCTGCTGATTTGCGGCGCTAGGAGTTCCTCTCGATCTTGAGATCGGCAAGAGATCGTCTACATCAACCACGAGTTGAACTCGTTAAGCTTTGTCGGTCTTCAAGGGTATGTTCTCTACGGATATACATCCGCCCGTTGTTTGTATCTAATAGATAGATCTTGGTACATAGTTCACATCATAGGAAATTTTTTGTTTTCTATGCTGCGAACCCTATAGTGGTATCAGAGCCGGATCTATGCGTAGATGCTTTACATGGGTAGTACACATATGAGTATGTGGGGGATGATGATCATGTTGTTGCTCCTTAGTTGTAATTTTGGATATTGGTGGCATAGTGGGATGAAGCGTCCCGGACAAACTTTACATGTCCTCGCACATGAGACCTGTTCCACGCTTGACATGCAACTAGTTTGCATAAGTGGCTAGCGGGTGTCTGTCTCTCCTACTATAGTCAATATCTATTTTGCAATGAGTTGTCAACAATTTGGTTATCCTCGTTGTGGTTCATGTTCGTAGGTAAGAACGGTTCTATCTCGAAAGCCCTAAACCACGTAAAACTTGCAATGGATAAATTAGAGGCGTCTAGTTTAGATTGTTGCTGGGCTAGTGTTATGATATGGTGATGTTGTAAGTATAAGTATGAGATGATACTGTTACAACATACATAATGTGCAATCTCCATAGACCTTGGACTTACACATATAGGTATGATAGTGATCATACCACGATGCACATGATAGAGATCATATGCGGGAACCATACCATTTCACTAATAAACATGTGATGTTTGATAGCATCTTATATTGCTTGTTTAGCGGTTTGTTAGCATAATAAGATGATCCCTCATTTAAATATCAAGATAAGAATGTGTTCTTCCTTTAGTATGCACCGATTATGTTTTCGTCGCTCCAAGACATCACGTGATGATCGGGTGTTCTTGGATCCACGACCATATTTCGGGTGTAAAACAGTTACACACGCGAATAGTAAGGTTCTAACTTGGCGAGCCTAGCATGTACAGACATGGCCTCGGAACACGGACCGAAAGGTTAAGCATGAGTCATATAGTAGATATGATGCCCATTTGATGCTCGTCTTTGAAGCTATACCGACTCACGTGATGATCGGACTTGGTATAGTGGGTTTGGTTCATGTAATCACCAAAAAGGCACGAGGGATGTCATTTTTGAGTGGGAGTTCATTCGTAATATGGATTAGTTGAACTCAATCTATCATACACTTAGTCTAAACTTTACAAATTCTGTTGTAGATGGCACCACCTGCTTTTAATTTCAATGTGTTCATGGAGAAAGAGAAACTTGCAACGAACGGTAGAAACTTTACCGAATGGGCCATGAATTTGAGGATTCTCCTCTCTGCTGCAGAAAAGCAATACGTGCTAGAAGCACCACTAGATCCCCCACCTTTTGAGGATGCCCCTGACGAGGAGAAGAATGTCTATCAGACTCGTCAGGAGGACCACAACTTAGTTCATTGCGACATATTGTATGGGGTGGAGCCGGAACTTCGAAAGCATTTCGAAAACGGCAATGCTTTTGATACAATGGGTGAGTTGAAAATGATTTTCGACACACATGCTGCTGTAGAGAGCTACAACGCTTCAGAAAAGTTCTTTAGCTGCATGATGGAAGAGCACAGCTCCGTTAGTGAGCATGTACTCAAGATGTCGGGTTACGCCAATAAGCTTGTGTCCTTGGGAATAACGATTCCCATTGACTTAGGCATCCATCGTGTTCTGTAGTCTCTGCCACCTAGCTATAAGAGCTTTGTGATGAACTATAATATGCAAGGCATGAAGAAGTCTCTCCCCGAGCTTCTGTCAATGCTTAAAACTACAGAAGTGGAGATCAAAAAGGAACATCAAGTGTTGATGATCAATAGGAACACTGGTTTCAAGAAAGACAAGAAGGGAAAACGGAAGGGAAGTAAGGGCGGCAAGCCGGTTGCCGTGCCTGAAAAGAAACCCCGAGTTGGACCTAAGTCTGATACCGAGTGCTACTATTGTAAGGGGACTGGCCACTGGAAGCGCAACTGCCCCAAGTATTTGGCAGACAAGAAGGCCGGCAAGGCAAACAAAGGTATATATGATATACATGTTATTGATGTGTACTTGACTAGTGCTCGCAGTAGCACCTGGGTATTTGATACCGGTTCAGTTGCTAATATTTGTAACTCGAATCAGGGGTTGCGGAACAAGCGACCACTAACAAGGGGTGAGGTCAAGATGCGTGTCGGCAATGGATCAAGCGTTGATGTGATCGCCGTCGGAACGCTGCCTCTCCATTTGCCGACGGGATTAGTTATAAACTTGAATAATTGTTATCTAGTGCCTGCACTGAGCATGAACATTGTATCTGGATCGTGTTTGATGCAAAGTGAATACAAAGCCCACACAAAAAATTTCAAAACAATTCAAACATAAAACCATCTTTATGCCTATTATCATTATGTTATTAAGGGCATGGTTTTTATTTATTTTCAAACTCAAAATGGTTTTTGAGTATAAGATGATGTTTTACACATCCTTGGACACAAGAAACATAGAACAAAATTCTGGAAGAAATTAAAATTGAAACAGATTTGAAATAGTCATTCAAATTCAAACTTGAAAATCAAAACAGAAAAAGAAAAGGAGAAAAGGAGAAAAAAAATAAACCTAGCTAACTAACTAGCCCAACCCACCCGCGGCCCAACAGCCAGCCCAGCAAGCCCACCCGGGAAAACCCCCTCCCCTCTCTGTTTCTCACCCACGCGTGCACCCTCTCTCTCTGTCGAGTGGACCCAATGCCCAGTCAGCATTGTCGTCCCCAAATTTCCGCACGACGACCCGCTCCGCTATTTCTTCCTCGCAGTGATGCCGCGTTGATTTCTCGTTTAATTCCCATTGATACAGCGCGTAATTGCCGCCCTCGCTATGGCTACATAACCACCTCACCGCCGCGCATCTTTCCCCTCACTCATCACTGCCTAAGCGCTACCAGGTTGTTTGTATTGGAGCTCACATCGCCGCGGCACCGAACGTCTCCGGCGACTGATTTCGGTGAGCCCCGACCGCCCCTTCGCTTCTGGTTCAAACGAGTGTGACCCTCGTGTCCTTGTGCACCTTCTGATGTCTCTAGTTTGCTTGCTCGTGACCCAGGTCACCGTCCCCGTCCACCTCTGCAAACGATCGAGCCGCCGCTCAACTCCGTCGAGCAATCACGGTAAATACCGAGTGCCCCTTGACCCCTCTTGCATACGACTAGGTTTGCCATGTCCTTGCGCAGCTACTGATGCTCCTGGTTTGTGCTAGGGCGATCCAGAACGTCAGCAACATCTTCGTCTGCAAGAACCCGACGCCGCCCGCAACTCCGACGAGCTCTAGCCACCACTACAGCACGCCCCCGCCCCAACCGCAACCACGTTGAGCTTCCTCGCAACCGTGTGACGCTGGTAAGTCCAACCACAACACCTAGACCCCTCTGAATTTGCCGGACCATCACCGCCAGTAACGCCGCCGCCGCTGGAACCTCGCGCGCCGCCAGTTCTTGGCCAAGCCATCGTGGGTCGTTAGATCTAGATCCAGCGCGTCAGATTAGATCACTTATCGAAGGGGTATGGTTAGATCTGGCCCGTGCCCTGCCACTTAAATCCAACGGCTCTGGATGATCGATCCACCAAACCGGTACGGGCCTATCAGATGCGCCCACGTGTCTGGAGTTTTGTTTTAAAATCTGATTTTGAATCTATTAGTTATTCAAACTTGTAAAATTCATAACTTTGGTTCTGTTTATCCAAAAAATACAAATAATATACCATTGGAATCACAAAAATAAATCCTACACATCTGTAGGCTTGGTTTTGTTATTTGCTTCTGTTAAAATAGAATTTTAGGCAGAGACATTTGTAGGCCTATTTTGTGTATAAAAACTATTTGGAAAATGTTTTAAAAGGCAAATTGAGTTTAATTGGTGTATAAATGTTTAGTTTATTGTTCAGTACTCTTTTACTTGTCTTGTTTAGTTTAGAAAAATCATCACATGGCATTTGCATGCATTCATATATTTTTTCTTGAATTTGTTTGGAATATAAGTTTGGTGCTATCATTTTATGTGTAGATTTTGGTGCTAGTGGTGATTGTGATTGTGAGGATTGTTGCTACTCCCCCAACTACCAAGGCAAGTGGTGCTTCATATTTTTGTCCCAATATTTTAACTATGCATTAGTGATATTTTGTATAGGGCTTGCATGATGTTTTTGCTAAGTATCTAAATGCTATGCTTGGGAAATCCTAGTAGTTGTAGACTTGTTAGAATTTCCTCTATGTTAAGATACTTGCTATATTTCCATGCTTAGCCTAGCTAGTAGCAAACAAGGGTGGATTATATACATGCTATGGAAATTATTGCTAAGTCTTTGACTTGAGTTTTTGCTTAATAAAAACAACTAATTGAATGAATCACCTGGGTGGAATGGTCTGTTTGGGTTATGTTGAGTGGTTACACAAGGCCCATATCTATGGTCTACCTTGTGTCTCACACTTGTGGAAAGCCACCCAGGAACAAAGGGATTTGAGATGCCATATGTTAAGAAGCTTCTAGTGCAGCCACATGGCAATATGGGCTCTGCCTGGATCATATAGGTTGCAATAACTTAGCCAAATGGACAGTTGGTGGTAGCGGGTGATAGGTTTGGAGAGCGTCCATTTTGGTCTAAGGGAAGGCTTCTGAAAGGTCTTATCTCGATGCATGTCAAGCCTTGTGGGGAAAGTGCACCACCTCTCGAGAAGGAAGAATCTAAGTACTTAGCCGTGTCCCCGGCAATGGACAATTTGAGAATCAAGACATGGAAGCTATCAAGAATCTCCTCATCCCAATTTCTAAGTTAAAAACTTGTGGTTGAACAAGGGTAAAGGTTCACCAATGTCTATTGGTGGTTCCTTGGGAGTTTTTGTCAAACAAAAACTTAGTGTTTTGAACTGATAGGTAAAACCTATTTTGAGCAAATCAAGCCTAAGCTACACTTAGCCAAATTCATGTAGAAGCTAGAAACTATTGCTCTACTAAGGTATCACTTGCCAATACTATTCCAATGTATTGACCCACTGTGGTTGTAGCTTGTGATGTTGCAGGTTACTCTGATGAGGATTAGGGTTATGAGTCTACACTCAACATGCTTTCCTGTGGCACATGAAGATGAAGACTTTTATTTATGTTGTTAAGTTAAACTCTTGTACTAGCCTATGGCTATGAAGTTGTAAAAGACTATGTTATCTCTAGAATGACGATGTAATAATGATCTTTGTTTCTGTGTACTTCATCTTAAACTATGGATGCTAGCATTTGATCCAGCGACTAGCATTGCAATCACAGGGACCTTTACCTTTATAAAGGTGAGGTCTTACAGTTGCTTGATTATGCGGAGCTTGTCTTGCTTCTCGCTCTTGCCGAGGATCGTGCCTTGGCAGATGATCTTGCGAAAGGCACCTCCTTCCTTCCACCGGGTTATTGTTCTCGGGGTTTCCCCTTCCGAGATTCCCATGCTCTCTGTTCATGCGGCCGGGGTTTCTATCACCCCTATTACCTCGGCTTCCATTGCCCTATTTTCATTGATCTTCCCGGCCACTGCCGGGTCATATGGGACAATCTGCTTGTTTCTCTTTCTCGAAGTTACTGCTTTGTCTTTCCGTGCATTGTTTCCGGGTGATGCCGCCGCTGCGGATAATATGGGGGCAGCCCCTGTCGAATGAACCATGCGGGATGCTCCCGGCTTTGCCGGGTTAGCCCTAAGCATATCCTCATTCTGCTGGTTCGCGATGCGTACCAGCTCATTTACCCTTTCTTGCTGCTTTTGCCGGGCTTCCCCGGTTAGTCCTTCCAATTCCAGGGCTGCCGCATTTGCTGCCCCGAGGTTCTTTGTCGGGGTACTATACCTCGGCAAACCAGGGTCAACCGTATCATCTGGCTGAGCCTCATGCTCTTTGTTGATATCATTCATGAGGTTCTTTCCTCTTAATCTCAGATCATCTACTCGGCCAGGGGCCATATCTAGCTTGTTTGCTCTGGCATATTCTCTCAAAGTCCTGTTAAAGTACTCCTGCAAGGCCGACACCTTTTTTGCCTCCTCTAACATCTTCAACCTAGTTTCTTCTAAATCTGCTTGTGCATTTGCCGGATCAACTATTGGTGCTACAGGTGTAGTTAAGTTATCTATGACTGCCTGGAGGATATTCTCTGGCCTCTCCAGAGATGGCCACCATACCCTTGTTGCTTTTGGAGTTACCTCTTGCACCTCGGCTGCCCTGGTTACCGGAGGATCTGCTACTGTTGGCTTTGGAGCTACATGCTTTGCTGCAACCTGTCCTCCTGTCGTTGGGTCCTTGCTTGCCCTGGCCCCTGCCCCTGCTGCTGGTGCAGGAGCTGTCATCATCACCTCAACGCTGCCCGCGTGGTGAGCGCCACGCTGACCGGTGGAAACACTGAGGGGAGGATCTCCTGCAACGACGACTCTTCACGGATAGACGCAGGAGGTGTCAATGCTGACATAGATCTTGTGAGTGCCCAGGTTGATGAAGACGCCGTTGCGCGGGGGCGCCTTACTCCTGAAACTGCCAGCGTTTTCGCTGACGTAGTCCCAGATGTAAAATCTCTGGACTAAGCCAGAAACCAACCGCTCGCCGGTGTCGATGAAGTTTCCCGTCTGGATCTTGACTCCAGCTAGCACCGCTGCTGGCCCCATAGTGGGCGCCAACTATCGTGGTGGTGGCACGACAGATGCCATGGGTAGGCTAAAGTATGGGGCCAATGGATGCTAGTGGGATCTGGGGATGGAAGATGTAGTGATTTCTACACAAAACTAGCTAGAACACAGATCTTTACTTCTCCTCAATCAAGCTACAAGTGCTCCTTGATTTATATCATAGAGAGAGGAGGAAGAAGATTACAACATGATCCCTCTAATGTCAAATGAGTCGATCCCTTCTCCAGGAAGCCGTGATCCTCCTTATAAAGGGGTCCTTTGGTTCCTTCTAGGGCTGACGTGGACAAGTCCCAAAGTGGTAACTCGGCGCAGCTCTTTCTGTGTCCCCCTTCTATCGATGGCAAAGACCCAGAACCCCCACATGTGAGCCCCGGGCTTGCCCACTATCACCTCCGTGACACCTGTCTGCCCCTCTGTGGCTCTGCTCTTTGTCTCTAGCGCTTGGCTCTGTGCAGATTCCTCCTAGTTAGTAGCTAGGGTTTGACCTTTGGATCCATCTCCTTCTTCTGCAAGCTTCCCGTTACTCGGCCTCGCCTCATGTAAGTCGGCTCGACCCTTACCTGCGCATGAGCTGATCAACCTTATTCGGCCGACTTAGCTCATGTGTCGGTCGAGTAAGGTATTAATCGCTCGTCTTTGGCTATGCCATGCCTTATTCAGCCGACCCTTGCATAACTCGACCGAATCAGCTTATAACCCAGCATATGGTAAGAAAGTTTCCTTCCTTCTTTGCACTATCTTGACCCTACCTGGGGTCATCCCCCCAACATAATCCTTCTTGGACTTTCTTCTAAAATCTCGAGGTAAACTGGGTTCCTCAACCCGACACAATGTTCTTGGGGACTCCATGCAAACTGACTATCCTAGCAATGTACAACTCTGCTAGCTTCAAACTCTGATAAGTGGTCTTAACTGGTAATAAATGGGCGACTTTGGACAGAGTCATTTCCCCTACTAGACGTAGGCAAATCGGTGATAAAATCCATTCCAACAGAATCCCATTTCCACTCCGGAAACTTCAATGGTTGAAAAAGTCCTGCGGGTCTCTGATGTCCCGCCTTAACTCTTTGACAGATATAAAACTTGGCTATGTAGCTTCCGATTTCTCTCTTCATCTTGTGCCACCAAAATTGCCCATTCAAATCCTGATACATCTTCGTTCCTCTGGGGTGGATAGAATAAAGAGTATCATGGGCTTCTTTCAAAATAGCTTGTTTCAACTCTGAATCTGTTGGCACACAGATACGTCCTTTGTACCACCAAACTCCTTCATCTTCAGTGAATACAGGTACCTTTCCTGTACCGATACGATGTTTGATTCCATCGATACTAGCATTTACTTTCTATGCCTCCTTGACTGACTGATCAAAGTGGGTTGAAGTTCTATGCTAGCAAAAAATTCTTCACTTACTAGCTGCATTCTGAAATCTTCCAACTCCTTGTGCAAACTTGGTTGCTCTTTCAGAATCATGGTGTTCAAGCGACACGGCAATCTACTAAGAGCATCTGCTACCACATTGTCTTTGTCGGGGTGATAGTGAATGTCAAGGTCATAGTCCTTGATTAGCTCTATCCATCTCCTTTGCCTCATATTCATCTACTTCTGGGTGAAAATATACTTTAGGCTCTTGCGATCCGAATAAATCTCACAACAGTTACCCATGAGGTAATGCCACCATGTCTTCAAGGCTAAAACTACGGCTGCTAGTTCAAGGTCATGGGTAGGGTAATTCTGCTCATGTTGCTTCAATTGTCGGGATAAATAGGCATAATCAAGATTGGGGCTGAAATCAATCTCTTCTTGAGCTCTTGAAAACTTGCTTCACATTTGTCCGTCCATTCAAACTTCTCATCTTTCTTCAACAATTGGCTCATGGGTCTTGCGATGCTCGAAAATCCTTCCACGAACTTGCGGTAATATCCCGCTAATCCGAGAAATGCGCGAACTTGGGTTTGAGTGGTTGGGGCTTGACATTCTTCAATGTAGGGGTCCCAACCTTTAATAAGATTGATCCCTCCTGTGTTTACAATGCTAGTCCCTGGATCAATAGCTAGCATCCACAGTTAAGATGTAATATCAAGAAACAAAGGTCATAATATAACTTTATAACCAGGAATAACATAATTTTATTACATCATACATAGCTCATTTGGCTATTACATTACATTGCAGCGGAATAACTATAATCATGGGGTCCTTCATCTTCAAAGTGCCACAGGCAGATGTTGGTTGTAGACTTTGTAATCCTAAACATACAATCTTCACTAAAATCAATCAAACCTGCAACATACAAGTTACAGCCACAAAGGGTCAATACATTTGAATTGTATTGGCAAGTGATACTATGGTAGTATAGTGGAGTCTATCTTCTATATGCATTTGGCTAAGTGGAGTTGAGGCTTGCATTGCTCAAAATAGATTTTCCTTATCATTTTGAAAATACCAAGTTTTTGCTTGGCAAAATCATTTTCTCAATCAAAGATTTGAAGATCCTTTACAAGGCATCTCTCCATCAAAGATTGAAGATTTCAAACAACCCTTGTTCAAACCACAAGTTTTAACTTTAGAAATTTGAATGATGAGATTCTTGATTACTTCCATGTCTTGATGCTCAAATTGGCCTTTACCAGGGACATGGCTAAGTACTTAGGTTTTACACTCTACAGAGGTGGTGCACTTTCCCCACAAGACTTGGTTTCCCAAGACAAGATCTTTCAGAAGCCTTCCCTTAGACCAAAATGGACGCGCTCCAACCTATCAAACACTACCACCCACTGTCCATGTGGCTAAGTTCTTGCAACCTATATGATCATGGCAGAGCCCATATTGCCAAGTGGTTGCACTTGAAGCTTCTCAACATTTGACATCTCAAATCCCTTTGTTTCCTGGGTGGCAATCCACAAGTGAGATACACAAACCAAGTCCATGGCTTTGTGAACCACTCAACCAAACACCACCAAGCAAGCCCATTCCACCCAGGTGATTCATTAACTTAGTTGTTTTATTAGACAAAATCACAAGTCTTCAGACTTAGAATATTTTTCCATAGTGTGAATATATTTTCCACCCATGTTTTCTATTAGTTAGGCTAAGCTTGATAGTAATAGGAAACTTTAACTTAGGAAATCCTACTAAGGATTCATCTACTAGGTTTTACTATAGCAAGGTCTATACTTAGCAAAATCCATGCAAGTTTACTTAGCAAAATCCCTAATGCATAGTGAAAGTAATTGGACAAAAAGTATGAAGCATCACTTGCCTTTTTGGTTGAGAATGGTGGTTCAATCCTTGATCTTTCTAGTCTCACACTTCACTACAAATCAATCAAGTAAACACAAATTCAATTCACATTCCAAACCAAAGTCAAACAAACAATTTTTTTACACACACAAAGTAATGGAGTCTAAGTCATGCATAAGCATGCAAAGGTTGGTTCTATTGCAAGGAGGGTCTCTACTAGGTTTCTAAACTTTGTAGGGTCCAATTGGTCATTTACCAAAATGGCAAAGTCATTAGTTAGAGGGTTTTGCCCAAAAACCATTTTTAAATCCATTCATCATTTCATGTGGTGAAAAATGTTTTTATCAAGGCAAAACTATTAAGTTGTTCACCAAATGAGTTGCTAATTTGCAAAACTTGGTGTTTTGGGTCAGTGGGTTTGATCAAACCATTTTATTAAGGTTTTCTTTCCATAAACATTTTTATAACAAAAACCATTCTTTTTATTTGGCTAGAAAATGGCTAAGTCAAGTAATTCAACCTAATTCTTTCCAAAATCATTTTTAACACCAAGGGTTGGTTCCTAGGGTCAGTAAGGTCACAACAAACCATTTTGCAAAAGTTTTAACCCTAAAATCAATTTTAAACACTTTTTATACTCTAAACAAGCTCACAAAAGAATCTGCAAAATTAAGCAAACTAACAGATACTATTGGCTAAAATAATTCCACAGTTGGCTAGGGCTTGTTCTCCTGAATCCATTGATACCAAATTTGTAATTTTTGGACGTGTGGTTTGAAAGTTATAAGGGTTTGAAATTCACAAAATATTCTGTTTTCAAATCAGTTTTTAAACAGAACAGTGACACGCGGCGCTTTGCTATTCGCGGGTACCGATTCGGTTGGATCGCGTCTGTAGGGCGTTGGATCTGATCGATCGCACGGTCCTGGACGCGTAACCCTTCGTGGTTAAGTTAACTATCGTGTGCGTTAGATTAGAATCCTACGGTCTGCAGTATTCGTCCAAAGTTTGGCAGCGCTCGGCGGCTGCGCGCGGCGGCGACGGCCAGGCAGAGGCGTTCCGGCTATTCTAGGAAGAGAGGGAGAGGGAGGAGGGGCTCACCAGGTTCGCAATGCAGCACTGATACTCAACGTGCTTTTGGTTGGTGGAGGGGCGCACGGGGACGGGCAGGATTTCTCGCCGGAGTTGGTTCTGGCGACGGACGCACGCGGTCGAGGTCGAGGACGACGCTAGGGATCACCCGGAGACAAACAAAGCACATAGTCAGGAGCGCAAGGACACGGCGAAGGTGTGTGCGTGAACGAGAGGGGTCGGGGTAGTCTGGTTTACTAGAGAGGTTCCGCCGGAGTAGAGCCAGACGGTGGCGGTGCTGGGGTTGTTGTTGCCGAGGCTCAGGGGCGCCCGCGGGTGAGAGGAAGGTGCTGGGAGATGCGTCTGGGAGTGGGGAAGCTGTCAGCGTGCTCTGGGAGGCTCGGGGCAGTGTCGTGTCGCCGGAATCGGCGCTGGACTTCGTCGGAACAGAGGGTGCTCGGAGAGTAATTGAGGCGGCCTGGGGGCGTGCTACTGCGGGGTGACAGGGGGAAAACGGAGAGGAGAGGCGAGCGCTTTAAGGTGCGTGATCACCGCAGGTTTTACTCGCGGCATTAAGGCGAATTAAGCTGCGCAATCAAAGTCTGCAACGGCCGACGAGGGGGAAGAGGAGGTCGTGTGGGTGGGAAAGAAGAACAGGGGAAGTGGGGTCCGCTGGTCAGTGGGAAGAGAAACGAGGGGGAGGTCCACCGGTCAGTGACTTAACGGGCTGTTTCAGCGGTGAGGAAAAAACGGTTCGAGGGAGAGGGCAGATGGGTTGGACTGGGCTGGGGTGGGCTTTTAGCTGGGCTGGTCGTTTTACTCTTATTTTTTTCTGTTTGCTTTGTTTTATCTTTTTCTATTTCCTATTTTTCTGATTTGAACTTCAAACAAATGATTCATTCAACCAAATCAATTCAAACAACATCCAGACTTCACAATTTTGAACTTGGTTCTGTTTATCAGCATAAACCAATACTCCAAAATAAAATAATATTTTATTCATTTTTAGGATCTATTTAATAATTAAATAAAATAGCCCTTTAGTTATTTAATCAAATAGGGTTTGATTTAATAAAATCTCCATTTAAAATTCAAACATTTTCAAAATCAAATCAGTAGGTTTAATAAAGAATACTTGGAAATTTGTTTAAAACAAAATAACATTTTTGCTATAGGGTCCATTAATAATTAAATAAATAGACCAAGGTTTATTAATCAAATAGGGTTTTGTTTTATTTAAAAACCTCTTTTGAAATCTAAATATTTTTAAAACAAAATCTGTAGATTTTATTTGGGAAATATAGAATATTTGGAAAACTTGTTTAAAACAAAATAACCTTTTACTTTAGGGTCCATTAATAATTAAATAAAAATGGGCCTTAGTTATTAAATCAAATAGAGTTTGATTTTATTAATAAAATCTTTATTTGTAACCTAAATATTTTCAAAACCAAATCAGTAGGTTTTATTTGGGAAATATAGAATATTTGGAAATTTGTTTAAAACAAAATAAACTTTTATTTTAGAGTCCATTATTAATTAAATATAATAGACTTTCATTAATAAATCAAATAGGATTTGTTTTATTGAGATATTTATTTTGAAATCTAAAATAAAGCCAAAACACTTTAGTAGGTTTTATTTGTGAATATCAAATATTTGGGAAAACTTATTTTAAATAATTTAATAAGTTTTGATGTTTCAATTATATTGGTAAAACCTTTTATTTAAATAAAGTTGGATATCAAATCCTTATTAATTTATTTAAATAAAACCTTTGTTATTTTTATTCCAAACAAAATGTTTTTAAATCTAAAAGCTTGGCCAAGGTTTAATTTGGCTTTATAAAATAATCCTTATTTGTAAAACTTCTATTTCATTTGAAAACAATCTTTTCATTTAATTGTTTCAAAATAGTATTTCCAATTGTTTTTATTTTTCCTTTTATTAAATGTTTATCTTTTTAAATCCCTTTAGGTTTTATTTAATTCAAATGGGTTTGAAGTTCCAATTGAATTCAAAAAGTTTCTTCTGGCCTTGAAAATCAAACAAAGTTTTATTTTATTCATTTATTTTCACATTACAAGATTTGGAAAATCTTGGGATGTGACATTCAACATCCTTAACCTTAGCAGGATCGACAGCAATTCCTCCTTCAGACACGATATGTCCTAGGAATCCTACTTCCTTTAACCGGAACTCACATTTGCTAAACTTGGCATACAACTGATACTCTCTAAGGGTTTCAAGGATGGTCCTTAGGTGTAGCTCATGTTCTTCTTCTGATTTGGAATAGATCAGAATGTCATCAGTGAAAACAACGACAAACTTATCCAGAAAGTTCATAAAAATATTATTCATGAGGTTCATGAAATAAGTGAGGGCATTGGTTAATCCAAAAGACATGACAGTGTACTCATACAGTCCATATCTGGTGGTAAAGGCAGTCTTTGGAATATCCTCTGCGCGAATCTTGAGTTGATGATAACTAGTTCTAAGATCAATCTTAGAAAACACTTTGGCACTAGTCAACTGGTCAAACAAATCTTCTATCTTCGGTAGTGGATACTTGTTCTTAATTGTGACATCATTCAGCTTCCGATAATCCGTACATAAACGGTTACCTCCATCTTTCTTATCCACAAACAAGACAGGTGATCTCCATGGTGACGCACTTGGTTGAATCAATCCTATCTCCAGCATAGCAACCAGTTGCTTCTTCATCTCCACTAATTCAAATGGGTTCATACTATAAGGTCTCTGGGCTATGGGTCCGGTTCCAGGGATTAGTTCAATGATAAACTCGATATCTCGATCTAGGGGCATACTGGGCAACACGTCTGGAAATACGTCGGGGTATTCACAGACTACTCTGACTTGGTCAATGGTTGGTTGGGATAGACTCTTGTTGCACTTGAATTGACGGGGCAAGGTTTCAGATACATGCTCTACTGATACTCCAGCTATACTAGTCATGGTTATGGCTTTCTTGGCACAGTCGATTAATCCTTTATTTTTTGATATCCAATCCATTCCTAGTACTACTTCCAAACCTTTGGTTCCAAGTACTATTAGATTATCATAAAAATCTATTCCATGGATTCTGATAGGTACGGCCTTGCAAATTTGTCTAGCTTTGGTGGTTGAACCTTGTATTTGAACTATCATAACATGCTTCAATTTGGTTGGTTGAATCTTACTAGTGCATGCAAATTCTTCTGTAACAAACGAGTGCGATGCTCCAGAATCAAACAACACTCTTGCAAGTACCGAGTTAACAGAAAACATACTCAGCACGACATCTGGCGCTTCTTGGGCTTCTTCAGCATTCATGTGAAACAGATGGCCGTTGCGGTTGAGCGAGTTCCCTGGGGCAAATCTTCTTCCAGGCTGAACACGGCACTGCTGCTGAGCTGGGGCATTCACATTGGTGGCTGCTGCAAGCTTCTTGGGGCACTCAATTGAGTAGTGACCCTTGGTTCCGCATTCATAACAAGTCACCTGAGACTTGTGTTTGCTTGCAACAGGCACGGCATTGCTTCCAGTTCTTGGGGAAGTATTGGTGTTGGTGGGGTTGTTGACTTTGGGTGGTGCACGGTTGAAGTTGTTGGAGTTGCCGGGGTTGTTGTTGTGGTTTCCTCCAGGCCTTGGATTTCCTCCTCCACGGTTGGGATAGTTTGGACGGTTCATCAGGGGTCTATTTTTTCTTTGGGCATATCCTGCAGACGGGTTAGGGCGATACTTTGGGGTATGGTGGGTTCCTGGTTGATGCATCATTCGATGCTTGCGATTCTCATTGGCTTGGTTGATCTTGCCTTCCATATGGATTGCAGAATCCACTAAGGCTTCAATGTCAGCGAATGGGATATTGACTAACACTGTCTGCATCTCATCATGCAGACCATTCAGAAATCTCTCCTTCTTCTTGGCTTCAGTGTCAATCTCATCTGGTGCATACCTAGCTAATGACAGAAATTTTTCACGGTACTCAACTACTGTCATCCTCCCTTGCTTCAATTATCTGAATTCATCTCTCATCCTCTTGATTAAACCCGGGGGCACATGGGTTCTGCTAAACTCGAGTTTGAATTCATCCCAAGTCATCATCTGTCCTCCATTCATGGTACGAATGGTATTCCACCAAGCTCTTGCATCTCTTTCCAAATAATGGGTGGAAAACAGTACCTTCTGATTGGGTTCCACTCCTGCAACTTCTAAGTTGTTCTCCATGGTCTGCAGCCAGTCATCCGCATCTAATGGCTCTTCCGACTTACTAAAAATGGGTGGATTGGTGTTCTAAAATTTTTTGAGCTTGTATCCATGGTTGTCCTGGTTTCCATGGCCTTGACTGTTATTGGCCATCTGAGCTATGCGTTGAAGGGTGGCTAGGTTCTCTTGACGTTCGGCTCTTTTAGCTTCACGGTCTGAAACCAACATTTGCAAGATTTGCAGCATTGGGTCCGGGGATGAACTACTTCCTCCGCGAGGCATCTGAAGATTGAGATAGATCATGAGACAAGGGGGAAATTTCTAAGGTTCAGGGTTTGACTCAGGTTTTGCTAACTAGCAACTTGCTTTCATTCATAGAACACAATACAAACACACACCACAATAAGGAAACCGATGGTTTTAAGAACCATTCTGTGAAACTACGATATAATGGGACTGGATACAACTCACAGATAGTGATTGCTAGCGTAGGTGTTAGTTCTACTAAAGTGATCTAGTTCGACTACTCATCAGAATCAGTGGCTTCATCATCGTTGATGAAGGCAGAATCGTTATCATCAGTGTGGAAGTCCATGGCTTGGTCCTTCCAGGAAGTCGTCGTCATCACTGAGGTAGGAGTAAGGGTCTCCATGGATATCTTCCCCAGCATTCTCCCTCTCCTCCAGCTGCATGTCCCGCTCATGGATGGTCTCCTCCAAGTCTGTCACTTTGTGATGAAGGCGAGCAATAATGTGATCCTTTTGTCACGCAGACGGTGAAAGGTCTTGCGCTCCTTTGCAAGGATGGTGATGGTCTGGTCCTTCTTGACGGAAATGGCATAGTTGTGGTTGGCGTATGCGCGGGCGTTGTCCAACTCCTTCTGCCTGTCATATAGCATGAAGTCAAGATGATCTACTTGATGCTTCAACTCCGGGTGACCTGGCACCTCCAATGGCTGTCCCAAAGCATCACGCCTTGCATAGAACTCAAAGCGGGTGCCCTTGATCTGATTGATGCTTTTCCCACACATACGGGCAAGAGCTTCCTGCATAGCCCTGGCGAGTCCATCTAGCCAGTTGTTCTCTCTTAAGGTGAATTAGATTCCCTCTGAGGTGGGTCCCTCAATCTTGCCTCTGAGACTTGCAACAATCAGCCACTATAATTCTCATCCTTGCTGATCATTGAGATGGGCTCCGAAGAACTTGGAGTGCAGGCGCTCAAGAAGTTCCGAGAGTTGGTCCAAATCACGCTCAAAGATGAGCTCTCCTCCGTTGCCCAACTGGTAGAACTTGCTATACTTCACCTCCATCTATAAGAATATAGGATGAGTAAGTTAGTAGAGTGATCAAGTGTGTCAAATTTTATGTAAGTTGCAAGAATCTTTGAGGAATATGAATTTTTATGAAAGAGTCTAAGTGGTAAGAATGAGAATAGGTTTTCATAAATACTCACTTCTTTTGGTTTTTGAAACTAAGTTTTTTATTCAAGCGTCCATTCTAACTAGGGTCTCCTATGGTCAGGATGGCTCTGATACCAACTTGTCAACACCCGGATTTTTAATCCCAGATGCCTGTTATGCCATACATCGCAATCCCAGGATTACCATTTTTGCGAGACATAACAGATTGGTACCATAGTTCATCATCAATTACAAACCATAATAAAAGTCTTACAAAAGGATCTCATGATCCAGTCTTACACTCAACGCAGCAGAATACTATAATAACGGTAGCATGGGTTAAGCTCCATCTTCAGGGTCACAGGCAATGATGACGATGGGAGATGATCCTAGATGTCGTAGACTTGCTGCTGTCCATCATCCTGGTAGTTCTCTTCATAGTCTGGCCATAGGAATAGCCAGGGACAAATCCATGAGTACTCTTTAAGTACTCGCAAACTATCACTAACAAGTAAAGTGGTTTAAGTAGGAATCCTGAGCTCTAGGTTGTTTTGCAAAAAGCCAGATTTATCTCTAACTGAGTTTAGAAGTAAAGAAAACTAGTTTGCTATTATACAACACCTAAGTGGGAACTTAGTTTTCATGTTCACAACCCTGCTGTGGTCAAGTCATAGTCTTAGTTCATTTCACAAGTCATTTTGAAAACATGTGACGACGGAACAGTATGGCCACTCCAATTGTCCATAACCACGGACGCGGCTATTCGAATAGTTTGACACTCTATAGAGGTGGTACACTTTCACCACAACATTCAATACATCCGTCAGGAACAATCCCGAATCACCATACTCAGTATGCAGATAATCAATCCTAACCTTTCAATTACACACCCTAGTATAGGCACCTCCCTTATGAGGTTAGCCTCCCAACCATGACCATCTGTCATCTTGGGAACTGCATAGGTGGACGATCATCACGAGGTAGCCTCATCTCAAACCTCTTCCGCAAGGGAACCCATACTAAGATATATAAACTTCCAGTCAATCCCTATCCAAATTTGGGTATTGTGGTTGTATGGTAAAATTGGAATGTTATCTCATCCAAACACAACCATCAGTTTTATAAAGGGGCTAAAGCTCATGCCTCAACATTTTCATCATCAAATCATCTAGTGTTCATAACACATGTAAAAACATTTCATTAGAATGACTCATCATTCTAAGGTTTTCATAATCATTTTCACCAAGTATTCCCATCTAAAGTGATCAAGTTTTATGCTTAGCACTAGCCACTAGAGTTGGGGGTAATCACTAATGAGGGGTGCTCATCAAGTGTGACTTAGCCAAGTCTAATCTCAAGCCTCTGGATAACATCTAGTTCTATCTATCTTAGGCCAAGTTTTATGCTCTTTATGCTACCTCTAAACATCTCTCGAAAACTCACTAAATACTAACTAGAGGTAATAAAGAACTTTGATAAAGAAATAAAAGAATAAAGCTTGCAAGTAAAACTGGGATTTGCTATAATCAAGTGGTATAACCAAATATGCCTAAGGCATCTAGTAGGTTTAGGATTTCAAGTAAAACTTGCATGGTTAAGAAACTTGCAAGTGGTAGCTTGCTAAGTTAACTTGTATTGTGAGGCTTGCCTTGATTAGTGCAGTGGTTGAAGTTCTCCTCTGCTTCCTCTTTGTAGTAGTCTCCTTCCTCTTTGTATCCTTGGTCGGTACTAGCGTCTATAAATAAATACGAGGTACACAATCACCAAACAATACTTAACTACTTCTATTTGACACACAAAGGTTCACACTAGATGATCTAGCATCATCACAGTTATCAAAAGGATTAAAGCCTTAATCTTATTTATTTTATTTTAGAAAAGTAATTTCTACTCATTAAAAAACTACTTAAGATTTAATATTCTCCTATTAAAATAGGGGATCATGTTGACACGTGTCATAACCACATATTTTAATACTTGGGAATGTGATTTAAAGTGGTGTCACAATTTAATAAGGTTTAACATTATTATTTTAATTTATTAATGTGACTAGAAATGCCTATGGGGCATTCTTTTAATACGTGTCCATTATTACTGTAAGTAAACCTAGATATTTTTGTATATTCAGAAAGATCTTGTCAAATGTGATTTTTGAGAGTTGGAATCAACTAAAAAGCATTTATGGTTGATTTTTGAAAAATGTTTGAATGCAGAAAAGTCTCTGCCTTGTTATTTTTACCATAGGTGATCTATAATTTCAAATGGTTTAAATGCAACGGGCTTGGATTAATAATTTCAATACCTTTCTAACAAAATTGGTTTCATGCAATTTGGTTTAGTAAAACTCTCTGAATTGATTTTTGAATCAACAGACAGAACTAGAGTTTGAACTAAATGGAAAAATCTAATTTGAATTAGCTGGGTCGCGCGGGAACTAACTAGGCCGGCCCACTGCGCACAGCGCACTGCGCGGGCTGAGTTAAGTGATGACCCCACGCGTCAGTGACTCTGGCTACGCAAAGTGGTAAGGGGCAATCTGGACCGTGCGATTAGCATCTAATCTAAAGGTTGTGGTGTGTCATCTCCGTCGGGCAGCGCCGGCGAGACTGAACCCTAACGCGGTGGTGGGGGTTGTGTGAGGCTCACTAGGGCTCCAGCTAGGGTCGGCGTTGGGGGAGAACGACATTGTCGACGACGGCAGTTCGAACGGTGGCTGCGGCAGCTCCTGGGGCGGCTCCAATCAACGGCTACTCTTCTCCTCCTCCGCGGCAGACTCCGGTGAAATTATGGCGACCTGGTGCTCGCCTTGCTCCGGGGAAGGGTGTGGGAGGTTCTGTGAGAGGTGGGGAGTGGAATTGTGTGGCGAATTGAGGCTGGGTAGGCCTCCTTTTATAGCCGAGCGAGAGAGGCAATGCGGCATGGGCAGAGCTCGTCGGTGATGATGGTGAAGTGAGCTAATGGCATGTCTCGGAGGCTAGGATGGTGCACGGTCTCCTAGCGATGCTCAAGGACTTGATGGCGTGGCAAGGGGCGGTCGAGGTTGGTCAGGAACGATCGATGCTCTATGCGGCACCGACGGGGGTTTTGACGATGCAAGGGTGCTACAGGTCACACGGCGGCGAACAGGGATGTCTCGGAGGTTCCTATGGTTGTGGTGATTGCAGGCACGACAGGCGAGGGCGAGGCGCGGCGATGGCTCCTGCTAGCTAGCCATGGTCAGCTGGCAAGGGGGTGTTCGCGTTGGCACGACATGGTGCAAATGGTAGGGTTCTAGCTTGTGTC
The DNA here is from genome assembly GCA_916181665.1 of Avena sativa. NCBI lineage: Eukaryota > Viridiplantae > Streptophyta > Magnoliopsida > Poales > Poaceae > Avena > Avena sativa. The sequence continues at coordinate 357,495,282 of OV702284.1, read as the reverse complement.
AATGCAGTGTGGTCACTGGGGGAGACAAGGGGTGAGAGTAGGTTGCGAAGAGGGAACAAAGCATTGATCAAACACAGTGTTAGTTAGGCAGGTTTTACTGTGGTCACCAAGTTTTTGATGAAATGGCCGAAAGAATTCAAGTTTGAAATTTTTGAATGAATTTTGGTGAGTGTACTGGTCACATACTGCATTCAAGTTTGGTGTATGGTTGCTTGGGTTTGTCAAAGTGAACTGGTTTGAGTGGTTTTTGAGAAATGGTGATCTTAGTACCTACACTTGATTCAATTTTCAAATGTCATTTGAATAGATTTGAAATCTGTTTCTGTTGGTTTGCAAAGTGGGTTTGGGTTCACTTTTACTTGGTCTAGCAAGGGGTGAAAAGAATTGGATTTGTTTCTGTTAGAAATCTTGGACTAGAAACACTCAAAGTGGTCTAGTGGTTAACTTTGGTCAAAATGACCATTAGCTCATATTGTTTATATTTGAATTTCTATTGTTTTGATTCTGCTTGGAGATGATTTAGATGATGTTGTGTTCATCTTTAAACCAATCCTTTCCATTCATAACAATCAAACAAGCCATGGCAAGCATTCATCACATACACACATGCATTCATATTGATTTTAATTAACAAAAGTTTTTGTTAACCCTAAACTTGGGTGATTAGAACTTGATAATCTTGATTAATATTTTTGGGATGTTACAGAAACCACAACAACAACAACCTCGGCAACTCCAACAATTTCATCCGTGCACCGCCCAAGTTCAACAACAACAACACCAATACTGCCCCAAGGACTGGCAATGTTGTGCCTGTTGCAGGAAAAGAAAAGTCTTTGGTTACTTGTTATGAATGCGGAACCAAGGGTCACTACTCCAATGAGTGCCCCAAGAATCTTGCAGCAGCCACCAATGTGAATGCCCCAGCTCAGCAGCAGCGCCATGTTCAGCCTGGAAGAAGATTTGCCCCAGGGAACTCGCTCAACCGCAACGGTCGTCTGTTTCACATGAATGTTGAAGAAGCCCAGGAAGCGCCAGATGTCGTGCTGGGTATGTTTTTTGTTAACTCAGTACTTTCAAGAGTGTTGTTTGATTCTGGAGCATCGCACTCGTTTGTTACCGAAGAATTTGCATGCACTAGTAAGATTCAACCAACAAAATTGAAGCATGTTATGATAGTTCAAATACCTAGTTCAACCACCAAAGCTAGACAAATTTGCAAGGTCGTACCTATCAGAATCCATGGAATAGATTTTTATGCTAATATAATAGTACTTGGAACCAAAGGTTTGGAAGTAGTACTAGGAATGGATTGGATGTCAAAACATAAAGGATTAATCGACTGTGCCAAGAAATCCATAACCATGACTTGTACCACTGGAGTATCAGTAGAGTATGTACCTGAAACTTTGCCCCATCAATTCAAGTGCAACAAGAGTCTAGCCCAATCAACCATTGACCAAGTCTGAGTAGTTTGTGAATACCCCGATGTATTCCCAGATGTATTGCCCGGTATGCCCCCAGATCGAGATATCGAGTTTATCATTGAACTAATCCCTCGAACCGGGCTTATAGCTCAGAGACCTTATAGTATGAACCTGTATAAATTAGTGGAGATAAAGAAGCAACCGGATGTTATGCTGGAGATAGGCCTGATTCAACCAAGTGTGTCGTCGTGGAGATCACCTATTTTATTTGTGGATAAGAAAGATGGAGGTAACCGTTTGTGCACGGATTATCGGAAGCTGAATGATGTCACCATTAAGAACAAGTACCCAATGCCGAAGATAGAAGATCTTTTTGACCAGTTGATCGACGCCAAAGTGTTTTCTATGATTGATCTTAGAACTGGTTATCATCAACTCAAGATTTGCGCAGAGGATATTCCAAAGACTGCCTTCACCACCCGATATGGATTGCATGAGTACATTGTCATGTCTTTTGGATTAACCAATGCCCTCGATTATTTCATGAATCTCATGAATAAGATTTTTATGAACTTCCTGGATAAGTTTGTTGTTGTTTTTATCAATGACATTCTGATCTATTCCAAATCAGAAGAATAATATGATCTACACCTAAGGACCATCCTTGAAACCCTTAGAGAGCATCAGTTGTACGCCAAGTTTAGCAAATGTGAGTTCTGGTTAAAGGAAGTAGGATTCCTCTGACATATCGTGTCGGCAGGAGGAATTGCTATTGACCCTGCCAAGGTTAAGGATGTTGAAGAATGGCAAGCCCCAACCACTCAAACCCAAGTTCGCGCATTTCTCGGATGAGAGGGATATTACCGCAAGTTTGTAGAAGGATTCTCGAGCATCACAAGACCCATGACCCAATTGTTGAAGAAAGATAAGAAGTTTGAATGGACGGAAAAATGTGAAGCAACTTTTCAAGAGCTCAAGAAGAGATTGATCTCAGCCCCAATCTTGATTATGCCGGATATCATGATGCCTTTTGATGTGTATTGTGACGCATCCAAGATTGGTCTCGGATGTGTGTTGATGCAAGAAGGCAAAGTCATATCCTATCTATCCCGACAACTGAAGCAACATGAGCAGAATTACCCTACCCATGACCTTGAACTAGCAGCGTAGTTTTAGCCTTGAAGACATGGCGGCATTACCTCATGCGTAATTGTTGTGAGATTTATTCGGATCACAAGATCCTGAAGTATATTTTCACCCAGAAGGAGCTAAATATGAGGCAAAGGAGATGGATAGAGTTAATCAAGGACTATGATCTTGACATTCACTATCACCCCGACAAATCCAATGTGGTAGCAGATGCTCTTAGCAGATTTCCATGTCGATTGAACACCATGATTCTAAAAGAGCAACCAAGTTTGCATAAGGAGTTGGAAGATTTCAGAGTGGAGCTAGTAAGTGAAGGATTTTGGCTAGCATAGAACTTCAACCCACCTTGATACATTGGATCAAGGAGGCGCAGAAAGGAAATGCTAGTATCGACGGAATTAAGCGTCGTATTGGTATAGGGAAGGTACCCGTATTCACCGAAGATGAAGAAGGAGTTTTGTGGTACAAAGGACGTATCTGTGTACCAGCAGATTCCTAGTTGAAGTAAGCTATTTTGCAAGAAGCCCATGATACTCTTTATCCTATTCACCCTGGAGGGACCAAGATGGATCAGGATTTGAAGGAGCAATTTTGGTGGCACAAGATGAAGAGATAAATCGAAAGCTACATAGCCAAATGTGATATCTGTCAGAGAGTGAAAGCGGGACATCAGAGACCCGCGTGACTTTTGCAACCATTGCAGATTCCATAATGGAAATGGGATTCAGTAGGAATGGATTTTATCACCGGTTTGCCTACATCTGGTAGGGGAAATGACTCTATCTGGGTCATAGTGGATAGCCTGTCCAAAGTTGCTCATTTCTTACCAGTCAAGACCACTTATCAAAGTTCGAAGCTAGCAGAGTTGTACATTGCTAGGATAGTTAGTTTACATGGAGTCCCCAAGAACATTGTGTCGGATCGAGGAACCCAGTTTGCCTCGAGATTTTGGAAGAAAGTCCAAGAAGGATTAGGAACCAGACTGGATTTTAGCACTGCTTATCAACCGCAGACTGATGGACAAACGGAGCGAGTAAACCAGATACTCGAAGATATGTTCAGAGCTTGTGTGTTGGAATATGGATCTAAATGGGAAGATTGTCTGCCTTTCGCAGAATTCTCATACAACAACAGTTACCAAGCCAGTTTGAAAATGGCCACATTTGAGTTTATGTATGGAAGGAAGTGTCGTACCCCGCTGAATTGGTCGGAAGTAGGAGACAGTCAGATTTTTGGACCCGACATCCTAAGAGAAGCCAAAGAGAAAGTTCACAAGATACATGAGCACCTCAAGACCGCCCAATCCCGATAGAAGAGTTATGCTGACAAGGGACGTCGAGATCTAGCCTTTGCTATTGGAGATTTTGTGTATCTGAAAGTATCACCCTTGAAGGGAATGCAACGTTTCGAACTCAAAAGAAAGCTTGCCCCCAGATATATTGGACCCTTCAAGATTTTGAATCGCCGAGGAAGTATCATATCAACTGGAACCACCGGAGGAGATGTCAGCCGTGCATAATGTGTTTCATATCTCGTTACTTTGCAAATGCCTAGAATTCTAGGAGAAGACCAAAGTGTTAAAGAATATTGATCACAGGACAATAGATCTCAATAATGACCTAACTTATCGTCAAGCACCAATTAGTATTTTGGAAGAAGCCTTCAGAACCACCAGAACCCGGAGTATCAAGTTTCTCAAGATCAAGTGGAGTAACCATACTGAAGAAGAAGCTACTTGGGAACGAGAAGATTACATTAGGACTGAGTTTCCAGATCTCTTTAGTTCCTAGTTTTCTTTTTTCTTAAATCTCGGGATGAGATTTTGTTTAAGGAGGGAAGGTTTGTAACATCAAAAAATATTAATCAAGATTATCAAGTTCTAATCACCCAAGTTTAGGGTTAACAAAAACTTTTAGTATTAAAATGAATATGAATGCATGTGTGTGTGTGTGATGAATGCATGAATGCTTGCAATTCCATGTTTGATTGCTATGAATGGCAAGGATTGGTTTAAAGATGAAAACAATATCATCTAGATCATTTCCAAGCAGAATCAAATGAAGAGAAAATCAAATATAAACAATATAAGCAAATGGTCATTTTGACCAAAGTTAACCACTAGACCACTTTGAGTGTTCCTAGTCCAAGATTTCTAACAGAAACAAATACAATTCTTTTCAACCCTTAATAGACCAAGTAAAAGTGAACCCAAGCCCACTTTGCAAACCTACAGAAATATTTTGCAAATCTATTCAAATGGCAATTCAAAATTGAATCAAGTGTAGGTACTAATATCACCATTTCTCAAAAACCACTCAAACCAGTTCACCTTGCCAAATCCAAGCAACCATATACTACCAAGCATGTGACCAAAGCACTTACCAAATTTCATTCAAAATATTCAAACTTTAATTCTTTCAGCCATTTAATCAAACACTTGGAAGACACAATTCAAACTCTGCCTAACTACACTATTGTGAGCAGTGATCATTCAACCAATTGCCCCCATTGCACTCCCTGTCTCCCCCAGCCTCTAGAAGCACCAGACACGCAACCCCCCTTTGCCGTTGCACCAGTGTAGTGCCGCTCGAATCCGCCGCGCCATGTCGACCATGGATAGCTCGCCCCGGACCACGCCGCCCTCTCCCACGATATCCAGAAGACAGGCGACCATCCACCGCCACCCCCTGTCCATCCCCTACCCGCAGCCAGGTCATGGACCACCCCAGCACAGCCGCGCCCACTGATGACCCACAAGTATAGGGGGTGTATCGCAGTACTTTCGATAAATAGGAGTGTCGATCCCAATGAGGAGCAGAAGGTGTTGACTAGTGGTATGGAGCAGAAAATCTCTATAAATACTTAGCAAACGGATTTTTAGGGGTTTTCTGATAAAGCAACAAAACAAGGTGAAAGTAATAAATACAAAGAACAAACACAGCAAGTGGCACAATCCATTCTGAGCAAAGGACAAGCCAGTGGAAATACTTATAAGGACCAAAACTTCTCGAGAACACATGGGAATTCTGTCAAGTGCTTTCGCTTCAAATAACTAAGTACTCTTCTTTGGTGTTGCAAGTGTTGTGTGGGTGAACCTGTGCTAATGTACCGACCTTACTTGGACTAATACATACTTGTGATTAAACCCCCTGCAAGCATCCGTAACTACAGGAAAGTAATTAAGATATAAACCTAACCATAGCTTTAAACTCTGATATCCTACACTCCCTTGTGCAAAGGTGTCCTAACGGGGTTCAGGTTTCTGTCACTCCGGCAACCCCATAATTAGTAACCAAATACACAATGCATTCCCCTAGGCCCATAAATGGTGAAGTATCATGTAGTCGACGTTCACATGACACCACTAGAAGAATATCACCACAACTTAAATACTATACCATTGAATAATAACTCAACACAAATCCACTACTAACAACATGAATTCTCTCATGTCCTCAAGAACTAGACGAACTACTCACAAGACATCATATGGATCAAGATCAAAGATGATGTGGTGATGGATAACAATCTGAACATAAACAATAATCCAATGGTTCCACTCACAACCATCAACTACAATAGTAATTAACATCGGGAAAGTTTCCCCTAAGAACTAATACAAGATCCAACACGGTTGTTACAGTGGGATGGAGTGGTGATGATGGTGCTGGTGGAGATGATGGTGTGGATGATGATGTGATCCCGATGAAGTCGAGCTTGATGACGGTGTTGATGGCGACGATCTCCCCTCTCCAGGAAGGAATTTCCCCTGCAGAAATCTGTCTGACAGAGATCTCTTTCTCTCTCGGTGTTTTCCGCCCCGCAGAGGCAGCGGAAATCTTTTTGTGGCCGCTCCCCTGGTATTAGGGTTCCATGGGGAAGATATAGGCGAGAGGGCAGAGTCGGGAGCCGGCCAGGTGGGCCTCACCTTCCCTAGGCACGGGGAAAGGTAGGCCTGCGCCTAGGGGGTGTGGGCCCCCTGTGGCCCAGCTATGCCTCCCCTTATGGCTTCCTCCGTCTTGTGGGAAATATAATTTTCCAATATTTTTCTGGTATTTTTCTGATCTTCGCGAAATTGCATCAAAACACCTCTTTTTCCATCAGAAACCTGAATCCGGTAGTCCATCCTCCAAGAATCATCCAACATGCAAAAACAGAGGAAAAGACATAAGTAACACCTCATAAAAAGATATATATCAATGAATAGAGGAAAATTACGATAGAGAATGGTGATGCAAATTGGACGTATCAACTCCCCCAAAGCTTAGACCTTCGCTTGTCCCCAAGCGAAAACTGAGCTCAGTAAACATGTCCACATGTTTATGGAGTGAAGTGTCGATAAAAGAATACGGACAAGAAGCATCACACTTACCATTACACAACTCATAGAAGAAAACAACTCACCATTATATAACTTAGCTCGCAACAAGTACAGAAGTCACAATAGAGATGCATAAAGATAAATCATAATTGGAATTGGCAAACTCTTGTTCTTGGTCAAAGAACAGCTGGCAAACAGTTTCACAAAAAGCTTTTTGAAGAAGTTTTACAACAGGAGTACTCTTTGCTCAAAAAGGTTTTTTTCAATGAAGGCTTTCAGAGTAATACTCAATAGATAAGAGTCTTGTGCAAACAAGGAAGATAAAGAACATGATTGAATAAATCACCATATGAATGCTTGCAACACAAAAACTCAAATGCTTGCTGGAGATAGAGAGGAAGTAGGTTTACTAACTCAACTTAGAAAATAGGAGAAAGGTCCCTTCATAGAGGGAAGCAGGGATTTCAAGTCATAAAGAGCTTCCAAAAGATTATGGTACTTACTAGCTTTGAGCCCTCATTGCCCCTATCATAGGCATCTTGAGATGATTAAGGTTGAAGTGCACAAAGATGGAGTTGTCGTGGTATTGCTGACGAGTACACCATGGAGGGGTCCTCACAGTGCGTGTTTAGAGACGTGGGGGAAGGCGGACGGTTGACGGGTACGAGGTAACACATCTTACCCAGGTTCAGATCTCACGACGGTGGCGGAAGCCTACTCCTGCTATAAGTCACTATAAGGGCAATACGCCGAGTTACAGAGATAGGTTCGTTGTGCGAGGTTGTATGAATCGATGCCCTAAAGGCTCCCATATGCCCGACTTATATAGTCGCCAGTTCCTAGGGTTACAGGGAAAAGTCCTAGCCGGACAGGTTACAGAGTCCTTGTTAGGTTCCCAACCTTTAATAAGGTAGAGATCCCTGTGTTTACAATGCTAGTCCCTGGATCAATAGCTAGCATCCACAGTTAAGATGTAATATCAAGAAACAAAGGTCATAATACAACTTTATAACCAGGAATAACATAATTTTATTACATCTTACATAGCTCATTTGGCTATTACATTACATTGCAGCAGAATATCTATAAGCATGGGGTCCTTCATCTTCAAAGTGCCACAGGCATACATGTTGGTTGTAGACTTGTAATCCTAATCATTAAACTTCACTAATATCAAACAAACCTGCAACATAACAAGTTACAGCCACAAGGGTCAATACATTTGAAATTGTATTGGCAAGTGATACTATGGTAGAATAGTACTATCTGTCATCTATATGCATTTGGATAAGTGGATCTTAGGCTTGCATTGCTCAAAAATAGATTTTCTTATCAGTTGAAAACACTAAGTTTTGTTTGGCAAAAATCACCCAAGGCATCTACCAATCAAAGATTGAAGATCCTTTAACCCTTGTTCAATCACAAGTTTTTAACTTAGAAATTTGGATGATGAGATTCTTGATAGCTTCCATGTCTTGATGCTCAAATTGTCCTTTACCAGGGACATGGATAAGTACTTAGATTTTACACTCTGCAGAGGTGGTGCACTTTCCCCACAAGACTTGGTTTCACCAAGACAAGATCTTTTAGAAGCCTTCCCTTAGACCAGAATGGACGCGTTCCAACCTATCAAACCCCTACCACCAACTGTCCATTTGGCTAAGTTCTTGCAACCTATATGATCCAGGCAGAGCCCATAATGCCAAGTGGCTGCACTTGAAGCTTCTCAACATTTGACATCTCAAATCTCTTTGTTCCTGGGTGGCCATCCACAAGTGAGATACACAAGGTTCACCAGTCCCCTGGCCTTGTGTAACCACTCAACACAAACCATTCCTTCCATTCCACCCAGGTGTTTCATTAACTTAGTTGTTTTATTAACAAAACACAAGTCCTCGGACTTAGAAATTTTTCCATAGTGTGAATATATATTCCACCCTTGTTTTCTATTAGCTAAGCTAAGCATGATAGTAGTAGGAATCTTAACTTAGGAAATTTTTACTAAGGTTACATCTACTAGGATTTCCCATAGCATGGTTTATACTTAGCAAAAATTCCATGCAAGTTTTACTTAGAAAAATCACTAATGCATAATGAAAGTAATGGGACAAAAGTATGAAGCATCACTTGCCTTTTTGGTAGAGTATAAGTTCACTCCCTGTCCTTGCTACAATCACACTCTTCAAGTCACTACAATTCAATCAAGCAAGGCACAAGTTCAATCTACCATTCAAGCAATTCATCACATAAAATCAGAAACAAAACAATACATGCAAGCATGCAAAAGGGTTGTTTTATTTGTAAAAGTGGTTTCTAGTAAGTTATGAACATTTGGTAGCACCATTTGGTCATTTTGTAAAGTGGCAAAACCATTTGCAAAAGATTCTACCTCTAAACCCTTTTTAAACCAAATCATTATTTCATGTGATTGAAATTCCCTTTAGCAAAGTAATAATTTTTATAGGGTTTACCAAATACATTTTCAAGTCATAAAACTTGGTGTTTGGGTTCAGAGAGTTTATTCCAAAACATTTCTCAAAGGTTTTCTTCCAAAACCATTTTTAATAAATAAACCATATTTTTATTTGACTAGAATTGGTTTTAAATCCAAGATTCATTCTTTTGCATCACCAAATATATTTTTGAAACCACAAAGTGATTCCTATGGTCAGTAGGTTCAAAACACACCATTCGCCAAAGATTTTATCATCAAAAACATTTTAGAACAATTTTTATATCCTAAATAAGCATACACAAGTTTCTGCAAAAACAAACATTTTAACGAAGCTTTTTACTAAACAAATGGCATGGTTGGCTAGGGCTTGCGTTTCTGAATCCATTGATATAAAGTTTGTAAAATTTGGACGTGTGGATCGAAAGTTATGCAATTTACAAATTTGATCATCTAATAGATCAAATTCTGTTTTTAAAACAAACTCTGGGCCACGTGGAATGTTTTGATTGGCCGAAAACGGTTCGCGAGGATTGAGCTCTGTGGAGCGTCGGAATAAAACAGATCGAGCGGCACAGGATCACTCGTACCTCTTCGTTAAGTGGATCTATCGTGTGTATATGATCGTGATCTAACGGCTCACATCGTATCAACCAAGAACTGGCGGCGCTGTGATGGTGGTCGGCGGCGGCGCGCTCTGCTCGCGATGGTTCTGGTGATACAGGAAGCTGGAGAGAGGGAGAGAGGGCTCACCGAGGTCTCCTCATTGTGCTGAAGCTCAACGTACTCGCCGTTTGTCGAGGGGCGCACGAGGTAGTCCTGAATCGCTCGCCGGAGTTGTGCTTCACCTCGGGTGCGGTCAGATGTTGTCGGAGGTGGGCGTCTGGGGCGCAAGCGAGCAAGAGATCATGTCAGGAGGATGTGCAAGTTTGTACAGGTTGAAATGGAACTCACCATAGGGCAAGGGGCACACGGAGTTGACGACAGTAGCTCGCCGGAGCTGATGCAGACGGCGGTGGTTCCCAGATGAAGACGAAGGCGAGGCTGTGGGGCACCAGCAGACAAGTGGGAGGTACTGGAAGAAGCGCACGGTGATGGTCAACGAGCTCGTAGCATCCAAGGGGCAAGGGGAGGCAGGTACTGGCTGGAATTGGCCGGACAGCTTGTCGGAGCAGAGGGCGTTCCAGGTCGAAATTTTCTCGGCCTGGGGGCAGAGGGGGTGCAACGTTCAGGGGAAAGGGACGAGGAGGAGCAGGTGGTTTAGTACGCGTGGTCGCGGCGAGGGTTAATGGAGAGATTAACGCGGATTGATGGTGCCTTCATTGGCCAGAAACAGCGACGGAGGATTTGGGGGCGGGGTCGTCGCGCGGGTGAGGGAGACGATGACTCAGCGGTGGGTTCTGTTGTCAGCGAGAGGGAGAGAGGAGGAGTGGGTCCCGTTGTCTATGACTGAGTGGGTTCTTTCCGTGGTGCGAAAACGGTTAACTCGGGTGAGAGGGTGAGGTGGGCTGCTGGGCCTTAGTGGGCTGCCAGATTGGGTTGGGTCTGTTTTATATTTTTTTTGTTTCTGTTTCTTTTTCTTTTTCCCCATTGATTTTTTGTTTTGATTTTTGTTTGGCCAATTCAAACACTTATTTGATTTCAAATCTTTGCCAGATTTTGTGTAGGTTTAGATACTGGTTAGTAGCACATTCTGATGCCAAATTTAAAAAAAAACTTTATTCTTTTTGGGTCTTTTATTTATTCAAAATAGGCTTAGTTTTAAATCATATAAGATTTATTAATATTTCTAAACACCATTTGATTTTCCAAAACCACCCAAATCTTTTCAGTAGGTTTTTATTTGATTATTTGGGTGTCAAATAATTCATCTTGAATTATTTGGAAAGGTTTTTAATATGATTCATTAATCATTTAAGATTGGGTATTTATTTTAATTCCAATAGGATTTGGTTTATGCCATTTATTTTATTTTGGAAATTTCTTTATCCAATATTTTTATTTGGATTTGGGTTATAATTCATTCCACTTGTTTAAATATTTGGCCAAGATTTGGTTTGATCTTTAATATTCTTTATTTAATATTTCTTTCTTCATCTTATAAAATCCATATCTTTTTATTTAGAGATCCAAACTTGGGAATTCCAATTTGTGAAATCTTGTTTTAATTTGTTTATCCTTTTAAATCCTTTTAGGATTAATTGCTCACCATTTGGTATGGGTTTAGATAAGGGCTTTAATAGCTTTGGGAATTCAATTTCTTATCTTGTTAAATTCATAAGATTTTATTTATGGTTCCAAATTGAGTGAAACCAATTTATATGGCTTTATTATTTCTATTTGTCTTTCTTGATCACTTGTGAATGTTTTTTGACAAATTTTTATATGGATCAAATCCATAGGCTTGGAGATAACTTTGGAAATGATTTTATTTCCATTAGGGTTTTAGGGTTTTGGATTTATTTTCTAAGTGTTTAAATTTCCAGATACATTCATTGAGGAATGCATTTCAGTTGATTTGGATTTTTGTTGGATTCAAACTTTTATCAAAGTTTGTTCAAGATGGGATTTTAAGTTTCCATTTAGAAACAAAAGTTTCTTTTCACCCTGATTTTCAACAAAAAATTATTTTGTTTATTTTATTTTTCACATTACAAGATTTGGAAAATCTTGGGATGTGACAGGCTACCACCCTTAAAATAAATTTCGTCCCGAGATTTGGGAAGGCTAGGGTTACAAGTTGGCTCAAAGCATCTAAGGTACTACCACCCTTAAAAAAATTTCCAACTAGATTACATATTGGCCTTCTTGGGATCTTGTTGAAATCTCTCTAGACAAACATCTGCATAGTGTCCTTTGTTTCCACACTTGAAACATGTGACAAGGCTGAGATCCTTCATAGGCTTTATCTTAGGTTTCATCCTTTCTGGACAGTTGCTTGCATAATGTCCTTGGTTACCACAACTCAAACATGTGATAAGATTGAGTTCTTCACGTATCTTCTGTGGACAAGTTGCTACATAATGGCCTAGCTCTTTGCAGTTGTTGCACCACACTTGGCCAATCTCCTTATACTTATTCTTCTCTGGACATTCACTGGCATAGTGTCCCATTTCTTTACAATGATTACATTGCACATGGCTTTTGTCCTTCTTTTTCTTGGGTTTCTCCAAAGCTAGGAGTGCTTCTAGTTCATGTTCTTCATATGTTATCTTATAGGTAGGAATGTCTACTAGTTTCTTTGACCTTCTATTGCTCCTTGGATAATTCATATGCCTCTTCTTTGGTCCTTTAAATTGGGTCATATTGCATGGAGGTACAAGTGGAGATTTTCCTTTGTCTTCATCCTTCTTGGTAGACTTGGCTCTCTCTTGATAGTCTGCAATCAGTTGTTGCACTCCACCTTGTTTCCTTTGTTCAACTATGGAATAGATGGCGCATTGGATAGGGACATGATTATTTCCTTCACATAGGTAACAAGTAACTTGAGATGTGGGGCATTGGTTTGTTGGATGTTTCTTTTCACAATTGGGGCATTGATCTCCATGCTCCTTGGAAGTGTGATCCTTGTCTCCACAAATATTGCAAGCTTGGGTTCCTTCTAGAATAACATCTTTGTCATCCTTGTTGTCATAAACTCCTTGGGAAGAGTTGTCTCTCATGTTGATCATTTGATCTGTCACCTTAAGCAACAATTGGGCTTGGGTTTCCAAAAACCTTTGCAGGGTTGGATCTTCCCCACTGGTGTTGGCTATGAATTGAGCTGTCATTTGGTTCAACTGGTTTTGGGTTGCTATAAGTTCTCTGATGTTGTCTTCTTGGTTGTTGTTGGTGTCATCCACCTTGATGTTAGAGTCTCTTGGAGTAGTCATCTGTTTGGGTTGGATTGGGATTAGAATAGGCAAAATATTTCTAAGGGAATAATTCTAATTACACACATCACAATTCACACAAGCAATGTGCAAGCAATCACAAACAAACATTCTACTCAAACAACAAGTTTCAAGCATATTTTTAGGCAACCAAAAATATTTTTGTTACACCACATAAGTTGGTGGGTTTGACTTAAACTAAATATGGTGGTCCATCTATATGGTTCACTTGAAATATTTCCATCCTTCTCGGTTGATTCTTCATGAACAAGATCTTTGTATCCTTAGAGAATTTCTTGCATCTTGGTCTCAAAACTTCAAGGTGATGATGGTTCCTTCTAAGTTGTGTTTCCTTAGTCTCCAAATCTTGAGCAAGATTTCTTGTCTCACTTATCCTTAGTGATATCCAAGGTTGAAGTCCTTGGTGAAAATGCTGAAGATGTTGAAGTCATTAGAGTTGAAGATGTTGAAGTCATTAGAGTTGATATCCAAGGTTGAAGATGTTGAAGTCATTACAGTTGATGGAGTCCTTTGCACATGGTGAAATCTTTGGCAATGGGGTAGGCTTTATCCATCAAGTTGAAATAGAAGAGATGTAGAATCAAAACCAAAATGATTGAGGAAAGAGTTTACAAGATTGTTTGTAAATAAGTTTTGGAAAAAATACAACTCCTATTTTTCTAAGGGTTTTGTCCAATCCTAGGGTTACAAATCCTACAGGCAACACAATGCTCTGATACCATCTGTTAGGTTCCCAACCTTTAATAAGGAAGAGATCCCTGTGTTTACAATGCTAGACCCTGGATCAATAGCTAGCATCCACAGTTAAGATGTAATATCAAGAAACAAAGGTCATGATACAACTTTATAACCAGGAATAACATAATTTTATTACATCTTACATAGCTCATTTGGCTATTACATTACATTGCAGCAGAATATCTATAAGCATGGGGTCCTTCATCTTCAAAGTGCCACAGGCATACATGTTGGTTGTAGACTTGTAATCCTAATCATTAAACTTCACTAATATCAAACAAACCTGCAACATAACAAGTTACAGCCACAAGGGTCAATACATTTGAAATTGTATTGGCAAGTGATACTATGGTAGAATAGTAGTATCTATCATCTATATGCATTTGGCTAAGTGGAGCTTAGGCTTGCATTGCTCAAAAATAGATTTTCTTATCAGTTGAAAACACTAAGTTTTGTTTGGCAAAAATCACCCAAGGCATCTATCAATCAAAGATTGAAGATCCTTTAACCCTTGTTCAATCCACAAGTTTTTAACTTAGAAATTTGGATGATGAGATTCTTGATAGCTTTCATGTCTTGATGCTCAAATTGTCCTTTACCAGGGACATGGCTAAGTACTTAGATTTTACACTCTGCAGAGGTGGTGCACTTTCCCCACAAGACTTGGTTTCACCAAGACAAGATCTTTCAGAAGCCTTCCCTTAGACCAGAATGGACGCGTTCCAACCTATCAAACCCCTACCACCAACTGTCCATTTGGCTAAGTTCTTGCAACCTATATGATCCAGACAGAGCCCATAATGCCAAGTGGCTGCACTTGAAGCTTCTCAACATTTGACATCTCAAATCTCTTTGTTCCTGGGTGGCCATCCACAAGTGAGATACACAAGGTTCACCAGTCCCCTGGCCTTTTGTAACCACTCAACACAAACCATTCCTTCCATTCCACCCAGGTGTTTCATTAACTTAGTTGTTTTATTAACAAAACACAAGTCCTCAGACTTAGAAATTTTTCCATAGTGTGAATATATATTCCACCCTTGTTTTCTATTAGCTAAGCTAAGCATGATAGTAGTAGGAATCT
This sequence comes from Avena sativa, assembly GCA_916181665.1. Classification (NCBI taxonomy): domain Eukaryota; kingdom Viridiplantae; phylum Streptophyta; class Magnoliopsida; order Poales; family Poaceae; genus Avena; species Avena sativa. The sequence goes on along the minus strand of OV702284.1, from coordinate 357,480,218 downwards.
TAACTTAGGAAATTTCTACTAAGGTTACATCTACTATGATTTCCTATAGCATGGTTTATACTTAGCAAAAATTCCATGCAAGTTTTACTTAGAAAAATCACTAATGCATAATGAAAGTAATGGGACAAAAGTATGAAGCATCACTTGACTTTTTGGTAGAGTATAAGTTCACTCCTTGTCCTTTCTACAATCACACTCTTCAAGTCACTACAATTCAATCAAGCAAGGCACAAGTTTAATCTACCATTCAAGCAATTCATCACATAAAATCAAAAACAAAACAATACATGCAAGCATGCAAAAGGGTTGTTTTATTTGTATAAGTGGTTTCTAGTAAGTTATGAAGATTTGGTAACACCATTTGGTCATTTTGTAAAGTGGCAAAACCATTTGCAAAAGATTCTACCTCTAAACCCTTTTTAAACCAAATCATTATTTCATGTGATTGAAATTGCCTTTAGCAAAGTAATAATTTTTATAGGGTTTACCAAATACATTTTCAAGTCATAAAACTTGGTGTTTGGGGTCAGAGAGTTTATTCCAAAACATTTCTCAAAGGTTTTCTTCCAAAACCATTTTTAATAAATAAACCATATTTTTATTTGACTAGAATTGGTTTTAAATCCAAGATTCATTCGTTTGCATCACCAAATATATTTTTGAAACCACAAAGTGATTCCTATGGTCAGTAGGTTCAAAACACACCATTTGCCAAAGATTTTATCCTCAAAAACATTTTAGAACAATTTTTATATCCTAAATAAGCATACACAAGTTTCTGCAAAAACAAACATTTTACCAGAAGATTTTTACTAAACAAATGGCATGGTTGGCTAGGGCTTTCTTTTCTGAATCCATTGATATAAAGTTTGTAAAATTTGGACGTGTGGATCGAAAGTTATGCAATTTACAAATTTGATCATTTAATAAATCAAATTCTGTTTTTAAAACAAACTCTAGGCCACGTGGAATGTTTTGATTGGCCGAAAACGGTTTGCGAGGATTGAGCTCTGTGGAGCGTCGGATTAAAACAGATCGAGCGGTACAAGATCACTCATACCTCTTCGTTAAGTGGATCTATCGTGTGCATAGGATCGTGATCTAACGGCTCACATCATATCAACCAAGAACTGGCGGCGCTGTGATGGTGGTCGGCGGCGGCGCGCTCTGCTCGCGATGGTTCTGGTGATACAGGAAGCTGGAGAGAGGGCTCACCGAGGTCTCCTCGTTGTGCTGAAGCTCAACGTACTCGCCGTTTGTCGAGGGGCGCACGAGGTAGTCCTAAATCGCTCGCCGGAGTTGTGCTTCACCTCGGGTGCGGTCAGATGTTGTCGGAGGTGGGCGTCTGGGGCGCAAGCGAGCAAGAGATCATGTCAGGAGGATGTGCAAGTTTGTACAGGTTGAAATGGAACTCACCATAGGGCAAGGAGCACATGGAGTTGACGACAGTAGCTCGCCGGAGCTAATGCAGACGGCGGTGGTTCCCAGATGAAGACGAAGGCAAGGATGTGGGGCACGAGCAGACAAGTGGGAGGTACTGGAAGAAGTGCACGGTGATGGTGAACGAGCTCGTAGCATCCAAGGGGCAAGGGGAGGCAGGTACTGGCTGGAATTGGCCGGACAGCTCGTCGGAGCAGAGGGCGTTCCAGGTCGAAATTTGCTCGGCCTGGGGGCAGAGGGGGTGCAACGTTCAGGGGAAAGGGAGGAGGAGGAGCAGGTGGTTTAGTACGCGTGGTCGCAGCGAGGGTTAATGGAGAGATTAACGCGGATTGATGGTGCCTTCATTGGCCAGAAACGGCGACGGAGGATTTGGGGGCGGGGTCGTCGCGCGGGTGAGGGAGACGATGACTCAGCGGTGGGGTCTGTTGTCAGCGAGAGGGAGAGAGGAGGAGTGGGTCCCGGTTGTCTGTGACTGAGTGGGTTCTTTCGGCGGTGCGAAAACGGTTAGCTCGGGTGAGAGGGTGAGGTGGGCTGCTGGGCCTTAGTGGGCTGCCAGATTGGGTTGGGTCTATTTTATATTTTTTTGTTTCTGTTTCTTTTTCGTTTTCCCCATTTATTTTATGTTTTGATTTTTTGTTTGGCCAATTCAAACACTTATTTGATTTCAAATCTTTGCCAGATTTTGTGTAGGTTTACATACTGGTTAGTAGCACATTCTGATGCCAAATTTTGAATAAAAACTTTATTCTTTTTGGGTCTTTTATTTATTCAAAATAGGCTTAGTTTTAAATCATATAAGATTTATTAATATTTCTAAACACCATTTGATTTTCCAAAACCACCCAAATCTTTTCAGTAGGTTTTTATTTGATTATTTGGGTGTCAAATAATTCATCTTGAATTATTTGGAAAGGTTTTTAATATGATTCATTAATCATTTAAGATTGGGTATTTATTTTAATTCCAATAGGATTTGGTTTATGCCATTTATTTTATTTTGGAAATTTCTTTATCCAATATTTTTATTTGGATTTGGGTTATAATTCATTCCACTTGTTTAAAGATTTGGCCAAGATTTGGTTTGATCTTTAATATTCTTTATTTAATATTTCTTTCTTCATCTTATAAAATCCATATCTTTTTATTTAGAGATCCAAACTTGGGAATTCCAATTTGTGAAATCTTGTTTTAATTTGTTTATCCTTTTAAATCCTTTTAGGATTAATTGCTCACCATTTGGTATGGGTTTAGATAAGGGCTTTAATAGCTTTGGGAATTCAATTTCTTATCTTGTTAAATTCATAAGATTTTATTTATGGTTCCAAATTGAGTGAAACCAATTTATATGGCTTTGTTATTTCTATTTGTCTTTCTTGATCACTTGTGAATGTTTGTTGACAAATTTTTATATGGATAAAATCCATAGGCTTGGAGATAACTTTGGAAATGATTTTATTTCCATTAGGGTTTTGGATTTATTTTCTAAATGTTTAAATTTCCAGATACATTCATTGAGGAATGCATTTCACTTGATTTGGATTTTTGTTGGATTCAAACTTTTATCAAAGTTTGTTCAAGATGGGATTTTAAGTTTCCATTTAGAAACAAAAGTTTCTTTTCACCCTGATTTTCAACAAAAAATTATTTTGTTTATTTTATTTTTCACATTACAGTGACAGTCCTACACCGTCTATTACTAGTCTTGTGTATCTTGCACTCCAAGGATCCGGGTACGTCGGTGACTCCAACTGTAGCCTTCCTTTATCCAGCATGGGCCTCCCTTCTGGATCCATCTAACTGGGCTGCCCAGCAGGCCATAGGCCATGCTACCAACTGTGGGCCACCCGGGTTATCCGGATAAGTGACATGTTATGAGGATACCCATATAGCATATCCCCAATAGTAGCACCGGAGAACTCAGAGATCTTGCGCCGTCTTGCCTCTCCGTGTGGAATGCTCCATATAGATGGATGTCGGCAAATCATCAAGCAATATCTTCTAGTCCTCCCAAAGAACCCTGCAAGGCTTTCTCCGTCTTCAGTATGTAAGTCGGAGAAATGTTGAATCTTCCATCGTACTCTCCTGTAGCCGGACTGGATCCGTCCATGCCAGAATCTTCCGATGTGACGGCTCATCTGCCTATGCCAGCTAGGACGACGTAAGCTTAGGTCAACGACGCCTCATAACTCACACATGCAGAGAACGCAATCATGACCAATTTTCCCACACGAGCGATATGAACCGTTGGCGGCGACGGTTGGAGACGTGGCGAAATTTCCGCGCATGTTCGCGAACACGTCGTCTACACGGCAACCGTCTGATCAAGCTGCACGAATCTCGACGCTGGAGATAATAAATAGTAACCGCGGTGGAATTTCCACTTTTTACCTCATTCTCCTCGCATCGTCTTCTTCCTCCAGCGCGCGCCCCCTCAAGCTCTCCGCGCCTAACTCGCGAAAAAAACCCTAGCCTCCAATCCGCACCAGTCACACCCAACCTCACTCCATGTCCAGTAGTAGCACCTCTCCCTCCATGGCGGCGTCAAACGAAGCCACGGCGAAGCCGGCGAGCTCCATTGTCGTGCCTCCGGAGGGCCTAGTCATCCCCGCATCGGCGGTGATCGAGTCCACCGGCGGCGACCTTAATCTGGCGGCGCTGGAACCGTTGGAGGAGGAGCCAGATTCGCACAAGGGCGACTGGCGCGGCTCAGATATCACGGACCGTGATATCCAAGAGATGATCGCTGAGGGCTACCTCCCTGCGACGGAGGGGCTCGCCTAGCGGGCGGCGCCGGCCGGCGAGGTTACACCTTCTCCCCAAGCCGGAGAAAAGGTGTACCTCAAAGCCCAACTGGTACGCGGCGTCTCCCTACCCATCTCCAACATCTTCCTCTCTGTCTTGAATCACTATAGAGTCCAGTCCCAGAATCTTTCCCCAATAGTATCTTAGTGCTTAGCAACTACGCGGCGCTCTACGAGGGATACTTAGGGATAAGGCCTAGGTTAGACCTCTTTGTGTACTTCTTCACCGTCAAACGTGAAGCCGAACATAACAAGGAAGAACTCAGGAACTGCGGCACCATAAGCTTCAAGATTCGACCTGGCCGACGGTTCCCCGACATGGTCAGCCACGAGTCCTGCAAAAATTGGCAACAAACGTACTTTTACGGCCCAGACATCCCTCTGGCTGGCCGACAAGTAACGTACCCGGACTTCGTTGACGGAGCCGCCGCTGAAGCCTCGTCATGGAGATCCCAGGCCTCCCTTCCCTCTGACCTTGATGCTTCCCACGCCATAAGGCGGATAGAATGGTTCGTAGAGATGGGTTTGACCGGCTTGGACCTAGCCATGTGCTGGTTCATCAGGCGAATCCAACCTCTACAACACCGCGCGAAGCTCATGCATGAGTATACCAGCGATAGAAGGGATAGCCTCTGCATCTCCGTGGACAACTTCTCGAGCGATTTCATCAAGCTTCGCCTTAAGGACATCGTCAAGGTGAAGGATAAGAAGCGTGGCTTGACCATCACCTACGACATGTTTGTAGACGGCAAGTGCCCAAAGGTAGGTATTTATTTTCCGTGTATGACATATACTCCAGTTCTTCCGTCTTGCAAGTGTCATCTTTATCTAACACGGTGACTTCTCACTTAACAGCTTAGCGATCTAGAGGAGGGCAACCTGGCTGCCCAAATCTACGATCCAAAGATGAAGGAAGTCACGGTCGTGTCCGACGACGAGGCTCCGTTGGCGCGAAAGCGGAGGAGCTCCACCTCTGACGCTGCCGACGGAGGCAAGAAGAAGAAGACAGAGGGTGGAGCCCCCAAAAAGACTACCGCCGCCCTGGAGGCGGAAAAGAGAAAAGTTACTGGGATCCCCTTTGCCAAAGCACCCCCACTTGTGTAAGCTTCTCTTCCTCCAACATTGTCTATTTATCTGTCTTGCTCCTATACTTATGCATTTTGCACGTTTCAGGAAGAAAGCCACGACCAGCCTCAAGAAGACCTCCAAATTGGGGGCTTCTAGAACTATCAAGGACATGCTGCATCGCGACGCATCTCCCTCCATCGACCCTACCACTCCCTCCGTCAAGCCTTCGTCTGCCCCGACAAGTTCACAAGCTAAGGAGGCATCTGGCCCTTCCGCCATGGAAGTGGACTCAGGTGCTTCTACCAAGGTTGCAGTCGTCGGCGAGCATGCAACGCAGGAGAGTGCCGCCCACCAAATGGCTGAAGCTCCGGCTAAGGATGCCATCGGTGGCGGTAAGGCGGTGATGGAAGCAGTTACCTCTGCCGTTGGTGGCGCCCCGCACCCAAGAAAACCATAGCCTATCCAAAGATAGTTTATCCGGTACTTAGGGTAGCACTGCTTTGGTCCCTGGTGCGGCGCCGACATCTCCGACGTGCGGTCTAGAGGAGCTCCGCCGGCAAGCAGAAATCTTGCAAGGAAACAGCAAATCCTTTGCTAAGCTGCTGGCCGAGAGTGCTACGAACCTCAAGATCATCGCACTTGTAAGTTTTCTTTGCCTTTGCATTTCATATGAGTATCCCACTGTATCCCCCGAGGATGTAGACGGAAAAACCATAGGTTTTTGCATCTATATGCTCTAAGAGTGACTAAGTTAGAAAAAACTCTCACTGTAGCCCCCAAGCATGTAGATGGAATGAAAATTTTCCGACTAGATGCTTTAAGAGTAGCATACGCAGTGTGTATAAATTTCCATACTGTAGCCCCCAAGCCTCTAGTTGTAACTGAATTAGTTCCGACTAGATGCTTAAAGAAAAGCTAAGCATATATCCGAGTTAAAAAACTTTATACTGTAGCCCCCAAGCCTCTAATCCAGAACTGAATTAGTTCCGACTAGATGCTTAAAGAAAAGCTAAGCATATTACTAAGTCAAAAATTCTCGCTGTAGCCCCCGAGCGTCTAGGTGGAAAATTTCTAGCTAGATGCTCCAAGCAGACCAAACAACGCTTTAAATTTGAAATTTTCTCCATAGAACGAGAGTGCTCGGAGGGGCATGGCCAATGAAAAGTACCAGAAGATGCACGCAGACCTGGAAGCCGAAAAGGGTAAAACTACCTTCTTGAAGGAACAGATCACCAAGAGCAAGCGTCTGTTTTCTTTTTCGCTGTCGTGGGAATAGTCACGGCAGATGCTGCAATTGGCAGCGAGTAGTAGAACGAGGGGCAAGGGCGGCCAGCCATCTGCGGTGCGAGATGAGGGCAAAGACACAGGGTTTTACCCAGGTTCGCCCCCCCGGAGGGTAAAGACCTACTCCTGCTAGATTGTATTATGGAGGTGTTACAATGGGCGAGCTCGGCGGCTAGGCGGCGATTCGCTTGGGTGTATGAGGGAACGTATCTCTACTCGCCCTATAGGGAGGTTTATATAGGCTCACCTCCCCTAGGGTTTACATATCTCAACCGATTCAGTTAAAGCTTCGGTAGTCGTTTAACCTAACCCGACTGGGCCTATCTACTCGCCTGGGCCTTCAGCTTCCAGTCGCTTGGTTCCTCGCTGGGCTTCAATCCATTCGCCGTTCTGCAGGCCCACTCGCCGGTTCTTGGGCCAGTCGGAAACGTCCTGCTGGGTATACCCCGATAGGCATATCCCCATCAGTAGTCCCCGAGGCCGTCGTCGATTAGGCGTAGGTGGCTGCTGGCAATCGGAGTATACGGCTTCAGAGTAGGCATCCAGTCGAGTCGTCGGCGGGCTCCTGTATAAAGGAGGAAACCTATGATCCAGGTCGCAGCTCTGGCGAGTCGAGTCGGCGAAACACTGTCATAGTGATTGGGTCGGCGAGCCGAGTGGCCATAGTTGGACCGTCAAGCGTGGTCAAACTAGCCGTTGGGGTAATCCAACGGTAACTTTTGGCGTAATCATCGCGCGGTAACGGTTCCCTGATTTGGCGGGTAACATCCCCTATATAAGGGGAATGGCAGGCGATCGGAGAGCCACCTTCTCACCACTTCTTCCGATTGCACGCATTTTCCTTCCCTCGCATCGCGACCCAGCCGACCCGAAATCCCCCGACCCCCAACAAACCTTTCGGCCATGGCCCTTTCCACCGAACCGTGGGGTAGATCCAAGTGCACGAGGGCACAACTGGCCTCTTTCGAGGAGGCCGGGATCTTGCGAGCCGGCTGTTGGCGTATTCCCGCAGCCGGAGAGACGACCCCGAACCCGCGAGAGAGGGAATTCATCTGTTTCACCAGTCATCTCGAGCGGGGGCTAGGGTTTCCTACATCCCTGTTCTTCCGGCGCTTCTGCGCCTACTACGGGATCCAGCCTTCAGATCTGGGTCCCCACAGCATCGAGCAGCTCGCCATCTTCGTGGCGTTCTGCGAATGCTACTTGGGCTGCCGGCCCTACTTCCCTTTGTGGCAAGATCTGTTCCACGGACGGATCAGCCGCGAGGAAGCTGGCGGCCCAATGCTAGCCGCGGGCGGCCTGACGTTCCAACTCAAGTCCAAAGCCTCATTCTTCGATCTGATGCTGCCCGCCAAGGCAGCGAGCGACTGGAAGAAGTCATGGTTCTACGTGGCTGAGGTGAGCCCGGAGGACGAGGTGGCGATCCCGCGGTATTCCGCCAATCGGTCCGAGCCGCGCCATCTCCAAGTCGGCAAGCTCCCCAGCGATCAGCGGATGGTCGTCGACGAGATGCTCCAGACCATCCGCGGTCTGAAAAAGAAGGGCCTCCAGACGATAAACCTGTACAACTGCTGGCTCGGGCGGCGGCTCGTCCCGCTCGCCCAGTGCGACCACTACATGTACTAGTACACGGGCCGGGGAGACTCGACGAAGGCCTGCCTCGACGAGTGGAAGCTGCAGGACTATCTCCTAGCATTGAAGAAGATTACCCAGGCGGTGTACCTGGATGCGCAGGCTGGGGTCGCCCCCTATACCGCAAAGCGTCCAGCTCCAACGGTAACCACTTTACTTTGCTCGCAGTCGCAGTTTATGCAGTCGCGGTATTCTAATTTTAACTTTGTATTCATCGCAGATATTCCAAGTGGTGGAAGGGTGGCTCCCACCTTCGGACGACGAGAACTCGAGCTCGTCCGCCCAGGACGTAGGCGAATCGCCGCCCGCTAAGGGCGACGAGGACGATGGTGACGAGTCTGAGGAGGAGGTCGCCCCGCTGGTCCGAAAGACCCGCGGACAACGACAGCGCGAGATCGAGGCAAGCAGAATCCTCGAGCGTCATGACGATGATGACGAGCTCCCAGAGACCACCTCGCGCCATCAAGCCACTCCGTCGAAGAAGAAGAAGAAATAAAGGGAGGCAGGGGCCCCCCGAAGAAGAAGACGAAGCCATCGAAGCCGGCCTCGCCGCCGCACTCGGCGAGAAGCTCTGACTCTCCCAGCCCGGCCGGTAAGGACGCGCCACCAGTGGCAGCCGCACTGGACGCGGCGACCGAGGAAGTGCCGCTGGCTTCAATGCCTCCGCCATTCACCCCTGTCTCTGGGCTGGGGGATGTTCTGGCTGCGGCAGATTCGCCTCGCCAGGAGGCTCCTGCCGAAGATATCTCAGAGGCTCCAGCTGCGGCCTCAACGACGAAGAAGCCGTCCGTGTCTTGGGCACGAGACGTCCTGGAGATGGGGCTCAGTCGCCGACTTGGCCCTGAACTAGAAAAACCAGCCGGCCTCCGTACGGGGCTGCGTTTTATTCCAGTTGCCAAGTGAGTGCACTCACCTTTCCTTGTCTCTCATAATTACTTCAATTGTTTTTGCTTATACGATTGATGCACAGGACCGGAGTGAAAAGGATGGGCCATCCGACCGTGGCTAAGGTGCCGCCCGTCGTTAGCGAGGAGGATCCTTCCCGCAAGAGGAAGGCGGACGAGGTCGTCGCCTCGGCGGATGGCAGCAAGAAGGCCAAGGGTGACGACACCGTCACTATTTCCGACGACACGGCGGTCGCACCAGCCGGACCCGTGATGGAAGCAGCCGCGTCTACGAAGGAGGGCGCTCCCTTGCCTGGACCGGCGGAGCCTACCTCTTTTGGAGCGGGTGCCTCTATCGCCACGTTCCCGCGCTTCGTGACTAAGGCGGCCGCGGCGAGTGGGACTTCGCCCTCAAGCCATGCTCACGGGACCGCCGATGCTGAAGTCGACCAACGTCGCGGGCATACGCCGGCTCTCCTCGCGTCCGTGGACGCGATACAACTCCACAACATGCTCGGCGCAGCCATCCAGGTACATCCAGTCCCCGAGGATCAGGTCGATGCTTTGCAGCGGCCTGATTCTTATAATGTCTTAATTTTGTTTGTCGCATCCAGTCCTCGAGTGCGCACGCGCTAAATTTTAGCGGGTGGGCACTTAGGAATTTCTTGATCGCCAGTCCCCGAGTGCGCACTCGCTGAATTTCAGCGGGTGGGCGCTTAGAATTTTGTGATTGCCAGTCCCCGGGTGCGCACTCGCTGAATTTCAGCGGGTGGGCACTTAGGATTTTTTGATTGCCAGTCCCCGAGTGCGCACTCGCTGAATTTCAGCGGGTGGGCACTTAGGATTTTTTGCTTTGATTAACCTTTTTGTTGACGTGCAGGGTCTGCAGCTTGAGTCGGCTGACCGATTGGCCGCGAAGCAGCGCGCGGAGAAGGAGCTGGCCATCGTCCAGGAAGCGAACAAAGGGCTTCAGGCTGTTGCCGCGAAGGCAGAGGAAACTCGCCAGGGGCTTGTCCCCGCTGGTGAATTGGCGGCGGCGCAGTCGGCTTTGAGTGCCGCTGAACAACGGATTGCCAACCTCGAATGCGAACTGCGGGAGGCAAAAGAAGAAGCGAGCTCGGCTGACGGGCGACCTAAGGCCGCCATTGCAGCTGCTGAGGAGGATCGCAAGGTGTCGGAAGTCCTTATTGCAGGGCTTCAGGACGACCACACATCGCTTCAACGCTTCATCACGGAACTCGCCCGCCCGGTGCTTGGTGAGTACATCCTCCCTTTCCGGTGGTTGTATCTTTTGTGGTGTTCGTCGTACTTATTATTGTCTTCTACTCGCAGGTCGCATCCTCGATAGCGAGGAAGAGGCGAGCTCGCTCGACGCGAGGTAGTGCGTAAGCATGCTCGTCGATTCGGCAACGTTGTCGGCGACGTGCATTCGCGCCTATCTCCAAGAAATATCGCCCACGGAGGTGATTCCCAGCGACCTCGTTGAGGTGTGGAAATATTTGGAGAAGGCGCCCGCGGTCGTTGAGTTCATGACGCGGTCGGCGTTTCGGCGCGGAGCGTCAACGGCGCTTAGTCTTGGAATTGCCCACTTCCCCGAAGACTTCGACATCGACGATGTGACGAGTGGATATCCATCGTCGACTGGCGCGGTGGAGCTGTCCGAGGTTCTCAAGTTGCAGGACCGCGCCGCCACGTACTCAGAACGTGTCTGGGCAATGGGCGACCTCCTCCCGTACCAGGAGACGGTCGTCGCGCCGAACGACCCCGAGCCGCCACATCGTGACTTCAAGGTGGAGCAACCCTTTCGCGCGGCGATGGCGGGTGAACTGACGACGTATCCGTCGAACCCGTACACGCCATTCATCCGCAATCGCCTGGATGTTGGCGAGTCGTCATCAAAGCCTGCAGAGTAGGATAGTTTGCCTTTTGGCGTTAGCAGCAGGTCTGCCATGCTGGCCTATTTTGTAACATGAAACAATGCGATATGCAATTGAATGAGACATCGTGTCTATTTTGGTATTTTTTGTGTGCTTGTGATTGATTTTTGAACGAGTCCCCGAGCGCGTCCGCCCTTTTTGTGGGGTTTACCTCGTATGCGATATATGTGTTGTTGTTATGTGTTTTGTTATTTTGGTCGACTCGCCCGAGCTCGAAGAGCCAGTCGCTAGGCGACTCCCTTGAGTGCTCTGTACTTTACCGTTTTCCCTTGCGCGAACGAGGTCGGGTGGCCGAGTCCCCGAGCGCGGTACTTGGTTGTTCTAGGCGTGACTCGAGAGTGGTTGAGGACTTAGCGCGTTTGTTTGAGCGCGTCACTCCTGCCTGGCCCGTGGGGTCAGTCGCGTGGCGAGTCCTGGGCATGCTCTCCTACTTGGCGTTTTCCCTGACCGCTCGCGATGAACTGGTCTTCAGTCCCCGGGCGTGGTACTTAGCCGTTCGAGTCGCTATGCTGAGGATGCGGAGGACCAAGGTCGCTGTGAGAAGCGAGAGCAGTTGTCTTGGCTCGTAGAACCAGTCGAGCTAGGAGACTCCAATAGGGCTCCGGGTGGGCGTTTTTCATGGACGATGCAAGACCTGAGGTGACTCAGTGCTCTTACACCGCACTACTTAGCCGTGCCGGTCGCTGTACCAAAGGTTGACTTCTGCGGTTAGCGTAACGCTTTTATTACGAGTGCGAGTGGCACAAGTCATGGGGAGTAGGCGCAATTTGCGGTAACCATTTCTTTTTATTTCATAGCGACTGGAGAGTACATGTGTGGGGTTCTAGGAGTAGAACTTCCGTAGGAGGTTTACATTCCATGTTCGCTTGACGTCGAGTTCGCCGTCCCCGCGGACGTCGATGAGGTAGTAGGCGTCGTTGCCGAGTACGCGCCCGATGGCGAATGGTCCTTCCCACGGAGGGGAGAGCTTGTGCATGCCCTTATTATCCTGGATGAGGCGTAACACCAGGTTGCCTTCTTGGAAGGTGCGAGCTTTCACCCGCCGGCTGTGGTAGCGGCGGAGTCCCTGCTGGTAGATAGCGGTGCGTGACCGAGCGAGGTCACGTGCTTCGTCGAGTTGGTCGATCCCGTCTTGGCGGGCAAGCTCGTTCGCAGCTTCCGTATAGTGAACGACCCGCGGCGAGTCGTGCTCGAGGTCGGTGGGCATGACTGCCTCGGCACCGTAGACCATGAAGAAGGGGGTGAACCCTGTCGATCTGTTGACCGAGGTGCGGATCCCCCAGATGACGGAGGGCAACTCTTCGACCCAGCATCCGGCGGTGTGCTCGAGTGGTACTTGGAGTCGCGGCTTCAGGCCGTGGAGGATGCTTTGGTTGGCCCGTTCCGCCTGGCCGTTGGATTCCGGGTGGGCGACTAACGCGAGGTCGAGCCGGATGTGGTGCTCTTCGCAGAATTCGGCCATGGATCCCTTGGCGAAGTTGGTGCCGTTGTCCGTGATGATGTTGTTTGGGAACCCGTAGCGATATATGAGATCGCGTAGGAATTTAGTGGCGGTCTTCCCGTCGCATTTCCGGACTGGCTTGGCCTCCACCCATTTCGTGAATTTGTCGACGGCGACTAGCAGGTGGGTGTAGCCGGAGGGGGCCTTCTTGAAGGGTCCTACCATATCCATGCCCCACACAGCGAATGGCCAGGTGATGGGGATTGTTTTGAGCGCCGAGCTCGGTACGTGCGTCTGGTTGGCGTGCTTCTGGCACCCGGCGCACCGCTGGACGATATCGACAGCATCGGCGTGTGCGGTGGGCCAGTAAATCCATGTAGCATAGCCTTGGCGACCAGGGAGCGAGCGGCGGCGTGGTGGCCGTAGTCACCGGAGTGAATGTTGTGGAGGATCTTGCGTCCTTCAGCTGGTTGGACGCAACGTTGGAATACGCCGGTGACGCTGCGCTTGTGGAGCTCGTCGTCGATGATGGTGTAGGACTTGCATCGACGAGCGATCATCCGAGCGTCCGTCTCGTCTGCCGGCAGGGTGCCGGCTTCCAGGTAGGCAATGTAGGGCTTGGTCCAGTCGTCTGGCTCATTGATGAGTGCGACCAAGGCCGCCTCTGGTTGGAGTAGGACTCCGATGTCGATCTCCCTCGGGGGAGAGACTGATGGCTTGGTGATCGTGTCGAGGAACACGCCGGCGGGTGGTGCGAGTCGAGCCGACCCGATGCGAGAGAGTGCGTCGGCCTCCTCGTTTTTCCGCCTGTCGATCCACTCGACAGAGTAGCCGGTGAAGTGTCCGCCGAACTTGTCTACTGCTTGGCGGTACGCTGCCATGGTAGGGGAGACGGCGTCACAGGTGCCAGCGACTTGCCCCGCGACCAGGTCAGAATCTCCGTAGCAGCGAAGGTGATTGACGTTCATCTCCTTGGCGGCTCGCATGCCGTGGAGTAGGGCCTCGTACTCAGCCATGTTGTTGGTACAGGGTGTGAAGTCAAGGCAGAGGATGTAGCGGAGCTTGTCGCCCTTTGGTGAAGTTAGCACTATCCCTGCGCCTGCACCGTCCGCGTTCTTGGAGCCGTCAAAGTGCAGGCTCCAGTAATGGAGGTACGGCAGCTTTTCTGGCTGCTGGGCCTCTTCCCAGTCGGCGATGAAGTCTGCCAGTGCCTGCGACTTGATCGCTTTTCGTGGCTCGTATTTGATATTGTGGACGCCGGTCTCGACGGCCCACTTGGCGACCCGCCCGGTAGCCTCGCGGTTGTGGATGATGTCTTGCAGTGGTGCTGAGGAGACGACTATGATCGGGTGCTCCTGGAAGTAGTGCGGCAGGCGCCGCTGAGCTCTGAAGACTGCGTATACTAGCTTTTGGTACTGTGGGTACCGCTGGCGCGACTCGGTGAGGACCTCGCTGATGTAGTACACCGGCCGCTGGACTGGGCACTCCTTTCCTTCCTCTGGTCGCTCGACGACCATCACGGCGCTGACGACGCGCTCGGAAGCCGCGACGTAAACCAGCATGGGTTCTTTGTCGGTGGGGGCAGCGAGTAATGGTGCGGCGAGTAGCACCTTTTTGAGGTCGCGGAGCGCGTCGTCCGCCTCCTTTTCCCACTGGAAGGTGGGGTTCTTGCGCATCAGGCGGTATAGGGGCATCGCCTTTTCGCCCAGGCGGGGGATGAAGCGACTGAGAGCCGCTACTCGCCCGGCCAGCTTCTGGACGTCGCGCAGGCACTCGGGTTTGCCGAGCCGGGCGATCGTGTCGATCTTCGTGGGGTTCGCCTCGATCCCTCGTTTGGAGACGACGTACCCCAGTAGTTGTCCGGCAGGTACACCGAAGGTGCATTTTCCTAGGTTGAGCTTTATCTTATATCTTCGCAGGTTGGCGAATGTTTCCGCCAGGTCGGCGAGTAGGTCGCCATGGCGAGCGGATTTTATGACCACGTCGTCGATGTAGACGTGGATGTTGCGGCCAATTTGGCTTGCGAGGCATTCTTGCATGCACCGCTGGTAGGTCGCCCCGGCGTTCTTGAGGCCGAAGGTCATGGCGGTGTAGCAGAAGGCTCCGAATGGCGTGATGAACGTTGTCTTCTCCTCGTCTTCGACAGCCATTTTGATCTGGTTGTACCCAGAGTAGGCGTCAAGGAAACATAGCGACTCCGAGCCCGCGGTTGAATCGATTATCTGGTCGATTCGCGGGAGGACGAACTGCTCTTTTGGGCAGGCACTGTTCAGGTTTGTGTAGTCGATACACATTCTCCAGGTCCCGTTCTTCTTCTCGACCAGCACTGGGTTTTCCAGCCACTTGGAGTACTTGATTGGCCGGATGAAGCCGGCAGCGAGTAGACGCTACACCTCCTCGGCAATTGCTCGACGGCGTTCTTCATTGAAGGGCCGCAGCGACTGCTTGACAGGTCGCACTTTGGGGTCGGCGTTTAGCTTGTGCTCAGCGAGCTCCCTAGGGACACTGGGCATGTCAGAGGGTTTCCATGCGAAGATGTCCCTATTCTCACGGAGGAACTCGATGAGCGTGCCTTCCTATGCTGGGCTCATGCCCGTCCCGATCGTCACCGTCTGGCTGGAGTCGCCTGGGACCAGCTCGACGGTGCAGGTGTGCGTCGTGGCCTCAAAGGTTGAGGTATTTGCGCCCTATGAGTTGGGCTTCCTGAGTATGGTGGGGTCATCGTTGTTGACTCCGCTCGCGTACTTGGCGAGCTCATCGGCGTGGTTGGTCTCCGCCGCAATGACGGCGTCAGCGAGCTTGGCTCCTTTGGCCTCGCATTCGGCGGCCATGTCGGGGTCGCCGTGGATGGTGATGACGCCGCACGGCACAGGGAGCTTCATCGCGTTATACGCGTAGTGGGGCGCTGCCATGAATTTAGCGAACGCCTGGCGCCCCAGGACGTAGTGGTAGGGGCTGTCGAAGGGCACCAGCTCGAAGACGATCTGCTCGGTGCGGAAGTTTGCCGGTGTGCCGAAGGTGACTGGCAACATGACCTTGCCGATCGGGTACGCCTTCCGACCGGGGACGATGCCGTGGAATGTGGTGTGGGTCGTCTCGATCATCGACTGCGGGAGCCGCAGCCGCCTGAAGGTGTCGAGGTACAGGATGTTGATGGAGCTTCCGCTGTCCATCAGTGTCTTGGGGAGCCAGTAGTCGCCGACATTGGGCTTGACCACCAGGGCGACTCGTCCTGGGTACTCGATGCGTGGCGAGTGGTCTTGGCGGCTCCAGGTGATGGGCTACTCCGACCAGTTTAGGAACTGGGGAACGTCCACCTGGGCCACCGCATTGACGGCGACAGCGCGGGCGATGACCTTCTTCTCGCGCTTCGTGTTGAAGCCTGTGAAGGTGTGGAGCGAGCCGGCTACTTTGCCGAATTTTCCGCCGTTTGGCGGGTCGTTGTCGGGGTCCTCCCGCGCTCGCCGTGCCTTCTCGATTTCCCTGAGGGTGCGGCAGTCGGCGGTGGTGTGCGTTGCGGGCTTCCCTTCCCTGCTATGAAACGCACATGGTTGGTTAAGTAGAGCCGCGGGGTCGAACCTTGGCTTGGCCTTGTAGTTGCCGCCGTCGCGGCGTTGTCCTCCGTCGCGGCGGAAGCTCTTGGGCTCGCGTTGCGCGTGCCCGGCGTTGGCGACGAAGTCGACTCGCCCGTCACTGCGGCGTTTGCCGGTGAGGCGAGTGCTGCTGTAGCATAGGTCGGATCGGCGTCCGCCGTTGTTGCCGCTCGTGCGGCGTTGACCTCCTGACTCGTCGTCAGTTTCCTGGTTTGGATCTTCCTCGGCGTACCGTTTGGCGATCTCGAGGAGGTCGGGGATGTTGTCGAGTGTGCGGGAGTGTCGCTTGAGCTTGCCGACCAAGGGCTCGTAGCGGCACGAGGTCTTGAAGCAATGGATCGCGGTGTCCGGGTGGATGCCGGCCGTGTTGTACCAAAGTTCTTGCCACCGCTGGACCCAGTTGCGGGTCGACTCGCGGGGTCCCTGGACGCATCGCTCCAGGTCCTCGATAGTGGTGGCGTGGGTGTAGGAGCACTCGAAGTGCCTGACGAAGGCATTGCGCATCTCCTCCCAGGAGTCGATACTGTCCTGGGGGAGGGTGTTGATCCACTGCCTGCACGTCCCCTCCATCATCAGGGGGAGGTAACGGGCGGCTAGCAGGTCAGTGTGGCCTGCGATCCCCATCGCCATGAGGTATGTGTCGAGCCAGACGGCGGGGTCGTACGAGGAGTCGTACTTTTCTATCTCTTTCGGCGCCTTGAAGTTTGGCGGGTACTTCTCGCCTCGGATCATTGGTCCGAAGCACTTGGGTCCGAGTCAACTGAGCGACCCCATGGGCTCGCCGTCGTGGCGATTAGTTAGGGTATGTCGCAGGTCGTCGGGCTGGCGTGCGCGCCAACTTTGGTTGTTGATGATGTGGGTGCGGGCGTCGATGGGTTGCCCGTTGGCGGCGACGAGGTTGGTTGCCGGCCTGGGGTCGTTGGTGGAGAGTGCCGTGTTCGCGGGTCGGTGTTGGAGCTGCAGTGGCTCTGGTGGCGGGCAATTGAGGGTGTTTGCCGCCGCGGGGCGGCCGCTGGAGGCCGCTCTGCTTCCCGAGGAACGCGAGTATAATCGTCCTTGCAAGTCGGCGCCCGCTCTTTGCTGCTCGACGGCCTTCGCGAGCAGGGCCTTGACGTATTGGATCTGTAGGGCGCCGTTGCCGGTGGCCGTGATGTTGTCGGCTGCTGCTCGTCCTGCCACGAGGTTGTCCATCGGGGTGGAGAACAGTGGGAGGCCGTTTGCGTCTCGCTCCCGTGAGGAGACTACTATCCGCGGCTGGTCCCTGGGCGGGGTGCGGTTGGGTGGAGGTGGGGCGCCCATTGACGTTGATCCTGGCGGGGGCCGGGCGCTTCCTCCTGGTGGCGCGTTCTCGCAGATCGCACGCTCGGCCACGCGGGCCGGGTCGTTTTCGTCGTCGAAGTTCAGGGCACGCCCCTGAACGGTGGTGTTCAGGCGTGACCTGATCCGCTGCTGGTGGTAGCGTGATAGCTCCTGCGCCGTCACCTGCTCGAGGCGAAATTTTTCACGCTCGGCTTGCTCCTTGTGTATCGCCTCCGCCAGTTTCAGGCAGAGTTCCTCGACCTCCGTTGCCGTGGCGTTAGGAGGGATTGGGGTGGAGAACGGGTCCTCCGGCGGATCGGTGCCGGTCGCCATGTAGGTCGCGGTGTGGCGGCCGGTCCCGTCGCGGAGGTCGGCGGAGTTCTCCGACCCGGAGTCGAACTCGAAGATCCCGAGGATGGAGGGGTCCTCGAAGTCTCCCACGTTGGAGACCTGGGCGATGGAGCCCGCGGATGAAGCCACGGTGATGGATCCGGCGAGTGACGCCAGGGTCACCGAGTCGGCGTCGTCATTGAGGGCCGCGTCCTCTGCGGCCGCTGAGTTTTCGGCCGTCGCTGTGGGCCGAATTGTACTCGGAGGCGAGGCGGTGGATCGTGCGGATCTGGCTCTCGGAGAGCCGATCGCGTGGCGGCGACTCGCGGATGTGAGCCGAATCCTCCGAGACGATGACGTCGGTGAGGCCGACGAAGAGGCTGATCGTGCCGATCGGCAGGATCACGCTGTGCGTGACGGGTCGCGCCGCCGGGACGTAGCTGCTCGGCAATATTTGGAGCATCTCGCCGATCGCTATCATGCGGCCGGTGGCGACCGTCTCATTGATGGGCAGATTGGATCTCGCCGCAGAACACCGGCCGGACCGGCCAGGATCCACGGTGGGCGCCACTTTCGTGGGAATAGTCACGGCAGATGCTGCAATCGGCAGCGAGTAGTAGAACGAGGGGCAAGGGCGGCCAGCCATCTGCGGTGCGAGATGAGGGCAAAGACACAGGGTTTTACCCAGGTTCGGCCCCCCGGAGGGTAAAGACCAACTCCTGCTAGATTGTATTATGGAGGTGTTACAATGGGCGAGCTCGGCGGCTAGGCGGCGAGTCGCTTGGGTGTATGAGGGAACGTATCTCTACTCGCCCTATAGGGAGGTTTATATAGGCTCACCTCCCCTAGGGTTTACATATCTCAACCGATTCAGTTAAAGCTTCGGTAGTCGTTTAACCTAACCCGACTGGGCCTATCTACTCGCCTGGGCCTTCAGCTTCCAGTCGCTTGGTTCCTCGCTGGGCTTCAATCCATTCGCCGTTCTGCAGGCCCACTCGCCGGTTCTTGGGCCAGTCGGAAACGTCCTGCTGGGTATACCCCGGTAGGCATATCCCCATCAGTCGCATTTCGACTTGGTATTGTGCACATATTCTCCGAGTACTCACTGTGTACTTTGCTTTCTCTGACTTGCAGAAACCATCGCCAAGGCCAAGAATATTGTCGAGCAATCCAAGCGTATTCAAGATCTGGATAGCGAGAACAAAATTCTTAAGCAGGAGAGGAAGGACATGCTGAAAATGTATGAGGAGTCGATGAAGGTCCTGTAGGACTCCGCCACCGAGGAAATCAATCGCTTGAAGGAGGAGATTGCAATCTTAAAAGATCAGAAGCAAGCTGCCGATGAGCAAAATCAACGCCATAGCGAGGCATATAAGCTCCTCCAACAAGAGAAAGAATCCTTGGCGGACACCCTCTGGCAAGCTGAGGCCAGCATCTTCAGTAAGTTTTCTCCGTCTTGGGTTTCTGTAGTCTGGGTACTTTGAATTGTTGAACTCATGCGCTCCATGTTGGAATTTTTTAGCTCCTATGGGCTTAACCCGATCACCTCCTCCAGCCAAGGAATGCATGGTTCTTGCCGGCAACTTCATCAACACCGCCATCACGCAAGCCAAGGAGATCGCCAAGCCCCTCCAGATAAACATCAAGGCATCGGACTCCGTGGTGAAGTACTCGGAGATTCTGCGCCAAGCCCCCGAGCATATCACAAGCTAGAAAGCTTCATGTGCACGGGCTGGCGCAAGGATGGCGCTGTCAATGGTGAAGGCACACTAAGAAGATGCCGACATCAACACGGTGACCTCTGGCATTCCCGACATAGACGATGATGGCAAAGAGATTAATCATGAAGACATCTTGTCATCGCTCGCGGGCTATGACACCAGAGTTGCCGAGTTGGTGGACGTCGATGTCTTCGTGCTCATGAACATCATCGACAGCGGCAACCAAGGTTCCTCTGAGTCCCACAACAGCGCCGACTTCGAGGGTGGTTCTCCGGCTGGTGATGCTGCTGCTTCCAAGTCTCCTGCGCCAAAGGAGTGAAGAACAACTTTGTAATATTTGTTTCACCTTTGGTGCATATGCGTAAAAAACTTGTTTACGTAAATTAAGGCGGAAAAGAATGGTTGTTACTTCCTGCTGCTCAAGAACTAGTTTCCAGCATGTATATATTGTTTTAGGAAAGTGCTGGCTTATCCATTACTTTGGGTCTTATGCTTGACTTTTCGTGAGTCGGAAGACTCGTTGTCGGAACCATGCGCTTAGGTGATGATGCCCAATGGCACCGTCTATAACCTGAGCACAAAATTGCCGACAATAAGTGCCAAAATTCACTACTCCAGAATCCACATAAAAACGACAAAGAACGCGTAGACCAGAAAACTTAAGCTAACGCCCGTAGGCGGAATTTTCACAAGTGCAATCGCAAAGCTTGTGCATAAAGGTTTTACATGATCCAAAAATGAACACTAAAGGAGGTAAAAGACTCAGAAATATGAGTGAACCAGAGAGCTTTATTTCATTGATCATATAAGAGGTACACAATTAGATAAAAATGCTAAGTGTAAAAAGGACGTAGCTGTGCTATGTTCCATGGCTGATCAAGCTCCGGGTAGTCATCATCCGGGTCACGTCGCTTACGCTTATGATCCTCGTTGGGTCTATCCTCGTTCCATGGTCTATCCTTCCCATGGCGGGGATAATTTGTGTGACTTCTTCTACTTAAGTCGGAGCACCAAATCCCCCTCTTTAAACGAGCGATGCCGAACGCGGCGACTATGGTAGCTGCATAGCTTCTGCTGGTAGATGGCGGCTCTTTCATGCCAAAATGCGCTCCTCCTCAAGAAGGTACACATCTAGGCGTCTGGATTCTTCAGCGTCATCTTCGTCGTAGCCAGCAACTCTTGGTGCATCGTGATGGATGTCGGAAGGCAGGATGGCTTCTGCTCCATATACCATGAAGTAAGGGGTGTAGCCGGTGGATCTGTTGGGTGTAGTTCGTAAACTCCACAACACAGATGGTAATTCCTTCGCCCAGGCTCCAGCTGCTCTATGTAGGTGCCTCAAGACATGGCTTGATTCCCTGCAGAATTAATCCATTGGCTCGCTCAACCTGACCGTTGGACTGTGGGTGTGCCACAGATGCAAGGTTAAGTCGGATGCCTTTCTCCCAACAATAAGCCTCCACTTCTCCGAGTGACAATTTGTTGCCGTTGTCGGTGATAATGCTATATGGGAGACCAAATCTCACCACTAGATCCCGGACAAACCTGAGGGCAGTTGCCCCATCAAGCTTTCTAATGGGTTTAGCTTCTATCCATTTAGTGAATTTATCAACTGCTACAAGCAGATGCGTAAATCCACAAGGTGCCGTCTGTAACGGTACCACCATGTCTAGCCCCCAGACTGCAAACGACCAAGTTATTGGTATTGTTCGCAATTCTTCAGCAGGAACATGTGGTTGTCGGGCATAATACTGGCATCCCATGCACGTCTCAACCATCTTGTAGGCGTCCGACTTCGCGGTCAGCCAATAGAATCCTTGCCGGAAGGCTTTCGCGACCAACGATCTAGGAGCGGCGTGATGCCTGCAGTCTTCGAGATGGATTTCGCGTAGGATTTCCATACCTTCTAGCTAGGAAACACACTTTAGGTATACGCCAATAGTGCTCCTTTTGTAGAGTTGCCCACTGATGATGGTGTAACCCTTTGCTCGTCGTACTATTTTTCGTCTTTCGACTTTGTCGTCGGGCAAAGTTCCGTGTTCGAGATATTCCATGAACGGTTTTTTCCAAGCCGGAGGGACCTTAGTCACCATGTTGATGAAAGAGTCGGCTCTATCCGGGTTATAGATGTCGGCTCCCTTCACAGATGGTGTGCGCAGATGCTCTAGGAAAACTCCTGGCAGAATTTGCTTGTGCCCTGATCCAAGCTTAGACAGTAGATCAGCCGCCTCGTTTTGCTCCCTAGGTACATACTTGACTTCGTAGCCCAAGAAGCTCTTGGGTATCTCGTCCACTTCGTCTCGATATACTGCCATCATAGGGTTCCGCGCATTCCAGTTGCCAGCCACCTGCTGGGCAATGAAGTCGGAATCTCCCCAGCAAACTATGTGCTTGATGCCAATATCCTTGGCTACATGAAGTTCGTGAATGAGTGCTTCATACTCCGCCATGTTATTTGTAGCCTCGAAGTGGATCTGCAGAACGTAGTGTAGCTTGTCTCCTGTTGGTGACTGTAGCAACACACCAGCCCCCGAGCCGTTGAGCAACTTTGATCCGTCAAAGTGCATCACCCAGTACTCTGGTTCTGGCAACGGAGTAGCATCTGGCATCTCCGTCCAATCTGCAACAAAATCCGCCAAGGCATGCGACTTGAGAGCGTCGCGTCTCTTGTAAGTGATCTCGAAGGCGGCAAGTTCAATGCCCCACTTCGCGACCCTTCATGTAGCGTCGTTGTTGTTGATTATGTCGAGCAGTGGAGTCTTGCTCACCACTGTGATTGGGTGCTCCTGAAAGTAATGCCTCAGCTTCCGAGAAGCAAGGAATACTCCATAAGCTATCTTCTGGTAGTGCGGGTAACGCTGCTTGGACTCCGTCAAGACCTCGCTCACATAGTAAACTAGTATTTGAACTCCGTGCTCATAGCCTGGTTCCTTCTTCTCTACCACGATGACTAAGCTGATTACCCGGTTGGTTGCCGCCATGTAGATTAACAGGGGCTCTCCAGGCTCAGGCGCTGCAAGGATGGGCGCTGAGGAAAGAATCTCCTTGAGCTGCTTCAATGCTGCATCTGCTTCGTCTGTCCATGTGAATTTATCTGCCTTCTTCAGCAACTTGTACAGTGGCAGAGCCTTCTCTCCAAGTCGGCTGACGAACCAACTAACTGCTGCAACACAATCTGTTAGTCGTTGAATGTCCTTTAGCCATGTCGGACGGTTTATGTTTAAGATGGCCTTGATTTTCTCCGGGTTGACCTCGATTCCGCGTTGGGAAATGATGAAACCCAACAATTTGCCGGCTGGAACCCCAAAGACGCACTTCTTAGGGTTAAGCATCATGTTGTATTTCCGGAGATTATCAAAGGTTTCTTTTAAGTCGGAGATTAAGTCGTTTGACTTTTTAGACATCACCGCGATATCGTCCACATAGGCGTGAACGTTCCGACCAAATTGGTCGTGGAGGCAATGTTGCATTGTCCGCTGGTACGTAGCACCTGCGTTTTTCAGCCCAAATGGCATCGTAAGATAGCAAAACGTGTCGTATGGGGTAGCGAACGAAGTGGCCAATTGGTCCGACTTCCTCATCTTTATCTGGTGGTATCCTGAGTATGCATCGAGAAAACACAAAAGCTCCAAGCCAGCTGTCGAGTCAATGACTTGGTCAATGCGAGGCAAAGCAAACGGATCTTTGGGACATGCTTTGTTCAAGCCGGTGTAATCAACGCACATTCTTAATTCATTGGTTCCCTTTTTGGGGACAAGTACAGGATTGGCCACCCATCGGGTGTGAAGGACTTCTCAGATGAATCTAGCCTTAAGTAACCTAGCTATCTATTTGCCAATGGCACGTCTCTTCTCATCTCCAAAGCATCGTAGAGGTTGTTTCACTGATTTGCATTTTGGATCAATGTTTAAGCTGTGCTCGGCAAGTTCCCTAGGTACACCTTTCATGTCGGCAAGTTGCCAGGCAAAGATGTCCCTATTCTCATGGAGGGACTCGACGAGCGTGCTTTCCTATTTGGGATCCAGGTTCGTCCCAATGGCGGTGACCTTGGAGGCATCGCCTACTACAAGTTCCACCGGCTTGGTCTCGATGGCGGCCTTGAACGCAGGAGCGGAGTCGGAGATCTGCTTCTTCGACGCGGGCATCTCTGAGTCATCGTCCTTGCTCTGGATCTCTTTGAATTCTTTGCTGTAGAGGACAGCTTCTGCAACGGCTGCTTCATTGATCTCATAGTCCCTTGCCTTGGTAAAGCTTCCGGATACGGTGATGACACCGTTTGGTCCGGGTATCTTGAGTTTGTTGTAGACGAAGCATGGCTTGGCCATGAACGTGTGGAATATGTCGCGGCCGAATATGACGTGGTACACGCTCTTGAAGGGGACCACCTCAAAGGTCATGCGCTCTTGGCGGTAATTGTTAACATCGCCAAAGGCAACCTGAAGTGTAATGCATCCAAGGGACCGAGCCTCCCGACCAGGAACTATGCCGTGGAAGATGGTGTTGGTCCGCCTTAGGTTTTCCTCCATCAAGTTCATCTTCTGCAGTGTATCCAGGTACATGATGTTGATGCTGCTTCCACTATCCACCATACACTTGGTGAAATCCACGCCGTCAATCAAGGGGTTGATGACCATGGCGTACTGGTTCTCCGTAGGTATAAGGTCTGGGTGGTCCGTCCTGTCCCAAGTGATTGGAACCTCTAACCAGAGCAGGTACTGGGGAACTGGGGGGAGAGTAGCCATCAGGATCCTCAGAGAGGTCTTCTGTTGTCGGACGGTGGGGGTGCCAAGGAAAGTGTGGTAGACTGGAGCCTTCTTCACGAAGGGGTTCTTTCCCTTGTCGTCGCTCTTGGCGGCGTGCTTGGGGTCAACGTCTTCGTCCATGTCACTTGAATCCTTGGACTCCTCCTCCTTCTTCTTCCCCTTGCCCTTGCCTCGCGGTCTGTTCTTCCGACTTTGCTTGTAGCCGGACTCCGGGTCTTCCTTGAGGTCGTTGATGAACTTGCAGTGTCGATTGGTATGGGTGGCTTTGCCGTTGACGTCGAGGTGTACGAGGCACGGCATATCGCAGTAATCCTCATAGGTTTGGGGAACGCGGAGCGGCGTCGAGGTAGTTTCACTTCCTCGTTGCTGCCCACGACCAGCTCCCCTTCCTCGGCCACGTTGCCCGCCATCACCTCATCCTGCAAAAGTCATAGCGACCATGTCGGTAGATTGCTTTTATCCTAGAGTGGTTTTCCGCTTTGTACTGCTGTTCCTCCGAGTTTGAGTTGGAACCGCTGTTGCCGGCAAGGATCCGCGAGCATCGTCGTCGGCAGCTGCGAACTCACTGGCTAACTGGATCATCTGATTCAAGTCAATCTGGTGATTGTCCTGCAAGCGCTTCAGCTTATGTCGGAGCAACGTTCCCCTTTCCAACCCGTCGATGAAGGCGGCCATGGTGGTCTGAGTGTGCACTCCTGCGCAGGAATTCTTCATGTCCAGCCAGCGGGAGAGGTAGGCGCGAGATGTCTCGTCTTTATCTTACACGCATCGCTGTAGATCGCCCACAGTGCAGGGACGCTTGTATGTACCCTCAAAGTTCTTGGTGAACACTTCTTGCATGTCCAACCAGTTGTAGATAGATTTCTCCGGCAAGTCGTCGATCCTTTGACGGGCCGTGCCCGCCAACATTAATGGGAGGTACTTGACGGCGACGTTGGGGTTGCCTCCGGCAATCTCCACCGTCTTGTCGTAATCCTGTAGCCATGTGGCTGGCTTGGCGGTGCCGTCATAGAGCTTGATGGTCTTGTCAATCCGGAAACCTTTGGGGTAAGTTGCGGACCGTATTGCAGGTTCAAAGCAACGTGGTCCCAAGTATGGTCCTTCCCGGGCCTCGTGGATCTTATCGATCTACGAACGTGCATCGTACGGCTCCGGGTTCTTCTTCTTGTCAACAGGGGATGGACTGCGTGAACGACGTGAGCCTCGTCCGCCATGGTGACTGCTTGGTGGTGACGGAGGCGGAGGTGGTGGTGGGTTAGCCCTCTTGCTGTTACCCTCCTGCGACGCCTCACGCCTATCACGGTTGCTTGTCGGACGCGTAGGGTCATGGTGTGACCTGCTCATGTGTCCTTGGTTGCGCTCTCCGTCATGATGGGTCTGCTCCACGTTGTTGCGGATGATGATGCCGCACTGCTTTGGTGGGGGCATATCCGTACGATGGTGAGCCTTGTAATCTTCGCGATGTCGGGGGGACCGGGGTGGTGGCGATGGGCGATGAGGTCAGGCCTTTTCTCCATGGTCGGAGGATATGGGGATCGCATCCTTCCTGTTGCGTGCATCTCTCCGTCTTCGTTCTGATGAACCCGTCTGGGACCCGACATCAAGAGGAGATCTGTACCTTGGCGGCTTATATTGGCTAGACTGGCAAAGCGCTGGGTCGGACTCAAGCCTCTGAGAGGTGGCCTTTTCCTGCTGCTTCACCGCCTTGGCCACTAGATCATAGACCTGTTCCACTGCCTCAGGCGATCTATCCTGCTCCAAAAGGGTCTTGGCGACGGCGAGGTTAAGAAGTGGGGTGGTGTCGTGGTGGTGGCACGGCAGATGGCATGGGTAGGCTAAAGTATGGGGCCAATGGATGCTAGAGGGATCTGGGGAGGGAAGATGTAGTTGATTCTACACACAAAAGACTAAGGTAAAGATCTTTATTTCTCCTTCCTTGGGCTAAAAGTGCTCCTTGAGCTGTCTACAAGTAGAGAGGGAGAACTTTACCAGCCTAACGGTACTAAATGAGTCGATGCCCTTCTCAGAGTCCAAGCCTCTCCTTATAAAGGAGAACCTAGGGCTCCTCTAGGGCTGACGTGGCAAAGCATATTCGAGGAATATGCTTGTCCCAATATAGTAACTCGGCGGCCTCCTTTCCGTGTCGCCCCTCTAACGACGGCAAGGTTCTAGAGGACCCCACCTGCATGCCTCGGGCTTCAGGACTGTCACCTCCGTGACCTCCTTCTGCCCCTCTGTCGCTCTACACCTTGTCCTTTGTGCTTGGCTCTGCTCAGATTCTCCCTAGCCTAGGCGTGACTGTCACCTCCGTGATGAACCCGTTTGAGAAAAGCAAGAGTGATTGGGCTAAAGATCTTCAGATAATGCTGAGCTATATTCGCCGTAAGCTTCTGACCGCGTCCGAGTTATCTTTTTCCCTTTCTTACTGTTGACCGACGCACTTTTGTTTTGCGCAGATCATTTTCCAGAAGCTAAGCCCGTGAGCTCTAAAGCGGTGATTAATGCACGTGTGCGCCGAGGCGTTCCTGCTGATGCGAACTCAGAGTACTCGATGGAAGATTTCTTGGTTGCTGTTGGCGCTGTTGTTGGTCCGATGAAGATTATGGGCAGGGATTTGGTGCAGGCAGCTATCCAAGCCTACCATGTTCTCTAGCCGAATACTTCTGGGACTCCTGATATTGATGAGGTCAAAGTATTGGTGGAAAGATTAATGGCATCTGAAAAACAGCTAAGTCTTTGGAGGAATCCGCCGGACGAGCTGGTGCTGATATGGCTCTCACAGTCATTATGTCATGGTATGAGGATATTTCCCTTGATACCTTGATAAATTTGCGCACTGGTTCCCGTTGGGTTGAGGACCCAGAATTTGTCGCTCTCCGGCAAGCTCGTGCCCTCCAGCTTGTTGAGTATGTAGACGTGCATAACTGTAATGAGGGGCCGAGTTTTCTTCCTGACCCGGCAGACGAGGTCGAAGTTGAGGATGCCTCTGATGATATCTCAGCCGAACAGGGCGAAGATGAGGGTGACTCGGCTACTTCTGGTGATTCCAGCTCGAGCTCAGGTGGAAATGGCGACGCGCGATCCTCCTCCAAAGGTACTGGGAATTCCACGGCTCAAGCTGATGTTTCTCAACAGCCTCGGGTTTCCTCCGAAGTCGCTCCTGGGTCTGTGGAGGGCGAGGCAACTTCGGTCGAAGTACCACCTACCTCGGAGTGCCCAGCTCCTGATCAAGTCGTTGCCTCTCCAGTTAAAAAACTCTAAGTCATTTCTTATCCCTGGTATGCCGGGCGTATGATGTGTGTCAAACATTTGTCCGTCTTTTTGTGTGGTATGAACCTATTTTGCCTGTCGCCGCTGAGGCACACGCGGTTGTAATTGTTATCATTTTGTTTAAACTGATCCTTGTTTGTCCGAATATTTGCTTTCATAGCCTTCAATTTCTTGAATTTGGAGTGTATGTTTGCCTTTGCCCTACCGTGGTTCGGCGTCCAATATTGCCTGACTTTGATAATCTTCACCACTTGACCACTGTGGTTTGGACTATTAATCTGGGCGTAAATCTCGAAGGCCGTGTTTGGGGAGAGCGAAATAATATCACTCTGGGTGCCGAGGTTTGATACCCACTCTTGTAACAAGGGATAACCCATACTTAGAAATAATATAGGGTAGTCCCCGAGCCACTGCTCAAGGCAACGAGGTTTAATACATAAACCAAACTTAGAAACAATATAGGGCAGTCCCCGAGTCACTGTTCAAGGTGCCGAGGTTTAACACATAACACAAAATCAAAAAACAACATATGGCAGTCCCCAAGCTACTGCTCTAGGCGCCGAGGTTCAATACATAAACCAAACTTAGAAACAATATGGGGCAGTCCCCGAGTCACTGCTCAAGGTGCCGAGGTTTGATACATAGCATAAAATCAAAAACAACATATGGCAGTCCCCGATCCACTGCTCAAGGCACCGAGGTTCAATACATAAACCAAACTTAGAAACAATATAGGGCAGTCCCCGAGCCACTTCTCAAGGTGCCGAGGTTTAACACATAACACAAAATCAAAACCAACATATGGCAGTCCCCGAGCCACTGCTCTAGGCGCCGAGGTTTAATACATAGATGATGCTTCGTCCTGAAGCGTCACTTTATGATTTGTCATAGATGACTCCTATGAGTAGAATGGACGAAGCAAAGCTACGTTCCATGGTATTTTCGACTCTTCGCCGGCTTTGTCTGCCTTGTTCTTTCCTGGTGACTAAGCATCGATTAGGTAATACGCAGCATTGTGCAATGCTTTGCTCACGATGAATGGTCCTTCCCATGGGGGCGACAGTTTGTGCATGCCGGCCGTGCGTTGCACCAGTCGGAGAACTAAATCTCCTTCTTTAAACACTCTCGGATTTACCTTCTTGCTGTGATATCGTCGCAAGTCTTGCTGATAAATAGCTGATCTTGATAGCGTCAGCTCCCTGGCTTCTTCTAGCAGATCGACATCATCCTGCCGAGCTACTTCATTTACCTCAGCGTTTGTATATTGGTTAACCCTTGGCGAGTCATGTATTATGTCGGCTGGAAGCACAGCTTCTGCTCCATATACCAGAAAAAATGGAGTATAGCCTATTGATCTGTTTGGGGTAGTCCTGAGGCTCCATAATACTGCTGGTAGTTCCTCGATCCAACACCCTGCCGACCTTTGTAGTGGCTCGACGAGTCGTGGTTTTATTCCGGACAATACTAGTCCATTAGATCTTTCTACTTGCCCGTTAGATGCTGGGTGAGCCACCGATGTGACATCTAGTCGTATGTGCTTCTCTTGACAAAATCTAGCGAAAGCTCCTTCGGCAAAGTTTGTACCGTTGTCTGTAATAACACTGTGTGGGTAACCATATCTTAAGATAATATCTTTGAGGAATTTCACTGCTGTGGGCCCATCACATTTCTTTATTGGTTTTACCTCAATCCATTTTGTGAATTTGTCCACCATGACTAAGATGTGGGTCATCCCGCCTCGGGCCGGCTTAAATGGTCCTACCATATCTAAGCACCATACAGAAAATGGCCAAGTAATTGGTATCGTTTTTAACTCGGACGATGGCATATGTATTTTGCTGGCATATCTCTGGCAACCATTACATTTTTCGACCAGTTCTTTGGCCTCTTTCAACGCTGTTGGCCAATAAAACCCATGCCTGAATGCTTTGGCCACTAAAGCTCTGGACGAGGCGTGATGATTGCATTCTCCTTGATGTATATCTAGGAGGATCTCCTGGTCTTCCACCAAGCTCACACATCTTTGCAACACACTTGTGACGCTCCTTTTATACAGCTCATTGTTTATGATTGTGTAGGCTTTAGCTCTTCTTACTGTCTGTCTTGCCAATATCTCGTTATTCGGCAAAATCGCATCTTTAAGGAAAGATAATATGGGTTGTGCCCATCTTGGTGTGATTTTTTCTGGTGTAATCTTACTATATATTTCCATATTTTCTGCTGACATAACTACCTCGGAGTTCTCCATATTCATCCTTGCATCAGCCGGCTTCATTTTCGGAAATTCCGGGTTACATTCCTTGTCAACTTCCATCGGCACATTATCTTCTCTTGATTTTGCCAGAATAAATATGGATTCGGACTCTGGAGACGGTGTTATTGATGGCTTCCTCAGGTGCTCTAGGGCGATACCTGGGCGAATTGACTGTCTGGTTGATCCGAGTTTTGACAATGTGTCTGCGGCGTCGTTTTCTGCCCGAGGTATATGATGAAATTCACATCCATCGAAGTATCCACTGAGTTTTTGCACATGAAACCTATACAAGGCCATATTGTCATCTAACGCATCCCAATTTCCTGAGACTTGATGTACTACTAGATCTGAATCTCCATAGCACAAGATTCGGCGTATGCCAATCTCTTTCGCCACCTTCAATCCATGGACGAGTGCTTCATATTCGGCTACATTGTTTGATGCGGCAAAATGTATTTGCAACACCTATCTCAACTGATCTCTTTTTGGCGAGGTTAACACTATCCCTGCCCCCAAACCATTTCTTAGTTTGGAACCGTCGAAGTGCATCGTCCAATAATTCGGATCCGGCAATGGTGGCTCATATTGTACCTCGGCCCAATCTACGAAGAAGTCGGCCACAGCCTGAGATTTGATTGCATCTCGCCTATCGAATTGCGGAGCATAAGGTGACAATTCAATTGCCCATTTTGCTATTCGGCCACTTGCATCTTTGTTGCTCAATATGTCGGCTATGGGTGCTTCACAGATCACTTTGATGGGGTGCTCTTCGAAGTAATGTTTAAGTTTCTTTGCTGACATGTACACCCCATATACCATCTTCTGATAATGTGGGTAATTTTGTTTTGAGGCTGATAGTACCTCGCTTAGGTAATACACCGGCCTTTGTACTGATTTATCATCTTCAATTCGCTCCACCACAATCACAGCGCTCACTACTCTGTTCGTGGCGGCTATGTAAAGTAACATAGGCTCTTTTGACAATGGAGACGCCAAGACTGGCGTTGTGACCAACATCTTTTTCAATTTATGGAATGCATTGTCTGCTTGTGGCGTCAAAATGAACTTATCAGATTTTTTCATCAATTGATAAAGTGGTAGTGCTTTCTCTCCCAGCCGACATACAAATCGGCTAAGCGAGGCTAAGCAACCTGTGAACTTCTGTACGTCATTTAGACATCTCGGCAATTCCATCCTTTTCACTGCTTTTATCTTAGTTGGGTTGGCCTCTATACCTCGGCTAGATACGAGAAAACCGAGCAGTTTTCCCGCAGGCACACCGAAAGTGCATTTTTCCGGGTTAAGTTTCATTCAGAACCTTCTCAGGTTCGCGAAAGTCTGTCGGATATCATCCAGTAGCGTTTTGCTTTCTTTGGTTTTGATAACCACATCATCTACATACACTTGTACATTCTTCCCTATCTGGTCATGTAGACATTTTTGCATACATCTCTGATATGTTGCCCCCGCGTTTCGCAGGCCGAATGGCATGGTGCGATAGCAATAAGCCCCGTACGGGGTAATAAACGCAGTCTTTATTTGATCGGCCGGATTTAACGGTATCTGGTGAAAACCAGAATACGCGTCTACAAATGACAATAGTTCACAACCAGCGGTCGAATCAATGACCTGGTCTATTCTAGGTAAGGAAAGGGATCTTTTGGACACGCCTTGTTCAGGTTCGTGTAATCGATACACATTCGCCACACAATAGCTACATTTGGATCATCCTTCTTCTTTTCCACCAGCACCGGGTTCGATAGCCAATCCGGATACAGCACCTCCATGATGAACCCGACCGCAAGGAGCCGAGCTATTTTGTCCCCTATTATTTTTCTCCTGTCTTCGGTGAAGCGGCGGAAAGGTTGCTTCACCGGTCTTGCTCCTGGCCTTACATTCAGAGATTGCTCATCCAACTCCCTCGGCACACTTTGCAGATCCTGAGTTGACCATGCAAAGATATCCCGATTCTCACGAAGGAAGTTGGTGAGCTCGCTTTCCTATTTAGCATCTAGGCCGGCACCAATGGTGACGGTGCACTCTGGGAACTGCTCATCTATCTGGAACTTTTTTGTTTTTTAGTCGGCTGAAAGGAGACACTTCCATGCGGGTTGGCTAATGCCGGCATATTCAGTTGTGCCGACTGAGCGAGGGCCGCTACCTCCTGAATCCTTCTTTTTTCTCTTGCTATTACCAATGACTCGGCCAGATTTGATCTGGCTGAAGCACATTCCATTGACTTCATGTAATCCCCTGCTACTGTTATCACCCCTTGTGGTCCGGGTAACTTCATTTTCAGGTAAGTTATGTGACACCTGCCCATGAATTTGGCCAATGCTGGCCATCCGAGTAAGGCCTGATAGCAACTCTCTACATTCACCACTTCAAACTCTAAATTTTTTGCTCTGCAGTTATCTCTTGTGCCGAATAACACATCCACTCGAACCTTTCCAATGGGTTCGCATGAAAGCCCTGGTACTATCCCATGAAACATGGTCCTCGTGGATTGCAGCATGTTCTGCGATATTCCGAGTTTATGCGTTGTATCTTTGTACATGATATTGATACTGCTCCCATTGTCAATGAGTACTTTTGAAAATTTCACATTAATGCTTGGTCCGACGAATGTCGGATCTAGCACGAGTGCATACGATCCTGGACTCGGCATTATTTTGGGGTGATCCTTTATGCTCCACGTTATTTCTTGGTCTGACCAAGGCACATATCTTGGTACTGCCGGCATAACTGCATTCACTTCCATATCCCGGCGCTGTACACTTTGCCTGTCTTGCTGTTCTGTTGTGAACACGCAATATGATTGATGATGTTCTCTGTAATCGTTGCGTCCATTACTTCCTGGATTTGTCCTTCCATCCGGACCCTGGTTTATCACTTGATGCACTGCATCTCTCCGGTCCGAATTTTCATACCTCGGGGGAGGAGGCGGTAATATCAGTTGCTGTGCATTTGCTCCAGTCAACTGTGGCTGATGCTGCTGATGTGCCTGGAGGGGCGTTGCTTGCATGCCTGTGGGGTTACCCATTGCATTTTTCATCCAGGCACACTGGCGAGTTGTATGATTGGCCGGCCTGGCCGGGTTTGACGTGTGAAATTTACACGGCTGATCTAACAGACTCAAACGTGTACTTCGGCCTCTCCTGCCATTGCTTCTTTTGCTCTGGTGTCCACTATCTTTTCCCTTCATTCCTTGGTGTCCATTGCTGAGGACCATTCTTTTGCCGCTGATTGTTTCCGTGACTCGGCTGATCTTGCACTACTGCTGCCACCTGAGTTGAACCATATCTATAATCCGGTCTTTCTTCTCTTCTTCTTCCTCTGAAATCATTGCGCCTGGATGACCCGGCCACATCTCTTGTATATTGATCTTGATGTTCCCGATGATCTGCTGACATTAATTCTGGTTGCGTCGGATCTCCCAACGCATAGGAATCCGCTATCCTGATGGTTTCTGCCAAAGTGGTTGGCATATCTCTTTGCAGTCGCTGCCATAATACACTGGCATAGCGGCATCCTTGATCGAACCAAGCTATTGCCTGTGATTCTATAACTCCCACACACTAATTTCTCAGGTTACACCACCGAGTCAAGAATTCTCTGTCTGTCTCATTCGGCCTTTGCTTGCACATGGCTAGCTGCTACGGCCTGTTTGGCCTCTTGTAAGTACTGGTGAAGTTGCTAACGAACATTTCTTCAAAATCCAACCAACAGTTGATGCTGCCTACTGGCAGGTTATTCAGCCATACTCTAGCTGGTCCTTCCAACATTTGCGGGACATATCGTACTGCCCATCGTAAGTTTCCACCAGCTATTTTTACAACAGTGGCATAATCGATCAGCCAATCCTGTGGTTTGGTGCTCCCATTATATGTTTTTGTGCCTCTTGCCAACTAAATGTTCGGCACAGGCGGCTCGCCCATGATCCGAGGTCCGAAGCATGCCGGACCTGGTGGACCCTGTTCTTCTAGCAGTTCGGACCGGTATAGCCGGTCCAGCTTCACTCTGGTGTCAGTTGACGGCAAATCTCTGTACAGAACTCTTTCCTGCATTCCATAGTGGTTATTTCCACCATGAATCGCATACTCCATCTCGGAATAACCATCATTATACCTCTCATTCACCTGATTGTGGCGAACTGGTCTCACTTCTCTTTCCTGCCGAGGTTCATGTCTTGGCTGCGGGTTGGGTGGCGGTTCTCTCCTTCCTTCGACCGGGATATTGTTCTCGTGATTCCCTCTTCCGAGTTCTCCTCTTCCGAGATCTCCATTGCCTCGGCTTCCGCTGCCTTTCTCGGCATGGCCGGGGTTTCTCTCGCCACTATTACCTCGGCTTCCATTGCCTTTGTTCTCATTTGCTTTTCCGGCTATCGTCGGATCATATGGAACAATTTGCTTATTTCTCTTTCCCGAAGTTACCGCTTTGTCTTTTCGTGCATTGTTTCCGGGCGAGGATTCTGCTGCCACAGATAAGGCAGGTGCTGCACCAGCCGAGTGAACCATTCGCGAGGCACCTGGCCTTGCCGGGTCTGCCATGAACATTTCTTCATTCTGCTGGTTCGCAATGCGTACCAACTCATTCACTCTTTCTTGTTGTTTCTGCCGGGCTTCGCCGGTCAATCCTTCTAACTCTAATGCAGCGGCATTTGCTGCCCTCAGGTTCTTTGCCGATGTACTGTACCTCGGCAAGCCTAGATCAACTGATTCTGCCTTATGAGCATCATGCTCCTTGTTGATATCATCTATGAGGTTCTTTCCTCTTAATCTCAACTCGTCAACCCGCTCGGGGGCGACGTAAAGCTTGTTTGCCCTGGCATATTCTCGCAGGGTCCTGTTTAAGGACTCCCGCAAGGCCGACACCTTTTTTGCCTCTACCAGCACTTTCTGCCTGGTCTCTTCTAACTCTGCCTGAGCATTAGCCGGATCAAGTATCGGTGCTACAGGTGTAGTCAGATTATCTATAGTTGCCTGGAGAATGTTTTCGGGTTTTTCCAGAGGTGGCCCTCTTACCCTTGGTTCCTTTGGGGTTGTCTCCTGCGTCTCGGCCTGGTTGGCCGTTGAAGGAATTACCTCGGTGGGCTGTGGAGCTGTCTGCTTGGGATCCACCTGCACACCCGTCGTCGAATCCCTGCTTGATCTGGCGCCCGCTGCTACTGCCTGCACCCCGGCTGCGACCATCACCTCGACGCTGCTGACAGGGCGCACTCCGCGCGGACTGTTTATGGCGCTAAGGGGAGGTTCTCCTGCAACAACAACCTGGTGAGGATAAACGCCGGAGACGTCGACGCCGACGTAGATCTGGTGCATGCCCAAGTTGATGAATACGCCGTTGCGTGGACGAGTTTTTCCCTTGAAGCTGCCTGCGTTGTCGCTGACGTAGTCACAGAGATCAAGTCTTCGTACTAAGCCAGAGACAATGCGCTCGCCAGTGTTGATGAAGTTTCCCGTCCGGATCATGACTCCAGCTAGCACCGCTGCTGGCCCCACGGTGGGCTCCAACTGTCGTGGTGGTGGCACGGCAGATGCCATGGGTAGGCTAAAGTATGGGGCCAATGGATGCTAGAGGGATCTGGGGAGGGAATATGTAGTTGATTCTACACACAAAAGACTAAGGTAAAGATCTTTATTTCTCCTTCCTTGGGCTACAAGTGCGCCTTGAGCTGTGTACAAGTAGAGAGGGAGAAATTTACCAGCCTAACGGTACTAAATGAGCCGATGCCCTTCTCAGAGTCCAAGCCTGTCCTTATAAAGGAGAACCTAGGGATCCTCTAGGGCTGGCGTGGCAAGCATATTCGAGGAATATGCTTGTCCCAATCTAGTAACTCGGCAGCCTCCTTTCCGTGTCGCCCCTCTAACGACGGCAAGGTTCGAGAGGACCCCACCTGCATGCCTCGGGCTTCAGGACTGTCACCTCCGTGACCTCCTTCTGCCCCTCTGTCTCTCTGCGCCTTGTCCTTTGTGCTTGGCTCTGCTCAGATTATCCCTAGCCTGCGACTAGAGTTTGACTATTGGCATCTCCTTCTCCTGCAAGCTTCATATCATTCGGCCCTGTCTCGCATAACTCGGCTTGGCCTTCACCTGCATTAAGATTATTCGGGCTAACCCGACCGACTTACGCAGCATCCCGGCCGGGTAATGCCTTGCTATTATCATATGGGTCCTACTTATTCACACCTCGGCCGACCTTTACAGGATTCGGCCGATTTAGAGTGTAACTCGGAAACTGGACGGGGAATCTCCTTTCGTCTTTCCCCGTCCTTACCCTATCCGGGGTCACCTCCCCAACAGGTGGGCATCACCTGCTTGCCTTCACTGTCAATGTAAGGCTTGGCTTGTGCTGGCTTCAAGGGAGCCCATCCTAGGTTGCGCCGTACACCAGGATCGTTGATGACGCGAGCCGGAGCTTTCTTGGCCTTCTGCTGCTGCAGCAAAGTCTTGTACTCGGCCTCCATTGCTCTAGCTTTCTCTATGGACTTCTGTGCATTGACCAGATCTCGATCTAGCTTAGCGCCTTGCTCCGCGATGGCCTGCGCTTCCTCCAGCAGCTGCTGGCGCTTCTCGTCAAGCTGGGTCACGTTCTGGACATGAGCAACGGTCAGTGGCTCGACGAGGAGATTGCCGTACATCACTCTATCAGCTGGAGTAACTTGGGATGCTGCAGACGTAGATGCTGGAGGCGGCAAGTTTGTGGTGTATTTGTTGCCCGGGCCGGTGCCGAGTTCCTGCGGCTGCTGCACTGGGTTAGGCGGAGGAGGCATGACTTTTGCGCGATCATCGTCAGCAGCGATAAGTGGCCCCTTCCCCTTTTCCAGCGCTGTAGGCGGAGCTCGTCCGGGTTGATATTCATCCATCGTCTTCCCAATGGTGACGAACACCCCTCGAGATGTGACGGTGTTGTTGGCTTGCTCGTCACGCGAGTACTCCTCCTCCATCTCCTGCATAGCGGAGTCTAGCTCTTCTGGACTGAAATCTATCTCCTCTGAATCTGCAATGAAGTCAACATAAAGCGTGTTAATGATAGTGTCGGAGGGTTCCAGGACTTCCTCGATGACGGGCGGTGGAGGTGCAACGGCAGCGATGATGACTGGAGGTGGCGGCGCGGCTGCGACGATGGCGGCCGGAGGCGGTGGCTGAATCGGAGGTTCTTCGTCTATGAGCGCAAGTGCTTTCTAGGCTTCTGCATCAGCCTCCGCATAGTTGTTGACGGTGCTCACCATCTGTTCAAGGGTAAGGCGTCCTGTTGCCTGCTGTCGTCTTAGAGAATGCCGGAGAAGCGTGCCACGGTCCAGTCCTTCCACGAAGTGATACAAAGCGTTATCATCGAGGTAGTGGGCTAGATCGGCTCGTATACGGAGCCACCTGGCCAGGTAATCGCGGGGGTTTTCGCCTTCTCTCTGAACGCAGCGCGCCAGATCGAAGATGGTAACCACGCCGACGAACTTGGATCTCTGCTGTCCAGACGCGCGGGCGAAGCCGGCGGATTTGCAGTGATCTTCCACCTTTATATCCTGCACAAGGGTGGTTTGGGTGGGCCTTGAATTTTTTCGATCTTTGCCGGCAAACTCCGAAGAGAGATCCGACATCGATCATTCCGCGAACGTATCCTGCCCGTAGGCGGTCCGTGCGGGCCTTGAATTTTTCCGATCTCTGTCGGCAAACTCCGAATAGAGATCCGACATCGATCCTTCCGCGAACGCATCCTGCCCGTAGGCGGTCAGTGCGGGCCTTGATGCTCCTCCGACTCCCAGGGAACTAGTGCCCGAGTCGGTTTCGCCGATGAAGAGGTGGATGTCTCCGATAGGAACAATCGAACACCGCGTAGGGTTCGTCTTTGCCGGGATCCAGAACTCGTCAGGAGGGAAGATCGGAACATTGTCATAGAAGAGAACACGACCAATGGCTACGGTTTCGCCGATTCCCGCGAAGATCTTGGTCCTCGCCCGCTAAAGATCCTGAAGCGCCTCTTTCCCCATGGTGGGCGCCAACTGTCGTGGTATTGCCGACGTGTATGCCATGGAGGGGTCCTCACAGTGCGTGTTTAGAGACATGGGGGAAGGCGGACGGTTGACGGGTACGAGGTAACACAGCTTACCCAGGTTCAGCTCCCACGACGGTGGCGGAATCCTACTCCTGCTATAAATCACTATAAGGGAAATACGCCGAGTTACAGAGATAGGTTCGATGTGCGAGGTTGTATGAATCGATGCCCTAAAGGCTCCCATAGGCCCGACTTATTTTGTCGCCAGGTCCTAGGGTTATAGGGAAAAGTCCTAGCCGGACAGGTTACAGAGTCCTACACCGTCTATTACTAGTCTTGTGTATCTTGCACTCCAAGGCTCCGGGTACGTCGGTGACTCCAACCGTAGCCTTCCTTTATCCGGCATGGGCCTCCCTTCTGGATCCATCTAACTGGGCCGCCCAGCAGGCCATAGGCCATGCTACCAACCGTGGGCCACCCGGGTTATCCGGATAAATGACATGCTATGAGGATACCCATATAGCATATCCCCAACAGGAGTATATGCTTGACGAAATATAAGTTGGCAATCTCATGTCCCTTGAGTACGAGGGCCACTCCTCATGCTACTCAACTTTGGTTACCGGTAAGTTCTTTTCATTGTAAGTACATGTGTAGCATAAAGAACCGCCAACAGGGTACCCCTTGCACATGGTACAAGAGCTATCCCATAACCAAAATAACAAGGCAAGCAGACAATGAGCATATCAGCGATCTTTTTATTTACTATGTGCATAGCTTTTTATTAAGGATGCTTCACAGAATGCTCACTATCGTGATGTTTCAAGTTTCCACCATGATTAGTCATGGCTTAGGCTAGCGGCCCAGGCGTTTCTCTAACACACATACATCACTCCATGGACTTACAAGATCCCTCTTTATGACGTACAGGTGCAATGTTTAAAGCGTTCACCGTGACAGCACGGTTCTGCTAATTCCAACATATAGATGCAAGCATATAATATCGATGATACAATGGTTCAAGTCTATTAGGGGCAAGAAAATAAGGTGTGCCATCAAGTTCGTGAGAGCTTTACTAACTAGTTTTCACATAACAAAATACTTTTTAATTTGAAAGATAGATGAAGCTTGAGAATTTGCTTCAAATAAAAATTACTAATAGGTAGATATAGTGGACACAAGTGGCACAGGTTTTGGTTCAAAAGGATTGGAAACATGAGAAGTGTGCCTTCACAAAACAGGTTTTTGGCTAGCAAGGCTAGGTGGCAAGCAAAAGAGTTGAAAGAAACAAGCAAACCTACAAGTGATAATGGCAAACGTGCAATCTTCCTTTAAGACACAAAAGATCTTAAATAAAGAATACTAAGCTTATGAGCCAACAAGAAAGAAAATAAATGATACAAAATACCTATAAGCTTTTTCTCTCTTTCTTTCAAACCTCAAAAAGTGTTACCACTGACCAGAGCTTGGTTTGCCAAAACCAATTTAGGTCTACTTGATGCTCCCAAAGTGATGCCAATATTGATCAAAAAGATCCATCATATAATAGAGGTTGCAAACTAAAATAAGAAGTGCAAAAAGTAAAAGATGAAACTTCTCATTAATATTCCATAAAGGCACTCACACCAAGG
Organism: Avena sativa; assembly: GCA_916181665.1. Classification (NCBI taxonomy): domain Eukaryota; kingdom Viridiplantae; phylum Streptophyta; class Magnoliopsida; order Poales; family Poaceae; genus Avena; species Avena sativa. The sequence goes on along the minus strand of OV702284.1, from coordinate 357,440,878 downwards.
GATACATAGATAACCGACTAAAGGAGAGATACTTCCACATGCAAACCAAAATATAAGATAACCTCTCTACCAAAGACACGAATCCACTAAAAAGGTAAAAGATGAAAGATAATGATGGTGATACCGCGGCACTCCCACCAAGCTTGGAACAAGCCAAGGGGATGCCAAACCTGATGACGAATTACTGCCTCGGTGGTGGTGGTGTTCCCTTGTTTAGGCTCAGAAAAACCTCCAGCATCTTACGAAGCCTGTTATTCTCCTCTTGAAGCATATCCACCTTCATCCTCAAAGCACGGTACTTATCACAAAACTCGTCAGTGGTTCGAAGGGATTCCACTGCCTCAGGGTGGGATCTGAAGTCTAGAACGGAGGCTATTATCCCCTGCATGTTACGATAAAAAGCACGTCCAGTGTTAATTGCTCCTACAAAAGTATGTTTCCTTGCCCTTTTCCCTGCGGCGGTTTGTTCTTCCAACTTTATCTCCTCCACGGGCTTCTTGCCTTTAGCGTTGGTGGAGACCATGGTGCTCTAAACTTGAGAAGATTTCCTGACAGAAACAGATCAAAACGAAAACACGACGAGAACACGATGCATGAACCTCGGGGGATCCGGGGGGTATATATTGCAAAGTTTCAATGCATAAGGAAGGTTCTGATACAAAAACAAGGTGGAGATGGAGCTCGGGGGAGGCACACCCCCTCCAGGCGCGGCCAGCTGAGGCCCGCGCCTAGGGTGAGTTTGGCCACCCCGGCCTCCGGTTCCTCCTCTGTTCCGTCTCGTAACTTGCCTTATCTATTAAAAACATCAAAAATATAAAAAGATTAGGCTTTCAGGAACCTTCTATTTTTACCACTTTTACCTATTCAAAGACGAACTCTGCAGACTCCTTTTCTCCTTCTCCTGGAAATTCCTTTTCTCACAAGGCAATACACAAACTTCAATGGAAACATTAGTGTAAGAAAAAACAATAAACCTTTAGATTCACACTTCAACTGAAATTCATCAAAACAAAATCTTCTATAAGAGGCAAATGCAAATGATAACAGAAATCTGTAAAACAGACCAGCAAGTAAAGATTGATTTTTTCGAAAACCTTATATTGCTCAAATCAAAAAGTGCAAAACTAATGAAAGTTAGGTAACAACTTGGAGAACAAGATCAGAAAAATACAGCTCCATCCAACGTACTTAGCTCCCTCACGAATTTTTACAATGTAGCACAAAAATCTGTCCCAGAACAACCACTTTTCACAACTCGTCTACTTATCAAAATTAGTTGAACTTGACACAAAAACCAAAACAAAAAGGATAAGGAGCGGTTATTACGGAGGTAATAACTTCCAAGACTCAACCAAACTCTTGGGTTATCTCCCAACAAGTACTTTTCTTTAATGCTTTTAAATTAGGCTTGAAACTTTCAAAGATGCTCACATAGGATATATATATCTGGAGTGAAAGAGAGTATCAAGAAGCAAACAACCAACACATTTGAGTCTAACCCACTTCCTATGCATGGGGGTATCATGAGAAAACAAATTGTTGAAACAAAAAACCACTAGCATAGGAAGACAAAACAAATGCAACTTCAAAGCTTTCAACATAAAACAGGGAAACTTAACATTATTGAGATGCATAAAACCATGTTTCCCTCTCTCATAATAACTTTCAGTAGCACTTTGGATAAAGTTGACAATATAACTATCACTGGCAACAACTTTATCATCAGAAGAGTATACTTACAATCACTAAAAAGAGGCCCAAGGTCATAAACTAGATCAATAGAAGCAAGTTGTTCCATCCTGAAATCTTCATTAGGCAAGCTATTTTCACAAGGAGCTTTAGCAAATTTGGAAAATTTAAACTCATAAGAATCTCCATCAAACTTAGTTAAAACTTTTTCCTTCTTACAATCTATAATAGCTCCACAAGTGTTCAATAAAGGTCTACCAAAAATGATAGGACAAGTTTTGCTAGCTGCTAAATTAAACACTAAAAAATCAGCAGGATATTTAATCTTTTCACAAAAAACCTCCACATATCTTACAATACCAATAGGGCAAATGATATTCTTATTTGCAAGGTGAATAAACACATCAATTGTTGGGGATATGCTATATGGGTATCCTCATAGCATGTCTCTTATCCGGATAACCCAGGTGGCCCACACTTGGTAGCATGGCCCATGGCCTGCTGGGCGGCCCAGTTAGATGGATCTAGAAGGAAGGCCCATGCCGGATAAAGAAAGGCTACAGAGGAGTCACCGACGTACCCGGAGCCTTGGAGTGCAAGACATGTTAGACTGATTGTATACTGTGTAGGACTCTGTAACCTGTCCGGCTGGGACTTTCCCTGTAACCCTAGGACCTGGATACTATATAAGTCGGGCCTATGGGAGCCTTTAGGACAAGACACAACATACACCTCGCATAGCGAACCGATCCCTGTAACTCGGCGTATTGCCATAATAGTGATTTATAGCAAGAGTAGGATTTCGTCACCGTTGTGGGATCTGAACCTGGGTAAGCTGTGCTACCTCGTACCCGTCAACCGTCCGCCTTACCCCACGTCTCTAAACACACACTATGAGGATCCCTCCATGGCGTACTCGTCGGCAATACCACGGGTATTGCTCCCAGGTCACTCCAGCTGATAGAGTGATGTACGGAAATCTCCTCGTCGATCCCATGACCGTGGCTCATATTCGCAATGTAGTCCAGCTTGACGAGAAGCGTCAGCACCTTCTAGAGGAAGAGCAGGTCATCACGGAGCAAGGCGCTAAGCTGGATCGAGATCTGGCCAACGCGCAGAAGTCAATAGAGAAAGCTAGAGCAATGGAGGCCGAGTACAAGACTCTGCTACAGCAACAGAAGGCTAAGAAAGCTCCGGCTCGCGTTATCAACGATCCTGGTGTACGGCGAAACCCAGGATGGGCTCCCTTGAAGCCGGCGCAAGCCAAGCCATACATTGACAGCGAGGGCAGACAGGTGATGCCTACCCCTCTCCTCAACCTCGTCGTCGCCAAGACCCTTCTGGAGCAGGATAGATCACCCGCAGCTATGGACCAGGTCTACGACCTTGTGGCCAAGGCAGTGAAACAGCAGGAAAAGGCCACCTCTCAGAGGCTTGAGTCTGACCCAACATTTTGCCAGTCTAGACAGTCGATGCCGCCAAGGGATAGATATCCTCATGATGTCGGGTCCCAGACGGGTTCATCAGAACGAAGACACAGGGATGCGAGTAACAAGAAGGACGTTGTCCCCATATCCTTCGACCATGGGGGAAAGGCTCAACTCGTCGCCCATCTCCACCACCCCTCTCTCCCCAACATCACAAAGACCCCAAGGCTCATCGTCGTATGGATATGCCTCTGCCAAGGCAGAGCGGCATCGTCATCCGCGACAACACAAAGCAGACCCGTCATGACGGAAAGCAAAACCAAGGACACAAGAGTAGGTCGCGTCATGACCCTCCACGCCCGACAAGCAACCGCGACAAGCGTGTGGCATCGCAGGATGGTAACCCACCGCCACCTCCACCTCTGTCTCCCCCTAGCAGCCACCATGGCGGAGGAGGCCCGTGTCGTTCACGCAGCCCATCCCCTGATGGCAAGAAGAAGAAAAGAAGCCGAGAGCCATGCGACTCACGTTCACGCTTGGACAAGATTCATGAGGCCCAGGAAGGACAATACTTGGGACGACGTTGCTTTGGACCTGTAATACGAACCGCAACTTACCCCAAGGGTTTCCGGATTGACAAGACCATCAAGCCCTATGACGGCACCGCCAAACCAGCTACGTGGTTGCAGGATTATGGCAACGCGATGGAGATCGCCGGGGGTAACCCCAAAGTCGCCGTCAAGTACCTCCCCCTGATGCTGGCGGGCACAGCCGGACAATGGATTGATGACTTGCCGGAGAAATCCATTTGCAACTAGTTGGACATGCAAGAAGAGTTCACCAAGAACTTCGAGGGTATGTATAAGCGTCCCTGTACTGTGAGCGATCTACAGCAGTGCATGCAGGAGAAAGACGAGTATCGCGCCTACCTCTCTCGCTGGCTGGATATGAAGTATTCATGCGCAGGAGTGCATGCCCAGACCGCCATGGCCGCTTTCATCGATGGATTGGAGAAAGGTACGTTGCTCCGACATAAGTTGAAGCGCTTGCAGGACAATCACCGGCTAGATCTCAACCAGATGATCCAGCTAGCTAGTGAGTTCGCAGCTGCCGACGACGATGCTCGCAGCTCCTTGCCAGCAACGGCCATTCCAACCCAAGCTAGGAGGAACAACAGCACCAAGCGAAGATCCCGCCAGAAGAAAAGAAAACCTTCGACATGGTCGACATGACTTTTGCAGGACGAGGTGATGGCGACATCGTGGCCGAGGAAGGGGGGCTGGTCGTGGGCAGCAGCGAGGAAGTGAAACTACCTTGGCAGCGCTCCGTGTTCCCTAAACCTACGAGAAGTACCGTGATATGCCATGCCTTGTACACCTCGATGCCAACGGCAAAGCCACTCACATCAATCGCCATTGCAAGTTTGTCAACGATCTCAAGGAGGACCCAGAGTCCGGCTACAAATGAAGTCAGAAGAACAGACCGCAAGGCAAGGGCAAGGGGAATAAGAAAGAAGAGGAGTCCAAGGATTCAAGTGACATGGATGAAGATGTTGACCCCAAGCACGCCGCCAAGAGCGATGGCAAGGGCAAGAACCCCTTCAAGAAGAAGGCGGCCGTCTTTCACACTTTTCTTGGGACCCCCACTGTCTGACGACCGAAGACCTCTATGAGGATATTAATGGCCACTCTACCCCTAGTTCCCCAGTACGTGCGCTGGTCGAAGATTCCAATTACTTGGGACAGGAAGGATCACCCAGACCTCATTACTACGGAGAACCAGTACGCCATGGTCATCAACCCCCTGATTGACGGAAATGAGTTCACCAAATGTATGCTGGATAGTGGAAGCAGCATCAACATCATGTACCTGGATACGCTGCACAAGATGAACTTGACGGAGGCTAACCTAAGGCGGACCAACACCATCTTCCACGGTGTAGTTCCTCGTCGGGAGGCTTGGTCTCTTGGGTGCATCATGCTTCAGGTCGCTTCTAGCGATGCCAATATTTACCGCCAAGAACGCATGACCTTTGAGGTGGTCCCCTTCAAGAGCGTGTACCACGTCATATTCGGTCGCGACATCTTCCACGCCTTCATGTCCAAGCCATGCTTCGTCTACAACAAGCTCAAGATACCCGGACCAAAAGAAATCATCACCGTATCCGGAAGCTTTACCAAGGCAAGGGACTACGAGATTGGGGAAGCAGCCTTTGCAGAAGCTGTCCTCTACAGCGAAGAATTCAAGGGGATCCAGAGCAAGGTCGATGCCTCGGAGATTTCGGCGTCGAAGAAGCAGATTTCTGACTCTGCCCTAGCTTTCAAGGCCGCCATTGAAACCAAGCCGGTGGAACTTGTGGTAGGCGATGCCTCCAAGACCACCGCCATTGGGACGAACCTAGATCCCAAATAGGAAAGCGCGCTCTTTGAGTTCCTCCGTGAGAATAAGGACATCTTTGCCTGGCAACCTGCCGACATGAAAGGTGTACCTAGGGAACTTGCCGAGCACAGCTTGAATATTGATACAAAATGCAAACCGGTGAAATAACCTCTACGACGCTTCGGAGACGAGAAGAGACGCGCCATAGGCAAGGAGATAGCTAGGTTACTTAAGGCTAGTTTTATCCGAGAAGTCCTTCACACCCGATGGGTGGCCAATCTTGTACTTGTCCCCAAAAAGGGAACCAAAGAATTAAGAATATGTGTTGATTACACAGGCTTGAACAAAGCGTGCCCCAAAGATCCGTTTGATTTGCCTCGCATTGACCAAGTCATTGACTCGACGGCTGGCTCGGATCTTTTGTGTTTTCTCGATGCATACTCAGGATACCACCAAATTAAGATGAGGAAGTCGGACTAATTGGCCACTTCATTCACCACACCTTACGACATGTTTTGCTATGTCACGATGCCCTTTGGACTGAAAAACGCAGGTGCTACATACCAGCGGACAATGCAGCATTGCTTACACGATCAAATTGGTTGGAACGTTCACGCCTATGTGGACGATATAGCGGTGATGTATAAAAAGTCAAACGACTTAATCTCTGGCTTAAAAGAAACCTTTAATAATCTCCGGAAATACAACATGATGCTTAACCCTCAGAAGTGCGTCTTCGGGGTCCCAGCCGGCAAATTTTTGGGTTTCATCGTTTCCTAGCATGGAATCGAAGTGAACCCGGAGAAGATAGAGGCCATCCTAAACATAAACCGTCCGACATGCCTAAAGGACATACAACGGCTAACAGGTTGCATTGCAGTAGTTAGTCGGTTCGTCAGCCGACTTGGAGAGAAGGCTCTACCGCTGTACAAGTTGCTGAAGAAGGCAGACAAATTTGCATCGACGGATGAAGCAGATGCAACACTGGAGCAGCTAAAGGAGAAACTATCGTCGGAGCCTATCCTTGCAGCACCCAAGCCTATGGAGCCTATGTTAATTTACATGGCGGCCACCAACCGGGTAATCAGCATCGTCGTCGTGGTAGAGCAGAAAGAACCAGGCTATGAGTATGGAGTTCAACGACCATTTTACTATGTAAGCAAGGTCTTGACGGAGTCCAAGCAGCATTACCCACACTACCAGAAGATAGCTTATGGAGTGTTCCTTGCTTCTCGGAAGCTAAGGCACTACTTCCAGGAGAACCCTATCATAGTTGTGAGCAAGGCTCCACTGTCCGACATCATCAACAACAGCGACGCTACAGGAAGGGCCGCGAAATGGGGCATTGAACTTGCCACCTTCGAGATCACCTACAAGAGATGCGACGCTATCAAGTCACAAGCCTTGGCAGATTTTATTGCAGACTGAACGAAGATGCCAGATGCTAACCCAATGCTGGAGCCAGAATACTGGGTGATGCACTTTGACAGATCAAAGCTACTCAATGGCTCAGGGGCTGGTGTACTGTTATAGTCACCAACCGGGGAAAAGCTACACTACGTTCTGCATATCCACTTTGAGGCTACAAACAACATGGCGGGGTATGAAGCACTCATTCACGGACTACGCGTAGCCAAGGATATTGGCATCAAACACATAGTTTGCTGTGGAGATTCCGACTTGGTTGCCCAGCAGGTGGTTGGCACCTGGAACGCGCGGAACCCTATGATGGCGGCATATCACGATGAAGTGTACGAGATAGCCAAGAGCTTCTTGGGCTACGAAGTCAAGTATGTACCTAGGAAGCAAAACAAGGTGGCTGATCTACTGTCTAAGCTTGGATCAGGGCGCAAACGAATTCCGACTGGCATTTTTTCTGGAGCATCTACGGACACCGTCCGTGAAGGGAGCGGACATCGACAACCCGGAGAGAGTGGACTCTTTCGTTCACACAGTGACAAAGGTCCCTCCGGCTTGGGCACAATCATTCATGGAATATCTCATACACGGAACTTTGCCTGACGACGAGGTCGAAAGACGGCAAATAGTATGTCAAGCAAAGGGCTATACCATAATCAATGGACAGCTCTACAAAAGAAGCACCACTGGTGTATACCTTAAGTGTGTTTCCCAGCAAGAAGGTATTGAAATCCTACGTGAGATCCATCTCGGAGATTGCGGGCATCACGCCTCTCCTCTATCATTGGTATCCAAAGCCTTCCGGCAAGGATTCTACTGGCTGACCGCGAAGGCGGACGCCGACAAGATGGTTGAGACATGCATGGGATGCCAGTATTATGCCTGACAACCCCATGTTCCAGCTGAAGAATTGCGAAAAATACCAATTACTTGGCCGTTTGTAGTCTAGGGGCTAGACATGGTTGGTCCATTACAGACGGAACCATGTGGGTTTACGCATATGCTAGCAGCAGTTGATAAATTCACCAAATGGATAGAAGCTAAACCCATTAGAAAGCTTGATGGGGCAACTTCCCTTAGGTTTTTCCGAGATCTAGTGGTGAGATTTGGTCTCCCACATAGCATCATCACCGACAACGGCAGCAACTTGTCACTCGGAGAAGTGGAAGCTTATTGTTGGGACAAGGGCATCTGACTTGACCTAGCATCTATGGCACACCCACAGTCCAATGGACAAGTTGAGCGAGCCAATGGATTAATTCTGCAGGGAATCAAGCCACGTCTAGAGGCACCGCTACATAGAGCAGCTGGAGCCTGGGTGGAGGAACTACCATCTGTGCTGTGGAGTTTACGAACTACACCCAACAGATCCACCGGCTACACCCCTTACTTCATGGTATATGGAGCAGAAGCCATCCTGCCTTCCAACATCCTTCACGATGCACCAAGAGTTGCCGCCTACGACAAAGATGACGCTGAAGAATCCAGACGCCTAGATGTGGACCTTCTCGAGGAAGAACGCGTTTTGGCATGCCAAAGATCTGCCATCTACCAGCAGAAGGTACACAGCTACCATAGTCGCCGCGTTTGGCATCGCTCGTTTAAAGAGGGGATCTAGTGCTCCGACTTAAGCAAAAGAAGTCACACAAATTATCCCCGCCATGGGAAGGACCGTTCATCATAAGCAAGGTGATGCTCAATGGGTCTACTACCTCGTTGACAATCGTGAACTTGAGGATAGACCCAGCGAAGATCATAAGCGTAAGCGACATGACCCGGATGATGACTACCCGGAGCTTGATCAGCCATGGAAGATAGCACAGCTACGTCCTTTTTACACTTAGCAGATTTTTTATCTATTGTGTACCTCTTATATGATCAATGAAATAAAGCTCTCTGGTTCACTCATATTTCTGAGTCTTTTACCTCCTTTAGTGTTCATTTTTGGATCGTATAAAACCTTTATGCGCAAGTTTGCATTTGCACTTGTGAAAATTCTTCCTACGGGCGTTAGCTTAAGTTTTCTGGTCTACACGTTCTTTGTTGCTTTTATGTGGATTCTGGAGTAGTGACTTTTGGCACTTGTTGTCGGCGATTTTGTGTTCAGGTTTTTGACGGTGCCATTGGGCATCATCACCTGAGCGCATGGTTCCGACTACGAGTCTTCCGACTCACGAAAGGTCAAGCATAAAAACCAGAGTAATGGATAAGCCAGCATTTGCTTAAAAAATAATTACATGCTGGAACCAAGTACTTGAGTAGCAAGAAATTACACCTATTATTTTTCCGCCTTAATATAACTTAGTAGTTTTTCCGCATACATAAATCCTAGAGGAAACAAATATTACATAGTGTTTTTCATTCCTCTGGCGCAGGACACTTGGATGCAGCATCGTCGGTAGTAGGAGAATCATCTTCCTCGAAGTCGGTGGTCTTGAGGGACTCAGAGGAGCTTTGCTGGTCGTTGTCAATGGTATCTAAAGGCAGAAAGATGTTGTGGTCGACCAAATCGGCAACCCTAGTGTCAAAACCCGCGACTGATGCCCAAATAGACTTGTGGTCAATCTTCTGGCCTTCATCGTCTATGTCGGGGAGACCTGAGGTTACCGTGGGGATGTTGGCGTTCTCATTGTGGGCCTTGACCATTGACAACGCCATCCTTGCGCCAGCCCGGGTACATGAAGCTTTCCAGCTTACGATACGCTCGGGGGCTTGACGCAAGATATCCGAGAACTTCATCATGGAGTCCATCGCCTTGATATTAATGTTGAGGAGCTTGGCGATCTCCTTGGCTTGCTTAACGGCGGTGTTGATAAAGTTGCCAGCAAGGAGCAGGCATTCCTTTGGTAGAGGAGGTGACTTGGTCAAACCAATAGGAGTTGTATTTCCGACAAGGGAGCGCATGAGTTCAATAACACAAAGTTCGAAGAATCTGACTTACAGAAGTACAAGACGGAGAATCACTTACCAAAGATTCTTCTGCTCTTTCAGCATTGCAATATCCTCTTTAAAGCGGTTGATCTCCGTGTTGGCGGACTCTTGCAGCGCTGCCATGGACTCCTCGTGCATCTTCAAGCTATCAGTCCTCTCCTGCTTAAGGATTTTGTTTTCGCTATCCAGCAACTGAATGTGCTTGGACTGCTCAACAATATCCTTGGACTTGGTGATGGTTACTGCAAGTCAGAGAAAGAACATTACACAGTGAGTAGTCGGAGAGTTATGGCACAAGACCAAGGCGGAGTACGAAAACGAAAAAGAAAAACACACTCTTGCTCTTGGTGATTTGTTCCTTCAAGAAGGCAGTTTTACCCTTTTCGGCTTCCAGCTCAGTGCGCATCTTGTGGAACTTCTCATTAGCGACGCCTCTCTGAGCATTCTCATTCTGTGGAAAGAATCTCAGAACCACTTAGTATACTTGGAGCATCTAGTCGGATAACTATCCACCTAGAGGCTTGGGGGCTACAGTGACAGTTTTTAACTTGGCAAAATGCTTAATCTTTCTTTAAGCATCTAGTCGGAACTAATTTAGTTTTCAACTAGACGCTTCAGGGCTATAGTACGAGTTTTAAATTCAGCAAGTATGCTTAGTCTTTCTTTAAGCATCTAGTCGGAACTAATTCAGTTTTCAACTAGAGGCTTGGGGGCTACAGTATTGAAGTTTACAAACACTACGTATGCTACTCTGAAAGTATCTAGTCGGAATAATTCATTCAAACTAAATACTTGGGGGCTACAGTGAGAAGTTTTCTAGCTTAGTCACTTTTAGAGCATTCAGATGCAAAGACCTATGATTTCCGTCTAAATCCTCGGGGGCTACAGTGGGATACTCATATGAAATGCAAAAGGTAAATAAAACTTACAAGAGCGATGATCTTGAGATTGGTAGCGCTCTTGGCAAACAACTTGCTGAAGGAAAAGGCTATTTCCTCGCAAGATATCTGCTTGTCAGAGAAGCTCCTCAAGACCACGGGTCGAAGATGTCGGAGCTGCACCAGGAGCCAGAGTGGAGCTACTCGGCGTAAGCGCCGGGTAGACTATATTTGGAAGCTCTGTGGTTATCCTGGCTGCAGAAGCGCCGCCTTCGACAGACGTTCCGCCCACCACTACCGCCTTACCGCTACCGATGGCATCCTTAGCCGGAGCTTCAGCCATTCTGGTTGTGGTGCTTTCTTGCGTCGCCTATTCGCTGGCAACGATGAGATCCGCGGAGGCAGCTGAGTCCGCTTCCATGGCAGAAGGGCCAGATGCATCCTTAGTCGGAGAGCTTGTTAGAGCAAGTGTAGGCTGGACGTTGGGAGTGATAGGGGCGATGGCGGGAGATGCTTGGTGGGACACTTCACGATGCAGCATGTCTCTAATGTTTTTAGAAGCCCCCGATGTTTTGGAGGTCTTCTTCAAACTTAAACTAGCCTTCTTCCTGAAACATGCAAAAGTATAAGTATAGGAATAAGATGATCAATGGACAATGTCAAAGAAAAAGAGACTTACACAACAGTGGGAGCTTTGGTAAAAGGGATCCCGGTGATCTTTCTTTTTTCCGCCTCCAGGGCGGCGGTACAGTCTTCTTGGAGGCTCCACCCTCTGTCTTCTTCTTCTTGCCTCCGTCGACAGCGTTAGAGGTGGAGTTCTTCCGCTTTCGTTCCAGCGGGACATCGTCGTCAGACACGTCGGTGACTTCCTTCATCTTGGGGTCGTAGATTTGGAAAGCCATGCTATGCTCCTCTAGAATTTTGAGCTGTTAAGTGAAATCCCAAAGTGTTAGATGAGATGATAGTGGCTAGACGGAAGAACTGGAGTATATGTCATATACGGAAAATAAACAGGTACCTCTAGGCATTTTCCCTCCTCGAACATGTCGTAGGTGATGGTGAAGCCACGCTTCATGTCCTTCACCTTGACGATGTCCTTGAGGAGGAGCTTGACGGAGTCACTCGAGAAGTTGTCCCCGGAGATGCGGAGGCTATCCTTCCTCTCCTTGGTATATTCATGCATGAGCTTCAAGTGGTGCTACAGAGGCTGGATCCGCCTGACGAACCAGCACATGGATAGGTCCAATCCGGTCAGACCCGTGTCTATGAACCACTCTATCCTCCTTATGGCGCGGGAAGCATCGTTGTCGAAGGGAAGGGTGGCCTAGGATCTCCATGTTGGCGCTTCGGTGGCGGCTCCATCAACAAAGTCCGGGTACTTATCTTCTCGGTCAGCTAGAGGGATATCTGGGCTGTAGAAGTATGACTGTTGCTAGTTGTTGCAAGATTCATGGCCGACGATGTCGGGAAACCGCTGGCCAGGACGGATCTTAAAACTAATTGTTCCACAATTCCTGAGCTCGTCCTTGCTCGCACCGGCTTCCCGCTTGATAGTGAAGAAGTAGATGAACAAGTCTAACCTAGGCCTAATACCTAGGTAACCCTCGCAAAGCTCCGTGTAGTTGCTAAGCGCGAGGATACTATTGGGGGAAAGGTTCTGAGGTTGTACCCGGTAATGTTTGAGGACATCCAGGAAGAAGTCGGAGATGGGGAGGGAGACGCCACGTACCAGTTGAGCTTTGACGTACACCTTCTCTCCACCTTTGGGAGAAGGGCTGACCTTGCCGGCCAACGCCGCCCGCCAGACAAGCCCCTCCATCGCAGGGAGATAGCCTTCGACGAGCAGCTCCTTGATGTCGTTATTGGTGATGTCTGAGTCTCACCAATCCCTCTTGTGGGAATCGCCCTCTTCCTCCAGCAGCTCTAGCGCTGCTGGGTTATGGTCGCCGCCGGTGGATTCCACCACCGCGGATTTGGGCAGCACCAGGCCCTCTGGGGGCACGTGGATGGTGCTCGCCGGCTTCACCGCAGCGTCAGCCACTGCCGCCACGGATGGGTTAGTGCTGCTGCTCGCCATTGGAATGGGAGAGGAGGTGACTAGGGAGATTGGGAGGCTAGGGTTTTTCGCGTGCGCGTGGAGGGATCAGGGAGGTGCTCGTAGGAGGAAGACGAAGGCGCAGGGGAAGAATGAGGTGAAAAGTAAAAATCCACCATAGTTGTAATTTATAACCCCTAGCGTCAATATTCGTGCAAGGTGATCGAATTGTCGGCGCGTGGGCGACGTGTGCGAGCTCGTGCGCGGAAATTTCGCCACATTCCCAACCGCCGCAGCCAACGGTTCGTATCCTTCGCGCGGGAAAAATGGACATGATTGTGTTCTCTACATGTGTGAGTTACGAGGCGCCGCTGACCTATGTCTATGTCGTCCTAGCTGTCACTAGCAGGTGAACCATAACATCGGAATATTCCGGCATGGACGGATCCAATCTGGCTACGGGAAGAGTATGATGGAAGAGTCAGCGTCTCTCCGGCTTAAAAGTTGAAGACGGAGAACATTGCAGGGTTATTGGGAGGACTACAAGATATTGCTTGACTATTTGCCGACATCCATCTAGAAGGAGCATTCAACCTGAAGAGGCAAGACGACGCAAGATCTCGGAGTTCTTCGGGGGCTACTGTTGGGGATATGCTATATGGGTATCCTCATAGCATGTCTCTTATCCGAATAACCCGGGTGGCCCACAGTTGGTAGCATGGCCCATGGCCTGCTGGGCGGCCAAGTTAGATGGATCCAGAAGGGAGGCCCATGCCAAATAAAGGAAGGCTATGGAGGAGTCACCGACGTACCCGGAGCCTTGGAGTGCAAGACACGTTAGACTAATTGTATACTGTGTAGGACTCTATAACATGTCCGGCTGGGACTTTCCCTATAACACTAGGACCTGGAGACTATATAAGTCGGGCCTATGGGAGCCTTTAGGGCAAGACACAACATACACCTCGCATAGCGAACCGATCCCTGTAACTCGGCGTATTGTCATTATAGTGATTTATAGAAGGAGTAGGATTCCTCCACCGTTGTGGGATCTGAACCTGGGTAAGGTGTGCTACCAAGTACCCGTCAACCGTCCGCCTTACCCCACGTCTCTAAACATGCACTGTGAGGACCCCTCCATGGCGTACTCGTCGGGAATACCACGACATCAATGTCCTCAATCTCACAAGGACCAATATCATGCATAATTTCCCTGTAAAGATCATAAGGAATAGCACTAGAACTAGCACCAATATCACATAAACCATAGTAGGAATGATCACCAATTTTAACAGAAAGCACATGAACACTAGCTTTTCTAGCCTTACTAGGATGAGAGATAATATTAGAAGCGTCTTCACAGAATACAATGTGCTCATCCTCTATATTTCTAGTGACAGGGTCTTTCACAATAGCTACCACAGGTTCAATATTGAATTTCTCATCAGGCTTCACAGTTTTCTTTGTACCTTTTTTTTCCGCACTAATTATCATAGAGTGCTCCTTTACCTTAGCTGGGAAAGGTGTTTTCTCAACATAAGGTTCAGGCACAATATGATTAGTAGTACAACCTTCAGTACTTCTAACAGGAACATGACTAACAACATCTTTATAAGGAGCATGGTACTTATTCCACTTCTTTTTGGGAATTCTATGTAAGAGGCAAAGGCCTTAAAACAATTGGCAATACTTTGGGAATCAAGACCAAACTCATTACTAATATCACGGAAGTCATCAGTTCCCATAAAATATTTAATGCATTCATAATCATAGTTTATACCTGACTTTCTTCCTTTGTCATTCTCCTAAGCTTTAGTGTTCTCTTCAATACGGTCTAGTAGATCCCATTTAGCTTCTTCCTTCATACGTGTGAATGATCCAGCACAAGAAGCATCTAGTAAATCTTTACCATGAATAGAAAGCCTAGCATAAAAATTATTGATAATAATATTGTTAGGGAGTTCATGGATAGGACATTTAAGCATTAGTAACTTCAATCTCCCCCAAGCTTGAGTTGTACTCTCTCCATCACGAGGCCAAAAGTTATATATCAGATTTCTATTCTTATGAATCTCACTAGGAGGATAGAATTTAGAATAAAAGAGAGATTCCATTTCCTCCCATTCCATGGATTGTCCATTCTTCAGCAGCTTATACCATTCTTCAGCTCTCCATTTCAAGGATATAGAGAGTAACTTCTTCTTCACCTGTTCAGTTGTGATACCTGCACACTTAAACAACATGCATAATTCATGGATGAAAAGCAAGTGATCACCAGGGTGGACAGTTCCATCCCCAAAATAATAATTATCCATAACACGATCAACAATACTTGTAGGTATCTTAAAAGGATCTATCTCAACAGGTGGTGGTTCATATACTACCCTAATAGTGGTAGTAGCTTTCCCAAATAGAAAACCAAGTAGGTTATCCATAATGGAAACAAAGTAACAAACAGAAACAAAAAGAAATACTCACAGTAGAAATTTCGTTTACCAGTTCCACTCTTCAATAGCGCTTCACTCCCTGGCAACATCGCCAGAAAATAGTATTGATGACCCACAAGTATAGGGGGTGTATCGCAGTACTTTCGATAAATAGGAGTATCGATCCCAACAAGGAGCAGAAGGTGTTGACTAGTGGTATGGAGCAGGAAATCTCTGTAAATACTTAGCAAACGGATTTTTAGGGGTTTTCTGATAAAGCAACAAAACAAGGTGCAAGTAATAAAGACGAAGAACAAACGCAGCAACTGGCCCAATCCTTTCTTAGCAAAGGACAAGCCGGTGGAAATACTTATAAGGACCAAACATTCTCGAGGACACATGGGAATTATGTCAAGTGCCTTCTCTTCAAATAGCTAAGTACTCTTCTTTGGTGTTGCAAGTGTTGTGTGGGTGAACCTGTGCTAATGTACCGACCTTACTTGGACTAATACATACTTGTGATTAAACCTCCTACAAGCATCCGCAACTACAGGAAAGTAATTAAGATATAAACCTAACCACGGCCTTAAACTCTGAGATCCTACACTCCCTTGTGCAAAGGTGTCCTAATGGAGGTTCAGGTTTTTGTCACTCCGGCAACCCCACAATTAGTAGCCAAATACACAATGCATTCCCCTAGTCCCATAAATGGTGAAGTATCATGTAGTCGACGTTCACATGACACCACTAGAAGAATAGCACCACAACTTAAATACTAAACCATTGAATAATAACTCAACACAAATCCACTACTAACAACATGACTTCTCCCATGTCCTCAAGAACTAGACAAACTACTCACAAGACATCATATGGATCAAGATCAAAGATGATATGGTGATGGATAACAATCTGAACATAAACAATAATCCAATGGTTCCACTCACAAGCATCAACTACAATAGTAATTAACACCGGGAAAGTTTCCCCTAAGAACTAATGCAATATCCAACACGATTGTTACAGCGGGATGGAGTGGTGATGATGGTGCTGGTGGAGATGATGGTGTGGATGATGATGATGATCCCGATGAAGTCTAGCTTGATGACGGTGTTTATGGCAATGATCTCCCCTCTCCGGGAAGGAATTTCCTCGGCAGAAATCTGTCTGCCAGAGAGCTCTTTCTCTCTCGGTGTTTTACGCCCCGCAGAGGCGGCGGAAATCTTTCTGTGGTCGCTCCCCTGGTATTAGGGTTCCGTGGGGAAGATATAGGCGAGAGAGCAGAGTCGGGAGCCAGCCAGGTGGGCCACACCTGCCCTAGGCGTGGGGCAAGGTGGGACCACGTCTAGGGGGTGTGGGCTCATGTGGCCCGGCTACGCCTCCCCTTCTGGCTTCCTCCGTCTTCTAGGAAAATATAATTTTCCAATATTTTTCTGGTATTTTTCTGATCTTCGCAAAATTGCATCAAAACACCTCTTTTTCCATCGGAAACCTGACTCCGGCAGTCCATCCTCCACGAATCATCCAACATGCAAAAACAAAGGAAAAGACATAAGTAACACCTCATAAAAATACATATATCAATGAATAGAGGCAAATTACCATATAGAATGGTGATGCAAATTGGACGTATCACCCACTTTCATTGTGTCGTGCCGAGAGCGCGCCAGAGCGCCGCATCCGACCAGATCGTGTGTGCTGCACCTCGCCCTCAACGCGCGTGCACACACTCGCCTTAACACCAGCTAGCTCCCAGACATCCTCGTTCGCCGCCGCACGACCCGTAGCACCTCTGCGCCGTCTCGAACACCGCCAGTTCCACGCAGAGTACCGCCCGCGCCCGACCATCCTCGACCGCCTCGTGTCATGCCATTAAGCCCGTGATGACCGCCAGGGAGCACCACGTCGCCCCCTACCCTCAGCCATGTCGCTAGCCCACTGTACTGCCGTCGCCGGAGAAGCCAGCCCATCTCGCTCGGTCCCCTCGCCGGTGTATAAATAAAGGCCCCCTCCGCCTCAATTCACCACACCATCCCACTCACCAATCTTCACAGAACCTGCCACATCTCTCCCCGGAGCAAGGCGAGCTCCGCACCACCGGAATTTCACCGGAGCCCACCGCTGCAAAAGAAGAAAGGAGCCATCGATTGGAGCCTCCCCAGGAGCCGCAGCGACCACCATTCGACCCGCCATCATTGACAACATTGTTCGCCCCCATCACCGACCCTAGCTGGAGCCCTAGTGAGCCTCACACGACCCCCCACCGCCGCATTAGGGTTTAGACCTCGCCGGAGCTGTTCGTCATCGATGATGAACCTCAGCCATTAGATCATATTCTAATCGTAGGGCCTAGATTGAAGGATACTGTTTCGGTAGGACAGAGTCGCTGACTAGTGGGACCCCTCTGTCAGTAGCCCTCCACGCTGCGTTGTGCAGATTGGGCTGGCCCAGTAGCACTCCCGCGCAACCCAGTAGATTCAAATATAGATTTTCCAATTTAGTTCAAACCTAGTTCTGCCAGTAGATTCAAAAATCAATTCAGAGAGTTTTATTGAACCAAATTGCATGAAACCAATTTTGTTAGAAAGGTATTGAAATTATTAATCCAAGCCCGTTCGATTCAAACCATTTGAAATTATAGATCACCTATAGTAAAAGTAACAAGGCATAGACTTTTCTGCATTCAAACGTTTTTCAAAAATCAACCATAAATGCTTTTGAGTTGATTCCAACTCTCAAAAATCACATTTGACAAGATCTATCGGAATATGTAAAAATATTTAGGTTTACATACAGTGATCTTGGACAAGTATTAAAAGAATGCCCCATAGGCATTTCTAGTCACTTTAATTAATCAAAATAATAATGTTAAACCTTATTAAATTGTGACACCACTTTAAATCACATTCCCAAGTATTAAAATATGTGGTGATGACATGTGTCAACATGATCCCATATTTTAATCGGATAATATTAAATCTTAAGTAGTTTTCAATGAGTAGAAATTACTTCTCTAAATAAAACTAGGTATTTATTTCATGTGATGATTGTGATGATGCAAGATCATCTAGTGTGAACCTTGGTGTGCTAAATAGAAGTAGTTAAGTACTATTTGGTGATTGTGTACCTCGTATTTATTTATAGATGCTAGTACCGACCAAGGATACGAGGAGGAAGGAGACTACTACTACGAAGAAGAAGAAGAAGAAGAAGAAGAAGAGAACTTCAATCACTTCACTACTCAAGGCAAGATACACTATGCAAGCTAACACTTGCATGATAACTATGCAAATTAGAGGCCTTAGGCATATTTGGTTATACCACTTGATTATACCAAATCCCAGTTTTACTTGCAAGCTTTATTATTTTATTTCTTTATCAAAGTTCTTTATTACTTATAGTTAGTGTCTTGTGAGTTTTGGAAAGATAGTATAGATAGCATAAAGATCATAAAACTTGGCCTAAGTTAGTTAGAACTAGATGTCATACTGAGGCATGAGATCTAGATTTGGATAGTAACACTTGATTAGCAACCCTCATTAGTGATTACCCTCAATTTTAGTGGCTAGTTCTAAGCATAAAAGTTGATCACTTTAGATGGGAATACTTGGTGAAAATGATTATGAAAACCTTAGAATGATGAGTCATTCTAATGAAATGTTTTGACATGTGTTATGAACACCAGATGGTTTGATGATAAAAATGTTGAGGCATGAGCCTTAGCCCTTATTAAAACTGATGGTTGGGTTCGGATGCGATACCATTCCAATTTTATCGTACAACCACAATACCCGAATTTGGGTAGGGCTTGATTAGAAACTTATATATCTTAGTATGGGTTCCCTTGCGGAAGAGGTTTGAGCTGAGGCTACCTCGTGATGATTGTCCACCTGTGCAGTTCCCAAGATGACAGATGGTCATGGTTGGGAGGCCAAACTCATAGGGGAGGTGCCTATACTAGGGTGTGTAATTGAAAGGTTAGGATTGATTATTCACATACTGAGTATGGTGATTCAGGATTGTTCCTGACGAATATATTGAATGTTGTGGTGACAGTGTACCACCTCTGCAGAGTGTCAAACTATTCGAATAGCCGTATCCGCGGTTATGGATAGTTCGAGTGGCCATAATGTTCCGTTGTCAGATGTTTTCAAAATGACTTGTGAAATGAACTATGACTTTGACTTGATCACAACATGGTTGTGAATATGAAAACTAAGTTCCCACTTAGGTGTTGTAAAACTTTAAGTTAGTTTTATTGACTTCTAAACTCGGTTAAAGGTAAATCTGGATTTTTTGCAAATAAACCTAGAGCTTAGGACTCCTACTCAAACTACTTACTTGTTAGTATTAGTTTGCGAGTACTTAAAGAGTACTCATGGCTTTGTCCCTGGCTATTCCTATGGCCAGACTATGAGGAAGACTACCAGGATGATGGACAACAGGAAGTCTATGACAACTAGGATCATCTCCCATCGTCAGCATTGCCTGTGACCCTGAAGATGGAGCTTTGACCATCCTACCCTTATATTATTCTGCTGCGTTGATTGTATTAAGACTGGATCATGAGATCCTTTATTTGTAAGACCTTTATTATGGTTTGTAATGGATGATGAACTATGGTACCAATCTGTTATGTCTTGCAAAAATTGTAATCCTGGGGTGGTGATGTATGGCGTAACAGGCATCTGGGATTAAAATCCGGTTTTGACATTGCGGAACTAGTGCAGGTCCGGCGCCTCCTAGTAGCTAGTCCCGTGTCGCCAACGGCAACTCCTTAGACATCGGCAACGCCAGCTCCAGCGCCACCACCGTCTCCTGACCCAGCGACATCTTTGGATAAGCCGGTTACACCTTCGGATAAGCCGACGACACCTCCTGAGCCATCGGTAGCTCCGGGATGACCTTGTGGATGAAGTTGCCGTTGTTGGGGAACTGGTCCTAGTAGTTAGTGAAGATGTTGGCACCGGTGAACACCACCATCTCTTAGCCGTAGTGGAAGTCCTGGCCATAGAGGAGACGGGCGTCCCTGAAGTTGACAACTTGGCCATCAACATCCCGTCGGATTGTTGTTGAGGCCGTACATACAGTATTTGCCGCGACCGTATCCAGTGTTGAATAAGGCGCACGCCAGCTGCCATGATGTTCTTCGCGGGGAGAAGGCCCAAATGCGTAGGGCATTTTCCTCCTATGTGGCGATGTCGTTGTTTTTGCACTCCGATATAGCGGGCGGCAGCCGAAAGGTGGACATGGATGACTGGCGGGGACAGAGATGGTTGCTGGAAGCTGGGGATTGGAGATGCTTTAGTGCTCTGTGATCTTGGGGGAAGGGGAGACAATAAATAGGAAGGAAGTGATCCAAGATTAATGTGGAAGATTAGGCGAACCGAGAGGACAATTAGTGTCGCTGATGAAACCGATACGTGTGGCAAATGTCACTGACGAAGACTAGGGTAAGCCGATGGGACGGAGCACTGACTCTGTTTCCCGCACTCGATGGGCACATTCATAATTTTAGGTGCCTCTGAGGCAACCGCAACCCACCCATACGCGAGAGGCGGACTGGGATTCGATAACCTGCGCATAACATGGAACGGCTTGCCATGCGTCTCTCATCCATCCTTCACTAGCCATCCACAATATGTTTTGGTTGCATCAAACATTTTATATAAGAGACTCATTTTGCTACCAAAATGCAAGAGACTCATTTCATATAAAACGTCAATATTTATACAAAAATACCAAAATATTTGTCTGTCAAACATTTAGTTTCTGACTGCTTTATTTGTTTGTAATAAACTTGTTTTCAAACATAAATTGTTTGTACATAAGGTTTGACCTTTCATTCACATAACCATATATCTAACAAAGATTTTTTTCAAATTGTCAGACGATCTATTTATGTTTGGTTTAATACAAATCTCACAAAATCACCCTATTTATTCATAAAATTTTAACACATAATTGTTATCCCGTGATTTATTTAGTGTGTCACTAGTATTTATTTCGGAAACAATAGATATAAAAAACATCTCTATATGAATAATTTATTTTCTTAAGAGCAGGCACGATGAATATGGCTCGGAATGCCACAAGCGGTTTCCAGACAAAGTTTGGACCATGTTTCACTTACGATTACCAAATTTTATGAGTTCTCAAGCTTTCTAGCTAACTTCACACACTTAAACTAATTTAAGCCAATTTGTCAATATCAGGTAAATTTTGAACTACGACTAAGTGGAAAATTTCTCTTAAAGTTATACAATTATCTTTTGAAGGTGACAATGTTTACTAGTAGTTTTAAAGCATCCTAGACCACTCCCACTTAAATGAATTTCTGTCAATTTATCGAAACTAGGTCAAATTTGAACTATAAGTAAGCGTGATAGATTCTTTTAAAAAACTCCAAACATCACTTGAGTCTTTAAGGTACCAAGGTGGTCAATACATAAAAAATAACGAGAGTTTTATAGGATTAAAGTTCTTTGTAAGATTATATAATGAGTCAAGCTCAAAAAATTATAAATTTGATTGACATCTATAAAGTATGGGTGTATATTTGGTTCTTGTACTTTGTATCATGTAGAAGTCAATGTTTTTAGCTATAATACTTGAAAATTTTGGTAGTAGGGTCTAGAGAAGCGTCTAAGAAGATTCTAAAATGATGGAGAATTGTGTTTTGAGGTTTATGCATATCGCTCATCGTGCTAAAGACTATCAATGGTATCGAAAATAAGATCCAACAGCTATCAATGTTGGGATTCGCGAGTCTTGATCCAACGGTCAATGCACATGTGAGAATTATATAATAGAAGTATGGCATATTATTTTTTATATCAAAACATAATAGATGAACCTTAAACATAATTATAATTGTGAGCCATGTTCATAAAGTATCTGATGCATATTTAGCTTTTATACTTTGTATCATGTATAAATTAACCTATTAGCTACCTAATACTCGACACGTCCTAGAGAAATGACGAAGAAGATTCTAGAATTATTGAGAAGTGTTTTTTAAGATTTCTACATAGCATTTGTTGTGCTAAAGACTATCAATAGTATCTTCTATATGCTAGAATGGAAAAGAAGGTAGAATGACTTGCAATGTTGGGATTTGCCGGTCTTGATCCAGTGGTCAAAGTTCAAAGTTATTAGTCACTATATAGTGGTAAGATAAGATAAAATAAGATGGTAAGATAAGTATAGTGTATGAATAACTTAGAACATCGACCATTGGATAAAGATTAGCTAATCCCAACATTAGATTATGTCATGTCTAGCATTTACAAGATTCTACTATTATCCTAGCACCATGAAATCTATGCATAAATCTCAAAACACACATCTCCATCATTCTACAATCTTCTATTCTTAAATTACTCCAATTTACATTTTTTAATACACTTCATCAGGACCTAACCAGCCTTCCTATATTTTACTCTTATATACTCAAGTTATTCTATTTCTCACCATCCATCGAGAAAGCACGGCCGCATTCACATGCACACGCCACAGGTTAGACCCACAAGTTTGTGATGCATTGTCAGTCAGGTTTTTTACTCACCTTCCTACCTCCGCATTTCTCAATCCGCCCACCATCATCTAGAAAACACACTCATCCTCTCGCCTCCCGCTTTCCATCCCCACAGCCATCATATCTAGCGCTGCGCTGGTCAATCTGCCTGTCACCGCTAGGCGGAGTATGACCTAGAACAACAAGGTATGATCTTCATATCTCCCTTGTATAAAAACATTCACAGTTTCTCTTTTTTGTACTAATTCCATTTTCTATCTCTAAACCCAATTTTCTGGATCTCTTTCATTCCCCTCTATTTCGTTGATAGTTTAAATCTATATAAATACAAATATATTGAGATTTATGTACTCTTTTGAAGTGAATCCTTTGACGAAACATGTTGCTTGCTACTAGGGATAGATTTTTGTCACTTGGACTGGTTATAATTCCATGAATTTTAGTGTTATAATAAGTATCTTGCAATGCCATTTATAGGTTCCGATTCCAAGCAAGGTAGAAAACCATGGATAGTTCCAGCGATGATGAGATCTGCTACACGGAATTTTATGTAACTGATAGTGATAAGGAAGAAATTGTGGTTATAAGGGGTAACTTTTACTTGGATTGTAAAATCAAATTAGACTATGCATCAATATACTCCTCTCTAAGATTTATTTTTCTTTCATGTAGGTGCTTCTTATGAGCGGAAAGATTGGTTCGAAAGGTACATCGTTTACGGCAATAATGTGCATTTATCATACAGAAGGTGGGATTTTCTCAAGAATAAAGTCTCCCAGATAAAATCTGACATACCTTTCCGAGCTCACCTTTTCTTTACTCGGAAAGGGAGGGGGCTGGATGGTAAGTAGTCGTCTGATTCAAAAGATTTGCCTAAGAAATTTGTAGTATTAAATCTATACATAAGAAAATTTACCAAGATGGTTGTTATATTTGTAGGATTGATTCCCATAGGAATTGTTCCTATGAATTTCTTTGCACTAGATTTCGTAGGAAATCAAACATCCACTTACACCTCTTTTTCAGAATCCTCTATTTGTCCTACTACTGTAGAGTCAAATAAACTTTGCCATATGAATTCCCATAGAATTGGAGTGGGCATAACATTGCAATCCTACATTTATTTTCTCTATCATACAAATCAAGCAGGCATATTTTTTACTATTTCACCAGTCAACAAGTCGTTTTCCAATAGCTATTCCCTTCTCATTTCAGTGCTTCTCACTAGATTACAGTTAGAATGTCGTGAAGAATTATCTATGTGAAGAAAGAAATCTGTGTGTGACCAACGAGTTGTACAAAGGTTAACATGAAGTCGTGATTGCCATGGGCGATGACGGGCGTGCGGTGATCACTACTGGTACGAGCTGGCGAAATGTTGTCAGGGATGCGAAGCTCTTAGAACGCGAAATGGCCATCTTCTGGTTCAAGGAACACACACATGGATTTCGCCTCAACGTGTTCGGTGGTATCCCGCTTCATTGGAAATTGATATAAATTTTATCGAACTTGTGTTACTCCTATGTGACCAGGAGGCATTCTAGGAAGCAAGAAGGATCCTCGCAAACTATTGTACTTATATTAGCCACTATTGCTCCTGGATGGAACCGAGCAACTACTAGTACTCAATTATTAATCCTGTTTGTATTAGTACTCAGCTTTTGGTGCCTAGTGGATCTCGTACTGCTGGCAAGGCGAGCAAAGGCTCATTCCACCGTAAATCTTTTGCCTTGTTTCAAAAAAGGCAACTCCACCCAAAATTATGCCTCATCGTTGTCTTTCGTGAGAGAAAAGGCTCCTGGATGAAGGAAAATCATCCTCCATCTCTCCTCTTTAATGCAACATTGCCTGCTCTGTTCCACTCATGCATTTGGTGTCTCTATGCCCTTAATGGCACTTGTTCAGGTTAGAAGTATTGCAATAGTCATCTCTTCCTTCCCATGTAAGCTTCCCCATAATAGAGTACAACCGTGCAGTCACAACAGTGCAGAGAAAGTTGGGACCCGTGCTGGTCCAGTGATACGTCCAATTTGCATCACCATTCTATATCATAATTTGCCTCCATTCATTGATATATTTCATATTAAGAGGTGTTATTTATGTCTTTTCATCTGTTTTTGCATGTTGGATGATTCTTGGAGGATGAACTACTGGAGTCAGGTTTCTCATGGAAAAAGAGGTGTTTTGATGCAATTTCGCGAAGATCGGAAAAATACCAGAAAAAACTATGGAAAATCATATTTTCCCAGAAGATGAAGAAAGCCAGAAGGGAAGGCGGAGATGGGCCACAGGGGGCCCACACACCCCCAGGCGCGGGCCACCATTGGGCCGCGCCTATAGGGGTGTGGCCCACCTGGCCCACCTCTGGCTCCGCCCTCTAGCCTATATCTTCTCCTCGAAACCCTAAAACACAGGGAGGGACCATAGAAAGATCTTGTCGCCTCTACGGGGCAGAAAACACCAAGAGAGAAAGAGCTCTCCGGCAGATAGATTTCTGCCGGGGAAATTCCTTCCCGGAGAGAGGATATTGTCGCTATCAACACCATCATCAAGCTAGACTTCATCGGGATCATCATCATCATCCACACCATCATCTCCACCAGCACCATAATCACCACTCCATCCCGCTATAATAGTTGTGTTGAATACTTACATAGTTCTTAGGGGAAACTTTCCCGGTGTTGATTACTATTGTAGTTGATGCTTGTGAGTGGAACCATTGGATTATTGTTTATGTTTAGATTGTTACCCATCACTATATCATCTTTGATCTTGATCCATATGATGTCTTGTGAGTAGTTCGTTTAGTTCTAGAGGACATAGGAGAAGTCATGTTATCAGTAGTGGATTTGTGTTGAGATATTATTCAATGGTTTAGTATTTAAGTTGTGGTGGTATTCTTCTAGTGGTGTCATGTGAACATCGACTACATGACACTTCACCATTTATGGGCCTAGGGAAATGCATTGTATATTTGGCTACTAATTATGGGGTTGCCGGAGTGACAGAAACCTAAACTCCAGTTAGGAAACCATTGCACAAGGGAGCGTAGGATCTCAGAGTTTAAGGCTATGGTTAGGTTTTTATCTTAATTACTTTCATGTAGTTGCGGATGCTTGCAGGGGGTTTAATCACAAGTATGTATTAGTCCAAGTAAGGTCGGTACATTAGCACAGGTTCACCCACATGACACTTACAACACCAAAGAAGGGTACTCAGCTATTTGAAGCGAAAGCACTTGACAGAATTACCATGTTTCCTCGAGAAAGTTTGGTCCTTATAAGTATTTCCACCGGCTTGTCCTTTGCTAAGAAAGGATTGGGCCACTTGCTGCAATTGTTCGTTGTCTTTATTACTCGCACTTTATTTCTTTGCCTTATCAGAAAACCCCTAAAAATCTGTTTGCTAAGTGTTTACAGAGATTTCCTGCTCCATACCACTAGTCAACACCTTCTGCTCCTCATTGGGATCGACACTCCTATTTATCGAAAGTACTACGATACATCCACTATACTTGTGGGTCATCAAGACTATTTTCTGGCGCCGTTGCTGTGGAGTGAAGCGCTATTGAAGAGTGGAACTAGTAAAGTAAACTTCTACTGTGAGTATTGCTTTTTATTTCTATTTGTTACTTTGTTTCCAATGTGGATAACCCACTTGGTTTTCTGTTTGGGAAAACTACTACGATTGTTATGGTAGTAGATGAACCACCACCTGTTGAGATAGATCATTTTAAGATACCAACAAGTATTGTTGATTGTGCTATGGATAATTATTATTTAGGGGATGGAACTGTCCACCCTGGTGATCACTTGCTTTTTATCCATGAATTATGCGGGTTGCTTTAGTGTGCAGGTATCACAACTGAACAAGTGAAGAAGAAGTTACTCTCTATATCCTTGAAAGGGAGAGCTGAAGAATGGTATAAGCTACTAAAGAATGGACAATCCATGGAATGGGAGGAAATAGTACCGCTCTTTTATTCTAAATTCTATCCTCCCAGTGAGATTCATAAGGATAGGAATCTAATATATAACTTTTGGCCTCGTGATGGAGAGTACATCTCAAGCTTGGGGTAGATTGAAGTTACTAATGCTTAAATGTCCTATTCATGAACTCCCTAACAATATTGTTATCAATAACTTTTATGATAGGCATTCTCTTCATGATAAAGATTTACTAGATGCTTCTTGTGCTGGATCATTCACACGTATGAAGGAAGAAGCTAAATGGGATCTCCTAGACCGTATTCAAGAGAACACTAAAGCTTGGGATAATGACAAAGAAAGTCGGGCATAAACTATGATTATGAATGCATAAAATCTTTTATGGGAACTGAAGACTTCCGTGATACTAGTAATGATTATGGTCTTGATTCCCAAAGTATTTCCAATTGTTTTAAGGCCTTTGCCTCTTACATAGAATTTCCTAAAAAGAAGTGGAATACGTACCATGCACCTTATAAAGATGTTGTTAGTCATGTTCCTGTTAGAAGCACTGAAGTTTGTACTATTGATCATATTTTTCCTGAACCTTATGTCGATAAAATACCTTTCCCAGCTAAGGTAAAGGAGTATTCTATGATGATTAGTGCGAATAACAAAGGTACAAAGAAAACTATGGAACCTGATGAGAAAATGGATACTAAACCTATGGTAGCTATTGTGAAAAATCTTGTCACTAGAAATATAGAGGATGAGCACATTGTCTTCTGTGAAGACGCTTCTAATATTATTTCTCACCCTAGTAAAGCTAGAAAAGCTAGTGTCCATGTGCTTTCTGTTAGAATTGGTGATCATTGCTATTATGGTTTATGTGATATTGGTGCTAGTTCTAGTGCTATTCCTTATGAGCTTTACAGGGAAATTATTTATGAAATTGGTCCTTGTGAGCTTGAGGACATTGATATGGTTATTCACATTGCTAATAGAGAGATAGTTTGTCCCATTGGCATTGTAAGAGATGTGGAGGTTCTCTGTGGTAAGATTAAGTATCCTGCTGATTTTCTAGTGCTTAATTCAACAGCTAGCAAAACTTATCCTATCATTTTTGGTAGACCTTTCTTGAACACTTGTGGAGCTATTATAGATTGTAAAAATGAAAAGGTTTTAACTAAGTTTGATGGAGATTCTTATGAGTTTAATTTTTCCAAATTTGCTAAAGCTCCTTGTGAAAATAGCTTGCCTAATAAAGATTTCAGGATGGAACTGAAGGGAATATGCCCTGAGAGGCAATAATAAAGTGTTTATTATGTGTATTCCAAGTATATGATAGATGTTTATTTTGCATGCTATAATTGTATTAATACGGAAACATTAATACATGTGTGTTTAATAAACAAACAGAAAGTTCCTAGTTATGCCTCTCTCATAAACTAGCTCGTTGATTAACAAGATGATCAAGGTTTCCTGATCATGGACATTGGATGTTGTTAATAACGGGATCACAACATTAGTGTAATGGTGTGATGAACATTCATCCGAATTATAGCATTACGATCAAAGTCATTGAGTTTATATTGCTATAACAACTTACGAAGTGATCCTAATCCTTAGACCATGAGATCATGTCAATCACTAACATCGGAAGAGTTTCTTGATAACATCAAACATCACACCATAACAGGGTGATTATAAAGATGGATTCAGAACTAATAAAGTGTTATGTTGAGGCTCATGGATCGAGAGTGGAATTTGTTCATCCCGATGACGGATAGATATACTCTGGGCCCTCTTGGTGATATCACATTGGTTAGCTTGCAAGCAAGTGATTTGATCACTAGAATGTTATATCACGGGAACGAGAAAAGAGTGCATATCAGTAACGAGATCAAACTAGGTATGGAGATACAGATGATCGAATCTCGGACATGTAATATATCGTGAAACAAAGGGATTAAGATACTAGCATAAAAGGTTCCGACGATCATAGGAAAGTCATCGTTGAATGTGTGGGAGTCAGTATGGATCTCCAGGTCCCGCTTCTGATTATTGATCGGAGAAGGGTCTCGATCATGTCCGCATTATTCGCGAACTGTAGGGTGACACACTTAAGGGACGCTAACATCCAATTGGAGCAAAAGTTTCATGCCGGAAAGAATAACAAGCGCAGGAATTTATTTCACTAGATACCGAAACAGGATTTCGGGTGAAATTGTAGAAAGTGTTTTTGCATGTGAAATGAAATACTAGCAATAGGTTATATGTGAATGTTTTTCATTAAAGTAATTGACAAAATTCTGAATAAATAAAAGGAGTCTTATTTAATGAGAGTTTGCATTAAATATGGTGGAAATTTAATGGGAATTTGAGTGGGATTTTGAGTGGAGGGAATTTAAAGGAATTTTGTGAGTGGAGTGTCCACCCACATGAAGAGGGGAGGGCAAGGGGGCAGCCCCCATGCGCCGGCCACCCCCTTGGGGTCCCCCCCTCCTCCTATAAAAGGCACCCCTCTCCTCACTTCTCACTCACACCTCCTCGTGAAGGATCTCTCTCCCCCTCTAGAATTTATCCCCCATGGTCTCGGACTAGCGAGATACATGTTCCCGGTGGCTATTCGGCAAGAAAGAGTTGTGCTTCCGCTGCATCGCTGGAGCAAGGAGGCGGAGGTTGCTCGGTGCCCCGAACGTGTGTGCGAGCACGGATGCGCTGCTGATTTGCGGCGCTAGGACTTCCTCTCGATCTTGAGATCGGCAAGAGATCGTCTACATCAACCACGAGTTGAACTCGTTAAGCTTTGTCGGTCTTCAAGGGTATGTTCTCTATGGATATACATCAGCCCGTTGTTTGTATCTAATAGATAGATCTTGGTACATAGTTCACATCGTAGGAAAATTTTTGTTTTCTATGCTGCGAACCCTACAGGAACAACTTGCTTCTATTTATCCAGTTTATGATCTTGGACCTCTTTTTGATGATTTTAAGTATGCTCATTCTGATGATAAAGTTGTTGTCAATGACAGTTATATTGTCAACTTTATTCAAAGTGCTACTAAAAGTTATTACAAGAGAGGGAAACATGGTTTTATGCATCTCAATAATATTAAGTTTCCCAGTTTTATGTTGAAAGCTTTGAAGTTGCATTTGTTTTGTCTTCCTATGCTAGTGGCTTTTTGTTTCAACAATTTGTTTTCTCATCATACCCCCATGCATAGGAAGTGTGTTAGACTCAAATGTGTTGGTTATTTGCTTCTTGATGCTCTCTTTCAGTTCAGATATATATCTCCTATGTGAGCATCTTTGAAACTATCAAGCCTAACTTAAAGGCATTAAATAAAAGTACTTCTTGGGAGATAACCAAATAGTTTTGTCGAGTCTTGGAAGTTATTACCTCAGTAATAAATGCTCCTTATACTTTTTTGTTTTGGATTTTGTGTCAAGATCAACTACTTTTGAGAAGTAGAGGAGTTGTGAAAAGTGGCTGTCCTGGGACAGATTTTTATGTTGCATTGTAAAAATTCGCGAAGGAGCTCAGTACTTCGGATGGAGCTGTATTTTTCTGTGCTTGTTCTCCCAGCTGTTACCCAACTTTCATTAGTTTTGAACTTTTTGATTTGATCAACAGAAGGTTTTCGAAAAAATCAATCTTTACCTGTTGGTCTGTTTTGACAGATTTCTGCCATCATTTACATTTGCCTCTTATATTGATTCCCTTCAAGATTCTTTTGGGTTTTTGGAAAAGAGTTGCTACAGTAGCTTTTGTTTTGATGGATTTCAGTTGAAGTGTGAACCTAAAGGTTTATTGTTTTTGCATACACTAATGTTGCCAATGAGGTTTGTGTAAGGCCTTGCATGAAAGAAATTTTCAGGAGATGGAGAAAAGGAATCTGGAGAGTTCGTTTTTGAATAGGTAAAAGTGGTCAAAACAGAAGGTTCGTGAAAACCTTATCTTTTTAATGTTTTTATTACATACGGAAGGTTACGAAACGAAACAGAGGATGAAATGGAGGCCAGGGTGGCCACACCTACCCTAGGCGCGGGCCCTAGCTGGCCACGCCTGGAGGGGGTGTGAGCCCCCTGAGCTCCGTCTCCTCCTTGTTTTCGCACCTATACCTTCCTTATGCATTGAAACTTTATAATATATAACCCCTGGATCCCCCGAGGTTCGTATATCGTGTTCTCTTCGTGTTTTCGTTTCGATCTGTTTGTGTGAGGAAATCTTCTCAAGTTTAGAGCACCATGGTCTCCGCCAACAACAAAGGCAATAAGACCGAGGAAGATGATCCTCAAAACCCCAAGGAGGAGGAGATCTTGGTTGGGGATGAGGAAGACATGGAGGAGGACGATCATTCGGACACTGTAACATCCCAAAAATACTAAACTTGGCTCATCAAACTCTAATCATCAAATTTAGGGTTAAAAAAAACTTTTCTAAATAAAATTATGAAAGCATGCATGTGTGTATGCATTCCAATTTGAATTCTTTTGAACCACCTTGTTTGTGTGTTTCTTTGCTTGTAAAATGTTTCTTAGGTAAAACAAACATCATCTAAACAATCCCCACACTTTTCACAAAGACAAATAAATCAAAACAAACAAAATGAGTGAATGGTCATTTTGACCAATTTAACTCCCATGTCTACTTTGACTGTCTCTAACTTTTAGAACTTAACAAAAACTTGTTTGGATCTTTACACCCCTTGATATTACTCATAACAAAGTATCAAGGCCCACCTTGTGATCATCTAGAAACTTTCAAATGCATAGTTTAAAGGACAGTTCAAAATTGAATCTTTATCATATGGGAAGATCCCACTTTTTCAAAAACCACTCAAACAAGCTCCACTTTCAAAACCCAAGCATCTGCAGACTCACCAGCACCAACCTAGCACACCCACCAAAAATATTTTCAAAATTCAAAACTTGAATTCTTGCGGCCATTTCATCAAACACCTTGCAGATTCAAATCTTCTAAAATCCAAACACTATTGTGAGCAGTGATTGGAGCCTAACTTGTTCCCTCTCTAGTTGCAACTAGGCTTTAGTAGATCATCTAGCTCAAATGCAAACCTCTAGCATCACTGTAAGCTTGGCAATGCCATCAATGGTGAGAAGGCCGAGTGCACCCTTGTCACCCCCATGTCGACAGCGAGCTAGGATAAGAAACAAGCCTAGCCAACATGTCTGGGAGCAAGCCAACACCCCACCGCCACTCCCTGTCCAGCGCTCGAACCTTGCCAACCCCTGGACCACACGCACGGACCATGCCAAGCTCGCCAGCAACCATGCCGAGAGCGCGCCCCGTGCGCCACGCTCGACCGTCACCCACAGACCGCGCGCCGCCCTTGCCGTGTGCATATGTGATCACCACCGTCCCAGCAACCCCGTAGAAACGCTCGTTCGCCGCCGCGCGGACCACGCACGCTGTGCGCATTAAAAACCTCCATCGGGCACGCGCAGAGCACCGCCGCGTTTCGACCAAACCGCACCGCCCCACGCCTCGCCACCATGTCGTTGAGCATCGCCAGGGAGCACCGCACCGCACCCTACCGTCACCCAGGCCGCTAGCCTTCTGTGCCTTCGACAACGACGAGCTCAGCTTGCTCCCGTCGGTTCCCTCTCGCGACTATAAATAGAGGCCACCCCTAGCCGAATTGAGCACACCATCTCACTCCCCTCTCCTCACTGATCGTTCCACCCCTTAGCTGGAGCACGCGGAGCAGCGAATCGCCGGAATTTGGCCGGAGCCCGCCGCTGCTGGAGAAGAAGGGAGACAGCGATTGGAGCCGCCCCAGGAGAAGCTGTCGGTACCAGGAGGTTCGCCGTCGTCGACTTCGTCGTTCGCCCGCCTCGCCGACCCTCGCCTCAGACCCGGTGAGCCCCCAAGGACCCTCACCCGCCGCGTTAGGTTTCAGTCTCGCCGGAGTTGCCCGACGTGGACGACGACCCTCAGGCGTTAGATTAGAACAAGATCCCACGGCTCACATCGCCCCATACCGCTTCGCACCCCCTCGTCTCACTGACGCGTGGGGACAGCGACTTAACTAGCCCGCAGTATCACTTCTGCACCTAGATTCAAAAATCAACCCAGATCGATTCAGTGAACCAAATTGAATGAAACCAATTTTGTTAGAAAGGTCTGGTAATGCTGAATCCAAGCCCATTGGATTCTAGTCATTTGGATCTATAGATCATCCTTGGTAAAAATAACAAGGCAGAAGTTTTTCTGCATTCAAACATTTTTCAAATTTAAACCACAATAGCTTTTGAGTTGATTCCAACTCTCAAAAATCACATTTAACCATACCTTTCAGAATATATAAAAATATATAGGTTTACTTACAGAAATAATGACCAAGTGATAAAAGAATGCTACATAGGCATTTCTAGTCACTTTATTTAATTAAAATAAAAGGGTAAAACCTTATTAAATTGTGACACCACTTTACATCATATTCCCATGAACTAAAATATGTGGTGATGACATGTGTCAACATGATCCCATGTTTGGTTTGGAGAATATTAAATCTTAAGTAGTTTTTCAATGAGTAGAAATTACTTTTCTAAAAATAAAAGGATTTAAACCAAGCTTTAATCTTGTAATGATAGTGATGATGCTAGATCATCTATAGGAACCTTTTGTGTGATGATTGCAAGTAGTTAAGTATTGTTCGGTGATTGTGTATATCGTATTTATTTATAGACGCTAGTACCGACCAAGGATACGAGGAGGAAGGAGGATACTACGAAGAAGAAGCCGAGGAGAACTTCAACCACTGCTCTGCACAAGGCAAGCTAACACTTGCAATTTAGAAAGCTTATACTGATATTGATGCAAGCCTAATTACTACTAGTTGATTGAGCAAGCCAATACTTGCAAGCTATTAACTTAGCAAGCCTTACTAATCAAGTTGACCTATGCAAGCTAATACTTGCTTGCTACCATGCCAACTATATGCCTTAAAGCATATATGATCATAACCACTTGATAAACCAATCCTAGTTTTACTTGCAAGCTTTATACTTTATTTCTTTATCAAAGCTATTACTTAGAGTTACTTAAGTGAATTGTAGATTCTAGAAGGATAAATGAAGGTTGCATAAAGAGCATAAAATTTGGCCTAAGCTAGATAATCTTGATGTTACCCTAAGGCATGAGATTGAACCTAGTTAAAACTCCACTTGTTTACCACCCCTCATTAGTGCTACCCCCACTTGTAGATGCTAGTGCTAAGCATAAAATTTGATCAACTTTAGATGGGAATACTTGGTGGAAAAATGGTTATGGAAACCTTGGAATGATGGTCATTCTATTGAAATGTTTTGACATGTGTTTCCAAGCACCAGATGATTTTGGTGATGAAAATGTTGAGGCATGAGCCTTAGCCCTTTATAAAACTGATGGTTGTCTGGATGCGATACTATTCCAATTTTATCGTACAACCACAATACCCGAAAATTGGGTAGGGCTTGACTAGAAACTTATATACCTTAGTATTAGTTCCCTCACGGCCAAGGTCTGAGCTGAGGCTACCTTGTGAAGATTGTCCACCTGTGTAGTACCCAAGATGACAGTTGTTCATGGTTGGGAGGCCAAACTCACAGGAGAGGTGCTTATACTAGGGCGTGTAATTGAAAGGTTAGGATTGATTATCCGCATACTGAGTATGGTGAATTCAGGATTTGTTCCTGACGGATGTATCGAATGTTGTGGTGAAAGTGTACAATCTCTGTAGAGTGTCAAACTATTCGAATAGCCGCGTCCGCGGTTATGGACAGTTGGAGTGGCCATATTGTTCCCCCGTCAGATGTTTTCAAAATGACTTGTGAAATGAGTTGAGACTTTGACTTGACCACAACAGGGTTGTGATATGAAATACAAGTTCCCACTTAGGTGTTATAAAATGTCAACTAGCATTCATTGCTTCTAAACTTAGTAGAGGTAAATCTGGCCTTTGCAAAAACAACCCTAGAGCCTAGTGTCCTATTATCAAAAACCCCTTTCACTTGTTAGTATTAGTTTGTGAGTACTTAAAGAGTACTCATGGCTTTGTCCCTGGCTATTCCCGTGGCCAGACTATGAAGAGGAGTACCTGGAGGATGGACCCTAGGAAGGTTACGACAACTAGGATCGTCTCCCATCGTCAGCATTGCCTATGACCCCGAAGATGGAGCTTCGCCTACGCTACCGTTATTATTACGTATTCCGCTGCTTGAATTGTACTAAGAACTGGATCATGAGATCCTTATTTGTGTAAGACCTTATGTATGGTTTGTAATGGATGATGTACTATGGTATCCAATTCTGTTATGTCTCGCAAAAATGGTAATCCTGGGATTGCGATGTATGGCATAACAGGCATCTGGGATTAAAAATCCGGGTGTTGACAAGTTGGTATCAGAGCCATTCTGACCATAGGAGACCCTAGTTAGACTGGACGTTTGGAATCAAAAACTTAGTTTCAAAACAAAAGAAAGCAAATATTTACAAAAACTTATTCCCATTCTTATCACTTTGATTCTTTCATAAAAATTCATGTTCCTCAAAAACTCTTGCAAAATACATAAAATTTGACACACTTGATCACTCTACTAACTTACTCATCCTATATTCTTTTAGATGGATGTGAAGTACAACAAGTTTTACCAATTGGGAAATGGAGGAGACCTTATCTTTCAGAGGGATTTGGACCAGCTTACGGAACTTCTGGAGCGTCCTCACCCCGAGTTCTTCGGAGCTCAGCTCAATGATCAAGGAGGAGAAGATCTGCAGTGGCTAATTGTTGCAAGTCTCCGAGGAAAGATTGAACCTCCCAATGCGGAAGGAATTCAGTTCACCTTAAGAGAGAACAACTGGCTCGATGGACTTGCCAGGGCCATGCAGGAAGCTCTTGCCCGTCTGTCTGGGCAGAGTATCAACCAGATCAAGGGTACCCGCTTTGAGTTTTGCCCAAGGCGTGATGCTAATGGACAACCACTGGAAGCCCCATACCATCACGAGATAAAGACTCAATTGGATCACCTTAGCTTCATGATGTACGATCTTCGACAGGAATTGGACAACTGTCGTGACTACTCCAACCACAAGTCCGCCATCATCAAGACAAAGGATCAGAACATCGCCATGCTAGCGAAGGATCGCAAGTCTCGCCGTCGTCAGCTCGACAAGAAGGAGTGCATCATTGCCCGTCTTCGCCACCGTATCTCGTCTTTGGAGGAGACCATCCATGAGAGAGACATGTAGTTGGAGGAAAGGGAGAATGCCGGAGAGGATCTTCGTGGAGACCCCTACTCCTATCTCAGCGATGATGACGATTTTTTGGAGGATCAGGCTATGGATTTCTTCACCGATGAGGAGGATTTCGCCTTCATCAATGACGACGAGGATGATGAGGATGACGACTACACCGACTCCAAGGAGTAGTAGCACTTGAGCACTAGCGTAGCGAGTAGTATTTGGTCCCACTGTATTGTAGTTTCCAGAATGGTTCTTAAAACCATCTGTTTTTCTTGTGTTGTGGTGTGTGTTTGTATCGTGTGCTATGAATGAATGAATGAAAAGCAAGTTGCTAGAAAATTTGAGTCAAACTTTAAAAACTTTTCAAAGACCCTGAACCTTAGAAATTTCCCTCTTTTCTCATGATCTATCTCAATCTTCAGATGCCACGCGGAGGAAGTGGTTCATCCCCGAACCCGATGTTGCAGATACTGCAAATGTTGACCTCTGACCGTGAAGCTGAAAGAGCGGAACGTCAAGCCAACCTAGCCACCCTGCAACAGATAGCCCAGCTAGCCCACAACAATCAAGGCCACGGAAATCAGGACAACCATGGATCTAAGCTCAAGAATTTCCAGAATACCAACCCACCTGTTTTCACTAAGTCGGAAGAGCCCCTAGATGCCGACGATTGGCTGCAAACCATGGAAAATAACCTAGAAGTCGCCGGAATGGAAGCCAACGAGAAAGTTCTATTTGCCACCCATTATCTAGCCGGAGATGCTAGAGCATGGTGGAACAGTTTTCGTGCAATGATCGGAGGCCAGATGATGACCTGAGCAGAATTCAAGGTCAAGTTTAGCAGAACCCATGTGCCACCAGATTTAATCAAGAGGATGAGAGACGAGTTCAGAGAACTGAAGCAAGGAAGGATGACTATAGTGGAATACCGTGACAAATTCTTGTCATTAGCTAGGTATGCCCCGGATGAGATTGACACCGAAGCCAAGAAGAAAGAGAGATTCCTAAATGGTCTGCACGATGAGATGCAGACTGTGTTAGTAAATATCCCCTTTGCTGATATTGAAGCCCTTGTCGACTCTGCTATCCAGATGGAAGGAAATATCAACCAAGCCAATGAGAACCGCAAGCGTCGCATGATGCACCAGCCAAGAACCCATCAGACCCCAAAGTATCGCCCTAACCCATCTCTAGGATTTGCCCTACGAACCAACAGACCCCCGATGAACCGTCCAACCTACCCCAACCGTGGAAACCCTAGACCCGGAGGAAATCACAACAATCCCGGCAACTCTAGCAATTTTAACTGTGCCCCACCTAAGTTCAACAACAACACTGCTGCCACCAACACCAACACTGCCCCGAGGACTGGAAGCAATGCTGTGCCTGTAGCAACAAAGGACAAGTCGTAGGTAACTTGTTATGACTGTGGAAATAAGGGCCACTATTCCAATGAGTGCCCCAACAAGAAAAATGCCGCAGCCCCCAATACCAATGCCCCAGCTCAGCAGCAGCGTCGTGTTCAGCCCGGAAGAAGATTTGCCCCAGGGAATTCGCTCAACCGCAACGGCCGTCTTTTTCTCATGCATGCTAAAGAAGCTCAGGAAGCGCCAGACGTCGTGTTGGGTATGTTTTTTGTTAATTCAGTACTTGCAAGAGTGTTGTTTGATTTTGGTGCATCGCATTCATTTGTCACCGAAGAATTTGCATGCACTAGTAAAATTCAACCAACAAAACTGAAGCATGTTACGATCGTCCAAATTCCCGGTTCAACAACCAAAGCTAGGCAAATTTGCAAAGCCGTCCCTATCCGAATCCATGGCATAGATTTTTATGCTAATATGATAGTACTCGGAACTAAAGGTTTGGAAGTAGTACTAGGCATGGATTGGATGTCCAAACATAAAGGATTGATTGACTGTGCCAAGAAAGCCATCACCATGACCAGTACAGCCGGAATATCAGTCGAGCATATATCTGAAACCTTACCTCGCCAATTCAAGTGCAACAAGAGTATAGCCTAACCTACCACTGACCAAGTCCGGATAGTCTGTGAATACCCCGATGTATTTCCAGATGTTTTGCCCGGTATGCCCCCAGATCGGGATATCCAGTTTATCATCGAATTAATCCACGGAACTGGACCAATAGCCCAGAGACCATATAGTATGAACCCATCAGAGCTAGCAGAACTGAAGAAGCAACTAGATTCCATGTTGGAAATTGGATTGATTCAACCAAGTGCGTCACCTTAGAGGTCACCTGTCTTGTTTGTGGACAAGAAGGATGGAGGTAACCGTTTGTGTACGGACTATCGGAAGTTGAATGATGTCACCATCAAGAACAAATACCCCTTGCCCAAGATAGAAGATTTGTTTGACCAGTTGACCGGTGACAAAGTGTTTTCTAAGATTGATCTTAGAAATGGTTATCATCAACTCAAAATTCGTGCAGAGGATATTCCAAAGACTGCCTTTACCACCCGATATGGATTATACGAGTATACCGTTATGTCCTTTGGATTAACCAATGCCCCCGCTTATCTCATGAATCTCATGAATAATATTTTTATGGACTTCCTGGATAAGTTTGTCGTTGTTTTCATGATGACATTCTGATTTATTCCAAATCATAAGAAGAACATGAGCTACACCTAAGGACCATTCTTGGAACCCTTAGAGAGCATCAGCTGTATGCCAAGTTTAGCAAATGTGAATTCTGGTTACAAGAAGTAGGATTTCTCGGTCACATTGTATCAGCCGGAGGAATTGCCGTTGATCCCGCAAAAGTGAAAGATGTAGAAGATTGGCAAGCCCCAACCACTCAAACCCAAGTTCGTGCATTTCTCGGATTGGCGGGATATTACCGCAAGTTCGTAGAAGGATTCTCGAGTATCGCCAGACCCATGACCCAATTGCTGAAAAAGGACAAGAAGTTTGAATGGACCGACAAATGTGAAGCAAGTTTTCAAGAACTCAAGAGGAGATTGATTTCAGCCCCAATCTTAATCATGCCGGATATCACGAAGCCCTTCGACGTGTATTGTGATGCATCCAAGATCGGTCTCGGATGTGTGCTAATGTAAGAACTCAAAGTTATATCTTATCTATCTCGACAACTGAAACAACATGAGCAAAATTACCCAACCCATGACCTCGAACTCGCAGCCGTAGTTCTAGCCCTGAAGACGTGGAGGCATTACATGATGGGAAATCGTTGTGAGATTTATTCGGATCACAAGAGCCTGAAGTATATATTCACTCAGAAGGAGCTGAATATGAGACAGAGAAGATGGATTGATCTAATCAAGGATTACAACCTAGAGATTCACTATCACCCCGGTAAAGCCAACGTGGTAGCAGATGCCCTTAGCAGATTGTCGTGCCGCTTGAACTCCATGATTTTAAAGGAGCAACCAAGCTTGCACAAAGAGATGGAAGATTTTCGGATGGAATTAGTAAGTGAAGGATTTTTGGCTAGCATAGAACTCCAACCCACTTTGATCAGCCAGATCAAAGAGGCACAGAAAGGAAATTCTAGTATTGACAGAATCAAGCGTCGTATCGGTACAGGCAAAGTACCTGTATTCACCGAAGACGAAGAAGGAGTTCTGTGGTACAAAGGACGCCTTTGTGTACCAGCAGACTCAGTGTTGAAAGGAATTATTTTAAAAGAAGCTCATGATACTCTTTATTCTATCCATCCCGGAGGAACTAAGATGTATCAAGATTTGAAAGAGCAATTTTGGTGGCATAAGATGAATAGAGAAATCGGAAGCTATATCGCCAAGTGCGATATATGTCAGCGAGTCAAGGCAGGACATCAAAGACCTGCTGGATTGTTGCAATCATTGTAGATTCCGGAATGGAAATGGGATTCCGTTGGAATGGACTTTATCACCGGATTGCCTACTTCTAGTAGGGGAAATGACTCTATCTGGGTCATAGTGGACCGATTGTCCAAAGTTTTCCCATTTCTTACCCGTCAAGACCACATATCAGAGTTCGAAGCTAGCGGAGTTATACATCGCTAGAATCGTTAGTTTGCATGGAGTCCCCAAGAACATCGTATCTGATCGAGGAACTCAATTTACCTCGAGATTCTGGAAGAAAGTCCAAGAATGTTTAGGAACCCGACTAGATTTCAGTACCGCTTATCACCCTCAGACCGATGGACAAACGGAGCGAGTAAATCAAATACTCGAAGATATGCTGAGAGCATGTGTGTTGGAATATGGATCTAAGTGGGAAGACTGTCTGCCATTTGCAGAATTTTCATACAACAACAGTTATCAAGCTAGTTTGCAAATGGCTCCATTTGAATTCATGTACGGAAGGAAGTGTCGCACCCCTTTGAACTAGACGGAAGTAGGAGAGGGTCAGATTTTCAGACCCGATATCCTACGAGAAGCAGAAGAGAAGGTTCACAAGATTCGTGAGCACCTCAAGACAGCCTAGTCCAGATAGAAGAGTTACGCCGACAAGAGACGTCGAGACCTCGCCTTCAAAATAGGAGATTTTGTATATCTGAAAGTGTCGCCATTGAAGGGAATGCAGCGTTTCCAACTTAAAAGAAAGTTAGCCCCCAGATATATCGGACCTTTCAAAATTCTGAACCGTCGAGGAGAAGTGTCGTATCAATTGGAACTACCTGAAGAGATGTCAGCCGTGCACAATGTGTTCCATATCTCGTTATTTCGCAAGTGTCTCGAAATCCTCGAGAAGACCGAAGTGTTCAAGAATATTGATCATCAGACCATAGAGATCAACGATGACCTGACCTATCCCGAAGTACCCATCCCTATTTTAGAAGAATCTTACAGAACTATCCAAACCCGAAGCATCAAGTTTCTCAAGATTCAGTGGAGCAACCACACAGAAGAGGAAGCTACCTGGGAGCGCGAAGATCACATCAAGACGGAATTTCCCGATCTCTTCAAATCTTAGGTAATCTTTTCGTCCTTTTTCAAATCTCGGGATGAGATTTTGTTTAAGGGGGGAAGGTTTGTAACATCCCAAAAATACTAAACTTGGCTCATCAAACTCTAATCATCAAATTTAGGGTTAACAAAAACTTTTCTAAATAAAATTATGAAAGCATGCATGTGTGTATGCATTCCAATTTGAATTCTTTTGAACCACCTTGTTTGTGTGTTTCTTTGATTTTAAAATGTTTCTTAGGTAAAACAAACATCATCTAAACAATCCCCACACTTTTCACAAAGACAAATAAATCAAAACAAACAAAATGAGTGAATGGTCATTTTGACCAATTTAACTCCCATGCCTACTTTGGTTGTCTCTAACTTTCAGAACTTAACAAAAACTTGTTTGGATCTTTACACCCCTTGCTAGTACTCATAACAAAGTATCAAGGCCCACCTTGTGATCATCCAGAAACTTTCAAATGCATAGTTTAAAGGACAGTTCAAAATTGAATCTTTATCATATGGGAAGATCCCACTTTTTCAAAAACCACTCAAACAAGCTCCACTTTCAAAACCCAAGCATCTGCAGACTCACCAGCACCAACCTAGCACACCCACCAAAAATCTTTTCAAAATTCAAAACTTGAATTCTTGCGGCCATTTCATCAAACACCTTGCAGATTCAAATCTTCTAAAATCCAAACACTATTGTGAGCAGTGATTGGAGCCTAACTTGTTCCCTCTCTAGTTGCAACTAGGCTTTAGTAGATCATCTAGCTCAAATGCAAACCTCTAGCATCACTGTAAGCTTGGAATGCCATCAATGGTGAGCAGGCCGAGTGCACCCTTGTCACCCCCATGTCCACAGCGAGCTAGGAGAAGAAACAAGCCTAGCCAACATGTCTGGGAGCAAGCCAACACCCCACCGCCACTCCCTGTCCAGTGCTCGAACCTTGCCAACCCCTGGACCACACGCACGGACCATGCCAAGCTTGCCAGCAACCATGCCGAGAGCGCGCCCCGTGCGCCACGCTCGACCGTCGCCCACAGACCGCGCGCCGCCCTTCCCGCGTGCATACGTGATCACCACCGTCCCAGAAACCCCCCAGACACGCTCGTTCGCCGCCGCGTGGACCACGCACGCTGTGTGCATTAAAAACCTCCGTCGGGCACGCGCAGAGCACCGCCGCGTTTCGACCAAACCGCACCGCCCCACGCCTCGCCACCATGTCGTTGAGCATCGCTAGGGAGCACCGTACCGCACCCTACCGTCGCCCACGACGCTAGCCTTCTGTGCCGTCGACCACGACGAGCTCAGCTTGCGCCCGTCGGTTCCCTCTCGCGACTATAAATAGAGGCTACCCCCAGCCGAATTGAGCACACCATCTCACTCCCCTCTCCTCACTGATCGTTCCACCCCTTAGCCGGAGCACGCGGAGCAGCGCATCGCCGGAATTTGGACGGAGCCCGCCGCTGCTGGAGAAGAAGGGAGCCAGCGATTGGAGCCGCCCCAGGAGAAGCTGCCGGTACCAGGAGGTTCGCCGTCGTCGACTTCATCGTTCGCCCGCCTCGCCGACCCTCGCCTGAGACCCGGTGAGCCCCCAACGACCCTCACCCTCCGCGTTAGGTTTCAGTCTCGCCGGAGTTGCCCGACGTGGACGACGACCCTCAGCTGTTAGATTAGAACAAGATCCCACGGCTCACATCGCCCCATACCGCTTCGCACCCCCTCGTCTCACTGACGCGTGGGGACAGCGACTTAACCAGCCCGCAGTATCACTTCTGCACCTAGATTCAAAAATCAACCCAGATCGATTCAGTGAACCAAATTGAATGAAACCAATTTTGTTAGAAAGGTCTGGTAATGCTGAATCCAAGCCCGTTGGATTCAAGTCATTTGGATCTGTAGATCATCCTTGGTAAAAATAACAAAGCAGAAGTTTTTCTGCATTCAAACATTTTTCAAATTTAAACCATAATAGATTTTGAGTTGATTCCAACTCTCAAAAATCACATTTAACCATCTCTTTCAGAATATATAAAAATATGTAGGTTTACTTACAGAAATAATGACCAAGTGATAAAAGAATGCTACATAGGCATTTCTAGTCACTTTATTTAATTAAAATAAAAGGGTAAAACCTTATTAAATTGTGACACCACTTTAAATCATATTCCCATGAACTAAAATATGTGGTGATGACATGTGTCAACATGATCCCATGTTTGGTTTGGTGAATATTAAATCTTAAGTAGTTTTTCAATGAGTAGAAATTACTTTTCTAAAAATAAAAGGATTTAAACCAAGCTTTAATCTTGTAATGATAGTGATGATGCTAGATCATCTATAGGAACCTTTTGTGTGATGATTGCAAGTAGTTAAGTATTGTTTGGTGATTATGTACATCGTATTTATTTATAGACGCTAGTACCGACCAAGGATACGAGGAGGAAGGAGGATACTATGAAGAAGAAGCCGAGGAGAACTTCAACCACTGCTCTGCACAAGGCAAGCTAAGACTTGCAATTTAGCAAGCTTATACTGATATTGATGCAAGCCTAATTACTACTAGTTGATTGAGCAAGCCAATACTTGTAAGCTATTAACTTAGCAAGCCTTACTAATCAAGTTGACCTATGCAAGCTAATACTTGCTTGCTACCATGCCAACTATATGCCTTAAAGCATATATGATCATAACCACTTGATAAACCAATCCTAGTTTTACTTACAAGCTTTATACTTTATTTCTGTATCAAAGCTATTACTTAGAGTTACTTAAGTGAATTGTAGATTCTATAAGGATAAATGAAGGTTGCATAAAGAGCATAAAATTTGGCCTAAGCTAGATAATCTTGATGTTACCCTAAGGCATGATATTGAACCTAGTTAAAACTCCACTTGTTTACCACCCCTCATTAGTGCTACCCCCACTTGTAGATGCTAGTGCTAAGCATAAAACTTGATCAACTTTAGATGGGAATACTTGGTGGAAAAATGGTTATGGAAACCTTGGAATGATGGATCATTCTATTGAAATGTTTTGACATGTGTTTCCAAGCACCAGATGATTTTGGTGATGAAAATGTTGAGGCATGAGCCTTAGCCCTTTATAAAACTGATGGTTGTCTGGATGCGATACCATTCCAATTTTATCGTACAACCACAATACCCGAGAATTGGGTAGGGCTTGACTGGAAACTTATATACCTTAGTATTAGTTCCCTCACGGCCAAGGTCTGAGCTGAGGCTACCTTGTGAAGATTGTCCACCTGTGTAGTACCCAAGATGACAGTTGTTCATGGTTGGGAGGCCAAACTCACAGGAGAGGTGCTTATACTAGGGCGTGTAATTGAAAGGTTAGGATTGATTATCCGCATACTGAGTATGGTGAATTCAGGATTTGTTCCTGATGGATGTATCGAATGTTGTGGTGAAAGTGTACAATCTCTGTAGAGTGTCAAACTATTCGAATAGCCGCGTCCGTGGTTATGGACAGTTGGAGTGGCCATACTGTTCCCCCGTCAGATGTTTTCAAAATGACTTGTGAAATGAGTTGAGACTTTGACTTGACCACAACAGGGTTGTGATATGAAATACAAGTTCCCACTTAGGTGTTATAAAATGTCAACTAGCATTCGTTACTTCTAAACTTAGTAGAGGTAAATCTGGCCTTTGCAAAAACAACCCTAGAGCCTAGTGTCCTATTATCAAAAACCCCTTTCACTTGTTAGTATTAGTTTGCGAGTACTTAAAGAGTACTCATGGCTTTGTCCCTGGCTATTCCCGTGGCCAGACTATGAAGAGGAGTACCTGGAGGATGGACCCC
The DNA here is from genome assembly GCA_916181665.1 of Avena sativa. Lineage (NCBI taxonomy): Eukaryota > Viridiplantae > Streptophyta > Magnoliopsida > Poales > Poaceae > Avena > Avena sativa. The sequence continues at coordinate 357,396,225 of OV702284.1, read as the reverse complement.
AGGAAGGTTACGACAACTAGGATCGTCTCCCATCGTCAGCATTGCGTGTGACCCCGAAGATGGAGCTTCGCCTACGCTACCATTATTATTACGTATTCCGCTGCTCGAATTGTACTAAGAACTGGATCATGAGATCCTTATTTGTGTAATACCTTATTTATGGTTTGTAATGGATGATGTACTATGGTATCCAATTCTGTTATCTCTCGCAAAAATGGTAATCCTGGGATTGCGATGTATGGCATAACAGGCATCTGGGATTAAAAATCCGGGTGTTGACAGACACCCGCTCTAACGTTGCAAGCATTGGAGTGGTGGAAAACCCTACCAAGCTTAGGAGGACAGCACAGATGTCTACCGGAGGGAAAACCCCGCGTCATATCCTCGCTCCACGGTCACCTCCTCCACGTACCAAGAACCCCTTCCATACTCTTATACATGAGCAACAATACCAACAGGTGCCCAAAAGGAACTTGCCCTCGGTTTGGGATCTGCCTCGCTCTAACCATGCAGGAAAGGAACACACTAAGAAGGAAGAGTGGGGAAAGAATAACAAGGACTGGGATTCTCGGTCCGATATGATCATGAACCTTATTGAGCAAAATTTGGAGTTGATTCGTACTCTAACCTTCGAGATTGAGGATTTGAGGAAACTGATTGAAGAGCTTATCAAAAAACCACCACCACCGAAGGAGTAATTCATCATCAGGTTTGGCATCCCATTGGCTTGTTCCAAGCTTGGGGGATTGTCGCGGTATCACATCATTATCTTTTATCTTTTACCTTTTTAGTGGATTCATATCTTTGGTAGAAAAGTTATCTTATAGGTTGGTTTGCATTGTGAAAGTATCTCTCCTTTAGTTGATTATCTATGTATCCCTTGGTGTGAGTGCCTTTATGGAATATTAATGGGAAGTTTCATCTTTTACTTTTTGCACTTCTTATTTTAGTTTGCAATCTCTATTATATGATTGATCTTGTTGATCAGTATTGATATCACTTTGGGAGCATCAAGTAGATCTAAATTGGTTTTGGCAAACCGAGCTCTGGTCAGTAGCAACACTTTATGAGGTTTGAAAGGAAAAGAGAAAAAGCTTACAGGTATTTCGTATCTTTTATTTTCTTTCTTGATTGGCACATAAGCTTAGTATTCTTTATTTAAGATCTTTTGTGTCTTCAAGGAAGATTGCATGTTTAGCTTTATTACTTGTATGTTTGCTTGTTTCCTTCAACTCTTTTGCTTGCTACCTAGCCTTGATAGCAAAAAACCTATTTTGAGAAGGACTACTTCTCATGCATCCAATCCATTTGAACCAAAACCTGTGCCAGTTGTGTCCACCATATCTACCTATTAGCATTATTGCTATTCCAAGCAAATTCTCAAGCTTCATCTATCTTTCGAATTAAAAACTATTTTGTTATGTGAACACTAGTTAGTAAAGCTCTCACGAACTTGATGACACACCTTATTTTCTTGCCCCTAATAAACTTGAACCTTTGTATCATCGAAGTTGTATATGCTTGCATCTATACGTTGGTATTAGCAGAACCGTGCTGTCACGCGGAACACTTTCAACACTTATGGATACATATACAGTTGACATCATGGTCTTTTGTTTGCGGATGTCGTCGGTGTGAAATAAAAGGGGAGCTTGTAAGTCCATGGAGTTATGTATGTGTGTTAGAGAAACGCCTGGGCCGCTAGCCTAAGCCATGCCTAATCATGGTGAAAACTTGCAGCATAACCATAGTGAGCAATCTGTGAAGCATCCTCAATAAAAACCTATGCAAATAGCAAATAAAAATATCGATGAGATGCTCACTGTCTTCTTGCCTTGTCATTTTGATTATGGGATAGCTCCTGTATCATGTGCAAGGGGTACCCCGTTGGCGATTCTTTATGATACACATGTACTTACGATGATAATAACTTACCGGTAACTAAAGTTGAGTAGCATGAGGAGCGGCCCTCGTACTCAAGGGACATGAGATTGCCAACTTATATTTCATCAAGCATATACTCCATCCTTATTCACTTTAATCTTAATCATCTCAAGATGCTTATGATAGGGGCAATGAGGGCTCAAAGCTAGTAAGCACCATAATCTTTTGGAAGCTCTTTATGACTTGAAATCCATGCTTCCCTCTATGAAGGGCCTATCTCCTATTTCTAAGTTGAGTCAGTAAACCTATTTCCTCTCTATCTCCAGCAAGCATTTGAGTTGTTGTGTTTCAAGCATTCATATGATGATTTATTCAATCATGTTCTTTATCTTCCTTGTTTGCACAAGACTCTTATCTATTGTGTATTACTTTGAAAGCCATCATTGTGAAAAACCTTTTATGTTTGAGCAAAGAGTACTCTTATTGTGAAAACTTCTAAAAAAGCTTTTTGTGAAACTGTTTGCCAGCTATTCTCTGACCAAGAACAAAAGTTTGCCAATTCCAATTATGATTTATCTTTATGCATCTCTATTGTGACTCCTATACTTGTTGCAAGCTAAGTTATATAATGGTGAGTTGCTTTCTTCTATGAGTTGTGTAATGGTAAGTGTGATGCTTCTTGTCCGTATTCTTTTATCGACACTTCACTCCATAAACCCGTGGACATGTTTACTGAGCTCAGTTTTCGCTTGAGGACAAGCGAAGGTCTAAGCTTGGGGGGAGTTGATACGTCCAATTTGCATCACCATTCTATATCATAATTTGCCTCTATTCATTGATATATTTCATATTAAGAGGTGTTACTTATGTCTTTTCATCTGCTTTTGCATGTTGGATGATTCTTGGAGGATGGACTGCCGGAGTCAGGTTTCTGATGGAAAAAGAGGTGTTTTGATGCAATTTCGAGAAGATCAGAAAAATACCAGAAAAACTACGGAAAATCATATTTTCCCAGAAGACGAAGAAAGACAGAAGGGGAGGCGGAGATGGGCCACAGGGGTCCCACACCCTCCCAGGCGCGGGCCACCCCTAGGCCGCGCCTACAGGGGGTGTGGCCCACCTCTAGCTCCACCCTCTCGCCTATATCTTCTCCTCGAAACCCTAAAACACAGGGAGGGATCACAGAAAGATTTCGTCGCCTCTACGGGGCGGAAAACACCGAGAGAGAAAGAGCTCTCCGGCAAACAGATTTCTGCCCTGGGAAATTCCTTCCCGGAGAGGGGAGATCGTCGCCATTAACACCATCATCAAGCTATACTTCATCGGTATCATCATCATCATCGTCATCCACACCACCATCTCCACCAGCACCATCATCACCACTCCATCCCGCTGTAACAATTGTGTTGAATACTTGCATATTTCTTAAGGGAAACTTTCCCGGTGTTGATTACTATTGTAGTTGATGCTTGTGAGTGGAACCATTGGATTATTGTTTATGTTCAGATTGTTGCCCATCACCATATCATCTTTGATCTTGATCTATATGATGTTTTGTGAGTAGTTCGTTTAGTTCTTGAGGACATGGGAGAAGTCATGTTGTTAGTAGTGGATTTGTGTTGAGATATTATTCAATGGTTTAGTATTTAAGTTGTGGTGGTATTCTTCTAGTACTGTCATGTGAACGTCGACTATATGATACTTCACCATTTATGGGCCTAGAGGAATGCATGTGTATTTGGCTACTAATTGTGGGGTTGTCGGAGTGACAGAAACCTGAACCCCCGTTAGGAAACCATTGCACAAGGGAGCATAGGATCTCAGAGTTTAAGGTTGTGGTTAGTTTTTTTTATCTTAATTGCTTTCCTCTGGTTGCGGATGCTTGCAGGGGGTTTAATCACAAGTATGTATTAGTCCAAGTAAGGTCGGTACATTAGCACAGGTTCACCCACACAACACTTACAACACCAAAGAAGGATACTCAGCTATTTGAAGCGAAAGCACTTGACAGAACGTTTGGTCCTTATAAGTATTTCCACCGGCTTGTCCTTTGATAAGAAGAATTGGGCCACTTGCTGCAATTGTTCGTTGTCTTTATTACTTGCACTTTATTTCTTTGCTTTATCAGAAAATTCCTAAAAAACCGTTTGCTAAGTATTTACAGAGATTTTCTGCTCCATACCACTAGTCAACACCTTTTGCTTCTTGTTGGGATCGACACTCCTATTTATCGAAAGTACTACGATACACCCCTATACTTGTGGGTCATCATCCAGCCCAACTTTTCTTCTGTTTGCCTCGTGCTTCCACCCAAAAATGAGCTCTTGCTGGATGTTTCCTTCTCTCCCATATAGAGTAACTTTCACATGTTACTAGTTCATGTTACTACCTTCATAGTAGTAGGTAATAATATGTGTCTAGTGTCATGCAAGGCTAGGTTATAGCTCTCGGTCCACGCGGGAGGACACCGAAGGACGCGCGCTGTGCGAGATGACGCAATCGTTGCCCAAATTTGGTGCACAGGTAGATCAAGACGGACGTGTCGGTCCAGATGAGTCGTACTGCTGGGAGGTCGCGTACGTCTCACACGTCCGCGCGGACGCATTTGGACGGGTTTTGTCAGGCCGATGAAGATGCGCTTACTCGGGTCGGCGATGCATAGAGAATGCGACGAAGATGCCCACTTGACGAGGTGGCAGCGTCGCAGCGGCTACCGACGAGGCGGCAACGGGTGCGACAAGTAGCTTAGGGCAGCACAGGGACCAGGTTATATTTTTTAGCAACGCTCAATTATTCTTTTAGCAGTGGGATGTCTTTTTTTGAACGGGATAGGCCCGGAAGGGCCGAGAAGCTGCATTAATTGCTGGCAGTTACATACCCTTTTACAAACATGACACTAAAAATTAAGAAGATTATAACTATGCCTCGCAAATAAGCACAGAGGACCCTAGAAAGAGTAAGGAAATGCAATCGGATCCTAGGTCACAGCCAGAACACGAACTCCACCGGCGACCGTCTTCCACACCGCCGGGGAACCTGCCACTTAGGGTGTAGTCGCCGCTTGATGTCGAGGAAGAGCCGTAGAAGGGCCTCCAAGAACGGAGGTTGAAAAGACGCCTCCATGACGCTCCAAGATCGAGGAGGGTCACCCTTTGACCGGAGGAAGCAGGGGTTGGACGTTCGTAGCCAGCATAGGTCCCTTGCTGATGAACTCGTCGAGAGAGCCACCACTTCGACGACGACGAGAAGTGTCACGCATCAACGACACAGATAGATGGACAGCTGAGGACCATCGAAGACCAAAGTAGCTTCAGAAATCTCACATCGCCCAGAACAACACGCCTGAGACCTCCTCTCCCTCGCTGCCACGGCTGTCCAAGAGGTGATCTCCCACAACCATTGCAGGAATCCGACGACTACCGCACTTCTTGATGGAGCTCGTCCCATCCACCCTCATCCTCTTCCTCCACCTTGGAGGCCCGACGGAGAAGAGCCGAGACAACCCACCAGTGATGTGTGGAATCACCAGAGGGAATGAGCTCCAGGCAACTTTATTGGCGGAAATCCCTGAGAGACTCTCCCTCACCGGTGTCGACTCCTGCCACCGGAGTGCCGTCATGAGAAGAAGAGGTCCCAGGCTTTGACGGAGCCAGTAGCCGAGCTCCCGCGCCCTACTCCCAAACTCCACTAGGGGGAAACACACAACTACTAGCCTAATATCTACATAGGAAGCATGGCCTCCCCTCTCCCAATCACTCTGGCCGACGAGGCCATCGGAGGAGAGGAATAGGGTAGCCAAAAAAGGAGAGAAGACTCTCAAACCTAATTTTTCGTTTGTGCCCTCAAGGTGCTTGACCGGATATGGAACTGATACAATGGAGTATTAGCAGCGGGATGTCATTTTGATTTTTCTATCTATTGGGCACAATAGATGCTGCCGGAGGAGAGGAAGAGGGGAGCCAGAAACGGAGAGAAGACTCTCAAACCTACATTTTTACTTGTGCCCTCAAGGTGCTCAACCAGATATGGAAATGATACAATGGAGTATTAGCAGCGGGATGTCGTTTTGATTTTTCTATCTATATTGGACACAATAGATAGAATGAGAGTAACCAGTAGACGGGCCAGGAACAAACACCAGGCTTTAAATAGGCCTTGACCAGTTGCCCCCAAGAGCCTTAGGGTGTGTTTGGTTGAGCTGTGGATTCTGAAAAAGCTGCCGTGAGATGTAAACTGTGAAAAAGCTGCTGTGAGCTGTGAACTGTGGATTTTCTAAAAGTTGTTTGGTTGTAGCAACTGTAAACTGTAGATTTGTTTGAAAATATCTATAATGGCCCTAAGGCACGGAGATGACCTTTTGTATTCTAATTAATCAGAAAACATCCATATGTACACTGGTTATTATATAAATCGCCATTTCAATATAATATTTTTAATTTTCGTAATTTCCATACATATAGATAATATTATCAGAAAGTGATATTCTCAAATCATGTATCACACTGAAAACATATTTCACATGATAATATCTTTATCTATATAGATATTTTATTTCTGTCTCGCTATATATAAGCAAAGCATAAGCGATCCTACTCCAAATGTATGTTCATGAATTCCTTGTCCTTCACTTCCGTGACATCATGAACATACTAGCCTAATATATATCATTATACGTATTGTCAGGAAGCCAGAAACACAACTGGTTGTCCACGGTGATCAAGAGTGTATCATTATACGTATTGTCGAGCGGCCGGAAATACAACTGGTTGTCCATGATGATCAAGAAATACAGTCAAAATTAGTATGTATGAATCATTATACATGTCACCGGATGGCCGGAAACACACCTGGTGTCCATGGTAATCAATGAGTATAGTCAAAACTAGTATGTAGGTATCATTATACACGTTGCCGGACGGCCGGAAACACGCCTTGTATTCATGGTGATCAAGGAGGAGATGATGCGGCTGGCGGGCAGCGCCGCAGTCATTTTGGCCGTGAAAGGCTGCCTGGGCGGGTCGCAGTACAGGGCGGGGGCTGCTGGCGGAGCATTAGAGTACGGCGGCTGAGAAGGCGGTGCGCTGCCGGCAATCCGGCGGGTCAGACGAGGCGGCGCGAATGCTAGCTGGAGGCGGGGTTAGCTCGTGAGGGAAAGGAAAATCGAAACGGTATCACTTATGGGTGGTATTTGCAGGTAAATATTTGTAACTACAGAGTTCGGTTCGCCGTCAACGCGATGACGTTGGATTTTGTACTAAAAAAAGCTGGTTGCGTTTGGATAATCAACTGTGAGATTTTCCCGTTTAGTTGGCGTTGAGCGTTGACAACGCGAAAGCAGGTTCCCAACGCGGAACCAAACAGACCCTTAGTACCTACTCCGCTACCAACTCCATCCCTAAATTCCTCGGTTCCCCACCGAGCCGCACCGGAGTCTGGCGAAACCCTAGTAGTATTATGATGGAGGTATCGGCGGCGGATGCCTACCGGTGTTGCAGCTGTCATCCCGTCGATGGTGCCCATCATGGAATTTCCGGCGATGTATTTGATCAATTCAAACAAAACGCCAATCGGAAGACCAGGAGACGGAGGAGTTCCAGAACGCCAACAGGACAACCAGGAGCAGGCAAAGCTTCTGTCAAAAAAAAAAGAAGAAGGAGCAGGCAAAGCTGAAAAACTCCGCACCGAGGCGTCCGAACCGGAGGAAATCCAGCCGGAGCGGGAGCCGGAGGAAATCCAGCCGGAGCGGGGGCAGGAGGAAATCAAGCCGGAGCGGGGGCAGGAGGAAATCAAGCCGGAGCGGGGGCAGGAGGAGCTCGACTGCTACCTGCCCGTCGACTTCAGCGCCTTGCTTGCTCGACGCCAGCAGTTTGTGGAGGCGCTCAGGCTCAGGAAGTTCCGCCCCAAGAAGATGAAGGGTTATGTTCTCGGCTTGCCTTCTTGGCTTTTCGCTGATGCCGGTGATAACCCCCTGTCCACCCCAGTCACCGTGACCATTCCCACGACAACGGCTGGTGTGGCTTTTTACTGAGATTTTCTTGTTTGCCCATAGTGTTACTCATTAGTACCATCTCATCTTTGTATCATTTGCTCAATTAGTAGTTCCCAGCTAATAATTTGATTGTTTCAGATCTCTCTTACATGAACTGTGAGGACGAAGACAATGCCGAGGACAGTTTCCATGTTGCAGAGGAAGATAAGCATGGTGATAAGGAGCTGGTCCGATCTTGCGCAGGTAAACCAGGATGAGCTAGCTTGGATTTTTTTTTTGGCATTGTACACCTACTCATTTGAAATAAATAATTTGGAAACTTACACTTTTATAATCATGATCTTACAGTACGAGAATATGATGTTGAAGAAGTGGACAAAATTGCTGAAAAAAGATGTGATTTGTTGACAACCTTGGTGGAGGAAAACCACAAAGAGTTTTTCAGTGGAGAGGGGATAATAGATTATTTGCGTCCCCAACCTTTGTTGGCCCTCGACGGTGTGACCCACTCTTGCATATTGACCACAAGATGCTACCATCGCAGATACATGACTGATGATATCACCGAAAGTGAGTGTTTCAACAGAAGACATATAGCATTACTCAGTTGATTTGTCAAATAAGATTAATATATTTATTGTCTTCCATTTCAGCTGATCCGAGCTACCGAGAGCTTGAACCTGAAAACATGGTTCAGATTTTCTCGCTGACGTTGCCGGAGACTTATCCTTGTTCTGTCAGTATTTATGGAATCTTTGCCATTCGGGATGTTCTACATCCATGTCGAAATTATCTGTTTAGGCGCTCGAGAGATAACTCCATCACCATTCATCCTGTAAGTATATATATGTTGTTTATTTTCATGCGCGGGTGCAATTATTACTTTAATTTATGTGGTTACTTCTAAAATTGTACTGTGGCTTATGGACACAAGCTTTATTTGATACTTGGCTGCAAGAACTAATGGATACAAATCCCCTATTTAGCATTGTGCCATTCTTTCATATGCTTGGGAATTGTGAGGGCCGAGACTTGATCGTAGGTAATAGGTGTCCTCTACGGGAGGACGAGGTATGTAACCTCGTCAACCCGTGGCAGATAGAGGGAGGCACCCAAGGTGCAGGGAATAACCAGGTTGGGTGATTTCTTTGTTGCCTCGTTCCTCCACAGGGGGCAATATAGATAGCTAGATTACAAGAGTCCTAACAAAAATAGAAACAAACTCCTAACTTTATTTGGAAACGGTAAGAGAACCTTCTACGGGACAAAACCTTTCTGTTTCCAAAATACAAACTAAAACTAATTCAGACTCTCAATGATTGCAGATTTGTCCTTTGCAGTACATCTCCTGTACGTATGGCCCCACATGACATCTACCTCTCCATTTTGAAACAGCTCGTCCTTGAGCTGGAAGTTTGGATAACCTTCTTTGAAGGTTGGAACATCCTCCCATGAAGCATCAGAGGCTGGCTGGCCCTCCCAATGGACAAGGACCTGTTATGTACCTCTAGACAGTCGTGCACGCAGCGCCTTGTGAGGCGTTGGCTCGATGCATCCTTGGAAGATGGCTGGAAGCACTAGTGGCGCATCTGGAGGAGGACCATGGTATTTCTTCAGAAACCCACATGGAAAATATTGGATGCGAGCGCAGGGTGGAAGCTCCAAACGGTAGGCAACAAAATCAATGTTGGCGACAACCTTGTAGGGACCATAATACTTAGGTGCGAGCTTCCCCTTGGCACTAGCTCCAAGGAACACCGCTAGATGGTGCTGCAAGCGGAACCAAGCCCATTCTCCAATGTCAAACTAAAGTGCGCGATGCTTGCCATCATAGTAATGCTTAGTGTTTTTTTTTTTTTTTTGAGAGAATAATGCTTAGTGTTGGGTAGCCTGAAGGAGACGGTTGCGGGCATCAAGATGGAATTGGTCACGGTCTGCGATGTTGTGCTCCACGGCCTGATTGCGCAGCTCGCTCGGAGAGTATGCATGGAGAGAAGTTGGATCACGACCATACACCACTCGGAACAGTGTATCCTTTAGAGCCGCGTGGTATGACGCATTATAGCAGTACTCAACCCACGACAGCTACTGAAGCCACTGTCGGGGTCGGTCGCCAGTGAGGCAGCGTAAGTACATAGCGATGACCCAGTTAACGGCCTCTAACATCAGATTGCGGGTGAAATGCTGAACTCATGTGCATGCGAGAGCTAGAAGTAGCAAAGAGAGCTTTCCAGAAGCCAGAGGTGAAAACGACATCTTGGTCAGAAACAATGGAGGCTGGTACACCATGTAGACGAACAATGTCGGAAAAGAAAGCTTCGGCCACCGTCTTTGTTGTGTAAGGATATCCTAGGGGAATGAAGTGTGCATATTTGGAGAAGTGATCCACGGCGGTTAGGATTACACACTTGCCACCCACTTTGGGTAATCCCTCGATGAAGTCCATGGTGATGTCCTCCCAAACCCTAGACGGTAAAGACTAGCACAAATTGATGTAAGGGGTTGTAGTATGTCGTTCATCAAAGCCTGGAAGGTCGCTGGCACATTTGTGAGCCCAAAAGGCATGACGAGGAACTCGAAGAGACCCTCGCCGTTTTGGGATGTCCTCGGAATGCATGCACACTTGGTGATAACTAGAGCGCAAGTACAGCTTTGTGAAGAACCGGACGCCTTTAAGCTCGTCTAATAACTCATCGACAACAGGGATAGGGAACTTGTCCCTGACAGTGTTGGCGTTGAGGCGACGAAAGTCTACACAGAATCGCGAAGAGCTACCATGCTTCTTTACTAGGAGAAGTGAGGAAAACTCGAAAGAGCTGTGGCGTACAAGGCCACGCTCCAACATGTCAGTGCACTGTCTCTCAAGCTCGTCTTTCTGGATAGCTAGGTAATGATAGGCACCAATCTGATGAGGTGTCGTGAGCATGAGGTGGAGGCAGTCCCCGAGGCTCGGCAAAGACATCGGTGTAGCCGACGAGGAGGCTGTCGAGTAGATCTCGCCCAGAGCAAGCATGGATGTGGTGGGGACTGGTAGACGCTGTGACGCCGTACCACTCCACTCGATGGTCAGAATGCCAAAAGGACATCCAAAGACGCGTGAAGTTCCAAAGTATGGGTCTGAGTGTCTTGAGCCAGCGTCACGCAAGGGAATGGCGTAGAGATTGACCACAAAGTCTTCATGGCCTATGTTGATGGCAGCCTGTCGGAGAAGGCCGCCACATATGACCTGATCCCCATTGGCTATCGTCACGCGGAGGCAACACCTAGTGAAGAATTGGCTGCCCACTTGTGCAGCAAGCTCCTCGTTGATGAAATTGTGGGTTCTACTGGAGTCAAGGAGAGTGACTAGCTCGCGCTCACGTACACACACAACCAGCATTGTGTTGCTGGTACGGACACCTATGATCGCGAGCAGCGACATCTGTAGGTTGTCGCCTTCATCCTCGTCCTCAGCGTCTTCGTCAGCGGACTCAATGTAGAAGAGGCGCTTGCAGTGATGTCCCGAACATACTTCTCATCGCAGTTGAAGCATAGGCCCTTGCTGCAGCGGTTCTCTATGTCGGCAGCATGAGTTTCTTGAAGACGGGTTGCCCTTGGAAGAGGAGTCTGCTGTGGCAGCACCTGGGGCTGCTGGGACCAAGCGACAGACAGACCGTGTTGGAGCGGCAGCAGTCATGGTCACCGCGGCGAGATGCTCGTAGGAAACGACCATGTCCATAGTATACTCGAGTATAGCTAGACGCAGCAACTCGACCTGTGTCTTTAGTGGTTCGCCTAGATTATTGGTGAAAATGCTTGGTGTACTCCGCCACCGAGCCCGTACGCCGGAGGGAGATGAGCTCGCCAAAAGGATTAGCACGTGTGGGAGGGCCGAGGTGCTGACTGACCCGGGCAATGAAGTTTGATCAAGTTGGTCGGCCAATTTTCGCCTCTAGATGGCCATACCAAAGGGCAGCCGTATCTGTGAGATGGTATGAGGCCGTCCAGGTCCTGTTCGTATCCAGCGTGCGTTGGCCGAGGAAGAACAGATTGCATCTATTCAACCACGACTGGGGGTCGCATTCGCCGTCGTAGATTGGAAAATTGAGCTTGTAGAGGCGAGGGGTACGCTCGTTGGTGGGACCTAGTGGTGCTTGCGACTGGCATGGACCTCCGACTCGGGCAGCCGGTAAGGTGGTATCGTGTTGATGAGGGTGGGCTCTCCCCGGCTAGCATGCTCCAGCGATGGCTACGTGCTGTGCTCGCTACTGCTGGGACAGGTCGCTTAAGTCTACCTTGAATGCTGCGAGGGTGTGTGTGACGTCCTGGAGGGCCTTTGTGTCACTGTGAAGAAGCTCGATGCCCTGCGCCAAGTCGCCTAGATTCTGGTGGATGCCCTCTGGAAGAACCCTTGCTGCGCAGGGCTATTCTGTTTTTTTTTTTTTGAGAAAACGCAAAGGACCTTTGCGTTTCATTTCATTGCATAGGTAGAGTTAAAAGTACACCCTCATAGGGAGGTAAAATACAGGGACAAAACACGAAAACTAATGGACATCCCAGGTGGACGGTAGCACAACCCTTTGGCCCCTGCCCTCGCCCACATGCTAATCTCTTCCCTAATCTTTGCAGCAAGGGAGGATACAGATGGTTGGGCGCCATTGAAGACGCAGTCATTCCGATGTTTCCAGATCATCCAAGGGATTAGGAGGGTCGTGGACGCGAGCGCGCCCTAGAGTGGCTTGGGGGTGTCTTGCTTCGCCTTTTGCCACCAGTCCATGAGAGATGGTTTGTAGTCCGGTGCCGCAGCTGTCATCCGTAGCCAGGCCAGGGTTTCATGCCAAACTTGCCTAGCAAAGGGGAAGGTCAGCAGCAGATGTCGAATAGTCTCTGGCTCCTGGTCGCATAGGAGGCAGCGGGGGTGGTGTTGAAGGCCGTGTCTCGCGAGGCGCTTGGCAGTCCAACAACGATCTTGCTCAGCTAACCAATGGAAGAATTTGACCCGCGCGGGCGCCCATGTTTTCCAGACCAGCTTCCAGGAGTAACAAGTGGTTGATCCTTGGAAGGTGGCTAGGTAGCAGGAGTTGGCTGTGTATGCGCCGTCGTTAGTCCACTTCCAATGTAACATGTCGGGTTCGTCGGTGAGGAGTATGTCTTGGAGCAAGTGCCAAATCGCGAGGTATTGGTCGATCTCGTGAATGCCAACCACGCCTTGGATGTCTCTAGCCCAGCTGTTACCTAGCAGGGCCTAGGTGACTGTCCTGGTCCGTCGGCGCCGTTTAGGTATGCAATTGTACAGGAGCGCCGCTGATCCAATGATCCTCCCAAAACAGTGCCTTTTGCCCGTTGCCAAGCGTCATAGAGGTGGAGGCGAAGAAGAGTTGTCATTCCTTAGGCAAGAAGTGGAGGTCGAGCCCGCTCCATGCACGAGCGTCGTCAGTGCGGGCAAGCCGAATCCTTAGGGAGAGACCGGTGCGTTCCAGGTCGCGCACCCCTAGGCCACCTTGCTCGATAGGACGACACACTCGCTGCCAGTTGACATGGCAGTGCCCTCCTTGGGCATCGGCGCGACCAGCCCACAGGAAGCTGTGTTGTATTTTCTTGATCTGCTTAAGCGTTTTCCTTGGTGGCGCGATGAAGAGCATCTGGTGGAGGGGTATTATACCCAGCACAGATTTCACCATGGCGAGTCTGCCTCATTTGTTCATTAGCCCCGACATCCAAGTAGGTAGTCGGCTAGCGATCCTGTCCATAAGTGGCTGCAGCTGCGCAGCGGTAGGGCGGCGGATGGTGAGTGGGATCCCCAGATAGGTGATCGGCAGATGCACAATGGGGCAGCCCAGGGTTTGGATCACAGGGGCTGCGTCCTTGACGCTGCAGCGCAGGAGGGTTGCTGAGCTTTTGGTGAAGTTAACCTTGAGGCCTGAGGCTGCGCTGAAGAGCTGCAAGATCGCGCGCACGGCCGCGACATCGTTGGGCCGCGGGCGGCAGAATAGGACGACGTCGTCGGCATATAGGGAGATGGGAGGGATCGACCGCCGCGGATGAAGCCTCTGCATGATGCCAAGCTCGGTGGCGCATTGAACAAGCTTGCTCAAAACGTCCACAGCGAGCACAAACAACTGTGGGGACAGTGGGTCGCCCTGCCGGAGACCCCGACGGTGCCAGATCGGAGGCCCAGGCACGCCATTGAGGAGGATGCGGGTGCTTGCTGAAGACAGGAGGATGGCCAGCCATTCGAGAAACCGATCACCAAAACCATACTGCCGCAGCACTTCGAAGAGGAAGGGCCAGGCGATGGAGTCGAAGGCCTTTGTCAGGTCAAGCTTGAGTAGTATCGCGGGCACCCCAAGGTGATGCAGTAGCTTGGCAGATTGCTTGACAAGGACAAAGTTGTCGTGGAGGCTCCTTCCTCGGATGAATGCATTCTGGCAGTTGCTGACGATGTTGGCCAGCCTAGGAGCCAGGCGAAGCGACAGAATCTTGGCAAAGAGCTTTGTGACTATGTGGATTAGGCTAATGGGGCGATAGTCACTAAGCGTGCTGGCCTCGGCCTTCTTGGGGATCAGCGTGAGGAGCGCTTGATTTAGCTTGTAGAAGCTGCGGCCTCGCATCTCATATAGCTGCTGGAACACAGCGCCAATGCGTGCTTGATGGTGCTCCAGCAGGCGCACAGGAATTCAGCAGTGAATCCGTCGGGTCTGGGGGCTTTTCTTGCCGGCAAGCTTTTCACGGCATCCCAGATCTCTAGGCTGAACGACATCTCGAGATCATGCAGGTCATGCTGCTCTATCAGTGGGGAGAGTTCCAATGTGTGGTCGCGGGAGATAGCTGTGCCCAACATCGCATCATAGTGGTGGTACGCAGCCTCTGCCATATCAGCATGATCGGTTAGCACCTGCGTGCCGGTGGAGATGTAGATTCTTTTGTTTTGCTGCCGATAGGTGCATTGTCGATGATAGAAGGCGGTGTTGGCATCACAGTCCTTCAGGTTCGCCAGGCGTGCCCGCTGCCGAGCGATCGTGCGCTCAAGGGAGGCGAGTCACAGGTACGACACCTTTAGCTGCTTGCGCAGTTGGTTCTCATCGGGCGTGAGGATCCGGTCTTCCTAGGCCTTGTCGAATCGCGATATCAGCTCTCGGGAGATTGCCATCTTGCTCTTGTTGCCCACAGACCGCGCGCTCCAGCTAGTGAGTTTGCGTGTCGTTGCCTGTAACCTAAGCATGAGTCTGTGGAAAGGATTGTCGTGCCAGATGGAGTTCCATGCCTTGGCCACGACCTCCTGGAACCCATCCAGGCGCAGCCAGAAATCCTCAAAGTGGAACTGTTTATGCAACATCGACATTGGGGAGCAGTCCATCAGTAGAGGGCTGTGATCAGAGACCACCGATGCTAGGGCATCTAAGGTGACTCTCGCCATGAATGTCTTCCCAGTCAGATGTGCAGAGGATCCGATCTAAGCGGACCAGCGTGGGAGGTGATTGCTCATTGGACCACGTGTATCTGCGCCCATTAAGGTAGGTCTCTTTAAGGGCAAGATCATTGATCAATCTCCGAAACTTGCCCATTAGCCGCCAATTCAGGTTCCCGTTATTCTTGTCTGCGGCCTGGTAAATGAGATTGAAATCTCCGCAGAGCATCCAGGGGCCAGGGCAATCAGCTCGTATGTCGCGTAGTTCCTGAAGGAACTCGATCTTATCTGTGTCGTCCTGTGGCCCATAGACAACGGAAAGCCACCAGGGCGTACCAGAGTCAGAGGCGACCTTCGCCGTGATGGCGTTCCTGGTCAACAGCGGGTCAGTGATAGACACTGCCCTTCTCTTCCAGGCCAGGAGGATACCGCCTCGCGTGCCATCCACAGGTAGATATGTGTAATCGTCAAACTCAGGCCCTAGGGTTTCGAGGACAATGGACGAACAAAGCAAAGCCACCTTAGTTTCTTGGATACAAACAATGCTAGCCCCGGTGGTATTGATCAAGGACCGGATGGCTAGACGTCTAGCACGAGCGTTTAGTCCGCGAACGTTCCACACAACAATTTTTAGGCCGTGATCCATTAAGACAAGATCGACGGGCCAAGCAGCTCTAGCGGTCTAAGTCTTGCAAGCGATGTCGATTGTAGGCGGCGAGCTCGCAGCTGTCAGATCACGGTCGACCAGCGCCGCAATTGCGGCAAGGACAGATCGTGGGATTGGCATTGTGAATAGGCAATCATAGGCCTTCATCTCAGCCGCGGTAATCTTCTGGTCCAGTTCGATGAACCCCAGCGTCCGGAGAATCTGGACTTGGGCTCTGCGCTCAGCTGTGGGGGGTGCACCAGGAGATACAGTCTTGGAAGCTGATCGGCCACGCCGCGGCGCAAAGTTCAGGGGCTTCCTTCTCGTCTTTTTCTTCGGCGTGGGAGGGCTGGGTCGATGTGTTTGGTGGCCGCCTTTAGAAAATCTCCCAGGGTCCAAGTCTGTGCCATGCATGCCCGTGAGCCGCTCCTATAGGTGTGTGGCGAAGAGATGCGGTGCCGTGCGTAGGGAGGCTTGGCGATCCGTCGGGGGGGGGGGGGAGGCCAACTCAGGAGGGGGAGGGGCTGTGACATGGTGGTGGGCTCGTGGTGGGCCGCAGGAGCGTCATCAGCACAATCCTGATTGTTGGCGGGGGAGGGTGGCACAACTGTCTTGGGGCCATCGGTAGGCTTGGAGCACACGCTTGCACCAGCGTTGCCATGGCCAAGTAGGAGACCGACAGTGAGCTCTGGCGCGTGTTCTGGCTGGGAATCAGGGACCACAGAGTCCAAGGATAAAGCTTGGTCCTGACTCTGGTCCTGGCGAGGGGAGTTGCTCCTGCCGGGGCAAAGCGCAGCTTTGTCACCAAGAGCGCAAGACGACGCATGATTTGAAATTGGTGTGCACTTGGTCTTGTCCAGTCCAGGAGCTCTTTCCTCGTGAGTAGGTGGGGACGACGGCGCCTGGCATGAGTTGGGTCCCGCGCGCGGAGGGGTGGCCAATGCGATCTCACCACCTGTGCTTCTGGGTTGTTCTACCAGCCTGGGATCTGGCGTCAGGGTGGTGGTGGGCGCGGCCACGTCAGCCGTGATGGGAGCGGCTGCAGCCTGTCTGTCCTTGCGCCGCCAGACCAACTTTCCACGGTCGGGGCGTCGTGCGGCGCGGGCCCTGCCCTGGTTGGACCAAGGTGCCATCGCACGACAATGGGCGGCGCCGGAACGAACGGGAGAACGCGGCGGCGCCGGCCGGCGGGCATCAGCCTAGAGCGCATCCATCGCCAGGCCATCCTCGCGGCAGCCATGGGATTCGATGGGCAGGGCAACCGTGTCCATCACCATGCCTTCCGTGTGGCCAGACTCGGGGGCGGTGGCGCTGTTGGGGCGGCGGCGTTTGCGGTTTCTTCGGCGAGGGGGGCGCCTAGGTTCCTGAACTGCCGGCTCATCGTCGTCCAGGCCCCCGCCGTCCTCACGGTCATCATCACTGAAGCCAGCATCTTGGGGTGGCACGACGTCGACCGGCTCAGGGCGCACCGATTGGATCGAGACAGGATACGTGCGGGCGCGCACCATGGGCTGCCGGAGCGGATCAGAGGCAGGAACCAGCTCCACAACTTCGAGCACCGCATGACGGGGGATGGCGGGATGGCGGCAGGATCCGGAGTTCGCGCTGTGAGGCGGAACACCGATAGGTCCGTGCGCGAGCGGGTTTGTTGGTGAACCTCTTCGACCCATCAGCTACCCCAGAGCAGCGACTCCACCGTCGCCAGATGCCAGTTGTTGGCAGGGATGCCGTGGAGCTCGAGCTCGACACGGACGTCCAGGTTGCCCACACCAGCATGCGCAAGCCTGCACCATGGCCGGAGAGACAGCGAGAAGCCCACCGAGGAGTTGCCGATGATGTGGTCGCCGGAGATCTGGTCCTTGGTGCGCTGGGAGCCACAGATGATCAGGAAGTCTTCGGGGTGGTGCAGGTGGTTGGTGAAATCGTCGATGTCGAGGTCAAACTCGTCGCAGATCAGGTTGGCGACGGCGTTGGCGGAGACCTCCGGCCTCGTGCCCGTGATGGTGGCCACCATGGCACGGCGAAGCACCCTTTCAGCCTCCTCCAATTCCACTGTGCGGGGGACAATAACGCGAACTGGATCCATGGGATCAACAACTCGCGTCAGAGTCGCGGCCGACGCATGTGGGGGAGGTGGTGGCGCTGTCGCAGCGGTGCGCTCACGAGGTGCGGTCTGCTCGCGGGGAGGCGGTGCCGTGGTGGCCGTGCGTGGCGCGGCCGGGGTGCGCGGTGGTGGTGGTGGCGCCGTCGCGGGAGCGTCCTGCCTCTGGGAGAGGGGCAGAGGAGGGGCCTGGCGTGGCGCGGCTGCCCTTGTGTCCGTTGCCTGTAGCTTTGGCGGGGGGGGGCGTCTCAGGAGGGAGGCGAGCACGGGTGCGGTCGAAATCCTGCTGCGCTGGCGAGCAGTGCCCAGAGCCATGACCACAGAGCAGATAGCAACGACAACGGACCTCGTTGATGCAGTCGCGCACAGGGTGGCCAGGCTCGAGGCAGCGGAAGCACAACCCCGCTTCCAGCTCCGGTGACGGGCTGCGTCGGCCTTGGCGCTGTTGTCCTCCACAGCCAGGCCAGGCGGCGCCGCTGATGGTGACCTCGGCGGGGCTGCTGCCAGCCCTCAGCGTCGGCGCTGCGGGGTACCACACCGTTGACACGGTGGACCTCCGAGCGGGGGCCGAGGCGGGTGCCAGCCGGCCAGCGGTGGGCGGCGGTAGGCGTAGCCGCGGCTCTGGTCGAGGGCTGGACCGGGGGCTGGGGGCGCGGGGTGGCGGCGGCGGCGGGGGGTGTGCTCGCGACGTCGCTGTAGCTGTGGGGACTCTGGCTAGGGCTTCCATTTGCGGCTCGCCATCGGTCCTGCCGCCAGTGGTGGGTGTCGTCGTGGGACGCGTCGGAGGACATGGCGCCGGGGGGAGGGGAAAGGGGAAAGGGGAGGGTGGGGCTTGAGCGGGGGCTCTCTGGAGGGCTACCGGCGTGAGCACGTCGACGGCGAGGCTAGTGGGAGGGTGTGGTTAGGGCAGCGGGGCGGGAGGGGAGCGGAGCGGAGCCATCCATGTGAGTAAGACTTGTTATCGCAGGGCTATTCTGTTACCTGGAGGGCTGATGATCTGTCCGAGGGGGCGCTGTTGATGGCCGTAGCAGAAGGTAACAGGGGCAAAGAGAGAGAACAGGGGTTAGGGTTTAGAACTTTATTGATTATTGCTTGAGATCCTAGTACACGACTACTGCTCCTTATATAGGAGATGCCCCATCTATTTTATGGAAAGCAAAGTCTGAATTGGACACAACTATGCTGCACAAGGACAGTCCTTTATGGATACAACTCGACTCTAATCTGAACCTTTGCCTAACCTTTCCGTTTGAATTGGATACACATCTATTTTATGGAAAACAAACTCCTTATTTTATTTGGAAATGGCAGCAGAACCTTCTACAGGGACAAAACTTTTCCGTTTCCAAAATACAAAATAAAACTAATTCGGGCTCTCATTGACTGCAGATTTGTCCTTTGCAGTACGTCTCCTGTACGTATGCCCCCACATGACACATTCCAGCATATATTGTGAGTAACCAAAGATTTCTAATAGATATAAGTGCACATTACACCCCTGATCTTGGCACCAATTTTAATTGTCAACCATTTCGTCTAAAATTGGTTAGAACACAATCCTCAACTCTCAGAACCATTTACTTTATCCCCTCTATCTAGACTGGAGTTGTTTTGCCGGATGTGGTGGCAAGGTTTAAATTTGTTTTGCTGACATAATGTCCACGTGAACAAAATCCCATGAGCCAGAAAGAATATTCAAATGCCTTTCAGTACTGCTGCCCTAGATTTTACAAGAGAAAAACATGAGTTAGTGATTGATTAACATGCCTGATGTCACACTGAACTCTTGTCAAAATAGTCTGTGATCAAGTGCAGGGTTGATTGATCGCAGTTTCACAGTGGATGCAACTTACTTAGAAAATGAGAACTGGAATAATATATGTAAACATAGTTTGAGTATTATTTTGTTGAAGGATTTATGGCCCTCATTTACAAGCATCTACAAAATTGCATACATTCATGCTAACTCATTTGCCTACTCTTACCATGGTTGATTGCCTAATGTCATTCAAAGTAAAACTGAAATACGCTATTATATACTGCAGCCGACACACAGGCCATGGGTTTTGTCAATACTGCACAAATATCACGAGCTTAGGTTTTTCCTGCCCGCAAGCTAGGAAAGGCGTGATTGTGGAATACTTTAGTTATTAATTTAAACAGACCCTACCACTTGAATGACTGTACTTCCAAGAGTGATTTATCAATTCTGGTCTACCATGTTGTTGGCACTGTCCATTTTGCTTTCTCGTGAACTGCATTATAGATTATTTTTGTAAATTGCAAGTACTTATAAGATGTTTGCCTGTCATATCTCCACATATGTTACTTGCGGTTTGGGAGAATTTTAGATATAGGAACTGAGAGCGGCATAATATTAATTTGAAATGCTTATTCTTTTTTTGAAACAAGGCAAAATATTTGCCATTTTCATTAAGGAGAAGGTTTTAGAGACAAATGCCTATTACAAGCCAAGGACTTTACCAAATAAAATGGTCTACTCTCTCGGCATTACATTGCTCAATTATTTTGCACCGGCTATACTCCAAGCCTTGGCTTCGTCTTTAATCTTTGCAATGACCACATGAGTGGGAGAGGAAGAATGATGAAAAACTCTAGCGTTGCGCTCCTTCCATATTTCCCATGAGATCAACATAATAATAGTAGCCATAGCCTTCCTCTCCTTGCCCTTTTCAAGAGCCACCTTTGTCCACCAAGTCTCTACTGATGGTTCATTTGCCCAAGTAGCCATGAAAGAGTTGTTGATACCACACCAAGATAGGATCTCTTTCCAAATCCTTGTGGTAAATCTACACTTGTAGAGGAGATGCGCCGACGATTCTTGCACTTGGTTGCATAGGGGGCAATTTCCGCAATTTTGCCACCCTCATCCGCTGTCCAAATCCTATTTTGTGTTACCAACCAAGCAAAAAACTTTCATTTTGGAGGGGCCCAAACTTTCCATATTGATGCATTGAGAGTTGTAGAAGCGAGGCCTTCAAATTGCATTTTATAGGCCGACAAGGCGGAGTATGTGCCATCATTTGTGAACTTCCACCGGATAGTGTCGGGCGTGCCATGAGTAAGATTGATTTTGTTTAGAAGCTCCCATAGGGTAACGAATTGTTGTATATGCTCCATATCAAAACCATGTAAGGTTGATTTGATTCACCCAAAAGTTGCCTTCCATAGCCTTCTTTACCGTGCAATTCTTTCTCTTTGACTTTTCAAATATTTTGGGTGCAATATCCTTTGGGCATATTCCTTCCAACCAAGAAGAGTTCCAAAACTTGGCCTTTTCTCCATCTCCCACCGAGAAAACCGTTGCGGCCGCAAAGAGACTTCGGTCATTTTCGTTACAAGGGTCTCCAAGGCCAATCCAACTCTTGGACTCATCGGTCCATTCTAGCCATAACCATCTTAGTCTTAGAGCAGTGGCAAACTTTGCAAGATGCAAGATTCCAAGCCCACCAAGCTTTGTTGGGCGGCAAACTTTCTCCCATCTCACCTTGCATTTCACTGCGGTTACTTTGTCTCCTCCCGCCCACAAATACGCACGAAGAAGAGCAATGATCCTCTTGATGACCTCCTTTGGTAAAATTATGGACGTGATATGTTAGATAGCTTGCGATGTAAGGACGGCTCGCACCAAGACATGGCGCCCCGCCATGTAATTTGAAATGCTTATTCACATTAATGATTAGGTGAAATCATTTTCTAGCAGGTACATCATAAGTATATTACTTGATACTTCATTTTTTATGGCATATTTATTTCTCATGTTCTAACATTGAGTTGAAATTACAGGGCTCTAGTCTGCCTCTCATCAGCCCTTGTCGTGGAATCTATGCTCTAACTCGTGCTTTACGGGATGTTGACCTTTGGATGAAGCATGATGGTGACGATGACTCAGCTGACGAGAAATTTGTGGCTGGATACTTTGAGTTGATGGTCGATTGTAAGTACGATATGAGATTTCGTCAGCGCCTTCACGATGGCATACACAGCCACGTCCTGGATGTCGATGGCCGCTACATTGGATGGAGCATCGCTGCCACGGTAATAGCATCTGCTGACGTTCCATATCCTTGTCACGTGACGTTCACAGCCTATACGAGTGGTTTTGATGATGAGGTTACGATTTTCGACGGCCCATGTCGTGAAGGAGAAATGGTAGAATTCAGGCATGTGGTGGCTGTGAAGGTACTCTGGATGCTGGAGCTTTGCTTCAAGCTGGACGGGATGTGCTATTCACACTCTTTTAAGGCTGGGGTCGACTCGAAACCTGTCAAATTCGGACCCGTGAAGGCGCTGGTGGTTTGGTCCATCATGAACCGGGACAGGTTTTGGTGGTGACGACGTTGCCTTGGTTCCTGGGAATGTTGCACTGCCTACTACTCCCTCCGTTTGGTATTATAGATCACGCACGGTTAACTAGGTTATCAATTTAACCAACAAAATATAAATAGAATGCCACAAAAATTGTACCATTAGAATATTTAGATGCTATATTTTCTAATGATATAATTTTTATGTTATATAACTTATATTTTATTAGTTAAATTAACGACCTAGTTATATGCGTAGGACCTATAATCCTAAACAAAGGGAGTACGTACTACTAGTTTGTTAGGAATGGCTTCTTTCTGTTACATCTGGAAAAAGAACTTAGCGTTTTGTTAAGTATCGAGGAGTCTCGTCTCTCTGAGTTAATTACCAGAGCATGGCTCTTTGTCGCTGTCACTGCAACAAATGATGAGTTGTTCATATTTATCTCGTTTGCTGCTATGTACAAGTGACCATCAGTTCACCTTGACTTCGTACGCCATGCAACAATGTGTTCCGTCGCCTCAAAGCAAGCAATTCAATCCACGGCAACAAACTGAGACTGCACAAACTGGCTTCAGCATCATTAAGGAACTAAATCTGCGCATTGCCCTCCTGAGGCGAATATAGTGATCACGTGACCCTGTAATGCATTAATTTTTGGTACTCCATCTGTCTTAATAGATATTGCAGATTTGTTAAAATTTAAATAAATCTAAACACTATTTAATATATAAATTCATTCAAATTTTGTTTTACGACATCTATTTTGAGTAACTTTTTATTGCAATTCATTGCTTTATTACTTAGGACTAGCTGCATGTCCGCGCATTGCCGTGGAGTAAAAGAAAAATGAACTAACAATATGAAAGGTAGTACATCCGTAATATGCTCACATGATTTCCACGGGTTGCATAGCCATGAATTGTTGACGCCACCGGCCAAAAACTAAGGGACCAAAAATATCCAAAAAATTACCCTAGATTTAAGGCTCACAGGATGCAAGCTCAGTTGGATCCACATATTTAATTTTTTTGCATGATAATACATGTCTTATTAATATATCATAAAGATCATAATGCACGTCAAGTACCCTTTTTTTCTTGCTAAGTCGTTATGGCGATTTTGTGGGTGATCTAGGTCTTTGAGTGTTGAGGACTCCAAGTCAGTTTACCTTGAGTCACTGACAGGTGGACCTCATCATATGCAGGTCCATATATCAGTGATTTAAAGTCAGCCAAATCAGTCACCATAAAGTCAGCTAATCCTAACGGAAGCGTTGCTTCCGGGCGGCGGCTCCCTGTCCGGTGCCTGTACGAGGCTCCGTCTCTGTCTTACTGCGCGTGAACTAGTGTAGTGCATGCAGTCCTTGTTGCCGCTGGTTCCTGACCATAAGGACGTGATCCAGGCGGATTTTTCCCCCAGATTGGGACTCATTGAGGAGGTCTAATCGCTGGTGTTTCTTGGGAAGGATCAGGAGGATCTGTTCCGTGCAGTTTTTGTACGTGGTGACGTTGCGTGGCTTGTCCTGGAGATTGGCTTACGGAAGGCTGCAACAGTTGCTATTCTGATTAAGTAGTGTTGCAATATTGATGCGGATGCTTGGTCTGATCGATTTCATCTGAACTGTGTGGAAATCCAATTTGGACAGAGGGGATTTGATCTTTTTATGCAGCAGTTTTGGTCGGCTGGTAGTATACCGCTAGAACCAATGATTCTCTGTGGTTGGGACTGCTGGGCGGCAATCTCGCCACCGGCAGTTCGATCGCCTTTTGGATCTTTGAGAGCAAGTGAGACCGGACATTCTCTTTTTGTCTAGTCTCATCTGAATAAAGATATGGCGGATTCACTTCGTCGCAAGTTAGGTTTTGAGTTCATGAGTGTTGATGAGAGTGATGGGAGGGCTAGAGGTTTAGCCATTTTCTGTAATAATGATAATAAAATGATTTCCGAGGATGTGTCTCGTAATTACATTGATGTTGTGTTTGAATCCAGCAATGACGTGACTTGGAGGTTTACTGGATTTTATGGCGAGCCGAAGTGGGAGGACAAGCACCTCTCTTGGGATTGCTTAAGGGAACTAAGTGCCAGATCCAAGCTGCCATGGGTTGTCATAGGGGATTTTAATGAGATCATGTTCTCTAAAGAAAAGGAAGGAGGTAAAACCCAGGCCAACTCATATGATGCAGATGTTCAGGGACTGCTTGTCGGACTGTGAATTGGAGGATATGGGATACCTGGGAGACAAATTTTCTTGGCGTAGGGGGGAAGTAAAGGAGAGGCTCGATAGAGCTTTGTGTAATACTAAATGGAGACCTGATTTCCCCTTGTCAGCGGCTGTAAATGAGCAGCACTACCGTTCAGATCAAAGGCCAATCATGGTGAACACATGCTATTATGACTCGCAGGTGATTACTCGTCGCGGAGGTGGGAGGAAGTTTGAGGCTAGATGGCTTGCTGAGGAGTCGGTTAATGAGATCATCAAGACGGCCTGTGAAAAGGCAAAACTCATGGGGATTGCCCATCCCTTGCGACCAGGACTAGTGCTATTCATCATGACCTACATGAGTGGGACAGGAATACTCTCAAGGGTCCGAAGAAGAGGATTTCAAAACTCAAAAAGGAGCTTGAAGCTCTGAAGCGAGGTTTGACTTCGGCATATTCTATAGGGAGACAGAAGGAAGTGCAAGTTCTAATTGAAAATCTCCTGGAGCAGGAGGAAATTTATTGGCTTCAGCGTGGCCGAGCGAACTGATTAATGCATGGGGATCGCAATACATCCTTCTTCCACAATGCGGCCACCTCAAGGAAGAAAATAAACCTGATCCGAATGTTACTGGATGATACAGGTATCTGGAAGGAAGGGACACAGCTTCAAGATCATGTAAAAGATTACTTCTCACATATTTTTACTTCCGAAAATACGGGACATTATGGTGGTGTTTTAGACGCGGTGCAGGCTAGGGTGTCATCCGCTATGAATGAAATGCTGCCGGCACCGTTTTCAGCCGAGGAAGTGAAAAAGGATTTGTTTAACATTGGGGATCTCAAAGCCCCTAGGCCTGACGGTTTGCATGCGGTTTTTTACAAACGGTTCTGGCATCTTCTAGGGGATGATTTGGTGTTTGAGGTGCTGGAGGCTGTGAACAATTGCAAAATACCTGAGGGCTGGAACGATACTACGATCGTGATGATCCCGAAGATAAAGGATCCAGAAAAAGTCACCCAATTTAGACCTATTATCTTATGTAATATGGTCTATAAGGTGATTTCAAAGATGCTTGCTGCAAGGTTGAGGGGCATTCTCCTGGAAATCATTGGACCTACATAGAGTGTGTTTGTCCCTGGACATTTAATCACGGACAATGTCTTGGTGGCTTATGAGTGTTTCCATACCATTAAGAAGAGGAGACAAGGAAAAAATGGGTTTTGCGCGGTGAAATTGGATATGCACAAAGCATATGATCGTGTGGAGTGGGGATTCTTGGAAAAGATCATGCTGAAGATGGGTTTCGATCATGCATGGGTGAAACTTATTATGACATGCGTTTCCACGGTCCGTTACCGAGTCAGATTAAACTCGGAGGAGAGTGATGTCTTTAAACCCTCAAGAGGATTGAGGCAAGGTGACCCTTTATCTCCTTACTTATTTCTCTTATGTGCATAAGGACTCACAGGGTTACTAGCCCAAGCTGAAGAACAAGAGGAGTTAGTTGGTGTTCGAGTTTGTCGAGACACTCCATTTATTACTAATCTTATGTTTGCGGATGACTCTTTGATACTGGTGCAGGCAGATAATGCTAATGCCACATGCTTGAAGAGGATCCTGCATGAATATTGTCACGCTTCTGGTCAGCTAGTCAGTGATGCTAAGTCGAGTATATTTTTTAGCCCTAATACCCAAGTGGAGGTTAGAGAGGCGATATGTAACATCCTTAACATGATAACTGAGGCATTGACATACAAGTACTTGGGGTTCCCTGCTGTGGTGGGGATGGAAAGGAGTGATTGTTTCCAATTTCCCGTGGAGAGGATAATCCAAAGAATCAATGGATGGAAGGAGAAACTGTTTTCGGCTGGAGGAAGAGAAGTGTTGTTGAAAGCTGTAGCACAAGCTATACCATCTTATGCGATGTCGGTATTTAAGATTCCACAAAAAAATTGTGAAGGAATCATAGCAGCGATGTCAAAATATTGGTGAGGAGATAGTGCGGATCAAAAAAGGACACACTGGGTCGCGTGGTGGAAGATGTGCATACCAAAAAAGAAGGGAGGGATGGGTTTAGATATTCATTGTTTCAACTTAGCCCTTTTAGCTAAGCAAGATTGGAGGTTAATCAAAGAACCTGAATCTTTGTGTGCTAGAGTGCTCAAAGCCAAATACTTCCCATCAGGCGACATTTTGAGGGTTGAATTGAGGAAAGGTAGTTCATTCACTTGGCAGAGCGTCTGGGCTGGTTTGCAAACTCTTAAGAAAGGGTATATTTGGCATGTAGAAAAAGGTGACTCAATTAACATCTGGGATGATGAGTGGATTCCTAGTGGATCGATTGGCAGGGTACTAACACCAAGAGGACAAAATATTTTCACTCGGGTGAGTGAACTCATTGAACCGGCTACTAATACATGGGATGAGGAATTACTGAGACAGACATTCTGGCTTATTGATGTTAGAAGGATTCTAAATATCCCCTTGCCTGATAATGATATGGATGACTTTGTGTCCTGGAGGTTTAATAAATCGGGGATCTTCACCGTTCAATCGTCTTACCATGTGGAATGGGAGAGTACGTTTGATCAGAAAGTTCAGAGTCAAAATGGTCCGGTGTCTAACCACTCAATGTGGGAGAAGATCTGGTCATTGCGAGTCCCAAGAAAAATCAAAATCTTTATCTGGCGTGCGATGCAAGAGACTGTGCCATGTCAAGCGGTGCTGGCCAGGAGACATACCTCAGCTAGTGCCCAATGTCCTTTGTGTAAGCAAGGGCTAAGCACGTGAAGCACCTGTTGTTCATCTGCCCACATGCGAGCTCACTCTGGGATGATCTTGGGCTGTATCCAATGATTGAAAGAGCATGCGATGTTGATCGCACGAGCCAAGCCGTGCTGGAGTTCCTGTTGTGCGTGGAGAACAAGCCGAGAACATCTTCATTTGTGATACCTGAGATTGTTGATGTAACCTGCTGGCACCTTTGGTGGTCTCGATGACAAGTTACTCACTCTGATGAATATCAAGATGCAAGCTCATTGGCTAGGGAGATCAAGGCACTATATGAAAACTTCTACGCCTCCAACTCGTCTAAATCTAGAATGAGACGCAACGGGTGGATACGGCATGTTCAAGATTATGTGAAAGTAAACGTCGATGCATCCTTTGATGAGGATCTGCTGAAAGGTACATCTGGGATGGTTATAAGAGATAGCAAAGGAGCGTTCGTTGCTGCTGCAAATTCGAAGCTTGATTCAGTGCTTGATGTAGTTCAGCTGAAGCCAAAGCGATTAAAGAGCGACTACTGTTAGCTCAGTCCACGGGTTGCAACCGAGTCATACTTTCATCGGACTATCTGGACGCCGTCAATACTATGAATGAAGGAGGCTCGTTAGGATTAGCTGCTGCTATCTTTGATGATTATTACCATTTGGCAACTGAATTCCCAAAGATCGTTTTCAAACATTCGTACCGCGAGGCCAATTCTGTGGCTCATGAATTAGCTAGGAGATCTCCTGTGCGTGTTTGGCTAGATGACCCACCCGCTTCTATTCAATCGCTACTTCTAGCTGATGTAACTCTAATATTTGATAAATAAAGTGTTCGGAAAGTTTCAAAAAAAAGATCATAATACACATCACCGACCTGTCAAAACTGAAAAGACAGCATAACACAAGCCTTAGCACAAAGGACCACTAGCTAAGAAAGAAAACATTCTAGACCAAAAAAACCTCTGAGCTTGACGCCGGTGCCCGTCAACTGCCTCTGGCACCACCACAACAGCCACCAAAAGAAAGAATGACAAATAACATCTTCGCCCGAGCTCGAAGCAGCTCCATCGCTGACATGCAGCTTTACGAACCTCCAAGGTGGCTCACTCAAGGTGAAACCATTGCCGCTGAACGAATTAGACCAAAGCAACACCCCGGACACGCCATCGAGCTCCAGATCTAGCACCCACACACGAATAAGACGTCGAAGGAGGAATCCACACCTTTCATCCACGAACCACGGACCCAGCACATGATCCACCATCTTCCAGATGTCGTCGATGCAGACCACAATCTACATCCGCTCCTCGACTACCTCACAGGTTCCACATCGACGCTGGAGCAAACGCTGTTGCAGCGGCGGAGTCCAAGGACACAAATCCACCACGAGGATGCCGCCACCAGCACACTATTCTTGCTTGAATAGACTAATCTCTAAATCCATCCGGGAAGGATCTAATTTTTTTATTCAACACCTTCATCGTTGCCCCGAAGCCAAGACGATGAGCAGCCTAAAAACGAAGCTACTTAGCCTAAAACTATGGGCAGTACTACGCGTCCCCCGGGGGATTTGTGTTTTTTATCCCCCGAGTCCCTAGCCAACCACGTGTCCTCTTTTTTGGGTCAAAATCCCTCTTTTGCTATAGACATACTTGTTTTTCTACAAATAGTCCCGCTTTTGCTACAACGTAGCAAAAAACGGTTTGACTCAGAAAATAGAAAAATAGACTGGACCTCGCCGAAGATTTCGCCGGAGACCCCGCCGGCGACCGTGTAGCAAAATATTTGTGCTAATGTAGCAAAACCAACCTTGCCAGAGACTCGCCGGAGATTTTCGCCGAAGACCTCGCCGGAAACTTCACCGGAGATCTTGTAGCAAAAACTTTATGCTATTGTTGCAAAAACATAGAACGTATGTAGCAAATAAAATATCCTATTGTAGCAAACCCGATTTCGTCGGAGATCTCTTGCAAGATACCTCGTAGAAAAATCATAGAACGGTTGTAGCAAAAGAATTGTACGAAAGTAGCAACACAAAAATGAATATGTAGCATAAATATTATGCTAAAATAGCAAATGCTCGTAGCACCGATAGACAACATATGTAGCAAGATCGGTTAACATAAGTAGAAAATGCTGGAGACGGTTGTAGCAAGCCCGTATGTACACCTTAGATATCATAGACGTCACCGAAGGCCATGGCTGTGAAATCAAGTGTCGTGGTTGCAGAAGGCATGACCGCTCCTCTCAGAGGAGCACGTCCATTGTGAACTCCATGGCGCTAGAAATTTAGGGTCCTCGCTGCAGGCGTGCATGGACGCGATTCCAGCGAGGGTAGGGGAGGCAACCGGTGCAGGGAGGAGATTCCGACGAGGTTGGGGGCGGTGGTGGCACACGGAGGCAATTCCGGCGAGGATGGGAGAGGGCGGTGGTGTAGGGAGGCCTCACGGACGGGCACGGTGCTGGGCTTCTTCCATGGCTCTAGAGCTGTGGAGGCGAGGGAGCCATGGCGGCGGGAGCAGCAAGGTCGCGGGAGGCAGAGAAAATAAGATGGAGAGAGATAAGATATAAGCCCATCACGCACACGTCTCACGCGACCCGAGGGATAAAATCACCGGATCCCCCGGGGGAACAATATCATTTTCCTAAAACTATCCAGACATGTGGATCCGGTGCCCCCTCACTACCGATTACATAGATCCGTTGAATGCCTGTCCATTGATACAGAATAAAATAGAAAATACATACACATATTTTAACCAATTATCCTAAATTAAAAAATGATTTTAAACATGGTGCCATGTGATTTCCACTCATATGACATACAAATAGCTATTCAATCGCCAACTTCTTTCCTCGGCACCTTATCTACACTTTAGCAAACCTACGATTTTAGACATTAATGCAAGCAACTTATTATTAAAAGATCATGAGTTACAAGTCATTGTGACCATCCCAAGAATTGTTCTTATGACTATTTTCTCCATCTCATCCTCCTTTGTCTCTATTGCCTCTCAATGGAGCTTTATGCACATTTAAAAAACAAATACACAAAAGTTTAAACATCACGTGGAGGCTTGGAACATAGGATGTCGCAGCCGTACTGCTGGGCTACTGCTGCGGTGGTGTTTAGTGGCTAGGCGAGAACAGTCACTCCTCGTCGTTTTATAGTTTGTCAATAATGCTTTAACTTAGGCCATCCATTATGTTGTCTATAAAGAAAAACGTAGTCTATATACATAGTAGAAGCTATCCACAAGATAAAAACTTTAAGGGTCACCCTTAGGCTTATGGCTAGTCCAAGCATTAAAATATTGATATCTACTACACATAGCAATATAAAACAAATTTTTAATCACAAGACTATGAGAAGGTAGCTCTTACGTATGGGTCTTACCTTACGGCGTTTGACTAGATACATTGTGGTGCAATCAACTAGCTTGGTATAGCAAGTGGGTCCCGTCTTAAGATAGGTTTGTCCATATATATAGATGATGTCCTAAGCTCTACTGTTTAGACAGTGTGTATACGAGACGATTCATGGGACCTACTAAACTGAAGATGCTAACTTTTGCATAGTAGTTTTATAGCTTGGTCATACACTACCAAGTGGGGCCCATTATTTGCTTTTTCCTATAGACACTTGTGCCTTGTACTCGCCTCGCCACCACACTAGACTCGATTTTTTTGCGAAATTCCACCGATCTATTAATAATGATCAACAACAGTATAAAGATACCCAACAGTAATTTTCTCTTACACACCCTATTTCCTCAACAATTTGCTTGCATAATCTCTTCCCGTTCTTCAAATTTTCCCTCTATTTTAAGCTATATTCTTTACATAAAAGAACAATTTGACCTAATTTCATTAAATCTACATAAAGTCATTTAAGTGTACCAAGTTAGCTAGTAATCTTGCAAAATTCGTCTAAAAACCAGGGAATTGTAAGAAAGCATGGACCACTTTTTATGAAAATTGGGGAGGTGGGTGAAATGAGCTTGAGTAAACACGGTCGATGAAGTACAAGTTGAAAAGACATCCAAGTCTATCTCTTGAAAATTGAGAATGTTTTTCCTGATAGTTGGAAACTCACACCGACGACATTGTTTACTAAAAGAAGGTGTATCCATCTACCTTTGAAATGATATTTAATTTGAGAGTAATTTATTGCGCTTACTGGTATATCAAGTTTGACCTAATTTCGTTAAATTGTCAAGATGTAAAATATTAGCAATAAGTTGAACCTATTGTGAAATCTCTTGGTGATGGTTTGTGATATATTAAATGACCCCTTGATGGTTACATCCAAAAAAATCACAAAATTTTCAAAGCAACCTACAATTTTCTTGTAGGTCAAATTTAACCTAATTTTGATAAATCGGCATAAAGTCATTCAAGTGGGCAGACTTAGCAAGGACAAAGTTTGAGAACTCCTGCAACATGAGAGTCATATGTAGTACAATATGTCGGTCCACTATATATGTCTGAAAGCTTGGCTTGTAGAATATTCAGATCCAATATTCTTCATAATTTCTTTATGGAAAGGAACAATCTCGTCATCACTCAGAAAATTGAGAATGTTATTTTCTGATAGTTGGAAACTCACATCGACGACATTGTTTACTAAAAAAAGATGCACCCATCTACCTTCGAAAAGACAATTAATTCAAGAGCAATCTACCGCGCTTACTCGTAGCTCAAGTTTTACCTAATTTCGTTAAGTAGTTTGACCTAATTTCGTTAAGTTGTCAAGATGAAAAATCTTTGCAAGAAGTTGAACCTGTTTTCAAAACACTCGATGGTGGTTTGTGATGTATTAAATGACCCCCCGATGGTTACCTAAAAAAATCGCAAAACTTCCAAAGCAACCTACAATTTTCTTATATTTCAAGATTGACTTAATCTTGATAAATCGGCATAAATTCATTCAAGTGGGCAGAGTTATCTAGGCCGAAGTTTGGAAAATCATAAAACATGGAAATCGTAAGTACAACATGTTGGTCCACTATAAATATTTGAAAGTTCTGCTTGTGGCATTCATATACATATTCTTTAGACTATTTTTATGGAAAGGAACAATCTCGTCATCACTCGAAAAATTCAGAATGTTCTTTCCTGATAGTTGGAAACTCACACCGACGAAATTGTTTACTAAAAATAAGATGCACCCATCTACCTTCGAAAATACAATTAATCCAAGAGCAATCTATCGCGCTTACTTGTAGCTCAAGTTTGACCTAATTTAGTTAAATTATCAAGATACAAAATCTTAGCAAGAAGTTGAACATGTTGTCAAAACTCTCGGTGGTGGTTTGTGATATATTAAATGATCCCCGATGGTTACCTAAAAAAATCACAAAACTTTGAAAGCAACCTATAATTTTCTTTTAGTTTAAATATTACCCAATTTCGATAAATCGACATAAAGTCATTCAAGTGGGCAGAGTTAGCTAGGACTAAGTTTCAAAATCATAAAATTAAACATGGGAATTGTAAGTAAAACATGTTGGTCCACTTAATATGTCTTGAAGTTTGGCTTGTGGAATTTTATATCCATATTATTTGGACTTTCTTTATGAAAAAGAACAATCTCATCATCACTAGGGAAATTGAGAATGTTTTTTCAAGATAGTTGGAAACTCACACCGACGACATTGTTTACTACAAGAATATGCACCCATCTACCTCTGAAAATACATTTAATTCACGAGCAATCTACCGCGCTTACTTATAGCTCAAGTTTGACCTAATTTCGTTAAATTGGCAAGAAGTCAGTGAAGTGTGCGAAGTTAGCTAGGAAGCTTGAAAATGGAATTATATAAGAAACTGTGGTCCACTTTGTGTGATAATTGGGAGGGTCGCATTTTCTTCTAACTATGGTAGGTCCCGTAGGAGCGAGGTTCTTTAGTTAACATGATCGATGGAAGTACAATTTACATCGAGGACCTCACAAAAATGAAAATTACATCCAAGTCCATGCATTTAGCCCAAGGTCCCTGAAACTAAGCAATGAAGTGTGTTTTGAGGTTTAGTATGCGTTCATTGTGCTAAAGAATATCAATAGAATCTTCTAGATTCTAAGAATGGAAAAGAAGATCCAACGGTTAGCAATGTTTGGATTTGTCAGTCTTGAACCAACAGTCCATGTTCAAAGTTATCCGTACACTATATAGTGGTATGGTATTTAAAGATATAAGACAAGGTCAAGATAATATAAGATAAGATAAGAAGTATTGCGAATGGCCGGTACTTTGAATAACCTTCCCTCCTGATGTTTGGGAAGAAAGTGAAAATCTCAAAACAGGAAATGACATGGATATACCCTACGGGTGCACAACGTTGGCATGCCCGGTCCAGCCCAAGGAAGGCCCATGTGAATACATGCAAGCCATGAAGATCTCGGGTGGCCCAAGCCCATAGCAATTTTGACTCCTTGGTGGACAAGTCTAGATTAGATAGAATTTCAAAGGGTATCAACTGAAAGGGCATGTATGCCCCCATGTGTGGTTTTGGTAATTAATGACAATCTCTATGGACTAATGTGTAAATTGAGTTTCACTTCTAGGTTTGTCCATTGGCATCGCTTGGTTCATGTGTTGGTCTCAAGGTTGAAAGATGAAGAAATGTCCAGGGGCTTTGTGCCATTGGATTCATGAAGAAATAAGGAGCTTGAAGGTTGGTCAAGACAAGTGCAAAGAGTTGCATCGAGATGGATCAACCTCAAGAAGGGATGAAGAAGGGCAAGCTCAAGATGCACCATCTCTAGTAGATCCCATGCTTGAAGCTTGCCATCTTCGTGATCATGGAGTGATGAAGACAAGTTCAAGAAGAGGTTTCCTCATGGAGTATGGGGGAGCAATTTGCAAGTCTTCATCAAGAGAGAGCAAGCAAGAGCAAACAAGGAAGGTGTTCCCACTTGAGAAGAACAAGACGGTCTACATCAAGTTCAAGTGGAATGCTCAAGGCAGAGGTATGATCTTGATAGGGCTTATCTTTTGCCGGTCTCGTGTTGTTAGTTGGGAGACCGGGTTTAGGATAGATAGCCGTTCTATTAAGAGGGGCTCTCAAGCGGGTGTCTCGATCGCATCGTTCGGAGAGAGCGCAAACCTTTGCATTCATAGCATCATCTTTCTTGGTTGTTATTTGGTTCTTTTCCAGGAGAGAAGATCTAGAGCTTGTGGTCATCATCATAACAAGCTCTAGTTCATCAAATAAATATTTCACTTGCATATCTTATTGTGGTTTTTGATCTTGCGGGTTTTCTGGCTCCACACCTTGGGAGATACATCACATATGTATACTTGATATTTTCTCCCTTGGTGGTATCCAATATTTCACATTTTGTTGGGTTCTACTTGGTTTTATCTTTCCAACAAAATTGGTTTCATTTCAATCGGAGTTTCCAAGCTTAACTTCTTGTGTTTTGGGTTTTGGAGGTTTTACCGGTTCATCGCTTCTAGAGAGGTCATACCTTTCTCAATTTGGTTTTATCCTTCCATGCTGGACTATGATTTTTCTTTGCATAATCCTGTAGGACTTTTTGTTCTCTTCAAAACGAGCCCAAGATCATCAAAAACGGAGTCCGAAATCAAAAGTTATTGAAGTTTTCGTGTAATGTTGTCTTGCGTTTTTGCTTGAGCGGAAGTTCTGGCCCAAGTTCCGGTCAGATTCAGTAACTTGTGTTTCTATTTACCGGAAGTTTCGGTGGGGGGACCGGAAGTTCCGGTGGTGCGCGAATCTGACCCAAACAGTCAGTTGTTCCTTGTCCTATTTAAGGGGGGCTTCTTCCCTAATGGTTCCCCATCTTTTGAGCTCGTTTTTGCCCACCATTGTTGACCTATTTGAGATTTCTTACTCCCTCTCCCTCCCATGATTCTTACATCTTTTTGAGGGAAACGTGAGAGGAGATCTAGATCTACAATCCCCCCAAGTCAAATCCCTTCTTTGTGAAGGAATCATTGGGATCTAGATCTTGGAGAGTTTTGTGTTCTCCTCTTGTGTTCTTTGTAACATCCCAAAAATCATGATTTCAAAGTTTGCATATCATTCATGCATGCATATAGATTTGGGATCAAGTTCAAACTCATTTCAGAAAAACAGGAGCACTTAGTGCTATGATTTTATGTGAGCAGATTTAAATCAAATGGCTATCCCCATTTGGAAGTTTGATAGTTTATGAACCAAGTTTGCTGCCTTTTATGAGGATAGGTTTGAGTGTAGAATTTAAACCAAGTTTTTCAAATTGGAAATGGTTTCAAAAACCATTTTCCAAATTTTGCAAACCAAGTGCCTGGTCTCTGTTATTTTGATCTCCAAGCTTGACCAAGCCTTTGCAAAGCAACCACTTGTTTTTATGCCTATATTGGAGACTACTGCACCCTGCAAAAACCCAGGAAATGTTGGAATTCAAAAAGAGTTTGAATTCATATCAAAATCAAATCAGAAAATCGTTTCAGAAAAAGAAAAGAAGCAAACAAATAGAAAAGGCCGAGCGTTGCCATTTTAGCCCAGCAACGGAGCAGGCCCAGCAAGCCCACCCGGGGCATCTCTTTTCTTCTCTCACGCGCGAGCACACCCATTCAGCTACTGACGGCTAGACCCCACGCCCCTTCGGTTTATTTCGCTGACCAGCGGGCCCCGTCCACGTCACCCTCGTCTTCCTCAAACCACGCTCGCGACCACGTCGCTGCTGCTGTCAAGGCCGGTAATGGCGCGGTGTAATTGCCCATTATTTCGCAAGCGTTTCCTGTCACACCTAGGCTTACTTAAACCCCTCTGCCCCGCAAGCATTTCCCCCCCTCTCCTCGCTCACTCCGCCACCAGGCTGCGTGCAATTGCCCTCGAAACCCCGCAGTACCGACAACTCCGGCGGCCAATTAAGGTGAGCCTCGACCGCCCCTC
Organism: Avena sativa; assembly: GCA_916181665.1. Classification (NCBI taxonomy): domain Eukaryota; kingdom Viridiplantae; phylum Streptophyta; class Magnoliopsida; order Poales; family Poaceae; genus Avena; species Avena sativa. Next base: position 357,360,008 of record OV702284.1, on the reverse strand, counting down.
TCTCTGGTTCAAACGAGGATGTTCAGAATGATCTCACGCTTACGCTGATACCTTCCTATTGCCTGCTCGTGACCCAGGTTGTCGTCTCCGTTCGCGACCGAAACCACCTGCGCCGCCGATAAACTCCGGCGACCAATTAAGGTAAAAGCCGAGCGCCCCTTGCCCCTCCTTCACGCGAGCTTGTTCGCCTATGTCTTGCGCAAATCCTGATGCCACTGGTTCATGCTAGGGCAACGCCAAACCTCGGCAAGGACCACGACTGCAAGCTACCGACACCGCCCGTTACTCCGACGAGTTCCTGAGACCGTGCCAGCGCGCCCCTTCGAAACCAACACCACGTCGAGCTTCAGCACGCCACTGCGGATCCGGTAAGCGCCTCCCTTCCTTCCTAGGCGACCTAGAGCGCCAGCACCGCCGCGGTCAGACGCGCCGCCGCCAGTCAACGCCGCTAGCGCCGCCCGTGTATGGTCAGGACGATTAGGAGCGTCAGATGTAGATCCTACGGCGTAGATTAGAACGTGGGCGAAGAGGTAAGCGCGCATCTGAGCCGCCAGATCTCACTTAGATCCTACAGTCCGCGTTTGTCTATCCAAACGAATCGTTACGCGCCAGTAATACTACGACACGTGTCTAGGGTTGATTCAAAAACAGAATTCAAAAACAGATTTAGATCCAGATTTCAAATGGCTATAACTTGAGATTCCCACGTTAGATTTTTGCAAATTTTATACCATTGGAATCAGTGAGACAAGCCCTTTCTGAATCTGCAATGTTTTTAACAAAAAGTTTCTGTATAAATGACTTTTTATGCAGAAACATATTTAGGTCCATTTTGAGAATAGATTTTGTTTAGCAAATTGTTTTAGAGCCAAATAAGTTTAGTTAGCAAACTTTTTGACTTGGTTATGTTTCTGTATCTTACACTTGCTTGGTGGAGTTTTCAAAAATCATCACTTAGAAATTTCTTGCATGCATGCATTCATATTTTTGTTTGTATATAAATTGTGTGCTACAAATTTTTGTGTAGATTTTGCTAGTGACTGTGATTGTGAAGAGTGCTACTCTCCCCATTACCAAGGCAAGTGATACTTCATGATATTTCCACCCTTTATATTGAATAAGCATTAGAATTATTTTTGCTAAGTCTTGCATGCTACTTTTGCCAAATGCTTTGTTGGGAAATCCTATGTAGTGTAGAATTGTAGAATTGCTAGGGGAATTTTTCCTAAGTTAAGTTACTATGCCATGCTTAGCCTAGCTAGTAGAAAACAAGGGTTGGTAAAGTATGTACATGCTATGGTGAAATAATTCTAAGTCCTTTGGCACTCATGCTTTTCTTAATAAAACAACTAAGTCAATGAACTTCCTGGGTGGAATGGGACTTGAATGGTGGTTTTTGGTTGAGTGGTTACACAAGGCCATGGATTTGGCTTGTGTATCTCACTTGTGGTATGCCACCCAGGCACAAAGGGATTTGGAGGCCAAGTGTTGAGAAAGCTTACAGTGCAACCACTTGGCAATATGGGCTCTGCCTTGATCATATAGGTTGCTAGAACTTAGTCACTTGGACAGTTGGTGGTAGTGGGAGTGATAGGTTGGAACGCGTCCATTTGACTAAGGAAAGGCTTCTGAAAGGTCTTGTCTTGGGAAACCAAGTCTGGTGGGGAAAGTGCACAACCTCTGCAGATGGAAAATCTAAGTACTTAGCCAAGTCCATGGCAATGGACAACTTGAGCATCAAGACATGGAAGCTACAAGAATCTCATCACTCCAACTTCTAAGTAAAACTTGTGGGTGAACAAGGGTGAAGGACCCCAATGTCTATTGGTGGTTTCTTGGGAAGTTTTTGACAAAGAAAAATTTAGAGTTTTCAACTAATAGGAAAAACCTATTTTGAGCAAAGCAAGCCAAGCTACACTCAGCCAAAATGCATATAGTAATATAGTCCACTTAAAAATTTACTAAGGTATCACTTGCCAATACTATTCCAAAGTATTGACCCTCTGTGGCTGTAACTTGTAATGTTGCAGGTTACTCCGATGATGATTAGGAGTCATGAGTCTACACTCAACATGCTTGCCTGTGGCACATGAAGATGAAGACTTATGTTTAATTACTTATTCCAAGAACTCTTGTATTAGGCCTATGGCCCTGAGTTGTAAAAGACTATGTTTTATCTCTGGAATGAATGTAATAAATGACCTTTGTATCTGTGTACTTCATCTTATACTGTGGATGCTAGCAATGATCCAGGGACTAGCATTGCAATCACAGGGATCCTTTTCCTTTACAAAGGAGGGATCTTACAGATGGTATCAGAGCACTGTGTTGCCTGTAGGATTATGACCCTAGGATTGGAAAACCACTAAGGAAAAAAAAATCAACTACTTCTACACTTGTCTATTCTTCACGTAAGCTTTTCTAATCTTCTCATTCTCATCTCCATTTGTAGATGAACTCCATCAACGAAGTCGTGAAGAAAGGACCACTCATGACCATGACCTTGGAGTGTGAAACTGAGTTTCCCAAAATTCTCAAGGACCTCATGGTGGCAATGGAAGCACATGGTGCAGCTGTTTACAAAGGCTTTCCAGTGATGGATGAAGGAGTGGAGTATTGGTGGGTGCAACTTCACTTGTACAAAAACAAGGAAGACAACCACAAAGAAAGAGGGTTCTGCATGTACACCAACACTGTGATGCACACCACATTCTTTGAGTCAGCAAGAGAAGCAGCTTGGAGGACTATCAAAGAATTAAGTTCTAGAGTCAAGTGCAGAATGCTCAACCTCCAAAAAGACTTAGAGAAAGAGAAGGAACATACCCAAGAGTTGGAAGCCACCAACCAAACCTTAAGAGGAGATATTATAGACTTAGTGATGGAATCATGTGAGCAAGATAGGCTGATTTCCTCTAGGAACATTGTGTTAGCCAACAGATCCAGTGAGATAGGATTGTAAACGCACTTCGTTAGTTGGACCACCACCTATCACCTTATTTTCCAAAATGATACCTTAAATAAGTTTGGACCTTGGTTGATGTAATGGATTCATGTATGTATGACTTGTGTGATTTTGAGTTCCAAGGATATGTATGAGATGTTTGTCTTGTTTTATCTTAAATTGTGTTGTTCTAACTTTCTATCTTATAAATAGATGCCTATTACCATCAACACTGTTGAGGAGTTCCAGGTTACCCGCTTTGGTCCTCGTATCGTTGAGCTTACTACTTTGCTCGATCTCCCTGTTCCCACCATCATGGTGCATCCACTCACCAAGTTCGAGAGGAAGGACCTCTAGGGCTTCAAGGTGAACCAGCCCGGACGCCAGACAGAGCCTACTACGGAGGCCATCGTCTTCAAGCTGATGCACGATGACAGGGAGAGAGGCATGGAGGTAGTCATGCAGGACCTGATAGGACGTCTGCTAGGCCGTCACTCCCGACAGGTTAGAGGCACCCACTTCCACGTCTTCGGAAGACGTGATGATGATGGAGAGTCCATTGACTTCGAGGACGACTCGAGGGACGCAGCAGAGCCGATACGTCTCTATCTCCAGGACTTAGAGTCTCTCATTAGGCACGTGGACACGGACAGGACAAATGTCATGCTCAACAATGATGAGCTCCAGGTGCAGCTTTGCGAGAAGGACAAGCTTTTCGCACAGCAGGATGAGATAGTCAAGGAAATGGAGGCGAAGTTCGAGACCCAGGACCGGAGGTTCAAGAGTTAGGAGAAACGCGTCCAGGATAGAAATAAGAAGATCCGGGACATGAATGAAGAATTGAAGTCCAAGGATTTAGAGCTAGAGCAGCAGCAGATGGTGATCGAGAGGCTTCGCTCCCAGAAGAGGGCTCTCAAGGCCAAGATCGATTCCTTGACCACTACTATTGAGGAGAACAAGACTGCGATGGAGAACGCAGGTCTTACCTTCGTCGAGGAGGAGATTGATGCTGATGAGTAGACTTGACTACTCGTTTATCTTTTATTATCATACTTGTTATTTGTGAACTTGTTATTGGACCATCCGACATGTGGATGGCTTGCCACTTGTGTGTTTTACTTCATGAACTTATTATCTGGTTGTTGAACTTTTATCCTTGTGTTGCATGCTATGTGTTTGCTTGTGATGTAATGTGCATAAAACATCTATGGGTATCTCATTCTTATCTCTATTTGAACAAACCACAGATGCCTCCCCGTCGCGCAAACCCCAACCCCAACAAGCATCACCGCAGTCATGACAATGACAAGTACAAGAACCACAAGAGTGGACATAAGAGCCACCACAGTGGGAATGGTAGTGGAAGTGGAAGTCAGCCTGCTAAAAGGGACATCAGTCAGATGGAATGCTTCAAATGCAAGAAGATGGGACACTATGCAAATGAGTGCCCCGAAAAGAAAGTTGAAGGACCTGTCAAGCCCAATCCTTTCCAGAAAGGTCAGGTGAACCACATTAATGTGGAAGAGGTCTATGAGGAACCTGACGCTGTTGCTGGTAAGTTCAGACTCAATTCCATTCCAGCATTTGTACTCTTTGATACTGGTGCATCTCATTCATTCATATCAAGAGCATTTGTTGAAAGAAATGAACTACCGGTAGAAACTATTGGGTGTCCTATAAAAGTAAGTTCTCCTGGTGGAGAAATGATAGTGAATTCAGGATGCCATGACCTAGTCATAGAATTCGGGAAGTATAAGTTTCCCGTTAACTTGATAATATTAAACTCCCAAGGTTTGGATGTCATTCTGGGAATGGACTGGATGACTAAGTACAAAGGAGTGATAGATTGTGCCAGCCATACTGTCTCACTCACGACTCCGGATAATAAAAGGATCAGATTCAAGACAAGCTTTGGAGCAAAGAAGAGTATGCTAAATTCTCTTAAGGGGGTTAGCATGGACAGTGTGCCAATTGTATGTGAGTATCCGAATGTGTTTCCAGAAGAATTGCCAGGAATGCCACTAGATAGAGATGTGGAGTTTCTGATAGATTTGCTACCAGGTTCTGGACCAATAGCAAAGAGACCATATAAAATGTCAGTTGATGAACTGAAAGAGCTCAAGAAGCAACTAGGAGAACAGTTGCAGAAAGGATTTATCCAACCGAGTTCTTCATCTTGGGGAGCCCCAGTATTGTTCGTGGAGAAGAAAGATAGAACCCAAAGGTTATGCATATATTACCGTTCACTCAACGAGGTAACTATCAAGAACAAATATCCTTTGCCTAGAATCAATGACTTGTTTGATCAGCTAGAGGGAGCATGTGTGTTCTCGAAGATTGATCTCCGGTCAGGCTATTTTCAACTCAAGATAAGAGAGCAAGACATACCTAAAACAGCATTCACCACAAGGTATGGATTATATGAGTATACCGTAATGCCTTTTTGCTTGACAAATGCTCCAGCATACTTCATGAATATGATGAACAAGGTGTTCATGGAATTTCTTGACAAGTTTGTTGTTGTTTTCATCGATGACATCTTAGTCTACTCCAAGAGCAAAGAAGAACATGAAGGACACTTGCGTTTGATACTTGAGAAGTTGAGAGAGCATAAACTTTATGCCAAATTCAGCAAGTGTGAGTTCTGGTTAGAGGAAGTTGGTTTTCTTGGTCATGTTATGACAAAGGATGGCATGGCAGTTGATCCTGCTAAAGTTTCAGCTGTGACAGAATGGGAATCTCCCAAGAATGTGAAAGAAGTTCGTAGTTTCCTTGGCTTAGCAGGTTACTACAGAAGGTTCATCGAGAATTTCTCCAAAGTAGCTAAGCCCATGACTGAATTGTTAAAGAAGGATAAGAGGTTTGCTTGGTATGAAGGTTGTGAAGTCAGCTTCCAAGAATTGAAGAAGAGACTTGTAACAGCACCAGTGCTATGTCTGCCAGATTTGGAAAAGGATTTCCAAGTATATTGTGATGCTTCTCATCAAGGTTTGGGAGCCGTACTTATGCAAGACGGTAAAGTTGTGGCCTATGCCTCGAGACAACTCAAAACTCATGAGGTAAACTATCCTACTCATGATTTAGAGTTAGCCTCTGTCGTCCATGCACTCAAAACATGGAGGCATTACCTTTTGGGAAAGCGTTGTGAAGTGTTCACTGACCACAAGAGTTTGAAGTACATCTTCACCCAGAAGGAAATCAATATGACAAAGAAGATGGTTAGAGCTTATCAAGGATTACGACTTGAGTTTGCAATACCACCCCGGGAAAGCAAATGTTGTAGCAGATGCTCTAAGTCATAAGGTATTTGTGAATGGCCTTACCAAAGGAGAATTGCCAGATGATTTGTGTAAGCAATTCAAAGAACTCAGATTGGAGATTGTGCCTGAAGGACATCTCATGTCATTAGATGTTCAACCCACTTTGTTCGACAAGATCCGAGAAGCTCAGAAGACCGATAAGGAAATTGAAAGGATTAAGGAAAATATTGGCCAAGGGAGAGCTAAAAATTTCCTTGAAGACGAACAGGGTACATTATGGCATGGGAAACGTATCTGTGTCCCACAAGATCCGGAGTTACGAAAACTGATTTTGCAAGAAGCGCACAACTCTCAGTATTCTATTCACCCGGGAAACACTAAAATGTACATGGACCTGAAAGAAAGATTTTGGTGGAACAATCTCAAGAGAGACATCGCCGAACATATTGCTTTGTGTGATGTATGTGGTAGAGTAAAAGCGGAGCATCAGAAACCAGCAGGTTTGCTTCAACCACTACCTATTCCTGATTGGAAATGGGATAAAATTGGTATGGATTTCATCACCGGATTACCAAGGACCAGATCAGGATATGATTCCATATGGGTAGTCATGGATCGCTTAACTAAAGTGGCACATTTCATACCCGTGAAGACAACCTATACAAGTGCCAAGTTAGCCAAAATCTACATGAGTAGAATTGTATGCCTTCACGGTGTACCTAAGAGTATTGTGTCCGATAGGGGAACCCAATTCACTTCCCATTTTTGGAGACAGCTACATGAGTCGTTGGGAACGAGGTTGGAATTCAGTACTGCTTTTCATCCTCAAACAGATGGACAAACGGAAAGGACTAACCAAATCCTTGAAGACATGTTGAGGGCATGTGCCCTAGATTATGGAGTAAGTTGGGATGAAAGTCTGCCTTACGCAGAATTTTCTTATAACAACAGCTATCAAGCCAGCATTGAGATGGCACCGTTTGAGTTTCTCTACGGAAGAAAATGTACCACCCCATTGTTATGGAATGGTGTGGGAGAAAGAAGTTTATTTGGGCCAGATCTTATCAAAGAAGCCGAAGAGAAGGTCAAATTGGTTAAGGACAGGTTGAAGATAGCACAGTCCCGACAGAAAAGCTACGCAGATCCTAAGCGTAGAGAAGTCACCTACGAAGTTGGTGATAGAGCCTATCTTAGAGTATCACCACTTCGTGGAGTGAAAAGATTCGGAGTCAAAGGAAAATTGGCACCAAGATATGTTGGGCCATTCAAGATTCTGAGTCGCAAAGGAGAAGTTGCTTATGAAATTGAACTGCCAGCATCTCTATCAGCAGTCCATAATGTATTTCATGTGAGTCAGCTTAAGAAATGTCACCCAGAAATGGAAGAATCTTCTTTGAAGGATACCATACCTTTGGAAGAAGTTCAACTAGAAAGTGATCTCACTTATGAAGAAAAGCCTATCAAGATTCTTGAGACTGCAGAAAGAGTCACGAGAACAAAGAATATCAAGTTTTGCAAAGTACAATGGAACCATCATACCGAAGAGGAAGCAACATGGGAAAGAGAAGATGATCTTCGGAAAGACCACCCTCACCTATTTGCTAGCCAATCCGAATCTCAAGGGCGAGATTCACCTTAAGGGGGTTAGATTTGTAACATCCCAAAAATCATGATTTGAAAGTTTGCATATCATTCATGCATGCATATAGATTTGGGATCAAGTTCAAACTCATTTCAGAAAAATAGGAGCACTTAGTGCTATGATTTTATGTGAGCAGATTTAAATCAAATGGCTATCCCCATTTGGAAGTTTGATAGTTTATGAACCAAGTTTGTTGCCTTTTATGAGGATAGGTTTGAGTGTAGAATTTAAACCAAGCTTTTCAAATTGGAAATGGTTTCAAAAACCATTTTCCAAATTTTGCAAACCAAGTGCCTGGTCTCTGTTATTTTGATCTCCAAGCTTGACCAAGCCTTTGCAAAGAAACCACTTGTTTTTATGCCTATATTGGAGACTACTGCACCCTGCAAAAACCCAGGAAATGTTGGAATTCAAAAAGAGTTTGAATTCATATCAAAATCAAATAAGAAAATCGTTTCAGAAAAAGAAAAGAAGCAAACAAATAGAAAAGGCCGAGCGTTGCCATTTTAGCCCAGCAACGAAGCAGGCCCAGCAAGCCCACCCGGGGCATCTCTTTTCTTCTCTCACACGCGAGCACACCCATTCAGCTACTGACGGCCAGACCCCACGCCCCTTCGGTTTATTTCGCTGACCAGCGGGCCCCGTCCACGTCACCCTCGTCTTCCTCAAACCACGCTCGCGACCACGTCGCTGCTGCTGTCAAGGCCGGTAATGGCGCGGTGTAATTGCCCATTATTTCGCAAGCGTTTCCTATCGCACCTAGGCTTACTTAAACCCCTCTGCCCCACAAGCATTTCCCCCCCTCTCCTCGCTCACTCCGCCACCAGGCTGCGCGCAATTGCCCTCGAAACCCCGCAGTACCGACAACTCCGGCGGCCAATTACGGTGAGCCTCGACCGCCCCTCTCTCTCTGGTTCAAACGAGGATGTTCGGAATGATCTCGCGCTTACGCTGATACCTTCCTTTTGCCTGCTCGTGACCCAGGTTGTCGTCTCCGTTCGCGACCGAAACCACCTGCGCCGCCGATAAACTCCGGCGACCAATTAAGGTAAAAGCCGAGCGCCCCTTGCCCCTCCTTCACGCGAGCTTGTTCGCCTATGTCTTGCGCAAATCCTGATGCCACTGGTCCGTGCTAGGGCAACGCCAAACCTCGGCAAGGACCACGACTGCAAGCTACCGACACCGCCCGTTACTCCAACGAGTTCCTGAGACCGTGCCAGCGCGCCCCTTCGCAAACCAACACCACGTCGAGCTTTAGCACGCCACTGCGGATCCGGTAAGCGCCTCCCTTCCTTCCCAGGCGACCTAGAGCGCCAGCACCGCCGCGGTCAGACGCGCCGCCGCCACTCAACGCCGCTATCGCCGCCCGTGTATGGTCAGGACGATTAGGAGCGTCAGATGTAGATCCTACGGCGTAGATTAGAACGTGGGCGAAGAGGTAAGCGCGCATCTGAGCCGCCAGATCTCACTTAGATCCTACGGTCCGCGTTTGTCGATCCAAACGAATCGGTACGCGCCAGTAATACTACGACACGTGTCTAGGGTTGATTCAAAAACAGAATTCAAAAACAGATTTAGATCCAGATTTCAAATGGCTATAACTTGAGATTCCCACGTTAGATTTTTGCAAATTTTATACCATTGGAATCAGTGAGACAAGCCCTTTCTGAATCTGCAATGTTTTTAACAAAAAGTTTCTGTATAAATGACTTTTTATGCAGAAACATATTTAGGTCCATTTTGAGAATAGATTTTGTTTAGCAAATTGTTTTAGAGCCAAATAAGTTTAGTTAGCAAACTTTTTGACTTGGTTATGTTTCTGTATCTTACACTTGCTTGGTGGAGTTTTCAAAAATCATCACTTAGAAATTTCTTGCATGCATGCATTCATATTTTTGTTTGTATATAAATTGTGTGCTACAAATTTTTGTGTAGATTTTGCTAGTGACTGTGATTGTGAAGAGTGCTACTCTCCCCATTACCAAGGCAAGTGATACTTCATGATATTTCCACCCTTTATATTGAATAAGCATTAGAATTATTTTTGCTAAGTCTTGCATGCTACTTTTGCCAAATGCTTTGTTGGGAAATCCTATGTAGTGTAGAATTGTAGAATTGCTAGGGGAATTTTTCCTAAGTTAAGTTACTATGCCATGCTTAGCCTAGCTAGTAGAAAACAAGGGTTGGTAAAGTATGTACATGCTATGGTGAAATAATTCTAAGTCCTTTGGGACTCATGCTTTTCTTAATAAAACAACTAAGTCAATGAACTTCCTAGGTGGAATGGGACTTGAATGGTGGTTTTTGGTTGAGTGGTTACACAAGGCCATGGATTTGGCTTGTGTATCTCACTTGTGGTATGCCACACAAGCACAAAGGGATTTGGAGGCCAAGTGTTGAGAAAGCTTACAGTGCAACCACTTGGCAATATGGGCTCTGCCTTGATCATATAGGTTGCTAGAACTTAGTCACTTGGACAGTTGGTGGTAGTGGGAGTGATAGGTTGGAACGCGTCCATTTGACTAAGGAAAGGCTTCTGAAAGGTCTTGTCTTGGGAAACCAAGTCTGGTGGGGAAAGTGCACAACCTCTGCAGATGGAAAATCTAAGTACTTAGCCAAGTCCATGGCAATGGACAACTTGAGAATCAAGACATGGAAGCTACAAGAATCTCATCACTCCAACTTCTAAGTAAAACTTGTGGGTGAACAAGGGTGAAGGACCCCAATGTCTATTGGTGGTTTCTTGGGAAGTTTTTGACAAAGAAAAACTTAGAGTTTTCAACTAATAGGAAAAACCTATTTTGAGCAAAGCAAGCCAAGCTACACTCAGCCAAAATGCATATAGTAATATAGTCCACTTAAAAATTTACTAAGGTATCACTTGCCAATACTATTCCAAAGTATTGACCCTCTGTGGCTGTAACTTGTAATGTTGCAGGTTACTCCGATGATGATTAGGAGTCATGAGTCTACACTCAACATGCTTGCCTGTGGCACATGAAGATGAAGACTTATGTTTAATTACTTATTCCAAGAACTCTTGTATTAGGCCTATGGCCCTGAGTTGTAAAAGACTATGTTTTATCTCTGGAATGAATGTAATAAATGACCTTTGTATCTATGTACTTCATCTTATACTGTGGATGCTAGCAATGATCCAGGGACTAGCATTGCAATCACAGGGATCCTTTTCCTTTACAAAGGAGGGATCTTACATTCTTCCTCCCTTATTCCCCCAATAGCTTTTGTATCTTTGTTGGAATTTGGGAGAGAAGGACTTGCCCTTGCATTTGGTGCATAGGTTTGAGTTCTCCTTAGAGATTCAGCGAGTTCAAGCTTGTGGGCTTGTTTCTCTTGGGTTCTTGGAACGCTAGACGGTTGTGTGGTTGGGTTGTTGACCTTTTGTGGTCTTTGAAAGAACATGTGGGCCCCCATGTGTGGTTTTGGTAATTAATGATAATCTTTATGGACTAATGTGTGTATTAAGTTATACTTGTAGGAATTGTCCATTGGCATCGTTTGGAGCTTGTGTCGGCTTCAAGGTCGATGAAATGAGAATAAGATATGTTGTGCAAGCTCAAAAGCGCAATCTTTAGAAGATCTCATGTTTGATGCTTGCCATCCTCGGTGATCATGGATCGATGATGAGGAATCAAGAAAGGCGTTCCATCTTGAGAAGGTAAAGATCGTCTACATCGAGCTCAAGTGGAGTGCTCAAGGTAAAGGTATAATCTTGATAGGTTTTCCCTTTTGCCGGTCTTATATTGTTAGTGGAAGACCGGGTTTAGGATAGATAACCGTACTATCAAGAGGGGCTCTCGAATGAGTAACTCGATCACATCGTTCAGAGAGAGCTCAAACCTTTGCATACTTGCATCATCGTATTTGGTTGTTATTTGGTCTTATCCATGTGAGGATATAGAGCTTGTGGTAATCTCCATAACAAGCTCTTGTTCATCAAAATCGGATCCCTTTTTATATCTTATTACGATTTTGATCTATGCGGTTTTTCGGTTTCTCACCAAGTGAGGTATCTCACATTATTATACTTGATACATTCTCACTTGGTTATAACCAATATTTTCACCTTTTTTAGGGAAGCTCATGTCGTCCTCTTTCCAACACAATTGGAATCGGGTCGATCGGAGTTACCAATCAAAAGTTATAACCGTTTGAATATCTGCTGGTCTCCTAGGTACCAAAATGAGGTAGTACCGCATTTTAGTACCTAGAAAGGCAGAAGGTTTTGGAAAGTTGCCAAAATCCACTGCCGGGCTAGGTACCAAAAAGCGGTAGTACCGCATTTTAGTACCTAGCACGGCAGAAGGTTTTTTTACTTCGTCATTTGGATCTATCCTCCCTTGCTGGACTATGATGTTTCTTTGCATGATATTGTAGAGGATGTTGTCCTCTTCGAAACGAGCCCAAGATCATCGCAATCGGAGTCCGGATGCAAAAGTTATGGCTGTTTTCGTTCTGTGTTGACCGGTAGTACCAGACCAGGATCTGGTAGTACCGGGGTCCGGTAGTACCGCATTTTGGTACCGGGGAGCGCAGAGAAAAAATGCGTTTGGAGCCCCAGGAACCCCAGGGAATGTCCGGTAGTGCCGGGAAAGTCCGATAGTACCGGGAAAAAGTCTGGTAGTACCGATCGCGTTTTTGGGCCGCAACGGTTGGATTTTGGAGGGACCTATATAAGGGGCCTTCTTCCCCAATGGTTCCTCAACCATTCTTGCAAGTTTTCCCCTCCATTATTGACCTTCTTGATCTTGCTTTCTCTCAATCCCTCCGATGATTCTTGCATATTCTTGAGGGATTTGAAAGAGGAGATCTAGATCTAAAATCCCACCAATCAATCTCTCCTCTAAGTGAGGGAACATATTGGGATCTAGATCTTGGAGTATTTTGTGGATTTCCTCCATTGTTCTTCCTCTCTTATTCCCCCATAAACTTTTGTAGCTTTGGTGGAATTTGGGAGAGAAGGATTTGAACACCTTTGTGGTGTTCTTGCCATTTGCATTTGGTGCATCGGTTTGTGTTCTCCTCGGAGGATTTGGTTTGAGTTACTCATTGGAGCTTGTCCCTCTTGGGTTCTTGGAACCCTAGACGGTTTTGTGGTCTTGGTGGCATTGTGGCCTTTTGTGGAATTTGTTGGGAGCCTCCAATTAAGTTTTGGATAAGTGCCCCAACCTTGTGAGAGGTTTCGGTTGCCACCGACAAGTGCACCGATAGTGGAAGCGTGGATCGATCCCGTTGGGGTGAGATTCACCAGAGAATAAGGGAGACCTTTTGTGGCGTTGGTGGTTTGATACCACCCCCTCTCCAAACGAGACGCACTCCATGTTGGGAGGAACTCGGTAAAATATCGGTGTCCCCGCGTGCCTCGGTTATCTCTATACCCGAGCTCTTTACTTATGCACTTTACATTGTGATAGCCTTCGTGCTTGAAGTAATATATATCTTCGTATCACTTTGTTGCTTGTATTGCTTAGCATAAGTTGTTGGTGCACATAGGTGAACCTTAGTTATTCTAGGTTGTGCTTAACAGAGTAAACACTAGTCCTATTCCGCCTTTGTTGAGCCACTCTAGGAAAAGTTTTAATCGCCTATTAACCCCCCCTCTAGGCGACATCCGTATCCTTTCAATTTGTATCAGAGCCCGGTCTCTCATTTTAGGCTTCACCGCCTTGAGAGTAAAGATGTCGGCTAGAGGATTTGTGCACAATGACATATTCACATTCGATGGCACAAATTATGATATATGGAAAAATCGCATGCTCATTCATTTTTGAGACATGGACCCAGATTTGGAGCGTATTGTAGATATAGGTTTTTATGCTCCAATGGATTTCAAAAATCTATCTAGTGAGGATGAGAAAAACTTATATCTCGATGCTCAAGCTTCTAATGTGCTTGTTAATGCCTTGAGCTATGTAGTTACCTCTTCAATCATTCCTTTTTTGAGCGCTCATGAGTTATGGACAAAACTTCAAAATAAATATGTTGTGTCCAACATTATTAAGGATGATTGTGTTGCTTCCACTTCTGGTCGAGATGACTTCTCATGCTCTACCACTTCCCCAACATGTGACTTTTCACTAGGTAATGATATGGTGAGTGGTGATAGAAATTGCAATTTGGATAGTGTGCTTACTATTTGTAATCCGTCATCTCTATTTAATTGCAATGATCTATCTTTGGACTTTAACACTTCTAGCACTACAAACTTATTACATTCTTGTGTTAATAGTCCTTGCATATCATGTAGAAATGACTTGGATAAATCTCATGATGATATGCTTGTGTTGTCTTGTTTCCATGATAAAAATGCTTCCATTTCCTCTAGTGCTTGTGTTGCTAACCATGTAGAGGAAACCAATAATTATATGGGCCAAGACATGGTTTTGAATGAAGCCACAAATGCAATCTCATCTTCACCTTCTTCCGGTACCCACCTATGCCTTATGGCTAGGGATTCTAAGGTAACCCCTACTTTGGAACCCATTACCTCTTGCGATGAGGAGGATGTGGATAATGTGGAAGAAGAGCTTGATATTGATGATTTATATGAAAAGGGTGAGATTGTTTATCGTGCCCTTGTCAAAAAGGATATTGCTTGCTCTAACTTTATTGAAGTATTGGACTTTGCTATTAAGAACAAAGAACATATTGATAAGTTAGAAAAACAAATTGAGGTGCATGATAACAACGTTGATAAAATGTGTAGTCTTGAGCATGAGTATGCTAATATAATTGAAAACCTAAATAAAGCTCTTGAAGAGGAACAAACCACTAAGTAATCTCTTAAGGATACATTTGCTTTAGAGCTATCTAGAGTAAAGGAATCTCATGATAGAGATCTTGAGGTGGCAAGTGATCTCAAAAGTAAAAATGATGAGACTCAAGTTGCTTATGCTAAACTCCTTGAGGATTTTGAGCACCTCAAAAATGGCTCTAGGGTCATAAAGGGTGAGCTCATCAAACTCACCGAGTAACATGAGCAACTTAAAGCTTCATATTCTAAAGATCTTGCCAAGTTGCCCCCACCTATTGCAAATATTAATGATGCTTGTGCTACTAACTCTATTTCTTGTGAAGCATCTATTTTTAAGGAGAATGTTGAGCTAAAGGCTCAACTTGCATTTCTAACTAGCAACTATGGGAAATTAGAAGGAAGTCATGTTAAGCTCTCGAGCTCGCATGAGGATCTTTTAGTCTCTCATGGTAGGCTAAAGTTAGCTCATGAGGCCATCGTGTCAAAGGTAACGTCTTGTGGGCCTCATGTGGACATTAGCACTATATCTACTCCAAATGTCATATTGCCATGTGCTAGTCCTTGTAATTCATCCTCTCACAACCATACTATATCTCGTGATGAATTACATTTCGTGCCTTGTTGCTCTAACAATGTAGCATCTACTTCCTCTAGTACTTTTGTCGAAACTAACCATGTAGAGGAAATAAAAGAGCTCAAGGCTCAAGTCACTTCTTTGAGAAATGACTTGAAAAGGGTCATCAAGGGAATGCCGCACTCAACAAAATCTTGAGTGTGCAAAAATCCCCCAATGACAAAAGTGGGCTTGGATTCAACTCCAATGTCAAGAACAAGTCCACTATCAAGTTGAAGAACAAGGAAAACAAGAAGAATGGCCAAGATCAAGTCAAGAATCCGGCCAACATTGTTTGCTTCAAGTTCAAGGAAGAAGGGCACCATGTTAGATCTTGCCCATTGAAGAAAAAGCCTATTAGTGTGAAGCAACAAGGGAAGCGGCCTCAAGATCCACCTCAAGTCATTAATGGGCCACTTCCTAAGAGGACTACTCGAGCTCTTCCTCGAGTTGTAGCTTTACCTAAGAAGAAAGATGGCAAGAGTAGAACTTGCTACATATGATGTGAGAAGGGGCATATTTCTTCCTCATGCACTATCAGTATCTCCTCATCCAACCCTATCATTATTGATGATGCTTATTCTCTTTGTAAGGATGAGGTTGGCAAGGTGGTTGCCAAATTTGTTGGTGCTAAATGTGGGTTCAAGAAAAGAACCATTTGGGTTGCCAAGCCTATTGTGACTAACCTCTTAGGACCCAACTTGGTTGGGGACCAACAAGCCAAAACATGATCAATAGGTGTTGTTGTAGGGCATTGGAGTTTTGGCTACATCATTAAGAATTGAGGGATCTTCATCAATTATTATTGTCAAGCCAAGCCATTTGGATTATCTTGATTATATTATATTTCCAATGTTCCTCCTTGCGGTAACATATGCTAAACTCTTTACATTGAAAGTTACTCGCCCCCTTGTGCATGTGTTGGTTTTGTATCTTCCATGATTTTGTACATGTTGTGTTATCCACTTAATTATCTTGAGGTATCAAGCATATTTGTGTATGATTAGGTGGCACACCATGTATGTGTGTTTCTTATGTTTCAGCCTTGCTTGGTTATATTTGGTATCTTATTTGGCTCTTGTGAGAAATTAATGGATTATCCCATTTTGGGGGAGCATTATGCTTGGGCATTCCACAATCCTAAAATTGTGTGTACATGAGGAATACCACCTAGTATTTATATTGGATTATTGTCTAGTCTCTATGTGGTATAATTCTCATGAGAAATTTAAGTTTTATAATGTCCATTAATTATCTCTATTTGTATTATTTTGCCTCACGTTGGTTTTATGGTAGTATCACATTATGGGTGAGTCATATGCTTAGTGCTTATTACAATCCTAGAAAATGTGAAAATTCGAGGTTGTGTCACTTAAAATTGATACTCCTAAGTGACACATGTGCTCATACAAGTTCCAATTTGCTTGAATGACCGTATTGCTCATAATTTGTAACTTGTTTGTGAGAGTGCTTCTTGGTATGTGTTTCCTCATATTTAGATATATATATATATCCGCATGGAAACCATTTGTTTCAAGTTACTCTAATCACTAGTGATTGTGTGACAATTGGAAGCTACCAAGAATCTTGTTCGAAGCATCAAACTTAATTCTTATACTTTGTTATATGCTTCTTTGTGTGAATATGATCTTGGATATCCGTATGAACTACCTAGGGAAGATTGTTCTCAATTCTTCTTGACCTTGGACAATTAGTACCAAATTTATGGTAGACTTTATTGATCATATTCACTTTGGCCTTTGCTTAATATTGTCCTATCTTTGGCCAAGTAAATGTTTTGTGTGCTCCCATGTATTCCTTGCTACTTTTGGATCCTTTTATTTTTATTGGTATCCTCTTGTGTTTTATTTAATGTAGGTAGTAGTGATGATCTCATTTGTGTGCATTTTGCATTCAAAAGCAAAAATTCTATATAATGTACTACTTATGTGGGAGCTCTCCTATATTATCTAGAGCAATCCTTTTATGCTTCTTTGTTTGATCCATATCGAGTTTTATGTGCTTGGATGCTCAATCTTTTCGTTTTGGTATTTTGTGCCATCATGAAAAATTTGGGGAGTTTGGTTTCTTGTTGGAACCTTGCTCTTTTTGGGAGTTGGTTTTGTCTCATTCCTTGTGTCATGTTTTGTCAAATTTTAGAATGAGATAAATCCTTGAGTATTTGTGTTTTTATATATCTTTTGATCTTTGGCTTTTGCCTAGTTCATTTGTTGAATTTGTGATCTTTCATGTGTTGAATTGGTTCTTTGATATAATTTGGACATCGTTTTTCGTGTCACACTCTTGTGTATGCAATCTCGATTTACTTGGTGTTTTTGTTCAAATTGTATCTTCTTTTTGGTTCTTGAAAGCTTTATGCATGCATATTTACTATATGTTTATATCATGGCATGCTTGCTTTCTTTGATCCAATATATAGGGGAAACTCCACCAAATCCGATAGGCTAAGTTGTGCATGAAATTCAAATTCATATCAATATGCACATAATTATGTGGAGTCTCACCTATGTATTGTAGTTGCACTAACTACTTTGGACCCAATAAGTTTGGGGACCATTTTTGTACTTAAATATGTTATAGGTACATTGGAGATATATTGGATGCTTATCTCTCAATCTTGAAGAAGTGGTGCGTTAATGAAAATTGGAGGCAAGCTATAGGATGATCAATGAATTCATATCCTCTACATCCTACCAATTATATCTCGGTAACAAGTATCTCTTTCTCATGCTATCTTGCTTCCAACCTTTTGTAGGTTGCATCTTGGCATGAATTGTTGTAGTTGTATTTGTGTGGTTCTAGCCTTGGTTTTAACAGAACTCTCTATTGTAAATGTGTATAAGTTGAGATGAGTGCATTTATTTGGGACTATACAAAATCATGCATATGATCCACCAATCCCAAATATGTCCATATATCAATTTTATTGCCCATCCTTTCCTCAACTTCTCTGATGTGCAATAGTGAGATTTTGCTAGTTTTAGTGATACTTGTTGCCTTTCTCCATATATTCCAACTTTCTCCTTTTTCCCTTGGTGATAGTTGTAATATATGTAGTGTGTTGGTGTCTGAAGCTCATTAATGTACAATAAGATAGATTTGAGCCTTTGGCCATGCTTTGAAGCAAAAATCTTATTGGTATATATTATAACTTCATTTTTGCTTTTCATATGCCTTCTTGTATATCTTCTTTATGTGTGCATATTTCTTTGTTGGCATATGTCTCTGTGATGTTTTCCACTTATAGACATATACACATATGAGAAGATAATTTTAGTTGATTTTTAATCCTTGGAGACCACCTTTCTATTCCTTTTGATTCTTCAGTCGCTTCCAAATTTAATTTCCTATGAGTGTTAGTTCCTCTTGTTTGCATATTTGGGCACTCATATTTGTTCTCTCATGCCTTGCATTGTTAAATAAACTTGGATGAGTGAGGATTCCATGATTATGCACCTTGTTCCCAAATACAATTATCATAATTGGTGCATTATCTTTGGGGAGCTCATCTAATTCATTTAATAATGCTCATTTGTCTTATTTATCATTTATTGTGCCTTAAATGTTTATGGAGAAGTGAGGATTCCATATTTGTGCATTTTTGTATTGAAATACAACGATTCTAAAGTGTGCACAAATCTTGGGGAACTTCTCTATTTTATT
Source organism: Avena sativa (assembly GCA_916181665.1). Taxonomy (NCBI): domain Eukaryota; kingdom Viridiplantae; phylum Streptophyta; class Magnoliopsida; order Poales; family Poaceae; genus Avena; species Avena sativa. The sequence goes on along the minus strand of OV702284.1, from coordinate 357,341,093 downwards.
TAAGCATTTATTTGATCTTTTATTTGATGTGTTTTAAATGTTTATGGAGGAGTGAGGATTCCATATTTGTGCATTTTTGTATTGAAATATACCGATTTTAAAGTATGCACAAATCTTGGGGAGCTTCTCTATTTTCTATTTCAAACAATATTTTGCTCATATCATAACATCTTGTTGTTTCCATTTGGACTCATTTTTTGTTTTCAATTGGTTGTCGGACCTTGTAATTGCTTGCATCATTTGGCTTTATTTTGGCAATCTTTGGGTCCTCGATATAGTCCTACTCCCTCCCAAGTATTCATCATTGGATATGTGCGAAGGCACACCTTTGGAGGAATTATTACTATATTTGCCTTCTAGAACTTGTCACCCATTTCGGCAATCGATGCCAATGGGGGAGAAGTTTTAGAGGGTTTAAGGGAAGTTGGTTGATGCATTGAGTTTGTTCTTAAGCATTTGCCTTTCATGCTCTTGCATCTTTGTTGTTGCTTAGCATGTGTTATATATAGAGGAAACTCCACCAATGATAATGATTGGCAATATATGCAATGAAATTCAAGTTCATCACACATGCATACATTGTGGGGGAGTTTGCTCTATATATGGTGGTGGTACCAATATCACATACTTTTGTAGTATTTGATATTGGTATTACCATATTATTCATTAAAATTCCTTATATAAACCCTCTTAAAGGGATTGTCATCAATTACCAAAATGGGGGAGATTGAAAGAACATGTGGGCCCCCATGTGTGGTTTTGGTAATTAATGACAATCTTTATGGACTAATGTGTGTATTAAGTTATACTTATAGGAATTGTCCATTGGCATCGCTTGGAGCTTGTGTCGGCTTCAAGGTCGATGAAATGAGAAGAAGATATGTTGTGCAAGCTCAAAATGCGCAATCTTTAGAAGATCTCATGTTTGATTCTTGCCATCCTCGGTGATCATGGATCGATGATGAGGAATCAAGAAAGGCGTTCCATCTTGAGAAGGTAAAGATCGTCTACATCGAGCTCAAGTGTAATGCTCAAGGCAAAAGTATAATCTTGATAGGTTTTCCCTTTTGCCGGTCTTATATTGTTAGTGGAAGACCGGGTTTAGGATAGATAACCGTACTATCAAGAGGGGCTCTCGAATGAGTAACTCGATCACATCGTTCGGAGAGAGCTCAAACCTTTGCATACTTGCATCATCGTATTTGGTTGTTATTTGGTCTTATCCATGTGAGGATATAGAGCTTGTGGTAATCTCCATAACAAGCTCTTGTTCATCAAAATCGGATCCCTCTTTTATATCTTATTGCGATTTTGATCTATGCGGTTTTTCGGTTTCTCACCAAGTGAGGTATCTCACATTATTATACTTGATACATTCTCACTTGGTGATAACCAATATTTTCACCTTTTATAGGGAAGCTCATGTTGTCCTCTTTCCAACGCAATTGGAATCGGGTCGATCGGAGTTACCAATCAAAAGTTATAGCCGTTTGAATATCTGCTGGTCTCCTAGGTACCAAAATGCACTAGTACCGCATTTTAGTACCTAGCAAGGCAGAAGGTTTTGGAAAGTTGCCAAAATCCACTGCCGGGCTAGGTACCAAAAAGCGGTAGTACCGCATTTTAGTACCTAGCGCAGCAGAAGGTTTTTTTACTTTGTCATTTGGATCTATCCTCCCTTGCTGGACTATGATGTTTCTTTGCATGATCTTGTAGACGGTTTTGTCCTCTTCGAAACGAGCCCAAGATCATCGAAATCGGAGTCCGGATGCAAAAGTTATGGTTGTTTTCGTTCTGTGATGACCGGTAGTACCGGACCAGGATCCGGTAGTACCGCATTTTGGTACTGGGGAGCGCAGAGAAAAAATGCGTTTGGAGCCCCAGGAACCCCAGGGATTGTCCGGTAGTGCCGGGAAAAAGTCCGGTAGTACCGGGAATCGCGTTTTTGGGCTGCAACGGTTGGATTTTGGAGGGACCTATATAAGGGGCCTTCTTCCCCAATGGTTCCTCAACCATTCTTGAAAGTTTTCCCCTCCATTATTGACCTTCTTGAGCTTGCTTTCTCTCGATCCCTCTGATGATTCTTGCATATTCTTGAGGGATTTGAAAGAGGAGATCTAGATCTACAATCCCACCAATCAATCTCTCCTCTAAGTGAGGAAACATATTGGGATCTAGATCTTGGAGTATTTTGTGGATTTCCTCCATTGTTCTTCCTCTCTTATTCCCCCATAAACTTTTGTAGCTTTGGTGGAATTTGGGAGAGAAGGATTTGAACACCTTTTGTGGTGTTCTTGCCATTTGCATTTGGTGCATCGGGTTGTGTTCTCTTCGGAGGATTTGGTTTGAGTTACTCATTGGAGCTTGTCCCTCTTGGGTTCTTGGAACCATAGACGGTTTTGTGGCCTTGGTGGCATTGTGGCCTTTTGTGGAATTTGTTGTCAGCCTCCAATTAAGTTGTGGAGAAGTGCCCCAACCTTGTGAGAGGTTCCGGTTGCCACCGACAAGTGCACCGATAGTGGAAGCGTGGATCAATCCCGTTGGGGTGAGATTCACCGGAGAATAAGGGAGGCCTTTTGTGGCGTTGGTGGTTTGATACCACCCCCTCTCCAAACGAGACGTACTCCATGTTGGGAGGAACTCGGTAAAATATTGGTGTCCCCGCGTGCCTCGGTTATCTCTATACCCGAGCTCTTTACTTATGCACTTTACATTGTGATAGCCTTCGTGCTTGAAGTAATATATATCTTGCCATCACTTTGTTGCTTGTATTGCTTAGCATAAGTTGTTGGTGCACATAGGTGAACCTTAGTTGTTCTAGGTTGTGCTTAACAAAGTAAACACTAGTTCTATTCCGCCTTTGTTGAGCCACTCTAGGAAAAGTTTTAATCGCCTATTCACCCCCCCTCTAGGCAACATCCGAATCCTTTCAGTCTTGTTGACCTTTTGTGGTATTGTAGCCTTTTGTGGTTTTGTTGGCCTTTTGTGGTGTTGTAGCCTTTTGAGGCTTTGTTGTTGGGAGCCTCCAATTGAGTTGTGGAGATATCCCCAATCTTGTACGGGTTCGGTGACCGCCCTCAAGAGTCCCATAGTGGAGCGAGTGCCCGCCTTTTGTGGTGTGCACTCGGGAGAATAGGGTGAGCCTTTTGTGGCGTCGGTGAGTTGCGTGCTTCCGCATCCGGGGTGAGGCCTTGTGTAGCGTTGGGTGAGCATCGAGCCACCACACCTCAAGGTGAGCCATTTGTGGCGTTCGGAGAGCATTGCGCCATCGCACCTCTCCATCGGAGACGTAGCTTATTTGGAAGTGAACTTCGGGAAACAAATCTTCATCTCCGCGTCCATCGGTTATCTCTCAACCGAGCCCTTTACTTATGCACTTTACTTTGTGATAGCCATCGTGCTTGAAGTATTTATCTTGCTATCACCTTGTTGCCTGTATTGCTTAGCATAGGTTGTTGGTGCACTTAGGTGAACCTAGTGGTTAGGTTTTGTGCTCAATAAATTAAACATTAGTTTTATTCCGCATTTATTTGAGCCTAAACCGTAATATTTTAAAAAAAAGCCTATTCACCCCCCTCTAGGCGACGTCCTTTGCACTTTCATCAACCCTAATCTGTAACCGACTGGACCTACCCCGGGACCTGGCCTATCTATATAAAGGCCAGGAGGGCACAACGAGAAGGACAATCACCACCCCATACACACACCTCACGCCAGATCGCATCTGCGCACCCCTGTAACCTTCGGTTCCGCCGTAATCAAGAGCAGACAAGCAGGAGTAGGGTTTTCCTTCGGGGGCCTGAACCTGGGTAAATCTTGTGTCCTTGTGTTGCTTGTCTGTTAACCGTTCCGTGACTTACAACATTCCCATCTTATCCAAAACCCAAGTCCATAACAATGGGCATTGACGAGATGAACCCTCGTCAATTGGCGCCGTCTGTGGGAAGCGGGGACGCTGATCGTGCGGTGGTGATGGTTCCATCCGGAGCGATCTACGATTCCTCGATGACGGAGAGTCACCTCCTCTTCGGCACTTTCGACTTCACCGCCCACTCGCCAGCCACCCTGAAGATTTCGAGTCCATAGGCAACAGGCTCGAGATGCTGTTCGGGAGCTTGTGCATCCAGGTGGGGCAGATCGTCACCCTCTGCCTCCCAGAGTGGGTTCCACTACCATCCATCAGGCCCGCTTCGTGGGTCCCACCCATGGACGCCCGTGCACATCGAAGCTGATGGGCAATTTGGATGACAGCAGCAGCTGCAACTCCGATCTATGTGGCCCCCCTTCGGATGAAGGAACCTACGGTTCCGGATCTGAGAGCTATGGCATCAGCGACCCACTCCGTGAGCGCTACGTGTGCGCCTCCATCTACGATGGCAACGCCAACAACGGAGCGGTTCCACCGCTAGGTTCGAGTGCCATACAACCACCCAATCCCCCTCCCAACCCACAGGTTGAGAACGAGGGAAACGGGGGAAACCCGGCTAACAGAGCCACCGAGGGCAGCAATCGCGGCTATGACCAGATCAACCTTAATGAGGAAGGCTGGCACCAAGCACGCGAAGCCATACAAGGCAACAAAATCCTACCCATGGATGCCTCCCAGGACCTGCTGATGGCCTACCATTGGCTCGTGATAAATGAGCACAATCGGCAGGCGAAGCTGCAGGAGGAGCTCGGAAAGCGTAAGCAGGCAGCCGCAGAGTCAAGCGCACGGTGAGCTGTGCTCTCCGCCGCTGGTGGCTACACTTCACATGGCAACAACGCCAACAAGTACCACTCCCGCATGGAGCGCATGGACCCTGCCGCGCAGTGCGAGGTCGCCAGGGCCATCTACACGTCCTTCATGACGATGGACTCACATGACAACGTCATGCCGAAAACGCCGCGGTCTGTGATCATGGCGGCCACCACCTATCTCGCATCCAATACGCCTCCGGCAGGTGACCTGAAGAACGCAATGCACAAGTCCGCACTAGCAGGCTTCGGACTCGTCGGAGCTGCGCTCCATGATGAAACTCCCGGGAATCCGAAGAAGAAGGCTGCGGTCAAGTTCACTTGAAGCCACACACCCTCATATGACAAAGAGGATCATGATCTGCCCCGGCACCGTCGGAGCCCACGGCATCGCAGCAACTACGATGCTCGTAGGGATCTCACCCAGCGCAATATCGACAAATCATGTGCTAAATGTGCATGTTCAAATGAGTCCCAAGAGGAGAACGATGGAGAACTGTGCGGAGCTAGATGCTTCAGCAGATCCGTTCGGTAATCACGGATGCAGAAAAATTTCAAGCTCCCTTCGAACAATCCAAAGTTTGACATCATGCAGGAGCCAAAGGCTTGGCTCAACGATCACCTGTCATCCGTCAAGCTCCACGACGGGAACAAGAACACCACCTTACAGTGCCTTCAGCTGCAGCTGACAGGCGCAGCCTGGGTCTGGCTCAGCAGCCTATCCTCCGGATCCATCCGATGCTGGGAAGAGCTGGGGTACAGCTTCATCTGCAACTTCAAGGGGACCAGCAAGAGGCCAATCTCAATCGAAGAGCCCAACCAATAGGGTACAGAAGAAGATAACCCGCCAAGTCAGCCTGGCCATGACCTCCCCACCGGCCATACCTGAGTACCTCAGTGGCTCGGAGTCCTACATCACGTTCGATCATTCGGATCACCCACGCCAGATCCCTCGCCCTTGTCACTCTGCCCTGGTGCTCAAGGCCCAGATCGGGGGATTCGAGATGAGTCGCGTCTTCATGGATGGCGGCGGCATCAATCTGATGTTCGCCAACACACTCGCAGCGATGCGGATCCCGCTGTGCAGCCTGGAGTAATCAGACATGACGTTCCACGACATACTCCCAGGAAAGGTCATATACCCCCTGGGCAATATATGGCTCGACGTCATCTTTGGCAAGCCCGAGAACTTTAGGCGTGAGCGGCTAGAGTTCGAAGTGGTGGACTGGCCATCATAGTACCACTCCATCCTAGGGCGCGTGGTATTCGCAATATTCCTGGCCAATGGTAAGGAAATCGGTAATCGTTAACTGCTCGGTTGGCTTGGGAGTAGAGACTAATAGGAATTCGGACGATTAACTGATTTAATCGGTTGGCTATTAATCGGTGCAGCCTACAAAAATTATCACCTAAAAAACATATGAATCCTATTGCACCTCAACCACCTACCCTATTAAAGGCAGTCTTAAGCTCCTGGATGAGATACTCATGGCGCTTGAGCTCTTGTATCTAAGGTCTGGTTGGAAACTATGAAGAACTGATCAACAACGACAAGAAACTGGTTGGTGATGGCGGAAATCAAGCTCCTGGAGGCAGGGATCAAGCGGGAGCTTCGCAAAACCCACTTCATTCGGGTGGGCTAGTGGATGGATGGGCGATATGTGTTGATAATTTTGCAACTTTTTTGACCAAGTGTAGTGGTTAATCGGGAACATACCTAGTAATCAGAGTGTCAGAACTATTAATCGGGCTAAACGATTAATACAAGCGATTAGTGGTAATCGACACAGTCAGGTCCCTAGTAGCGATTAATCGGCCTATTAATCGCTAATTCAGCCTATTTTTTGAACAATGTTCCTGGCAGTACCGCACTATGCGTACCTGCTACTGAAGATGCCAGGACCTAGGGGCGTCATCACCGTCCCAGGAAGCTTCACCTGGTTCGACAGCTGCGACAGAGACTTCAACGGAATCTCTCAGTCATTCGGCATGCAGGAGGATCTCACAAGACTCAGGGAGGTGACAGACAACGGGGCACCCCCAGTCACCAGGCAAAACACACCCGACATGTCGTTCGACTCCGCAATCAACACAAAGAAGGTGCAGGTCCACCCAACGGATGCCTCCAAGACGGTGTTGATCGCCAACGACCTGAGTCCCGCATAGGAAAGCATGCTTGTCGAATTCCTCCACGAGCGCTGGGAAATTTTCGCTTGGTGTCCTGTGGACATGCCAGGAGTTCACAAAGAATTCGCCGAGCACGCACTCAATGTGTTTCCATATGCGAAACCAGTCAAGCAGTCGATGCGTTGACTGTTCGAGCCAAGATCCGAGGCTGTAGGAATCAAAGTCAACAGACTCCTCGATGCCAACTTCATGAGGGAAATCAAGGAAAGCGAGTGGCTGGCCAACACCGTGCTCGTCCCCAAAAAGGACATGGACATCCTGCGGATATGCATGGACTTTACATCGCTCAACAAGCAGTGTCCCAAGGACCACTTCCCTCTACCAAGGATCGATCAAATCATCGACTCCATTGCAGGATGCGAGAAGCTCTCCTTCCTCAACGCCTACTCAGGCTACAACCAAATTCGACTGAAGGTTGAAGATCAGGAGAAACGACGTTCATCACGCCATTCGTGGTGTTCTGCTACAACACAATGCCCTTTGGGCTAAGAACTTAGGCGCCACTTACCAGAGGTGCATGCAAGCATGTCTAAAGAACCACATCGGTCGCAACATCCAGGTCTATGTCGACGACATAGTAATCAAGAACAAGGAGGCCAGGACGTTGATCGACGATTTCCGCGAGACGTTCGATAACCTTGATCGCTACAAGATCAAGCTGAACCCAGACAAGTGCGCCTTCGGCGTCCCGTCTGGTTAGTTACTCGGGTACTTCATGTCCCAATGGGGCATCAAGGCGAACCCGAAGAAAATCAGGGCCATACTGGCCATGGAGAAGCCAAAGAACCTCAAGGGAGTCTAGCAGCTAGCCGGATGAATCGCGGCGCTCAGCAGGTTCATCATCCGAATGGGTGAGAAGGCCCTCCCCTTTAATCAGCTGCTGCGCAAGACGGACAAATTCAAGTGGACACCTGAAGCAGACGACGCGTTCGAGGACCTCAAGCGGCTACTCTCCACATCACATGTCCTGGTCACGCTGAAGGAACGGGAGCCTTTACTGCTATACATTGCAGCCACACATCAGGTGGTCAGCACAACACTCGTGGTCAAGCGACCCAAAGATGGCAAGACCACGGGGTCCAACGCCCAACCTACTACCTCAGTGAGGTACTGACCCGACAAAGCAGATGTACCCTCATTACCATAAGCTCGCCTACAGCGTATTCATGACGGCGCGTCGGCTAAGCCACTACTTCCAGGAGCACCAGATCATGGTCGTCAACAACGCCCCTCTATCGAACATCCTGAACAACCCCGAAGCCACGGGACGTGTGGCACTGTGGGGCATCGAGTTATCACCGCGTGACATCATCTACGAGCGGCGCACCGCCATAAAATCTCAGGTCCTCCCTGACTTCCTCGTCCACTGGATGGAGCTCCAGCTGACGGATACTCCAGACATGTCGTAGTCCTGGACAATGCACTCTGACGGCTCCAAGCGCGAGGCCGGAACAGGGGCCGGCATCATACTGACGTCCCCTCAAGGCGACAAGATGAAGTATGTCCTTCAGATGAAATTCCACACCTCCAACAACGAGGCTGAATACGAAGCCCTCATCCACGGCATGAGGATGGCCAAGGTGTGCGGCGCAACAAGCCTTGTCATCTACGGCGACTCGAACCTTGTCATACAGCAGATGATGAACGAGTGTGACGCCCATAGCGCCAACATGATCGCATACCACAAGCTCTACAACTCACTCGAAGGGGACTTTAACGGCTGCGAGCTTTGGCATGTCGGCAGGGAAAGCAATGAAGAGGCCGACAGCCTCGCCAGCATTAGCTCCACCTGCTCACGGGTGCCACCAGGAGTGTTCCTCGAACAAATCTGTGTACCCTCCATCAAGAGGAAATTCCCAAGAGGCTCATCCGAAGAAGCAGAGAACTCGGGGGCTGCACTACCCGAAGGACAAGAAGGACCCGAAAAGCTCGACATAGAGGTCGATTTGGTCAGCGTTATGCAGTTCATGGCAGTTGAAGAAACATGGAAGCAACCGTACCTCTGGTACCTAACAAATAATCAGCTGCCTGAAGACCCGACAGATGCCCGAGAATTTTAACATGCAGCCCAAAAGTTCAGACGCCAAGGAAACGCGGGGTCCAAGTTGTGTGTAATCTCGCGGAAGGGCTGTAGTAGCTTCGCCAATTGTCGAGAGGGGCCAAATGGGGGTAAATAAAAATCTAACGGCCAAACGATCGTTGGAACCAGTCAAAAAACAGTTGACCTCAAATCCCGTCGTTAGGTCAACTCTTCTTGCATTGACCCGTCAGTATTTCCTATTATTCTTTGCGGTCGTGGACTGGTTTACCCCTGCGAGGACTAGATCTTCTTCTCTTCTCTGCTCTTATCCCCTATTATTCCCCTCTCCATTACCTTGCTTAGATCCGGCTACTGGTCTCTAGATCGGAGCTCGTCGTTGCTCTCCTTGCGTCCCTGCCATGGCCGGTCAACCTCCCACACCTTTAATCGAAGCTCGCCGCCATCGCCCTCGCCTCGTTTTTCCTAGTCGGCGTGTCAGAGCATCGCATCCCTAGCCTAGCCTCTCACCGCTGCCTAGACCTTCTCGCACTGTGGAGCATGTCCGGCCGGGCAATCTGTACGGGCGTCTGTCCTCGGGCGATTGGATGATGTCGTGCACCCCAGGCATGGTAGCCCTGACATAGGAGTTCAACAACAACGCTCTCATGGCTACCGTGCTGGGCACACGTCCCGTCGTGTCGCTGACAGACTTGCTGTTAGCTTTTAGGTCTCGTTTTGGGATCAGACGAAAAGTGGTCAATATTGAGGTATGCGTTCCGCCATTCAATTTCTTCGTCCAGTTCACCCACAACTCAGACATCGAGCGCGTTCTGCATTCTTCCCGCTCTTTCGAGTGCCGTGGGGAGAAAATGAGCTTCCTGCGTTGGCATCGCGCCTATGGGTGGGACGATCGCTTGGGGCAGCTTTGTTTCTTCTCTAAACTCGGCTTTGACAGCCTACATTTGCATCCTTGGGAATCAGAGGCCCTCAAGCAGGTCGTCAGTATCCTTGGCGGAGAGCTGGTGGAGATTGTGCCACCGAGAGACAGATGGATCATCGAGGTAAAGGCGTGACTGAAAGATCCAGACACCATTCCTAAGATGTACAATGTGGAGATTCCAAGCAGGACAAGAGGACAGTTTTGCTGGAAGCACCCGGTGATCATCCACCTGCAGGAGGTTCTGGATCCGGTACATGGCATTCAGGACCCCAACGAGGCGGCCAGAAAGCATCCTCGTCGCCTGTAGTGTTGGCCTGGAAGGATCGATGGCACAGGACCACCACCGTTCTGCGACGGAGCGCATGGTTTCGGTGGGAGGACTGGGCATGGACAGGCTGGTGGTTCTGATTTCCCTCGAGTGAAGACAGAGGTTTAGTGATTCTGAAAGATTGCTAACTTGAGAGTCGAGCACGTAGTACTCCTTATGTAATAGTTTGAACTGCTGTAGTATGTGTGGCTACTAAATTTGTAATGTGTGGATACTGAATTCGTAGTAAACATACCTTGCTTGACACCCTGGCCACATATTAAGTTACTTCCAAGTTTGCCCTGGTGAAAATAACAAAAATATCCTTTTTCGGCCGTTGGAAATTTCTCTGGGTTAAAACACAATAGGTATTGACCTACTTCCAACTCCCTGCACACATGAATATCAATACCCTTCAAACACCATGAGCTCATAATTTATTAAGTCCTAAGTGAATTTTGGTGAATTAAACTATATTATGCATGGTTTATTCACTAATAAATTCACCATAGTAGTTCTATAAATCCAAAAAGGGTGCTTCCAATTTATACAGAAAGGAATTTTAATCACCTAACATGTGTATTTTGAACCACCTCATTATCTCCTGTAGTTTAAATCTGACTAAAAAGACAAATATCTACCAGAACTAACTTTGGGAATTTCTTGAGGGCATTCTAGTACATATTTTAATGTGATTAGAACCCTCAGTGAATAAGTCCACCAAACCCTACCTAATCATCCAAGGAATAATTTGTGGATCTCCAGAAATTTTCTGGTGAATTATTTCCTAAAACTAGAGTTTTATTCACTAGAAAAGGCCTTATAAATCATTGGTAATTGATAAAATAGTGAAACCACTTTTGTTGGTTTCATTTTATCAATACATATCTGATGGTATCATTTTTACACAATGATATCATAAAAAACTTGTCCTTTCTCTAAAACCCCTTATCTAGGTAGTTTGGACTATACATCCTAAATAGAAAATCCATAAATGCCACCAAAGCATTTCCCTTGTATCCACAACCAAATCATCAACACCTACTGGTTTATAAACTTGTAGTATCCTTTTCTTGATGTATGTATTAATGCTTGTATGCCTTGTATTGAGTGTGGTATTGCCTATTTGCATGTTTGCTCGATAACGGCGATAGTTGCGATTGCGTGACGCCGAGAAGAAGGAAACATCGGGTTAATCTCATTATTATTGTTACCGGTATTCTGGTCTTCTAAGGAATTCAAGGGACATCTCGCTGTTCACAGGCAAGCCACCTTCTTGGTCATAAGCCCTTGTCCTACTATTTAGTTATGCTTGTTTTATCTATTCTTTAAGAAACTGCATTGTTTTATGATATGATGATTTTATCTTTGGTAGTGGTTTGGCTCCTCCAAAATATTACACATTTGTACTACTAAGTACAATACCTTGCCGACACCTACTTGCCCCTAGTATGGTAGATGGTATAACACCATGCCCCTTTGGAGACCTTGTTTTAGCCAAAGCAAAACTATGGGATGGGAAGACCCCGGAAAAGCTTACAAAAATGTTTTATGAGAAAACCTTGGCAAAGTTTGGCCTTCCAAGTGAGTTTGAAAAGGAAAAGGTTTTGTTTTACAAAAATATGGACTAAATATGGAGGAGAAAGGTTTACGAAAGCGCACCCGTTCTTTGCAGTTTTGCCAGAACAATTAACCCGTGCAACCACATTACTCTGGAATGGGACAGGGCTAGGATGGAACTTTGTCTACTCTGGTACGGGGGCCTCACAAATACTACAGGGGAGATAATTTCCCTGGAGGGTGGTGTAACACCCCTGGTCACTCCGGACTGACGGCAGTCACTTCTGGCAGCTCAATAGGATCTTTAGACTAACCCCACAGACCAACACTAGTCTTTTCTGCGCACTTTGTCCTCACTCATGCGCACCCGGTACCCACTTCCAGGTCGGTCACCCATCCTAGAATTTCTCTAGGCCAAGCACGCTTAACCTTAGAGTTCTTTTTAGATGAGCTTCCGGAAAAGAAGTTGCAACTTGTTGGTATGGGTTTCCTATCAATCCTATTGAGCCATGCACCAGGGTCTCACAGGTGGGCCTTCTTCGGTAAAACGGTCCATGTAAAACATCGACCGGAGAAGGAAATAAGGGTCTACGGGCCTCTACGTGTTACTATGAGACCCTCATTGAAAGCGCACACTCGTCACAGTGGAAAAAAGCGCTCCGGTTGGCTTGTGACCTATATAGGGCGTCTCGGTGTTGAGGGGGACAATACTCATAGGGTAGGCACTTATATTGGAGTGGGCATCCAGAAGGTCTTGACCAGTTACTCGACCCACGATTGGTGTAAATCAGGGCAGGGTAGGAATGGTGTGGGTAAAGTGTACAACCTCTGGAGAGTGTAAATCTATTCGAATAGCTGAGTCCTCGGTCATGGACGGTTGGGAAGGTTGTTGTAGAGTGGTGCTGTTTTTGGATTTTCAAAAAAGTACTTCGAAAAAACAAAGGCCTGGGAAATGTTTCGACCATGGGATGGTCGGAAAAGGAGGAAGGAAGTTTGGCCATGAGTTGACCGGGAGGAAAAACAAATGGGTGACCCAATCCTAGTGTTTTCCAAAACTTTTCAAAAAGGTTTCCAAAATGTTTTATAAAAGTTTTCAACAAAGATATAGACATGCTATATCTACAAGAGAAACTAGTTTTTAAAATAACCTCTTATGGAGCCCTCCTACTACCACAACCATGTTACATATCCTTTATTATTGTTCTCATAAGGTGGTTTGCGAGTAGATTCAAAGTACTCACCAGCATTGTCCCTGGCTATTTACTTGGCCAGACTTTCATAGGATCGAGAGAAATGATGGAGATGCTGACGTCTATGCGGGCTAGGCCGTCTTCCCAGCCATTCACCTGTAGGTTAAGGCATGACATGGGCTCTGCGAATGAAGAGTTCCGCTATTGATGTTGTAATCGCCATAGTGGAAATATATGCAAGTATTATACTCCTTACTTTCTGGATGTTGTAATGGTACTTGTCGGTTATGCTCACGGCTCACTGATCATGGGAACATGAATTGCAGGCATAACAGGGATTCTTAGACCGTAAATCCGTGGTCCCATAGACCTGGTATCAGTGCCATCCTGACTATAGGAGATCTTAGTTAGCATGGAAGTTAGACATGACAACCCCTATTTCTGAAAACACCGACTTTCGAAAATTATTTTCTCGAAATTTTTTCGAAACATTTCTTATCTCATCTTCTCTTATTAAAACCATTTGAAAAATGTCTTACTCTATATCTTGTCTACCTTCACATGCTCCGTTTTCATAAATCAAGCTAGACTTGGAAACTATGAAGACGGAGATCCCAAAATAAAAAGACACACAGAGAAGCAAACCAAAGGCAGTACCAACAACAAAAGACACTACAAGATCGCCCTACCAACGGAGTCCTTCATTGCCTCAAGTGAATCCAGAACGGGATCAATGATCCCAGATGGCAAGACCAAAGTAAATACCCCCATGACATCCTTACCTAGGACCAATATCCCCAGTATAGGATTCCCTTTATGGCATGTAGTCACCCCTTAGTACCTAGATGCAGCGCTGAGTTAGTGTAGGAGCGCTTCGTTGGGAACCCCAAGAGCAAGGTGTTAAGCAGCACAACAACAAGTTTTACCTCGGTAAGAAACCGAGGTTATCGAACCAGTAGGAGGAAGGAAACGTCACACAGGTGTTGCAAGCAACACGGAGACCTGCACAACACAAACTCAAGACTTTGCCACAACGAATCTGTGAGGTTGTCAAGCTCACCAGTTTGCTGTAACAAAGGATTAAACATATGGTGTGGAAGGTAATGGTTTGCAGCAAGTAAACAAGTAACAGTGGAAGATGTATCAATGGTAAAGATTGGACCGGGGTCCATAGTTCACTAGAGGTGCTCTCCTTAGATAAAAAACATGGCATGAAGGGTAAACAAATTACAGCAGGGCAATTGACAGGAACTGAGCAAGGCATAAAAATGCAATTACTAGTCAGAAAGATCCTATGAGATTTGATTGGGAAATACAACAAGATACATAGACCTCCATCCAACTGCATCTATGACTAGAAGTCCGCCTTCGTGTTATCATCCGAACCTTCTCCAGTATTAAGTTGCAAGCAACAGACAACTGCTTTAAGCAAAGTGTGTAAGGTAAACAGTCCACATGTTCCATGAACAAGAGACCGTTGTTTTCTCCCTAGTGGCAACAACACATCTACAACCGAAGAGATTATTGTCACTTCCCTTGGAAACTAGAGGCATGAACCCACTAACTAGCATAATGACCCCCTCTTGGAGTCACTAGCAACTACTTGGACAAGATAGCTACTAACAACGGAGAGCATGCAAGATCACCAACAACACAGACGTGATAGAATCATAAAGACAAAACCATTAATCAAACCAACATAATAATCTCAATATCCATCGGATCCCCGCAAACACAACATGCATGATTACAAATAGATTAGATCTTGATCATGAACGAAGCTCACAAGATCTATACATGAAAGCACAAAGGAGGAGATACAACCATCTAGCTACTACATGGACCCATAGTCCAAGGTGGAACTACTCATGCATCATACCGGAGAGAAGGCCTCCGGGATGATCTCCCCTCCGGCAGGTGATGACCCACAGGTATAGGGGGTGTATCATAGTAGTTCCAATAAATAGGAGTGTCGATCCCAACAAGGAGCAGAAGGTGCTGAACAGTGGTATGGAGTAGGAAATCCCTGTGAATACTTAGCAAACGGATTTTTAGTGGTTTTCTGACAAGTCAACAAAACAAAGAGCAAGTAACAGAAGTAACGAACAAACAGAGCAAGTGGCCCAATCCTTTCTTAGCAAAGGACAAGCCGGTAGAAATACTTATAAGGACCAAACGTTCTCGAGGACACATGGGAATTCTGTCAAGTGCTTTTGCTACAAATAGCTGAGTACTCTTCTCTGGTGTTTGTAAGTGTTGTGTGGGTGAACCTGTGCTAACATACCGCCCTTCCTAGGACTAATGCATACTTGTGATTAAACCCCCTACAAACATCCGTAACTACAGGAAAGTAATTAAGATATAAATCTAACCACAGCCTTAAACTCTGAGATCCTGCGCTCCCTTGTGCATAGGTGTCCTAACGGGGGTTCGGGTTTCTGTCACTCTGGCAACCCCGCAATTAGTAGCCAAATGCACAATGCATTCCCCTAGGCCCATAAATGGTGAAGTATCATGTAGTCGATGTTCACATGACACCACTAGAAGAATAGCACCACAACTTAAATACTAAACCATTGAATAATAAATCATCACAGATTCACTACTAACAACATGACTTCTCCCATGTCCTCAAGAACTAAACGAACTACTCACAAGACATCATATGGATCAATATCAAAGATGATATGATAATGGATAACAATCTGAACATAAACAATAATCTAATGGTTCCACTCACAAGCATCAACTACAATAGTAATTAACACCAAGAAAGTTTCCCCTAATGAACTAAGGAATATCCAACACAATTGTTACAGTGGGACGGAGTGGTGATGATGGTGCTGGTGGAGATGATGGTGTGGATGATGATGATCCCGATGAAGCCTAGCTTGATGATGATGTTGATGGTGATGGTCTCCCCTCTCCGGGAAGGAATTCCCCTGGCAGAAATCTGTCTGCCGGAGAGATATTTCTCTCTCGGTGTTTTCCGCCCCCAGAGGCGGCGGAAGTCTATCTGTGGTCGCTCCCCAAAGCTTAGGGTTCCGAAGGGAAGTTCTAGGCGAAGGGGGAGAGTCGGAGGCCAGGAAGGTGGGCAAAACCCACCCCAGGCGCGACCTCAGGTGGGCCCGCGCCTGGGGGGGGGGGGGGTTGGGCCCCCTATAGCCCCCTTCGCTCCTCCTTTCGCTTCCTTTGTCTTCTGGTGAAATAATATGTTTCCATATTTTTCTGGTATTTTTCTGATCTTCACGAAATTGCACCGAAACGTCTTCTTTTCCATCAGAATCCAGACTCCAGCAATCCATCCTCCAGGAATCATCCAACATGCATAAACAGATGAAAATCCATAAGTAATACCTCATAATAAGACAAATATCAATGAATAGAGGTAAATTATGATATAGAATGGTGATGCAAATTGGGCGTATCAACTCCCCCAAGCTTAGACTTCGCTTGTCCCCAAGCGAATATACTAAGCTCAACATGTCCACAGGTTTATGGAGTGAAGTGTCAATAAAAAGAAAACGAACAAGAAGCATCACACTTACCAATGCACAACTCATAGAAGAAAGCAACTCACCATTATATAACTTAGCTTGCAACCAAGTCCAGCAGTCACAAATAGAGATGCATAAAGATAAATTATAATTGGAATTGGCAAACTTGTTCTTGGTCAAAGAACACCTGGCAAACAGTTTCATAAAAGCTTTTTGTAGAAGTTTCAAAACAGGAGCACTCTTTGCTCGAAAAGGTTTTTCACAAGTGAAGGCTTTCAAAGTAATACTCGATAGATAAGAGTTTTGTGCAAACAAGGAAGATAAAGAACATGATTGAATAAATCACCATATGAATGCTTGAAACACAACAAATCAAATGCTTGCTTGAGATAGAGAGGAAATAGGTTTACTGACTCAACTTGGAAGTGGGAGAAAGGTCCTTTCTTAGAGGGAAGCAGGGATTACAAGTCATAAAGAGCTTCCAAAAGATTGTGGTACTTACTAGCCTTGAGCCCTCATTGCCCCTATCATAATCATCTTTAGATGATTAAGGTTAAAGTGAACAAAGATGGAGTATATGCTTGACGAAATATAAGTTGGCAATCTCATGTCCCTTGAATATGAGGGCCACTCCTCATGCATACTCAACTTTGGGTCTAGGTAAGTTCTTGTCATTGTAAGTATTTGCATATCATTGAGAACCGCTAACGGGGTACCCCTTGCACATGGTACAGGAGCTTTCCCATAACCAAAATTAGAAGGCAAGCAGACAATGAGCATCTCAGCGATCTTTTTATTTACTATGTGTATATCTTTTTATTGAGGATGCTTCATAGATGACTCACTATGGTGATGCTACAAGTTTCCACCATGATTAAGCATGGCTTAGGCTAGCGGCCCAGGCGTTTCTCTAACACAGAATACAAACTCCATGGACTTACAAGTCCCCTCTTTATTTCACACCGTTGACATCCATAGACAAAAGAGCACGATATCAACTATGTACGACAAGGTACAAGTACAATATTGAAAACGTTCCCCGTGCAGCACGGTTCTGCTAATCCCAACGTATAGATGCAAACATATACAACTTCGATGTCCACAATGGTTCAAGTCTATTAGGGGCAAGTAAATAAAGTGTGCCATCAAGTTCGTGAGAGCTTACTAACTAGTTTTCACATAACAAAATACTTTTTAATTTGAAAGGTAGATGAAGCTTGAGAATTTGCTTGGAATAGCAATAGCTACTAGGTAGATATGGTGGACACAAGTGGCAATAGTTTTGGGTTTAAAGGGTTTTGGAAACATGAGAAGTATGCCTTCTCAAAATAGGTTTTTGGCTAGCAAGGCTGGGCAGCAAGCAAGAGAGTTGAAAGAAGCAAGCAAACAAACAAGTAATAAATCCAAACATGCAATCTTCCTTGAAGACACAAAAGAATCTTAAATAAAGAATACTAAGCTTATGAGCCAACAAGAAAGAAAACAATTGATACCAAATACCTGTAAGCTCTTACTTTCTTTCTTTTTCTTTCAAATTAATGCCATTGACCAGAACTCGGTTTGACAAAACCAATTTAGATCCACTTGATGATCCCAAAGTGGTGCCAATATTGAACAACAAGATCCATCATATAATAGAGATTGCAAACTAAAATAAGAAGTGCAAAAAGTAAAAGATGAGACTTCTCATTAATATTGCAATAAAGGCACTCACACCAAGGGATACATAGATAATCAACTAAAAGAGAGATACTTCCACATGCAAACCAAACTATAAGATAACCCCTCTACCACAGATATGAATCCACTAAAAAGGTAAAAGATAAAAGATAATGGTGGTGATACCGCGGCACTCCCCCAAGCTTGGAACAAGCCAAGGGGATGACAAACCTGATGACGAATTACTCCCTTGGTGGTGGTGTTCTCTTGTTATCATAAAACTTCCAAGGCAATGGTTCCCCATACAAGAAGGATATCTTTGTTTCTGCAATCCTAAAACTAGCAGCAGAGCTAATGCGATCAAATCTAGCCTCACACTCATAGTTTTGATTTTTGTATGTCATAGAGTTGTGCTTGCAATTGATTGGTGGTCTGACAGAGTGAGAAGATCTCTTCTCGGAGCTCAGCAACTTCGCCCTCATGCTTGGTGATGAGTTCTGAACTTATCTTGTGAATAACATCCACTTCGCGTTCTGCCATCTTCTTGTACCTGAAAACTTATTGTTCCAATGCTTCCATCCTGTCCTCCAGACTTCCTTCTCCTTTAGGGCCTTGAACTTCTTTCATATGTACCTTCCCCTCTTTAAGGATGAACTCTTTGGGATGAATCCTCAACTCATACATGTACGGGTTGAGGACATCCGCAGAGGAATCCTCTGTGGGTGATCCAGAGGAAGACAATGAGGCTCCAAATCTGAGAATTTTCCAGACAGAAACAGATCGAAAACGAAAACAGGACGAGAACACGATGCAAGAACCTTGGGGAGCCCGGGGGTTATATATCACGAAGTTTCAATGCATAAGGAAGGTTTTGACACGGAAACGAAGCAGAGACGGAGTTCGAGGGTGGCAAACCCCCTCCAGGCACGGCCAGGCTGGGCCCGGGCCTAGGGTGGGTTTGTCCACCCCGGGCTCTGTTTCCTATTTAGTTTCGTCTCGTAACTTCTCTCATGTATTAAAACATCAAAAACATAAAAAGATTGGAGTTTCATGAACCTTCTGTTTTCACCACTTTTACCTATCCAAAGACGAACTCTGCAAATCCTTTTCCCTTTCTCCTGAGAATTTCCTTCATGCAAAACCTTTGCACAAACTCAATGACAACATTAGTATAAGCAAAAACAATAAACCTTTATTTCACACTTCAACTGAAAACCCATCAAAACAAAAGCTTCTGTAAGAGGCAAATGCAAATGATGGCAGAAATCTGTCAAAACAGACCAACATGTAAAGATTGATTTTTCCGAAGACCTTCTGTTGCTCAAATCAAAAAGTGTAGAACTGATGAAAGTTGGGTAACAACCTGGAGAACAAGCTCAGAAAAATGAAGCTCCATCCGAAGTACTTAGCTTCCTCGCGAATTTTTACAATGCAGCACAAAAATCTGTCCCAGGATAGCCACTTTTCACAACTCCTCTACTTCACAAAAGTAGTTGAACTTGACACAGAAACCAAAACAAAAAGGATAAGGAGCGGTTATTACTGAGGTAATAACTTCCAAGACTCGACAAAACTCTTGGGTTATCTCCCAACAAGTACTTTTCTTTAATGCCTTTAAGTTAGGCTTGAAACTTCCAAAGATGCTCACATAGGATATATATATCTGGAGTGAAAAAGAGCATCAAGAAGCAAATAACCAACATACTTGAGTCTAACCCACTTCCTATGCATGGGGGTATCATGAGAAAAAGAATTGTTGAAACAAAAAGGCACAAGCATAGGAAGACAAAACAGATGCAACTTTAAAGCTCTCAACATAAAACGGGGAAACTTAACATCATTGACATGCATAAAACCATGTTTCCCTCTCTCAAAATAACCTTCAGTAGCACTTTGAATAAAGTTGACAATATAACTGTCACTAGAAACAACTTTATCATCAAAATAAGCATACTTACAGTCATCAAAAAGAGGTCCAAGGTCATAGACTGTATCAATTGAAGCAAGTTGTTCCATCCTGAAATCTTTATTAGGCAAGCTATTTTCACAAGGAGCTTTAGCAAATTTGGAAAAGTTAAAATCATAAGAATCTCCATCAAACTTACTTAAAACCTTTTCCTTCTTACAATCAATAATGGCTCCATAAGTGTTTAAGAAAGTTCTACCAAAAATGATAGGACAAGTTTTGCTAGCTGCTGAATTAAGTACTAAAAAATCGGCAGGATATTTAATCTTACCACAGAGAACCTCCACATCTATTACAATGCCAATGGGGCAAATGGTTTCCTTGTTATCAAGGTGAATAACCACATCAATGTCCTCAAGCTCACAAGGACTAATCTCATGCATAATTTCCCTGTAAAGCTCATAGGGAATAGCACTGGAACTAGCACCAATATCACATAAACCATAATAGCTATGACTACCAATTTTAACAGAAAGCACATGGACACTATCTTTTCTAACTTTCTTAGGATGAGAGATAATATTGGAAGCGTCTTCACAGAATATAATATGCTCATCCTCTCTATTTCTAGTGATAGTGTCTTTCACAATAGCCACCACAGGTTCATCACTCAAATTCTTACCAGGCTCCACAGTTTTCATTGTACCTATGTTATTTGCACTAATAATCATATAATACTCCTTTACCTTAGCTGTGAAAGGCATTTTCTCAACATGAGGTTCAGGCACAATATTATTAGTAGTACAAATTTGAGTACTTCTAATAGGAACATGACTAACAACATCTTTATAAGGAGCATGGTACTTATTCCACTTCTTCTTAGGAATTTCAATATAATAGGCAAAGGCCTTAAAATAGTTGGCAATACTTTGGGAGTCAAGACCAAACTTGTTGCTAATATCACGGAAGTTATCAGTACCCATAAAAGATTTAATGCATTCATAATCATATTTTATACCTGACTTTTTTCCTTTGTCATTCTCCCAAGCTTTAGTGTTATCTTGAATACGGTCTAAGAGATCCCATTTAGCTACTTCCTTCGTACTTGTGAATGATCCAGCACAAGAAGCATCTAGTAAATCTTTATCATGAAGAGACAGCCTATCATAAAAGTTATTGAGAATAATATTGTTAGGGAGTTCATGAATAGGACATTTAAGCATTAGTAACTTCAATCTCCCCCAAGCTTGAGCTGTACTCTCTCCATCAAGAGGCCAAAAGTTATAAATAAGACTTCTATCCTTATGGATTTCACTGGGAGGATAAAATTTAGAGTAAAAGAGAGATGCCATCTCCTCCCATTCCATGGATTGTCCATTCTTTAGCAGCTTATACCATGCCTCATCTCTCCCTTTCAAGGATATGGAGAGTAACTTCTTCACCTGTTTAGTTGTGATACCTGCACACTTAAACAACCAGCATAATTCATGTATATAAAGCAAGTGATCACCAGGATGAATAGTTCCATCCCCAAAATAATAATTATCCATAACACGATTTACAATATTTGTAGGTATCTTAAAAGGATCTATCTCAAAAAGTGGTGGTTCATCTACTACCCTTTCAATGGAAGTAGTTCTCCCAAACAGAAAACCAAGTGGGTTATCCATATTGGAAACAAAGCAACAAATAGTAACAAAAGTAAATACTCATAGTGAAAGTTTCCCTTACCAGTTCCACTCTTCAATAGCGCTTCACTCCCCGACAATGGCGCCAGAAAATAGTCTTGATGACCCACAAGTATAGGGGGTGTATCGTAGTACTTTCGATAAATAGGAGTGTCGATCCCAACAAGGAGCAGAAGGTGCTGAACAGTGGTATGGAGCAGGAAATCCCTGTGAATACTTAGCAAATGGATTTTTAGTGGTTTTTTGACAAGGCAACAAAACAAAGAGCAAGTAACAGAAGTAAAGAACAAACGGAGCAAGTGTCCCAATCCTTTCTTAGCAAAGGACAAGCCGGTGGAAATACTTATAAGGACCAAACGTTCTCGAGGACACATGGGAATTCTGTCAAGTGCTTTCGCTGCAAATAGCTGAGTACTCTTCTCTGGTGTTTGTAAGTGTTGTGTGGGTGAACCTGTGCTAACATACCGCCCTTCCTAGGACTAATTCATACTTGTGATTAAACCCCCTGCAAACATCCGTAACTACAGGAAAGTAATTAAGATATAAATCTAACCACAGTCTTAAACTCTGAGATCCTGCGCTCCCTTGTGCAAAGGTGTCCTAACGGGGGTTCAGGTTTCTATCACTCCGGCAACCCCGCGATTAGTAGCCAAATACACAATGCATTCCCCTAGGCCCATAAATGGTGAAGTATCATGTAGTCGACGTTCACATGACACCACTAGAAGAATAACACCACAACTTAAATACTAACCATTGAATAATAACGCAGCATAGATTCACTACTAACAACATGACTTCTCCCATGTCCTCAAGAACTAAACTAACTACTCACAATACATCATATGGATCAAGATCAAAGATGATATGATAATGGATAACAATCTGAACATAAACAATAATCCAATGGTTCCACTCACAAGCATCAACTACAATAGTAATTAACACCGGGAAAGTTTCCCCTAATGAACTAAGCAATATCCAACACAATTGTTATAGCAGGACAGAGTGGTGATGATGGAGCTGGTGGAGATGATGGTGTGGATGATGATGATGATCCCGATGAAGCCTAGCTTTATGATGATGTTGATGGCGACGGTCTCCCCTCTCTGGGAAGGAATTCCCCCGTCATAAATCTGTCTGCCAGAGAGATCTTTCTCTCTCGATGGTTTCCGCCCCCCAGAGGCGGCGGAAGCCTATCTGTGGTTGCTCCCCGAAGCTTAGGGTTCCGAACGGAAGTTATAGGCGAAGGGGGAGAGTCGGAGGCCGGGCAGGTGGGCCAAACCCACCCAGGCGCGGCCTCAGGTGGGCCCGCGCCTAGGGGGTTTAGGCCTCCTGCACCCCCCCCTTCGCTCCTCCTTCTGGCTTCCTTCGTCTTCTGGTGAAATAATATGTTTCCATATTTTTCTGGTATTTTTCTGATCTTTGCGAAATTGCACCAAAACGCCTTCTTTTCCATCAGAATCCAGACTTCAGCAGTCCATCCTCCAGGAATCATCCAACATGCATAAACAGATGAAAAGCCATAAGTAATACCTCATAATAAGACAAATATCAATGAATAGAGGTAAATTATTATATAGAATGGTGATGCAAATGGGGCGTATCAGCAGGGTGCCATGAAGAACTTCAGACCCCCCCTGATCTAGGGACGGTGGTGGTGGTGGCTACAAACGGTTTCGTGGATATTTGATCGGGTCCTCAGGGTTTCTGCATCGGGGGCTTCTTATAGGCGAAGGGGGAGGCCGAGGAGGCGGCCAGGGTAGCCAAACCCTAGCCAGGCGCGGGGCTGGGCCCACCCGCTCCTGGGGTGGGTCTGGCCCCCTGGCTGGACCCTCCGGCTCCCCTCTGGACTTCTTGTTCCCCACGGAAAGTAATTGACTTTGACGTTTGTCCCGTCCAATTCCGAGAATATTTATTTACTAACTTTTCTGAAACCAAAAACAGTAGAAAACAGGCATCTGGCATTGTTGCAACTTGTTAGTAGGTTAGTACCAGAAAACATGTAAAAAGCACCTCAAAGTGTTGACAAGTAAAGCAAAGTAGATACTAAACAAGCATGGAGCATCAAAAATTATAGATACGTTTCCAACGTATCATACCTATGGTACACCGGGTTTGCTTGTCATGTGTTTATGTGAGGCTTGACATATTGCATGTATGATGTTGGAATGTGTTGCTGGTCTGCCCTGGATCATCCAATCCTAAATCTTAGACCACCTTAATGGTATATCCCGACACCAACACCCCTCATCCCGTAAACTGAGACCTCTCCTCTACAGGATGGCCACATAAAGAAATCCCCGACAACCCCTATTCGTGTCATAGTTCTAATCACCTCCAAAGGGCAACGACCCTTTTAACCCGAATCAACTGGAAGTCCTCGCCATAACACAAATGCCCCAAGAATCCGGAATATAAGGATGCATGAAGACAACGAGTCTACTATGTCATCGTTTCAAAGCAACACAAAGAGTTCGAGTTAAGACAACCCCTGAAGCTAACATGCCTCCACCCCGACGAAGGACCAAGAAGAACCATAGCTAAGCACTAAAACTACCCCGAGTTAACCCTTACGGCTTCATTAGGTAACCACCCTAGTCTTTCCACTCATTTCGAAAAGATCTACTACTAGAAGGTACCTCAAGAAGATCTCCAATCCAAGAACCTGCCCCACGACCCACTTCGAGAGTCGTCCGAGGAAACCGAAACCATACCTGCGCCTAATACTAACTGTATACCTTGATGAATCCGCATCTATATGCTTAACCTCATCCCTAAAACAACAACCTTGTAGATGTCTCCTTCCCGCCCAGATAGCATCATCGCTAGAGAAAGTTTTTGGCCCTCTGAAGAGAAACTGCACGACTTACTGAAGATCATCCATCGTCCCCCACCCAAGATCGAATGGACAGAGCTTCCTCGCAGCAATTCAAGCATAACTCAATGGGTCATCAAGATCACCATTCTAGCTCGTGAGATCAACCCCGAGCCCATCATCTTTACATTCATTGAACACAGTTGGATAGATGGAGTTGTACGAGCGATACAACATATCATGGCATGCCTCTACAAGATCCATGAAGAAGAGCTGAAAGACACCCCTTACCACCTGTTCGGGAAGAGCGGCAAGGATGGACTTCCCACCAAATCCTTTCTCACTTGCTGCATTCGAAATCAACTAGAGAATATGGAATACCTACTGCAGCGCCATCAAGAGGACCTAGACAAGATTCGTCGTTAGAACATCCTCATGCGTATGGATCTCGCTATACTCCGTACCAGGGAGAAGAGTCTACAGGCCGCCAATGCTCTTCTGGAAAGGAAAGTGGTCGCCCTAGCATCATCAGCTTCTGAAGCTACTAACTCCGAGACTGGAAATGAAGAGCTGTCCTTCTACGAGTATCAACCTATCTCTCAGTCACCACCCTCGGAAGATCCACTCGTCGAAGTAAACATCGGAGAAGGCACGACTCTCACTTTCACTGCCGAAGAACCGAATATCCCTCATACCCCCGAGGAATTGCAGTAGACGAAGTTAGGACACCAACTCAAGAACAGCAGCAAGACTTAAGCAGTACCTAGGGAGTAATTCTTCCCACCCCGTAACTCACCCTTCCGGCATAGGGTAGAGTATGTATCATCCCAGAACCTGTTTTGTAAAACTCTAAGTGCTCCGACGCCGGGCAGTCTAGACCTATTCTGTTATGTTCAAGTACCCTCGCCGTTGGTCGGCACAGACATGTTAATCTATGCGTGAACCCAGTTTGATGATAGGCTAGTCTGAGTTCACATCTACGTATTTTACCCATGAAGTTGCATCAGACTCAGCCCGGAATGACCTCATCCTATAAGACCGCCTCTCTAGCCCGTCAACTGCAAATGGAATCCTCCAACATATCGGACCCCTTACTAGCCTAGAACTAACTACTAATCCCTTCGTTTCAAAATATAAGATGTTTTAGCTTTGTAAAGCAAATGTATCTAGACTAGTTTTAGTATATAGGTTCACTTATTATGTTTTGAGTGAATCTACGCACTAAAACAAGTCTAGATATATTTTCTTCACAAACCTAAAACATCTTATATTTTGAAACGGAGGGAGTAGGAAGCTAGTTAAACGCCCTTCCCACTATGACTACTACCTCAAGAAGTGGCATCGACGTCTCTCACGAAGCGGCTTATACAAGGTCGACAGAAGATAACCCCCTCTGGACAAAAGGTGTAGCGCCCTCCCCCAACATCATCATACGACTCCAATAAAGAAAGTCTGCGACTTCACCAAGAACCCCTAATGTCGTTCTAAGGGGGGAAAGACTGTGTCTTTCCCGCCCAAAACCCGATTAAATCCTGGAGTCGAACCCTAGTCATCGTTAGGTGATAACCGTCCAATAAATCAGAATCATGACCCTTGCCTAAAGGATAATAATCGCCACTTCTCCGGAATCATAAGATACTTAGGGACAGTTCCCCATCCCCAAGTTGACCGTCCAGCCATGCCCCAGTGTGCCAAAACCAAGAAGGCAGCAAAGCTGACTTCAACGAGAAGGGATTGAATAAGGCACAACTCGTCGTCTCGCTTCTTGAGGAAGAATGGATTCTACGCTAAACCTACCTAGAATCCTCCTAAGGGGAAAAGACTGCGTCTTTTCCAGTTGTTTCATCTAAACCGCCCAATCCGAAGCCACTCAGCTCTTACCCGTATCTGACCATGCTTGTTTGTTGTAAAAACTTTTAGCACCTAATAATTCCACCGCTGAAATTGTTAAGTGGATGTTATCACCCAACCCTACCTCTCCCGAATCTCGGGATGAGATTCTTTTAAGGGGATAAGTTCTGTAACATCCCAATTTCATCAACTCTGATTTGTTGTCAAAAAGGCAAAAATCAAGGGGAACAAAACCTTTTCCTTATTAAGTGTTGCAATGTTTGCTTACTTGTTTGCTTGTGTTTCTACATCTGATTGCGTATTAGATAAAATACTTCTCACCACAACCCCCGTTGACAAAAACTACTTTTTCAAAACAGATGTCTTGGCTCATCTTCCATATTCTCCAATGTTCTGATAATTCAAACTTGAGCCAAGATGACTTTACAAAAACCAAATATTTCACTAGTTCTATTAACAAAACTATGGAGACCTATATATTATCTCCTTATGCTTTCAAGACAGAATCTTCAACTACTCTTATCTCTAGGTTTTCCCAAAACCTTTCTAAAACCTTTTCATCCCATCTTGGTAGAAATAGCAAGAGGCCCTTATCTTAATTCAAATCACAACTGCTTCAAAACACCCATGCATACCTCAAGCTAGGCTTGATGGTAACCTCAGTAGTGGTTGGATAAGTTGATAAGATGAATTGCCTTGATCTGCTGATTGCCTTGTTTTCTTAGGAAGTAGCATGAGCCAATCTAGGAGCTCATCCTTAAGGATCAAACCAATAGTTGAGAGCATCAGTCTCAAACTAAGCATCCCCGAACTAAATCTATCTTGAGACACTCAAGTGAATCTCTAATCTACTTAACCAGATCAATCCTGAGCCAATCTTTTGTATTAGCATCCAACTCATCAAAGACCAAATACAAGCATGGATCCCCTCTATTCAATCTATATATCAATATCAACCACAAACTTTACCACCATACATGTCTTGCAGTTGCACCTGGACTCATGTCTCAGCCTATATTTGTGGCCTTCCATTGTTAGTAACTTCTTTGCATGTTTCCCTTCCTTGGAACACACAAAACGCCTAAGACGAACAACCCCATCATCAAACCGCTTCACTTGGTGCTTCCTAATGCCAAACCCATGATCTTTGGCATATCTTTTGTAGAAAGAATAGGCTGCTGCTTCGCTTGTTATTTCCATTATCTTGCAATACAATTCTCGTTTCTTGTCGGGATACCCAGTGTCATTTCTAAATTTATTTGCACTCTCAGTATGACTAAATGGTGCAGCCTGCAAATTCAAAAACCACCATTACAAATACAATTATATGCATGTCGGTTCGTTGATTGCTAAAAACGGCCAAGAAATAATACCTTACTAGTGTCAACCGACATATCAGAATTTGGTGCATCTTCACCATCATCAAAATTACCCATCTCCAAGTATGATTCACCATAATAGTCATACTCTATACCAGAGTCATTTACTACAAGAATAATTTAGCATTATTTAGTAACCATTATACAATTGCATCATCCGGTGCATGACATATAAAATGTAACACCAATACACATACCTCACTATCACTATCAGCAAACGTGTCTGTTTCTTCATAGTTGTTAAGGTCATTATGAAAATCGTCGTCATAGACAATCTAAAAAAAATGAAGCCATAGGATATCATATATTATTTAATTTTAAAAAAATATCATAGACGAAGATAATGTGTCCTCATATCAAACTCATCTTCGCTCTAGCCGTCTTCAGGATGCATATTGGCAGAAATTGGATCATCAGTACCAACATACCCGGTTTCATCATCGTTCATCCTAGATCTAGAGTCCTACATCTCCTATATGATTGCGCTGCATAGTTAGAATCACCAATGCTATGTGTGTCTAGAAAGCATGATCATGCGATGAACTTACAGAACTAAAGATGCAGCCGACAATTTGGATTAGAAACCCTAGAGACGAAGATGCCGAACCGCCGGCGTGCCTTCTACCGATTGAAGTTCAATATGAGGGGACTTATCATGAGATTTATGCCTACTATCTAATAGTGGGAAATAGAAAAAAAAAGAAATCCGTGACCTTTGCGGATCTACGGCGACGGACGCGGGGTAGATCGATGGTCCCGAGGCAAAGCGGATCCGGGAAATACGAGCTACAGAGTTTTACTAGGCGGTGGAGAAGATAGAGCTTCGCTTCGGCCCAATAATGTTGCATGGTGATTAGGTTTCTACGTGGGACCCACGTGGGGTCGTGTCGTACGGCGTCGATGGATTTCGCATGGACAAAAAAAACCGAAGCCAACAAAACACGTCAGACGGAAATGTCCCTGCCGATTTGGAATCGCTGTGTTTCCTAGGTGCACACTGAAGCAAGCCTCTTATTCTAATTCTATGAAAAAGCAATCACAAATCTGTTCATGAATTTGCAGAAGATCTACACCGTTGTATAATGAATTTGTAGAATCACCAGAGCGGAAAGCAACATCGGTCGGTAGATTGTGTGATCAAATTTCAGGTGGATAATTTTGTGAGTTCTTAATGCTTTGCTGAAATGTGAGCAAATGGCCAACTGAACTCTACTGTTGCCGTTTGGCTGAATGCAACCAGTGTGCGAGTGGCAGAGCAAAACAAATAGCATCCCAGGCAAACAATATATCCATCTATGATCTATCTAGGCATGTAGCCATACAGTCATCCGGGTTAACTGGTTCCAAACATACAAGATCATTTCATTTCTGAACTCCGAGCAGCGCTACAGGTGGTTAAGAATGAGGGAGTGCGCTCGAGCCCTGGGGCGTACTGTACTCCCTTTGCGTTAAGCTTCAATTGGCTGAGGCTGCAGCAGCAGCCTGGCCGTTATCTTGGTGGACACACGTCAGTACAGGGTCCGCTTCGAGGAAGTCAAGTCCACAACTCTGCATTCAAAACAAGTATAGGTAAGCGTGCGTTTCAGTTTCACCAATTTAACATATTCATCAAGCGACAGAAAGAGAAGGCAATGCAAATAGCACAATAAAGCTGCACATAAACAGGGTTGGAACCAACCATTCTGTAGGAGGCTCCAAATAGTTACTCACTCTATTCCATAATATAAGCCTTTTGAACAAGCAGGGAGTACTATCTATCTTTTTTTTTCAGCTAAAGTACTATCTATCTTAACTGGCCATATCAAATTTAAAGAAGGATGCATTAACTTGATTATGAATAAAAAATACTACTTCCTCCATAAAAGGCATTCTACTTTTTTCTAAAAACACATATATCTAGACTTGTTTTAGCATGTAGGTTCACTTATTTTGGCATGTATCTTGTCTAGTCCACTTTGAAATATCTAAAAAGTCTTACATTAGTGAACGGAGGGAGTATCTTTTAATTAATATCCAGGTCCAAATTTAAATGGTGCAATGAACCCATGTTGATAATTAGCAGGCTAAGGGAAGGAAGTGCAGAATTTGAGGAACGCCGTAGCACATCATCTTTCCGTATGTACCTATAAACTGCTCTGGCGTGTTCTTCTTTGTGCGGGGAAATAGCTGATTGGCTTCTGCAGATAATTCATCAACGCAGCACGACGTACATAACTGCAGGTAATCAAAATATCGTGAGGCACTACACATCAATGCAGTATCCACTAAAATAGTGCAGCTTTTTGGTTTTACCTCAAACATCAGATCCTCCATCTGTGTAGAGCACAAGTATGTATCCAGCACTCCAGCTAACAGGCATACGTCTCTCCTAACTCCTGGCGTAACTCTTGAATTCCCTGCCATCCATACCCATGTTATGATCAAGTTTGAACAACTAAACAAAGTTGCAACCAGGATACGATAGGTATCATTACAATTATTATCTCCAAACATCAAATAAGGGAATTGAATAAATTGGTTGTAAGGCACTCGCTTCTTTATGACAGTGCTCATAGGTGCAGTATCAACCCTGTTTAAGGACTTGGGTGTACCTTTCTCCATCATGGAACGAAAATGACTCATTCCAGGCATTTCATCATTTGGAGTTGGAGGGAGCCACGGGGCTTCTTCAATTCTAAAGACATCTTGAATCTGCGGAAAAGAAATGGAATGTGAAATTAGAATCATGTACGCATGATTCCTATTAAATATAAAGAGTTTTCTCTGATCATTGAATAATATCCAAATTTCTACAAAGAGGAAATTACCTCTGTCTGGAGTGTCTCAGTAAGTTTTTGATCATCATCTGGAGTTATATGTACTGCATTAAGTGTGGGAGTGCTCCTCATCCTGCACATATAAAGTACAAATCTTTTTTTTTTCAATATTTACAGAAAACCTGGTCAAATGCAACAAAATTGGAGCCTACAAATCATATATATAACAACTTTCTGGATGTCGCCTTTTTTCTTTATACGTTGGCCCCTATAAAACATACATACACTATCTCTATAAGTTGCAAGGTTTAAAACTTACCTGCAACTTTTGTGAGGCAACGAACTTCTGAATACCCGAACTGGATCTGATGGCAGTGCCAGGTCATATAGTTTATTGTTGACAGCATCTGATACTTCCAGATGGAACTTAGTTATCTGACCAAGGAGACATTTTAGACGTTTCAGTAAGTGAAAAAAATTCTGTAGCATTCTGCAAAGACAGAACTGGAGAAGTGGAAAAACAGACATAAGTGCAGACAATCAGATAAGAGTAGAGTCCAAAATACATTTAACTCCTTTTTTTCCTACTGATAGTGAAAAAATCATCATAGAAATAAAGCCATCCGTGGACTAAGAGAACTCCAAAATATTAAATGGGAAAAGCAACTGTCAGGTGAAAGCTTTGTAGACTGCCTAATTCGGCGGGATCCCTGCCAGTACAACAACTAAGAACAGCATATATGTAGACATATTGCAGACATGTATCCATCATTAAAATAATTTGAAGTTAAGTATCAGCAAACAGCCACGCCCCACAAGAAAAACAAGGAAAAAAGGACTATACTCAATATAACAACAGCATAACTGACCCAGATAGCATTACTTTGCCACTAGTTTTGAAATTCCAGCTAATATACTCCTGGAATAACCAAAACATAAAATAAATTAAGAGAATAGTAGTACACAGTGTGGTACCGGACAACAAACTGGCAGCTCCCACCACTATAGCATCTCATTACAAGACAAAAGGACTTGGCATTATCTTGGGTTAAATGAAACATTGACCATACTCATGGATGGTTAAAATAAAACCAATGTCTATGGCATGGTTGATTTGGAAGCACTGGAACACCGCCTTCTTCTCTTCGATGGATCAAGGTAAATACATGTGAGGGATGGGATCAATAAACCAACAGTCTATATAGCAGCCACAATACGAAACCTCCCAAATTTAGGACAACTGTTCCAAATTAAATGAGAATGGCCACAGCTGCTTGTTGTATGCAGATGTAACTCCAAGAAGTAATGTGCTACTGGCAATTGAAAGTTTTCTATATCCTACAACACTGTATTGCTTTGCAAAATTTACTGAAGAGAGCATATGAAAAGATACTGACAAAGGTTACCTTTTTTGCAAAGTTACCAAACCTTTCAATTAGGAAACCAGGGTTGGTGTCATCTGTATGTTGTTGTTCAGCATTTGGTTCTGGAGGGCCCCTTCGTCTTTCCCTACCTCTTCCTCTGCCTCCTCTCCCTCCTCTTCCAACTCCTCTTCCTCCATCCCCTCCTCCTTCCCCCTCTTCAATTTCCATATGGTCTTGCACACGTCCGTTTTCATCTAACTGAAAAGGCATATTCTGTAGTTTGAAAGCACAATCCCGCATACCGGGCTTATGCATCACTCTGATATCTTTAATCATCAGTTGGACTTGAGCTCTCTTTTCAATTTGTTTATCTGTTATGGGTGCTGGTTTACCAATTTCTGTGCGGATATCTTTGCAATCAGCTGACCAGTCCTGGTGTCTTTCAATGTCAGTAACCTGAACCATGCCCCCAGCTATGAAGTGCTCGTCAATTATGTCCAAGCACAAAGAGTCGAATCTTCCTGCTTCTGGGAAGTGCAGGAAGTAGACTTGACCAGCCCTTTGTAACACTCTCAGAGGTATCTTCTCACCTTCGGCACACTTATAAAGGGGAGAGAAACTGGATTGCAGTGCTCCTGCTCCAACGGGAAGAGGCTCCTTGATGTAAGCTCCTGTCCACTCCATGAACTCTGAATCTTCGATTAGGTGTGTTTTCCCATCTACCTGCTTGTTCTCACAAATTCGCCGTTCCTCCTTAGGATCCACACTTCTTGTAATGTGGCCATGCATGTACAGTGTTGCTCCATCCACAATAGAACACATCCATTTTTCTTCATAGGTTGTGTAAATACAAAAATGCCCTGAACCTGGCGCTTCACAGGATCTTTTATCTGTTCCTCCATAATCATATCGGTTCTCGGAATTGTTGTAGCACCAGTGGCGAAAATCTAACATGCATCGTCTCCATGAAGCGTCTATATCTGAATATTCTCCATTCAAATTCAGAATCGCATAATTCTGCGGGGAAGAAGGATCCAGCTTAATTGTGTACAAGTCAACCCAAACAAAAAAAAAGTAACAATCTTACTTCAACTATACATGTATATAAAGGAGGTTGGCTTATATTCAAACTACTATACACATATTCTTGCAGGAAAATATTGATACCAGCTACACAATTCCTTCATCTGTACATACTTAAATTTCACAATTTCTGGAACTATTAACAATAGTAAATAAAATTACAAGAAGTAAAACAAGTGAGTAATTTAAGTGACTATGAGATTGGAAAGGACAATGTACTCGAATGACCACTCCTAGTTGCAAATAGATTCTGCAAATGAAAATACTTGTATATTTAGTGGACATGCAGAGAACTTATAAGGCATTAAGGCCATACAAGACAAACAGTGCAACTAATTGAAGAAACAAGAAAACACATTATCAGATGCCAGTTATTTAACAGTTGATTGCTGTAATCTAAAGGGAAACTCTACTCGTACAGTAGTTAACACACATCATTGCACACCACCAATTTTGAATTTCATGGCTAAAACACAGTCTGAGTTAGAGAGTAGTCTACAAAATGTGGTACCGGGCAACACAAGGGCGGATCTTAGGCTCTCTTGCACCATAAGAGTAAAACAAGTCACTAACTTAAGTGACTATGAGATTGGAAGAAGACTCCTAGTTGCATATTTGGTTTCCGCAAATGGAAATATGTGTATATTCAGAGGAACAGAGAACTTGCATGCCATACAACACAAACAATGCAACAAATTGAATGAGCATGTAACAAATGATTAGATGCCAGTTAACGGTGGAATAGTGTAAATAGAAACTCTACTCCTGGAATGGCTAACATAACAACAGCCTAAGTGACCCACACAACATTGCACACCACCCACCAATTTTGAACTTCCTGGAGAAAACATAAACTGAATTACGAGAGTAGTGTACATAATGTGGTACTGTCATACTGGACAACACAATGACGGCTCCTAGGTTCTTGGCATCATAACTGTCGGGGGAATAACCCCCGGTAGGGTCATAAAGGGTAAAACATTGTCCGGCTTGGCTTACGCCGAGTAAAGAAAGAACCAGGCTGAGCAAGGACGGCCGGATAAGATAGTCATGAGCGGCCGACATAAGGCAAGTATGTTGATCTTGCAGGAACTAACGAGCCGAGTCTCACGATGGAGGGCCGAGTCAGATAGGACGCGTGGCACCTTTCCGGGTGAGGTTCAGGAGGGACCATGGTAAAGCACGGTCAAAAGAGAAGTGCGACGCCGGGTGACGCCTAAAGCAAGTACTGACGTACAAAGTCACTGCATGACGCCAAAAGAACTGGAGGCTACGTACGTGAAGACCGTTGGCTGTCCAGCTTTATGGACTGGGCCACTGGGCTTGGTACAAGCCCATGACCCGGCCCGTACCATGAACGCCAAGATCCAAATAGTAACCCTAGGACCCAGAAGGGTGTAACCTAGCTAGCCATCGCCTATATAAGGAGGGATATAGCTAGGGTTTAAGGAGGTTGGACCTAGTAGGAAAGGAGTACCCTGAGGCTCTGTGGAATTCAGCTCAAGAAGCACTTGTAAACACCTAGTATCTATAAAATTCCTAAGTGTGGAGAGTTCATCTTGTTCTTTTTGCGCGGCTAGAGCGTGCACCCCCTCCTCGGTGACCACAAGCATCCATTCGGCCCCCAAGTTAAGCCTACCCATGACATCTGCCGTGACACCACCACGACAGTTGGCGCCCACCGTGGGGCCGAAGAAGGTGCTTGATGGAGTTTTCATCCGGACGGGCAACATCATCGCCAAGACCGGCGAGCGCGTCTACTATGGCCTCATCCAGAGGTTTGGAGCGCTCAACTTCGTCAGCGACAACGCGGGATGCTTCGGGACCAAGCCGTTCCCTAGGGGCGGTCGCTTCATCAAATTCGGCGAGCACCAGGTCTACGTCGCGGTGCGCGTGGAGCGCGCGTACCCGGAGCACATCATCCTGGCGCCGGATCCACCTGCGGTTCCTACCGCAGGAAAACTTCACCAGCTCGTTTCCGTAGAGGTAATGATGACAACTCCTAACCCAACAGCACCTCTAGTAGTTTCCATAGTGAACGAGAATGCCGAGGGAGGAAATCAAGAGGAAACACCAAGGGTGGCAAGAACAACGAAGGCACCGGTAGAAAAGCCATAGAACATAGCTAGGAGTAGAGAGCCAAAGAGCTGCAAGAGGCAATAGACAAGTTGGCAGAGCCAATAGCGCAAGCAGCAGATCTGGCACGCGTGCATGCCGAATTAGAGGAGGCCAGGATAAAAGTCCTGGAGAAGGCAAAGGAGTTAGCGTGGTTGCAGCAAGATGTGGATATCACAATCCGAGAGCTCAACTCGAATCGAGTCAAGGACGCTAAGACCCGGCTTGATGCAACGAGGTTGAGAGGGATAAACCTGAACGAAGAATTGACGGATGCAACGTCAAAAATAACACCAGAAAACAGGAACGAGACAGCCATGCGGCCAACATACAATACCACAGCAGCGAACCTAAGAGCCGCAGAGACAACAATGGAAGAGCTACCCCATTTGGCGGGTGAAGCGAAGAAAATGCAACAAGAGCGAGTCAATGAACTGGTGAGAGCATCAGGGATGCTGAATGAAGCATACTATAGGAAGAATCCGGGTATAGATGGGAGGTCACAGTTTATTCACTCGGCGACTCCAATCCCGGCAAGATTCGCAGGACATACAGCTTCTTCGCCAGGATCACCGCTGAGACAGAGAAAAGAAAAGAGTGTGGATTCAGGAAGGAACAAGCAAATGGTTACCTATGACCCGGCAATGGCTCAAGGAAACCCAGCACATGCACAGGGCAAGAAGA
The DNA here is from genome assembly GCA_916181665.1 of Avena sativa. Taxonomy (NCBI): domain Eukaryota; kingdom Viridiplantae; phylum Streptophyta; class Magnoliopsida; order Poales; family Poaceae; genus Avena; species Avena sativa. The sequence continues at coordinate 357,305,352 of OV702284.1, read as the reverse complement.
AATAATGTTCAGGGAAATGAGAACCAGGAAAATGCAGGCCGAGAAAGGCAAACAGGACAAAGGAATGACAACGATGGGCAAAATTTTGCGCCTCAACCTAGGCGTGGAGCTCACTCGGTAGGAGGAGGAAATCCAGCTCCGAATAATGCGCCAGTTCAACCCAAAAGGAGACAACAAAGTGCGGGAAAAGCAGTGCAGCAACCTGTAGACCCAATCGCAAACAAATACAGCGATGGTCAATGACGGGCATGAATTGCCGGATCACGCGTACCAGGCAATGGGAGCCAGACTCGGAGGCAGAAACCTTCAGTCGGATGATGCAAGGCAAAAGCTTGATCAAATAAAGATGATAGAACTAATCGAGTCGCAAGGTCCACAGGGTCCACCATGTTTTGGCCCAAGGATCATGAAGGAGCCGCTAGTGCCAAATTTTCAGCTGGTCAGAGGGACAAAAACTTACGATGGAAGCACAAAGCCAGAGAACTAGCTCATAGACTACGAAACTGCTGTGAAAATCGCATAGGGAAATTTGAGATGGGCAGTGCGATATGTGTCGCAGATGCTAGAGGGACCAGCACGGGTGTGGCTGAATAATTTGACACCCGGAAGCATCAACAGCTGGATCGACTTTCAAGATGCATTTGTGAGAAATTTCACTAGCACCTACAAGAGGCTAAATCGCCCACAACAACTAGCTATGTGCAAGCAAAGGCTGAATGAGACAGGCAGAGAATTCCTCACAAGATGGTGCACAATGTGCAACTCTTGCGAAGGAGTAATCGAGTCTCAAGCCATTGCATGGTTTGCACAAGGGTGCAGACATGGAAGTGTACTATGGCAAAGGCTACAGAGATATGTCGGCAATCTTGGCAGAAACAATAAGAATCACCGACTCATATGCGTTAGGAGATCCGACTCAGCCTCATGTCGGCAGACGGGATGACTGAGACTCAGATCTATGACGCTGCCGAATCGTAAAGGCGCCAGGAAAGAGCCGAGTATAGAAGCAAAAGAAGAGATGAAAGGCCAGACTACAAGTATGGTTCGACTCAATTTGTAGCCGTAAGTCAGGATCATCCAGATGCTGGAAGCAGCCAGCGTCAAAGGACAAATGGGCAACAACAATGGATACCAAATAATGATGGCAAAAGGCCATACGAACAAACAAAGCCATATCAGGACAAACAGAAATATACTTACGAGATGATGTTGGACCAACCGTGTAAGTTCCACACACCAAGTCCGAGTAAGCCAGCGAATCACACAACAAGACAATGCACTTGGTTTCAGAAAGGATATAGAGTGGATTTGCCGAGTAAGCAGTTACCACCACCTCCCCTCCACCACTCACAGGAGCAAATGCCCAAGTTGTTGGAGCTGAACACAGATATGAGAACAGGCAGCCGAGGTATCATAATCAAGAAAGAAGAGAAGTTGTGCATCAGGTGCCTAACCCAAGAGGTGATGACGCTCATGTCGGCCATGGAACCAGAAACGAGTACAGAGAACATCACCAGAGCTATGTCGTATTTGTCACAGAACCGAATGACAAAAAGAGTCAGTAGAGACGGATGATGGAAGTGAATGCCACAATGCCGGCAATTCCAAAGTACATGCATTGGTCTGAACAGGAGATAACCTGGAGCATAAAGGATCACCCCAAGATCATGCCAACCCCAGGTGGTTATGCTCTTGTCTTGGATCCAACTTTCATGGGCCCTGATATCAATGTGAAATTTTCCAAGGTACTGATCGATGATGGCAGTAGCATCAACATCATGTACAAGGATACCATGATCAAGTTAGGCATTACTATGAACATGCTGGAGCCGACTAAGACAACTTTCCATGGCATCGTGCCGGGATTGTCCTATGATACAATTGGCAAGATTTGGGTTGACGTCTTATTCGGCAACAGAGAGAATTATCGCACTGAATCCATAGAGTTCGAGGTGGTCGACCTGGTCAGCTCATACCATGCCTTACTCGACAGGCCGGCTACGGCAAAGTTTATGGCTACTCCTCACATTGCTTACTTGAAGATGAAGCTGCCAGGCCCATGTGGAGTTATCACAGTCGAAGGAGATTACAAAAGATCTATTGCTTGTGCCTCATCCGGATCTTCGCTAGCTGAGTCACTGGTCATAGCACAGGAAAAGCATCAAATGATGGAAGTAGCAGCATTGGCCAAAGCAGCACAAATGTCCATGCCGGCACTCACTAACCCGCATGGCAGTGTATCATTCCAAGCTACCAAGGAAACCAAGAAGGTACAGGTGGATGAGACTTTCCCAGAGCGCACAGTTACCATTGGTGCTGGGCTGACTAACAAATAGGAAAACAAGCTCACCAGCTTCCTCCGTGAGAATCGGGATATCTTTGCATGGTCCACACAAGATTTGCAAGGAGTTCTGAGGGAGCTGGCTGAGCACTCTCTTCATGTAAGGCCAGATGCCAAGCCGGTGAAGCAACCCCTCCGCGGCTTCGCCGAAGATAGGAGGAAAGTGATAGCTGCCGAGATAGTTAGGCTCTTAGCCGCTGGGTTTATCATGGAAGTACTGCACCCAGATTGGTTGTCAAATCCAGTCTTGGTCGAAAAGAAAAAGGATGACCCGAACGTGGCAGTGGTGTGGCGCATGTGTATTGATTACACGAACCTCAATAAGGCGTGTCCAAAAGATCCATTTACTGTAACATCCCAAAAATACTAAGCTTGGATCATCAAATTCTAATCATCAAAATTAGGGTTAACAAAAACTTTTCTAAATGAAATCATGAATGCATGCATATGTGTATGCATGGATTTTGAAATCCTTTAAAAACCACCTTGTTTGTTTGTTCCATTGCTTGTAAAATGTTTCTTAGGTGAAATAAACATCATCTAAAACATTTCCCACACCTTTCCTAAAGACAAGTAAATCAAAACACATATATGAAATGAATGGTCATTTTGGCCAATTTAACTCCCATGCCTACTTTGGCTGTCTCTAACTTTCAGAACCTAACAGAAACTTTTCTGGATCTTTGCACCCCTTGAATGTACTCATAACAAGGTATCAAGGCCCACTTTGTGATCATCCAGAAACTTTCAAATGCATAGTTTAAATGACAATTCAAAATTGAATCTTTATCCTATGGGAAGATCCCACTTTTTCAAAAACTACTCAAACAAGCTCAACTTTCAAAACCCAAGCATCTGCAGACTCACCAGCACCAATCTAGCAAACCCACCAAAAATCTTTTCAAAATTCAAAACTTGATTTCATGCGGCCATTTCATCAAACAGGTTGCAGATACAAATCAAACAAACATCAAACACTATTGTGAGCAGTGATTCTTGCCTAACTGGTTCCCCATTTAGCTCACACACAACTCAGTAGATCATCTAGGAAGATTAGCCAGGCACTAGCACCACTGTGAGCTTGCCATTGTCATCAATGGTGAATAGTCGAGCACCCTCTTGCCACCCCATAGTCGACAGCAAGCTAGGAGAAGCAGCAAGCCTAGCCAGCATGTCTAGGAGGCAGCCCACCGTCCACCGCCACTCACTGTCCCAGCCGCGAGCATTGCCAAGCCCTGGACCACGCGCACAAGCCGCGCCCAGACCATGCCGAGCGTGCGCCAGAGCGCCACCCTCGACCATCACCCACAGACCGCGCTCCTCCCTCGCCGCGTGCATACACAATCCCCACCGACCCAGGAGACCACCAGACATCCCCGTTTGCCGCCCCGTGTCGCACATCCACCGCCCACCGTCGAAGACGCCGCCTCTGCCGCGCAGAGCATCGCTCGTTCCAGACCAAACCACACCGCCCCATGCCTCGAGACCATGTCGTTGAGCATCACCAGGAGACACCGCACCGTCCCCTACCCTTGCCCATGCCTTTAGCCGTCTGTAACCTTGCCCCCGACGAGCTCACCGTGCGCCCCGACGGTCCCCTCGCTCGACTATAAATAGAGGCCACCCCCGCACGATTTCTTCACACCATCTCACTCCCCTCTCCTCACTGATCGTGCCACACCATTATCAGAGCAAGGCGAGCACCACCTCGCCGGAATTTCACTGGAGCCTGCCGCTGCCGGAGAAGAAGGGAGCCAGCGATTGGAGCCGCCCCAAGAGCTGTCGCAACCACCCCTGAGTTCGCCGTCGTCGACTTCGTCGTTCGCCCGCCTCGTCGACCCTCGCCAGCACCCCGGTGAGCCCCCAGCGGCCCTCACTGGCCGCGCTAGGTTTCTTTCTCGCCGGAGTTGTCTCGCGTCGACGATGACTCTCAGCCGTTAGATTAGAACTAGATCGAACGATCCACGTCGCCCCATACCGCTTCGCCCAGCCCCGTGTCACTGACGAGTGGGGACACCCACTTAAGCAACCCGCGGGAGCACTGCGCTTAGCAGGCCGGCCCAGTAACTTTTCCCGCGCAGCCCAGTTATTCAAATTAAACTTTTTCTATTTCAATTCAAACACACTTCTGTACCCAACTTCAAAAATCAACCCAGATCGATTAAGTGCACCAAATTGAATGAAACCAATTTTGTTGGAAAGGTCTGTGAATGCTGAATCCAAGCCCGTTGGATTCAAGTCATTTGGTTCTATAGATCACCCATGGTAAAAATAACAAGGCAGAAGTTTTTCTGCATTCAAACATTTTTCAAATTTAAACCATAATAGCTTTTGAGTTGATTCCAACTCTCAAAAATCACATTTAACCATACCTTTCAGAATATATAAAAATATATAGGTTTACTTGCAGAAATAATGTTCAAGTAATAAAAGAATGCTACATAAGCATTTCTAGCCACTTTAATTAATTAGAATAAAAGGGTAAAACCTTATTAAATTGTGACACCACTTTAAATCACATTACCATGGACTACAATATGTGGTGATGACATGTGTCAACATGATCCCATGTTGGGTTTGGAGAATATTAAATCTTAAGTAGTTTTTCAATGAGTAGAAATTACTTTTCTAAAAATAAAAGGAATTAAATCAAGCCTTAACCTTGTAATGTTAGGGATGATGCTAGATCATCCATAGGACCCTTGTGTGTGATGATTGCAAGTAGTTAAGTATTGTTTGGTGATTGTGTACCTCGTATTTATTCATAGACGCTAGTACCGACCAAGGATACGAGGAGGAAGGAGGATACTACGAAGAAAAAGCCGAGGAGAACTTCAACCACTGCTCTGCACAAGGCAAGCCTAATACTACTAGTGAATGTGCAAGCTAGTAACCCTGCAAGCTAACACTTGCAATTTAGCAAGCTTATACTGATATTGTGCAAGCTGAGACTATACCTATGCAAGCCCATACTTGTTACTATGACTACTATATGCCTTAAGCATATGTGATCACACCCACTTGATAAACCAATCCTAGTTTTACTTGCAAGCTTCTTACTTTATTTCTTTATCAAAGCTTACTTAGAGTTTATTTAAGTGACTGGTAGATTTTGGAAAGATGCTGAAGGTTGCATAAAGAGCATAAAATTTGGCCTAAGTTAGAAACCTTGACATCAGCCTAAGACATGAGGTTGTACTTAGTTGAAACTCCACTAGTTACCACCCCTCATCATTACTACCCCCACCTGTAGATGCTAGTGCTAAGCATAAAACTTGATCAACTTTTAGATGGGAATACTTGGTGGAAAAATGGTTATGAAAACCTTGGAATGATGGATCATTCTATTGAAATGTTTTGGACATGTGTTTCCAAACACTTGAGAATTTTGGTGATAAAAATGTTGAGGCATGAGCCTTAGCCCTTTATAAAACTGATGGTTGTCTGGATGCGATACCATTCCAATTTTATCGTACAACCACAATACCCGAATATTGGGTAGGGCTTGACTGGAAACTTATATTCCTTAGTATTAGTTCCCTCATGGCCAAGGTCTGAGCTGAGGCTACCTTGTGAAGATTGTCCACCTGTGCAGTACCCAAGATGATAGTTGGTCATGGTTGGGAGGCCAAACTCACAGGAGAGGTGCTTATACTAGGGCGTGTAATCGAAAGGTTAGGATTGATTATCCGCATACTGAGTATGGTGAATTCAGGATTTGTTCCTGACGGATGTATCGAATGTTGTGGTGAAAGTGTACAATCTCTGCAGAGTGTCAAACTATTCGAATAGCCGCGTCCGCGGTTATGGACAGTTGGAGTGGCCATACTGTTCCCCCGTCAGACTTTTCAAAATGACCTGTGAGATGAATTGAGACTTTGACTTGACCACAACAGAGTTGTGATATGAAATACAAGTTCCCGCTTAGGATTTATACAATTGTGACTAGCTTTGGAGCTTAGTAGAGATAAATCTGGCTTTTGCAAAACAACCCTAGAGCCTAGTGTCCTATTATCCAAAAAACCCCTTTACCTATTAGTATTAGTTTGCGAGTACTTAAAGAGTACTCATGGCTTTGTCCCTGGCTATTCCCATGGCCAGACTATGAAGAGGAGTACCTGGAAGATGGACCCCAGGAAGGTTACGACAACTAGGATCATCTCCCATCGTCAGCATTGCCTGTGACCCCGAAGATGGAGCTTCGCCTACGCTACCGCTATTATTACGTATTCCGCTGCTTGATGTTGTATTAAGAACTGGATCATGAGATCCCTATTTGTGTAAGAACTTATGTATCGTTTATAATGGATGATGTACTATGGTATCCAATTCTGTTATGTCTCGCAAAAATGGTAATCCTGGGATTGCGATGTATGGCATAACAGGCATGTAGGATTGAAAAATCCGGGTGTTGACAAGTTGGTATCAGAGCCATCCTGACCATAGGATACCCTAGTTAGACTGGACGTTTGAACCAAAAACTTAGTTTCAAAACCAAAGAAAACAAATATTTACAAAAACTTATTCTCATCCTTATCTCTTTGATTCTTTCCTAAAAATTCATGTTCCTCAAAAACTCTTGCAAAATACATAAAATTTTGACACACTTGATCACTCTGCTAATCTACTCATCCTCTATTTGTATAGATGGACGTGAAGTACAGCAAGTTTTATCAACTTGGGAATGGGGGAGACCTTATCTTTGAGAGGGATCTGGATCAGCTTTCGGAACTTCTGGAGCGTCCGCACCCCGAGTTCTTTGGAGCTCAGCTTAATGATCAAGGAGGAGAAGATCTGCAGTGGCTAATTGTTGCAAGTCTCCGAGGAAAGATTGAACCTCCCACTGCGGAGGGAATTCAGTTTACCTTGAGGGAAAACAACTGGCTCGATGGACTTGCCAGAGCAATGCAGGAAGCTCTTTCCCGTCTGTGTGGGCAGAGCAGCAATCAGATCAAGGGTACTCGCTTTGAGTTTTGCCCAAGGCGTGATGCAAATGGACAACCACTGGAAGCCCCATACCACCCCGAGTTGAAGACTCAATTGGACCACCTTAGCTTCATGATGTATGATCGTCAGCAGGAGTTGGACAACTGCCGTGACTATTGCAACCACAAGTCTGCCATCATCAAGACGAAGGATCAGACCATAGCCATGCTAGCAAAGGATCGCAAGTCTCGCCGCCGTCAGCTCGACAAAAAGGAGCGCATTATTGCCCGTCTTCGCCACCGCATCTCATCTCTAGAGGAGACCATCAACGAGAGAGACATGCAGTTGGAGGAAAGGGAGAATGCCGGAGAGGATCTTCGTGGAGACCCTTACTCTTATCTCAGCGATGACGATGATTTTCTGGAGGATCAGGCCATGGACTTCTTCACCGATGAGGATGATTTCGCCTTCATCGATGATGCTGAAGATGATGAAGCCACAGACTCCAAGGAGTAGTAGCACTGAGCACTAGCGTAGTGAGTAGTAGTCGGTCCCACTGTATCGTAGTTTCCAGAATGGTTCTTAAAACCATCTATTTTTATTTGTTGTGGTGTGTGTTGTACTGTGTGCTATGAGTGAATGAATGAAAAATCAAGTTGCCAGAAAAATCTGAGTCAAACAATTAAAACTTTTCAAAGACCCAAGACCTTAGAAATTTCCCTCTTTTCTCATGATCTATATCCATCTTCAGATGCCACGTGGAGGAAGTGGTTCAGCCCCGGACCCGATGTTGCAGATCCTACAAATGTTGACTTCTGACCGCGAAGCTGAAAGAGCGGAACGTCAAGCCAACCTAGCCACTCTGCAACAGATAGGCCAGCTAGCCCACAACAACCAAGGCCACGGAAATCAGGACAACCATGGATCTAAGCTCAAGAATTTCCAGAATACTAACCCACCTGTTTTTTACCAAGTCAGAAGAACCCCTAGATGTCGATGATTGGCTACAAACCATGGAAAACAACCTAGAAGTCGCCGGAGTGGAAGCCAATGAGAAAGTCCTGTTCGCCACCCATTATCTAGCCGGAGATGCCAGGGCACGGTGGAACAGTGTTCGTGCAATGACCGGAGGCCAGATGATGACCTGGGAGGAATTCAAAGTCAAGTTTAGCAGAACCCATGTGCCACCAGGTTTGATCAAGAGAATGAGAGACGAGTTCAGAGAGCTAAAGCAAGGAAGGATGACTGTAGTGGAATACCGTGACAAATTTTTGTCATTAGCTAGGTATGCCCCGGACGAGATAGACACCGAAGCCAAGAAGAAAGAAAGATTCCTGAATGGTCTGCATGACGAGATGCAGACGGTGTTAGTCAATATCCCCTTTGCTGATATTGAAGCCCTTGTCGACTCTGCTATCCAGATGGAAGGAAAGATCAACCAAGCCAATGAGAACCGCAAGTGTCGCATGATGCATCAACCAGGAACCCATCAGACCCCAAAGTATCGCCCCAACCCATCTCCAGGATTTGCCCCAAGAACCAACATACCCCCTATGACCCGTCCAACCTACCCCAACCGTGGAAACCTTAGACCCAGAGGAAATCACAACAACCCCGGCAACTCTAGCAATTTCACCCGTGCCCCACCCAAGTTCAACACCAACAATGCTACCGCCAACACCAACACTGCCCCGAGGACTGGAAGCAATGTTGTGCCTGTCGCAGCCAAGGACAAGTCACAAGTGACCTGTTATGACTGTGGAAATAAAGGCCACTATTCCAACGAGTTCCCCAACAAGAAGAATGCTACAGCACCCAATACCAACGTCCCAGCTCAGCAACAGCGTCGTGTCCAGCCAGGGAGAAGATTTTCCCCAGGGAATTCACTTAATCGCAATGGCCGTCTTTTTCTCATGCATGCTGAAGAAGCTCAGGAAGCGCCAGACGTCGTGCTGGGTATGTTTTCTGTTAATTCAGTACTTGCAAGAGTGTTGTTTGACTCTGGTGCCTCGCATTCATTTGTCACCGAAGAATTTGCCTGCACTAGTAAAATTCAACCAACCAAACTGAAGCATGTTATGATTGTGCAAATTCCCGGATCAACCACCAAGGCTAGGCAAATTTGCAAAGCCGTCCCTATCCGAATTCATGGCTTAGATTTTTATGCTAATCTAATAGTACTCGGAACTAAAGGTTTGGAAGTAGTACTAGGAATGGATTGGATGTCCAAACATAAGGGATTGATTGACTGTGCTAAGAAAGCCATCACCATGACCAGTACCGCCGGAATAACAGTCGAGCATATCTCTGAAACCTTACCTCGCCAATTCAAGTGTAACAAGAGTCTAGCCCAACCTACCATTGACCAAGTCCGGATAGTCTGTGAATACCCTGATGTATTTCTAGATGTTTTGCCCGGTATGCCCCCAGATCGGGATATCGAGTTTATCATCAAACTAATCCCCGGAACAGGACCCATAGCCCAGAGACCATATAGTATGAACCCGTCGGAACTAGTAGAACTGAAGAAGCAACTGGATTCCATGCTAGAAATTGGATTGATTCAACCAAGTGCGTCACCATGGAGATCACCTGTCTTATTTGTGGACAAGAAAGATGGAGGTAATCGTTTGTGTACGGATTATCGGAAGTTGAATGATGTCACCATCAAGAACAAGTACCCCTTGCCCAAGATAGAAGATTTGTTTGATCAGTTGACCGGTGCCCAAGTGTTTTCTAAGATTGATCTTAGAACTGGCTATCATCAACTCAAAATTCGTGCAGAGGATATTCCAAAGACTGCCTTTACCACCAGATATGGATTGTACGAGTATACAGTCATGTCTTTTGGATTAACCAATGCCCCCGCTTATTTCATGAACCTCATGAATAAGATTTTTATGGACTTCCTGGATAAGTTTGTCGTTGTTTTCATCGATGACATTCTGATTTATTCCAAATCAGAAGAAGAACATGAGCTACACCTAAGGACCATTCTTGGAACCCTTAGAGAGCATCAGCTGTATGCAAAGTTTAGCAAATGTGAATTCTGGTTACAGGAGGTAGGATTCCTCGGTCACATTGTATCAGCCAGAGGAATTGCCGTTGACCCTGCCAAAGTGAAAGATGTAGAAGATTGGCAAGCCCCAACCACTCAAATCCAAGTTCGTGCTTTTCTCGGATTGGCGGGATATTACCGCAAATTCGTAGAAGGATTCTCGAGTATCGCCCGACCCATGACCCAATTGCTGAAGAAGGACAAGAAGTTTGAATGGACAGACAAGTGTGAAGTGAGTTTTCAAGAACTCAAGAGGAGATTGATATCAGCCCCAATCTTAATCATGTCGGATATCACGAAGCCCTTCGATGTGTATTGTGACGCATCCAAGATTGGTATCGGATGTGTGCTAATGCAAGAAGGCAAAGTTATATCTTATCTATCTCGACAACTGAAGCAACATGAGCAAAACTATCCAACCCATGACCTCGAACTCGCAGCAGTAGTTCTAGCCCTGAAGACATGGAGACATTACCTAATGGGAAACCGTTGTGAGATTTATTCGGATCACAAGAGCCTAAAGTATATATTCACTCAGAAGGAGTTGAATATGAGACAGAGAAAATGGATTGAGCTAATCAAAGATTATGACCTGGACATTCACTATCACCCTGGTAAAGCCAATGTGGTAGCCGATGCCCTTAGCAGATTTCCGTGCCGCTTGAACTCCATGATTTTGAAGGAACAACCAAGTCTGCACAAGGAGATCGAAGATTTTCGAATGGAATTAGTAAGTGAAGGATTTTTGGCTAGCATAGAACTTCATCCCACTTTGATCAGTCAGATTAAAGAGGCGCGGAAGGGAAATGCCAGTATTGACGGAATCAAGCGTCGTATCGGTACGGGCAAAGTACCCGGATTCACCGAGGACGAAGAAGGAGTTCTGTGGTACAAAGGACGCCTTTGTGTACCAGCAGATTCGGAGTTGAAAGAAGTTATCTTGAAGGAGGCTCATGATACTCTTTATTCTATCCATCCAGGAGGAACTAAGATGTATCAAGATTTGAAAGAGCAATTTTGGTGGCATAAGATGAAGAGAGAAATCGGAAGCTATATCGCCAAGTGTGATATATGTCAGCGAGTCAAGGCAGGACATCAAATACCTGCTGGATTGTTGCAACATTTGCAAATTCCGGAATGGAAATGGGATTCTGTAGGAATGGACTTTATCACTGGACTACCTACTTCTAGTAGGGGAAATGACTCTATTTGGGTCATAGTGGACAGATTGTCCAAAGTCGCCCATTTCTTGCCCGTCAAAACCACCTATCAGAGTTCGAAGCTAGCAGAGTTATACATCGCTAGAATCGTCAGTTTGCACGGAGTCCCCAAGAATATAGTATCGGATCGAGGAACTCAGTTTACCTCGAGATTCTGGAAGAAAGTCCAAGAAGGTTTAGGAACCCGCCTAGATTTCAGTACCGCGTATCACCCTCAGACCGATGGACAAACGGAGCGAGTAAACCAAATACTCGAAGATATGCTTAGAGCATGTGTGCTAGAATATGGATCCAAGTGGGAAGACTGTCTGCCGTTTGTAGAATTTTCCTACAACAATAGTTACCAAGCCAGTTTGCAAATGGCCCCATTTGAATTCATGTACGGAAGAAAGTGCCGCACCCCTTTGAACTGGTCGGAAGTAGGAGAAAGTCAGATTTTGGACCCGACATCCTCCGGGAAGCAGAAGAGAAGGTTCACAAGATTCGTGAGCACCTCAAGACCGCCCAATCCCGACAGAAGAGTTACGCCGACAAGAGACGTCGAGACCTCGCCTTCAACATAGGAGATTTTGTTTATCTGAAAGTGTCGCCATTGAAGGGAATGCAACCTTTCCAACTCAAAGGAAAGTTAGCCCCCAGATATATCGGACCTTTCAAAATTCTGAACCGTCGAGGAGAAAATTATCGTATCAATTGGAACTACCTGAAGAGATGTCAGCTGTGCACAATGTGTTCCATATCTCGTTACTTCACAAATGTCTCGAAGTCCCCGAGAAGACCGAAGTGTTCAAGAATATCGATCACCGGACCATAGAGATCAACGATGACCTGACCTATCCCGAAGTACCCATCCGCATTTTGGAAGAAGCTTTTCGAACTACCCGAACCTGAAGCATCAAGTTTCTCAAGATTTAGTGGAGCAACCACACAGAAGAGGAAGCTACCTGGGAGCGCGAAGATCACATCAGGACGGAGTTTCCCGATCTCTTCAAATCCTAGGTAATCTTTTCGTCCTTTTTCAAATCTCGGGACGAGATTTTGTTTAAGGGGGGAAGGTTTGTAACATCCCAAAAATACTAAGCTTGGATCATCAAATTCTAATCATCAAAATTAGGGTTAACAAAAACTTTTCTAAATGAAATCATGAATGCATGCATATGTGTATGCATGGATTTTGAAATCCTTTAAAAACCACCTTGTTTGTTTGTTCCATTGCTTGTAAAATGTTTCTTAGGTGAAATAAACATCATCTAAAACATTTCCCACACCTTTCCTAAAGACAAGTAAATCAAAACACATATATGAAATGAATGGTTGGCCAATTTAACTCCCATGCCTACTTTGGCTGTCTCAAACTTTCAGAACCTAACAGAAACTTTTCTGGATCTTTGCACCCCTTGAATGTACTCATAACAAGGTATCAAGGCCCACTTTGTGATCATCCAGAAACTTTCAAATGCATAGTTTAAATGACAATTCAAAATTGAATCTTTATCCTATGGGAAGATCCCACTTTTTCAAAAACTACTCAAACAAGCTCAACTTTCAAAACCCAAGCATCTGCAGACTCACCAGCACCAATCTAGCAAACCCACCAAAAATCTTTTCAAAATTCAAAACTTGATTTCATGCGGCCATTTCATCAAACAGGTTGCAGACACAAATCAAACAAACATCAAACACTATTGTAAGCAATGATTCTTGCCTAACTGGTTCCCCATTTAGCTCACACACAACTCAGTAGATCATCTAGGAAGATTAGCCAGGCACTAGCACCACTGTGAGCTTGCCATTGTCATCAATGGTGAATAGCCGAGCACCCTCTTGCCACCCCATAGTCGACAGCAAGCTAGGAGCAGCAGCAAGCCTAGCCAGCATGTCTAGGAGGCAGCCCACCATCCACCGCCACTCACTGTCCCAGCCGCGAGCGTTGCCAAGCCCTGGACCACGCGCACAAGCCGCGCCCAGACCATGCCGAGCGTGCGCTAGAGCGCCACCCTCGACCATCACCCACAGACCGCGCGCCGCCCTTGCCGCCTGCATACACAATCCCCATCGACCCAGGAGACCGCCAGACATCCCCATTTGTCGCCCCGTGCCGCACAGCCACCGCCCACCGTCGAAGACGCCGCCTCTGCCGCGCAGAGCACCTCTCGTTCCAGACCAAACCACACCGCCCCATGCCTCGAGACCATGTCGTTGAGCATCGCCAGGAGACACCGCACCATCCCCTACCCTTGCCTATGCCTTTAGCCGCCTGTAACCTCGCCCCCGACGAGCTCACCGTGCGCCCCGACGGTCCCCTCGCTCGACTATAAATAGAGGCCACCCCCGCATGATTTCTTCACACCATCTCACTCCCCTCTCCTCACTGATCGTGCCACACCATTCTCAGAGCAAGGCGAGCACCACCTCGCTGGAATTTCACTGGAGCCTGCCGCTGCCAGAGAAGAAGGGAGCCAGCGATTGGAGCCGCCCCAGGAGCTGCCGCGACCACCCCTGAGTTCACCATCGTCGACTTCGTCGTTCGCCCGCCTCGCCGACCCTCGCCAGCACCCCGGTGAGCCCCCAGTGACCCTCACTGGCCGCGCTAGGTTTTGTTCTCGCCGGAGTTGTCTCGCGTCGACGATGACTCTCAGCCTTTAGATTAGAACTAGATCGAACGATCCACGTCGCCCCATACCGCTTCGCCCAGCCCCGTGTCACTGACGAGTGGGGACACCCACTTAAGCAACCCGCGGGAGCACTGCGCTTAGCAGGCCGGCCCAGTAACTTTTCCCGCGAAGCCCAGTTATTCAAATTAAACTTTTTCTATTTCAATTCAAACACACTTCTGTACCCAAATTCAAAAATCAACCCAGATCGATTAAGTGCACCAAATTGAATGAAACCAATTTTGTTGGAAAGGTTTGTGAATGTTGTATCCAAGCCCGTTGGATTCAAGTCATTTGGTTCTATAGATCACCCATGGTAAAAATAACAAGGCAGAAGCTTTTCTGCATTCAAACATTTTTCAAATTTAAACCATAATAGCTTTGAGTTGATTCCAACTCTCAAAAATCACATTTAACCATACCTTTCAGAATATATAAAAATAGATAGGTTTACTAGCAGAAATAATGTTCTAGTAATAAAAGAATGCTACATAAGCATTTCTAGCCACTTTAATTAATTAAAATAAAAGGGTAAAACCTTATTAAATTGTGACACCACTTTAAATCACATTCCCATGGACTACAATATGTGGTGATGACATGTGTCAACATGATCCCATGTTGGGTTTGGAGAATATTAATTCTTAAGTAGTTTTTCAATGAGTAGAAATTACTTTTCTAAAAATAAAAGGAATTAAATCAAGCCTTAACCTTGTAATGTTAGGGATGATGCTATATCATCCATAGGACCCTTGTGTGTGATGATTGCAAGTAGTTAAGTATTGTTTGGTGATTGTGTACCTCATATTTATTCATAGACGCTAGTACCGACCAAGGATACGAGGAGGAAGGAGGATACTATGAAGAAGAAGCCGAGGAGAACTTCAACCACTGCTCTGCACAAGGCAAGCCTAATACTACTAGTGAATGTGCAAGCTAGTAACCCTGCAAGCTAACACTTGCAATTGAGCAAGCTTATACTGATATTGTGCAAGCTGAGACTATACCTATGCAAGCCCATACTTGTTACTATGACTACTATATGCCTTAAGCATATGTTATCACACCCACTTGATAAACCAATCCTAGTTTTACTTGCAAGCTTCTTACTTTATTTCTTTATCAAAGCTTACTTAGAGTTTATTTAAGTGACTCGTAGATTTTGGAAAGATGTTGAAGGTTGCATAAAGAGCATAAAATTTGGCCTAAGTTAGAAACCTGACATCAGCCTAAGACATGAGGTTGTACTTAGTTGAAACTCCACTAGTTACCACCCCTCTTCATTACTACCCCCACCTGTAGATGCTAGTGCTAAGCATAAAACTTGATCAACTTTTAGATGGGAATACTTGGTGGAAAAATGGTTATGAAAACCTTGGAATGATGGATCATTCTATTGAAATGTTTTGGACATGTGTTTCCAAACACTTGAGAATTTTGGTGATAAAAATGTTGAGGCATGAGCCTTAGCCCTTTATAAAACTGATGGTTGTCTGGATGCGATACCATTCCAATTTTATCGTACAACCATAATACCCGAATATTGGGTAGGGCTTGACTGGAAACTTATATTCCTTAGTATTAGTTCCCTCATGGCCAAGGTCTGAGCTGAGGCTACCTTGTGAAGATTGTCCACCTGTGCAGTACCCAAGATGATAGTTGGTCATGGTTGGGAGGCCAAACTCACAGGAGAGGTGCTTATACTAGGGCGTGTAATCGAAAGGTTAGGATTGATTATCCGCATACTTAGTATGGTGAATTCAGGATTTGTTCCTGACGGATGTATCGAATGTTGTGGTGAAAGTGTACAATCTCTGCAGAGTGTCAAACTATTCGAATAGCCGCGTCCGCGGTTATGGACAGTTGGAGTGGCCATACTGTTCCCCCGTCAGACTTTTCAAAATGACCTGTGAGATGAATTGAGACTTTGACTTGACCACAACAGAGTTGTGATATGAAATACAAGTTCCCGCTTAGGATTTATACAATTGTGACTAGCTTTGGAGCTTAGTAGAGATAAATCTGGCTTTTGCAAAACAACCCTAGAGCCTAGTGTCCTATTATCCAAAAAACCCCTTTACCTATTAGTATTAGTTTGCGAGTACTTAAAGAGTACTCATGGCTTTGTCCCTGGCTATTCCCATGGCCAGACTATGAAGAGGAGTACCTGGAAGATGGACCCCAGGAAGGTTACGACAACTAGGATCATCTCCCATCGTTAGCATTGCCTGTGACCCCGAAGATGGAGCTTCGCCTACGCTACCGCTATTATTACGTATTCCGCTGCTTGATGTTGTATTAAGAACTAGATCATGAGATCCCTATTTGTGTAAGAACTTATGTATCGTTTATAATGGATGATGTACTATGGTATCCAATTCTGTTATGTCTCGCAAAAATGGTAATCCTGGGATTGCGATGTATGGCATAACAGGCATGTAGGATTGAAAAATCCGGGTGTTGACAAGTTGGTATCAGAGCCATCCTGACCATAGGAGACCCTAGTTAGACTGGACGTTTGAACCAAAAACTTAGTTTCAAAACCAAAGAAAACAAATATTTACAAAAACTTATTCTCATCCTTATATCTTTGATTCTTTCCTAAAAATTCATGTTCCTCAAAAACTCTTGCAAAATACATAAAATTTTGACACACTTGATCACTCTGCTAATCTACTCATCCTCTATTTGTATAGATGGACGTGAAGTACAGCAAGTTTTATCAACTTGGGAATGGGGGAGACCTTATCTTTGAGAGGGATCTGGATCAGCTTTCGGAACTTCTGGAGCGTCCGCACCCCGAGTTCTTTGGAGCTCAGCTCAATGATCAAGGAGGAGAAGATCTGCAGTGGCTAATTGTTGCAAGTCTCCGAGGAAAGATTGAACCTCCCACTGCGGAGGGAATTCAGTTTACCTTGAGGGAAAACAACTGGCTCGATGGACTTGCCAGAGCAATGCAGGAAGCTCTTTCCCGTCTGTGTGGGCAGAGCATCAATCAGATCAAGGGTACTCGCTTTGAGTTTTGCCCAAGGCGTGATGCAAATGGACAACCACTGGAAGCCCCATACCACCCCGAGTTGAAGACTCAATTGGACCACCTTAGCTTCATGATGTATGATCGTCAGCAGGAGTTGGACAACTGCCGTGACTATTGCAACCACAAGTCTGCCATCATCAGACGAAGGATCAGACCATAGCCATGCTAGCAAAGGATCCAAATTATTGGAAGATACATTTGATCCAAGACAAAGATGGGTCTGGGCGCTGGGATAGTGCTCACATCACCAAAGATGGATCATCTCAAGTATGTGTTACAGATCCATTTCGCCGGTTCCAACAACGTCGCCGAGTATGAAGCACTTGTCCACGACATTAAAGTAGCCAAAGATATTGGCATCAAAAGGATCATGTGTTTTGGTGACTCGGATTTGGTTGTCCATCAAGTATCTAGGCGTTGGGACGCGCTGGATGCAAACATGGCACTGTATCGTTTTCATGTGCAACAAATTTCGGTATACTTTGACGGGTGTGAATTTCATCACGTACCCAGAGCAGAGAATGAGGCAGCGGATGTAATATCCAAGTTAGGCTCATCTCGCCAAGCAATATCTCCAGGGATAGCATTGGAGCATCTCAGGAAACCATCGATCAAGCCATCACCAGAATCCGAGTCAATCAGGCTCATCTCGGCAAATCAGGAGTCAGACGCTGTGCCAATGGATATTGACTCGGGGGCAGGTTCAAGTCCCTCGGGGACTGACCTGTCCACCTCAGGGGTTGCCGAATCACACTCGGGGACTCCTCAGGTTATGTCGGCAGAACATATGTCAGCTGAGCCAATGGAAATTGATAAGGAAACCGATCTGGCACCGCTGATACCAGCATGGGCGCAACCAATATTCGACTACTTGAAAGATGGAACTTTGCTAGATGATGAGATATTGGCAAGGCAAACAGAAAGAAGAGCAAAAGCATACACAATAATCAACAAAGAGTTATACAAAAGAATTCTGACAAGTGTACTGCAGCGTTGCATGTAACACCCTCAGAATCGACCCTATGCAAGTTTTAGCGCTTCCCGCCAAACCCGCATAGAAACGATTCAAAGGTGCCCACCAGGCACTTGCGTGCGGGTGGAAAACGAAGTAATAACATTACACAACAGTCCTCGATGGGACCCACAGAACAGATATATATACAACACGACTCCATGAGTCAAGAATACAGATATACAGGACAAAGATCCAAATCACCTTGAAAACGATAGAGCGCCCAGCTACGGACAAGATGCAAATGGGGCTAAGAGCCCTGAAGAATAACCAATGGCGTCCATAATCCTGCCCAGGCCAAGCCGGAAGGGTAACCCTGCTAACGACGTCGATCTCAAAACCTGCTTAAACAAAAGGGGGTCCGACAAAGGGCAAAGGAAAAAGAGGAGCGTCAGTACTGAGGCCAGTACACGGCGAGACTAGAATTCGGCGGTCCTCGCCTACATAGGTATGGTGGACTGAAGCGGCAGCGGCAACATGCACTACACAACCTATAGAGACTCGATACAACTGGCGGCTATCAGAGAGGGGTAAGAAAGACCTATTCGGGACCAACCTGATTCTTACACCAAACAATCCCATCCTGGTATTTCCCCCTCGAGACCAATCGAGGAAGTCCACCGAGGAACTCACACAGTTGGCAGTTTTATTTATTCGGTTATCGTTGCAGCAATTACTAGTCAAGTATAGATAATCATCCTGATAAAATAAGCAGTGGGCCATTTTAGTTAATCATTCCGTTGTAGTTGCAACACTTACTAGTCAGATACAATTAGCATGAGATATCCCAAAACCCAGCAGTTGTTGGTACTTTTATTTAGCCATTCTGTTATAGTTGCAATACTTACTAGTCAGGTACAATGGTCGCAAGCGACAACCCAAACAAGCAATTGTTGGCAGTTTTATTTAGCCATTCCATTATAGTGAAGCTGATTACTAGTCATTATAAAGTCAAATTTATAGCACTACTTTAGTTATAGTTGTCTATGATCGAGATACTGTGCTCCAAGTCGTCCATAACCGCGGACACGGCTTTCAGAAAGTTTTACCCTACAGGGGTGCACAAATAGCAACACACACTCGATCAACCTCGGAAAAACCAAAACAAAACCCAACGAGGCTTTCACGACAAAGCAATCACAGGATTCAGAAATATTTCAGGGGGCCACCCCATTGAGTACACCCGCAACGAAGCTAGCTGACTCCGAGACGGACTCAAGGTTTGCGTCAATGGCTGTAAATGACTGGGAACCCAAAACTGGGCTTGTCGATACCGCGAAAACACTCCGCTTACCTAAACAGTACAGGTGCTCCTCGCACAATCGTAATAAAGCAGTAAAGCATGGCATAAGTACAGGATAGTAAATAAAACCTCAAACTAGTTTGTGGCCCCAAGAAATAAGAATGAATCAAGCTCTGGCTCAGGGGGGGTCCCATAATTCCCCCGTATGTGGATAGCGCGAATATTCAAGGAACAGGTATCAAGTACTCGGGGTCCTACGGGACACAAGTGAACGGTTAACAACCAAATAACATCTATTGCCCACCTGTGCATCTGCTTACCTACTTCAATTTTAGTTGTTAAACAGTAATTAAAGTGAACGATAAGTAAAGCCATGATCATCTCCAACATTGAACAGGCGGCATCACTCCAACAACTATGGTACTTGACGACACGCGACAGCACTTGAGCAAGCGACTACGACGCGCAGGTCCAACTATCTACCAAACAACAGGTAATAGGGGGTGTCCACGGCAATATAAGGCTGCAAGGGATATCACGGGTACGAAAAACTAGAGCATCGCAACACAGATAGCAATAGATCAACAGGAGGGAATAAATACTATAAAAGTAAGATAGGTAGAAAGGGGGAGATGCTCGCCTGAAAACAGTGCCGAAGGTTCATCCGAAGATCGGGACGAAGCTCACATCAACTCAACGGTCTTATCCGTGAAGAAGCAAAACGCTAGAATAAACACCGGATGCACTATTCAATACCACGGCAAAAGATCGGGCATGATGCATGTATGATGTATGTCATGGCAAAGATGCGATGCAATTAGGCCATATTAAGCGGAACCGGGGTACCGACAATTAAATATATGGATCTAGTTGTTTAGATACCCCGCAATTTTAAATGTTGTATTAACAAGGCAAAATATATCACCGGTGCGCTACACAATTTTAAATGGAGCAAATATAAGACTAGATTCGCCCGCCTACGGACTCCATATTTAATTATGAGGTGAATCGACATAATGCCCCCAAACCACATGACAATATGCATGCGAAATGAATGATTTAATGCAACAAGTTATATTATTTATAAAATATAGGTCACGGAAAAGAGGTCACACTTTGGGGTTCGGCGAACTTGGGGTTCCGGGGTTCGGTCTCAGGGTCCGGATCTAGGGTTCGGCCTCAGCGGGATCGTTCTCAGATAACGGAGGTAGATCTTGGTGTCCGTGAACCTTCGAACCCGTGAAGTAGACCTTATCGCACGGTGTCCGGGAAGTAGATCTTGTCGCCGCGAAGATCTTGTCGGGCCCGCGTATCGGGTTGGTCTTGGCGTTCGGGATGCAGAACTAGGCGTTCCGTGGCGAAGTGCTTACCGTCCGTGTTCTCGGCGAAATTGGCGTCCGTGAAGGAGTACTTGTCGCATCGGGGTCTCGGCGCCTTCGGTTCCACGTAAACGGTCATGGCGTCCGAGAAGGTGATCTTGTTGGGGGTTGGGGTTCGGGTTTGGTCTCCAGCTTCAGACTATGGATCTCGGGGGTTCAATCTTCGTATCCATGAAACAGATCTTGGCCTTTCGGCTTTGTTCCCTCGGGTAGCCTCGCTCTTGGTGAGGTTCCTTCCATTCGCCCTCGCTTGTCGCTCCGGTTACCTCTTGTAAAGCAGCACCACACACCAACACTTGACCCCACGGCTTGTAAACAGTAGCATACCACCAGGGAGCAGGACATCACAACGCAAGCAGATAGGCCGCCGGAAACACGAGCATTTGCACGCGCGGCCGGAGGGCGACACTGTTGCGATGAGATGAGCAGGAGGTTGCATCAGGCCAGGGCGTCGAGTGGATGGTGGTGACGCTCACAGGAGCGACCTTGGTGTGCGGCAGGAGCCTCCGCTCGGCTTGGAGGCGCTCGGGTTGTGGTGGATGGCGCAGGCCGCAGCGGTTCTCTAGGAGGCGGGGTCGCGGCCGAGAGGAAGCAGAGGCGTGACGCGGGGCGGCGCTCCCGCGCATGGCGGAGGCGGTGGCCGGAACAGGGGGAAGAGGGCGGGGACACGGGCGCTGGTGGGGGCGGACGGAGGAGCTCGCCGGGGAGGAGGCACCGACGGCGGGGTCGACGCGGCCGAGCGGTTCCGAGGCGAGGAGGGAGGAGGCGGTGGCGGGGCGCTGTCGACGGTGGGGAGAGCTCGGCGGCGAGGAGGCCCTTGGCGACGCGCGGGCTAGAGGCGGCTCGGTGACGCGGCCGACGGGGACACGGTAGAGGCCGGCGGCGGTGCCTGGGAAGGAGGCGGCGGAGACGCGGGACGAGGGGGTGGACGGCGAGGCGCGGCGGCCGGAGAGGTCGAGGGAGGCCAGACGGAGGTGGGGCGGCGGCTACGCTGGCTCGGGAGAGGGGGGCGGTTAGCTCGCGGGGTCGGGGGAGTGGGTCGGTGGCAGGTGGAGGTGCTCGCTGGCGGCGGCCGAAGGCGAGGCGGCGAGGCCGCCGGAGAGGGTGCCGACGCGGGGGGGGGGGGGGGGGGAAGAGAGAGTGCGGGGAGCGTGAGAGAGAGGAGGAAGTTGGTGGGTGACGGGGTGGGCCGAGGGAGGGGGTGGGGCCTGGGGGAGTGGGGCCTGGGGGTGTGGCGTGCGTGTGTCGCGTGGGGTGGGGTGGGACAGGTGGTGTGGGTGGCGTGTGTGGGTGTGTTTGGCTCCAGGTTAGGTGGCAGATGGGGATTGGGTGGGGTTTGGGTCAGGGTGATGTGTCGCGCCGTGATAGGAGGGGGTGATGTGGAGGGGGGGCTGGGTAGGATAGAGCTAGGTAGGAAAAGGGTTTAGGGGGGCTGGTTTAGATATTTATCTGGGGTAGTAGACTGCTGCCAGCTGGGCCTTTTGGCCTGGCCGGTGGCAGTCTTCCCCGGAACAAAACAGATTTAAAATATTTTATTATTTTTCTTGGTTTTAAATCAAAACATTTGTAAAAGGGTTTTAGACAAACAAAAGATCCGGACAGATCTAGGGTTTGGATTTGAACAAAGAGGAGAATATCTAGAGAACAAAATAGGCTTTTAGAAAATAGGTTTCGACAAACAAATGCATGATGACATGATGATGCTCAAATGCAATGTGGCATGATGACATGAGCATGCGGTCATGATGATGCAATGCACAAAAAACAACGCGATTTTCTAGTAGTGGTTTTGCGGGATGCCACATTGCATAAGCCCAGAGAAGGGTCAAGAAATACTGTTGGACATTCACCAAGGAGAATGTGGGCACCATGCATCGTCAAGAGCATTGGTAGCCAAGGAATACCGACATGGATTTTATTGGCCAAGTGCGCTGGCAGAAGCATAGGAACTTGTGAGAAAATGCAGTGGCTGCCAGCATTATGCGTCAAAATCACACTTACCAGCATCAGAATTGAAAACTATACCAATCACTTGGCCATTCGCAGTATGGTGTCTACATATGGTAGGACCATTCAAACCAGCGAGGGGCGGCATGACCCACATACTAGTAATGGTTGACAAGTTTACCAAGTAGATAGAAGTGAATCCCATCAAGAAATTGGATGGAAAAACAGCTGTCACATTCCTAAAAGATATAATCTTGAGATATGGTTACCCGCATAGTGTAATCATAGATAATGGCATTAATTTTTCCGAAGGAGCTTTCGCTCGTTTTTGTGGGAAAACCGAATAAGACTTGACGTAGCATCAGTCACCCATCCAGAATCAAATGGACAAGTTGAACGAGCTAATGGCTTAGTTCTATCTGGGATAAAACCCCGTTTAATGGAGCCACTCCAGAGATCACCTGGTTGTTGGATAGAGGAATTACCCTCAGTACTATGGAGCTTAAGGACAACTCTGAATCGACCAACGGGCTATACGCCATTCTTCCTTGTGTATGGGGCAGAAGCAGTTTTGCCTGCCGACATAGAGTATGACTTGCCAAGAGTAAGGCAATACTCGGAAGTTGAGGTAAAAGAGGCCCGAGAAGATGGAGTTGACTTACTCGAAGAAGCAAGGGAATTGGCATTGTCTAGATCCGCCATATAACAACAAAATCTCCGACGCTACCATAGCTGGAAAGTTCAACCTCGTGTTTTCCGAGAAGGGGACATGGTGCTCGTCTAGTGCAATGCACAGCTGGAATGCATAAACTATCATCCCCATGGGAAGGACCATTCATTGTAAGCAAATCATTGCACAATGATTCATATTATCTAATAGATGGTCGTGAAGCACAAAAGAACAAGGCGGACATGTCAGGTGATAAGACCAAAAGGCCATGGAATGTGGCATTACTTCGCCCCTTGTACACTTAGGATAAGTGGTATATGTATCACCCGAACTCTCATATGTCGGATTCTTATGTCGGCTATGTGCTAATAATAAAATGGTATGACTCGAAAAACTGACTCGGGGACTGCCCCCTATTTTTATCTTTTGACTATTCTATGTCGGCTGGCGTTGACACTTGAAACTTACCTCGGAACAAGTAATGTTTACTCGGAAAGAATCAACTCTTCGACTATGCTGTTGTCCAAAAACACGGCTTCATGGCAAGCAAGAGGAAAGGATCAATGATGAGTAAACATGAACACCAGATAAGTAAAGGGAGAAACACGAGTTGACCCTATGTATGATTTTTACTAACTCACTACAGGTTATGTTGCTTTCTATATCGAATAATCCTAGGTCAAGTGATCTAGTTTCGTACCCGCTAACTCGATGCTTAGAACTTTGACACTCTAATGTCGAACGCCAAAAAACATAGACAAGAGCCAAATTCAAGGAAAAGGGAAAAATTAAAATTGGGGACTTGTCCCTGGATAATTCACATTCAAAGCTAAATAAAAGTTTGAGCCTTATCAAAAGGCACACACCCAAAATAAGTGCATTATAATATACATCTGCACCCGGCATACCGGGGATCTTATGAAATTCAGGTGTTTTTGTAACCAGCCTAAGAAGCATCTGGGCTTGGAGGTGTATCTTTGGGGCTGGAGCTAGGAGCATCTTCGGGAGCGTCTGCCGAGTCAGGAGCATCAGGGGCCGAGTCTGCAGGTCCATCTGACTTGGTGGCTTCGCCATCCACACCTTCATCATCAGCGATTTTGGCAAGAGGCTCGCCAAGGTCGAGGAAGCTAGGCCCATCACACTAAGCATGCACAAAGGCATCTTCGACCATGGCGTAAGCTCGCTCCTGGCATTTAGTGATCAACTCAGGATCGTGGAGCCACTTGCCTTCAGCCCTCATGCGTTCAAGAACATCAAGGTTGATGTCCTCGTACCATGAGAGCACGAAGGAAAAGGCTTTGTCCGCTGCAGCTCGGCCGACCGACTCGCGCCATTGATCCAGCCTGTCTTCAGCAAGAAGCAGCCTGGCAGCGAGAGGCTCGATGAGTGTGGGCGCGTCTTCACCCGGCCAGAGCATTCGGAACGCATGGATCGCTGATTTGAGCAAGTCCACACCACATTATTTGAGGGTCTTGGTATGTTCGGATAGCGCTGCAAGGTGCTCGTCGATACTGATTTCGCCATCAGCTGGAGTGCCAGATTCGGCTCGTACTCTTTTAATGGCTCGTATAGCAAACATATCAGCCTCAGGAAAATTCTTTGCAAAAGCAAAGTAACATTAGCAAAACAAGGAAAAAGCAAACAAACGAATGAGTACAGCGAAAAGGGTGAGGACTCACTACCGAGGAAAGAGTTGACGGAGCCGAGCTTGATTTGCCAATTCTTGGCCTTGGCTTGAAGAGCGTCCAGATCTAAGTGAGCCGACTCAACCACCGACTCGGCCTCCTTGAGCAGCTCCTTGGTCTTCTCGGCGCTGGCGGCATGCTGGCCATCTTTCTTGGCAAGCTCCTCCCGCAGCCCCTTCACCTCGGCCTGGTGCTTCTGCTCCATATCCGCCATTTCCTTCTCCAGTCGAGTCACCTCGTCTTGCTCCTTCCGGAGCTCGATCCGGTGCTTCTCTGCTTATTCGGAGCATATGACCCATCAGCGACAACAAAAGCAAAGGATAAGGATGAGCATAAGTACAGAGCGGAGACAAAATCCTCAGGAACTTACTTTCAGCATCACTGATTTGTGGGTCTAGGGCGTCAATGGTGGATTGGGCAGAAGATATGGAAGGGCAATGGAAAAAATAAGCAAGGTCAAACAAGGAAAGTGCACCGAATAAGAGCGGGACGAGTCAGAAAATTACCTTGGCCTTTAGCCTCAGCTTGCAGGTTTTGGTGAGCAAGCTCCATCTTACGATACTCCAAGAGGAGAGCCTGATGCACCTTGGTGCGCTCATTGTGTGTAAGCTGCACAAAGGAAAAAGATAGCCAGCAGATGTGAGATCAAGCTTATAGCCGGATAAGGGTTGACTCCTAACTTAGAGCTTACAGCCGAGTAAGTTCCTCACTCGGCAGTAACCTCGGAGACTAGGGGTAATGTATAACAAAAATATCAATATGCAAAAGAGTAAGAAGATTATATACCTCGTTCACTTCATCTGCGCGAGCCATTAAGGAAATGGCCTGCTGGGTCATGTCAGAAACGGCCTTGGGGCCCAGTTTCATCTTCTTGCCGGCACTGGAGCTGGCCTCTTGCTCGCCTGCGGAGTTCCATGCCATGGCATAACGCTCTGCGGCACCGAGGACATTTCCGCTAAGCGTCCGAGTGAGAACTTGCCCCTTTTTTAGGGAAGTTCCCACATTGGTGCGGGTTGCAGCGGCACTGGTGTGCAGGGTAACAGCCTTAGAGCTGCCGCCAGACCCGGCGGTTGCGGATCCGCCCAACTTACCCGCTGAAGCGAGTGTCGTTGTTGTTTTTGTGGGCCGGATCTGAGGAGCGGTGCCTGAGGCATGGACCAAGGTTATCTGCTTAGTATATGTGGGATTGCCGGATGAAGTGTGAGCCAGACCTGAAGCAGCAGGTCGGGTCTGACTTTTTGATAGAGGAGGAGAGTGAGCAGATCTAGTTAGGGACAAGATAGGAGCCGACTGAGCAGGCTCAACGACGCTCTGCAGGGTAACCACAGGATCAACTTGTGGGCTGGTAGCAGGAGAATTAGTGGCAAAGGTTTTCTCGACGCCAATGTTGCTAGCACCAAGATTAGGAAGTTGTTCATGAGGTGCAGCAGAGGAGCTGGGCCGAGTCTTCTCCACCGGGTGTGCCGCCGGGTCAACCTCACTTTGAGAAGCGTGAGCCTTAGTAGTGGGAGCGACGACTCGGATGGGGCTCTGCACCGTAGAATCAGCAGCAGCAGGAGGAGGAGGAGGAGGAGGAGGAGGAGGAGCAGACCTTAGCAACAAGGCCATACTAGGGGCAACCTGGCTGGCCGATAGAGGCGTGGTGCTGAAAATAACAAAAATGCTTATAAGAAAGCAATCACAAAATAGGAAAAGGAAAATGGAAGGTGGCGAGCAGCGAAACTTACCCGGAGACGGTCAGATCGCGTGGCATGCAACCAGTGACCCGGTGCCCGGCAGCTTTGCGAGTCTCAGTCAGCATGGCAGCAATAGGAGCGGCAGGAGTAACCTTGCGCTTCTTGTCGGGCTGAGCACTGGAGGAGGCTCTGTGCCGCTTACCCGGCTTGGCGGCAGGGATCTTGCCGACTCCACCCACAGCGAGAGGGGGAGTGTCATGAACCTGGCCAGCTGCATAACTAAATGACGAGCTAATTCGAAAAAGTCAAAAGGTTAAAGTCAAAATGCAAGTACCTCCAGAATTTCACAATCATCATCGTCGTCGGCGGCGGCGGACCAGTCTCGTAAGGGGTTTCGAGTGTGGGTCTTACCCACTGTGGAGGCAGCGGCAGCAGCATACGGAATGTGCATGAAGCATTCCAGGTCGAACTCGATCTCATCCGAGTTGGAGCGATCCTCATAGTAGCCACCAGGAGGGACAGTACTGTCATCAACCTGGTGAACAAGATTCTGTGAAAGACAAATTCGGCTCGTACTATTTTAATGGCTCGTATAGCAAACATATCAGCCTCAGGAAAATTCTCTGCAAAAGCAAAGTAACATTAGAAAAACAAGGAAAAAGCAAACAAACGAATGAGTACATCAAAAAGGGTGAGGACTCACTACCGAGGAAAGAGTTGATGGAGCCGAGCTTGATTTGCCAATTCTTGGCCTTGGCTTGAACAGCGTCCAGATCTAAGTGAGCCGACTCAACCGCCGACTCGGCCTCCTTGAGCAGCTCCTTGGTCTTCTCGGCGCTGGCGGCATGCTGGCCATCTTTCTTGGCAAGCTCCTCCCGCAGCCCCTTCACCTCGGCCTGGTGCTTCTGCTCCATATCCGCCATTTCCTTCTCCAGTCGAGTCACCTCGTCTTGCTCCTTCCAGAGCTCGATCCGGTGCTTCCCTGCTTATTCGGAGCATATGACCCATCAGCGACAACAAAAGCAAAGGAGAAGGATGAGCATAAGTACAGAGCGGAGACAAAATCCTCAGGAACTTACTTTCAGCATCACTGATTTGTGGGTGCAGGGCGTCAATGGTGGATTGGGCAGAAGATATGGAAGGGCAATGGAAAAAATAAGCAAGGTCAAACAAGGAAAGTGCACCGAATAAGAGCGGGACGAGTCAGAAAATTACCTTGGCCTTTAGCCTCAGCTTGCAGGTTTTGGTGAGCAAGCTCCATCTTACGATACTCCAAGAGGAGAGCCTGATGCACCTTGGTGCACTCATTGTGTGTAAGATGCACAAAGGAAAAAGATAGCCAGCAGATGTGAGATCAGGCTTATAGCCGGATAAGGGTTGACTCCTAACTTAGATCTTACAGCCGAGTAAGTTCCTCACTCGGTAGTAACCTCGGAGACTAGGGGTAATGTATAACAAAAATATCAATATGAAAAAGGGTAAGAAGATTATATACCTCGTTCACTTCATCTGCGCGAGCCATTAAGGAAATGGCCTGCTGGGTCATGTCAGAAACGGCCTTGGGGCCCAGTTTCATCTTCTTGCCAGCACTGGAGCTGGCCTCTTGCTCGCCTGCGGAGTTCCATGCCATGGCATAACGCTCTGCGGCACCGAGGACATTTCCGCTAAGCGTCCGAGTGAGAACTTGCACCTTTTTTAGGGAAGTTCCCACATTGGCGCGGGTTGCAGCGGCACTGGTGTGCAGGGTAACAGCTTTAGAGCTGCCGCCAGACCCGGCGGTTGCGGATCCGTCCAACTTACCCGCTGAAGCGAGTGTCGTTGTTGTTTTTGTGGGCCGGATCTGAGGAGCGGTGCCTGAGGCATGGACCAAGGTTATCTGCTTAGTAGATGTGGGATTGCCGGATGAAGTGCGAGCCAGACCTGAAGCAGCAGGTCGGGTCTGACTTTTTGATAGAGGAGGAGAGTGAGCAGATCTAGTTAGGGACAAGATAGGAGCCGACTGAGCAGGCTCAACGACGCTCTGCAGGGTAACCACAGGATCAACTTCTGGGCTGGTAGCAGGAGAATTAGTGGCAAAGGTTTTCTCGACGCCAATGTTGCTAGCACCAAGATCAGGAAGTTGTTCATGAGGTGCAGCAGAGGAGCTGGGCCGAGTCTTTTCCGCCGGGTGTGCCGCCGGGTCAACCTCACTTTGAGAAGCGTGAGGCTTAATAGTGGGAGCGACGACTCGGACGGGGCTCTGCACCGTAGAATCAGCAGAAGGAGGAGGAGCAGACCTTAGCAGCGAGGCCATACTAGGGGCAACCTGGCTGGCCGACAGAGGCGCAGTGCTGAAAATAACAAAAATGCTTATAAGAAAGCAATCACAAAATAGGAAAAGGAAAATGGAAGGTGGCGAGCAGCGGAACTTACTCGGAGACGGTCAGATCGCATGGCATGCGACGAGTGACCCGGTGCCCGGCAGCTTTGCGAGTCTCAGTCAGCATGGCAGCAACAGGAGCGGCAGGAGTAACCTTGCGCTTCTTGTCGGGCTGAGCACTGGAGGAGGCTCTATGCCGCTTACCCGGCTTGGCGGCAGGGATCTTGCCGAATCCACCCACAGCGAGAGGGGGAGTGTCATGAACCTGGCCAGCTGCATAACTAAATGATGAGCTAATTCGAAAAAGTCAAAAGGTTAAAGTCAAAATGCAAGTACCTCCAGAATTTCGCAATCATCATCATCATCGTCGTCGTCGTCGGACCAGTCTCGTAAGGGGTTTCGAGTGTGGGTCTTACCCACTGTGGAGGCAGCGGCAGTAGCATGCAGAATGTGCATGAAGCATTCCAGGTCGAACTCGATCTCATCCGAGTTGGAGCGATCCTTGTAGTAGCCACCAGGAGGGATAGTACTGTCATCAACCTGGTGAACAAGATTCTGTGAAAGACAAACAAAATAAGAACTATGACCGAGCGGAATAACAAATGAATGGAAGAAAAGCTATGTCGGATAGAAAGTGATTTGGAAGCTTACCCAGGGGATAGGCCTGTCTCGGCTAAAAAGAGGGCAACCCCAGGCCCAAACGTCCGCCAAGGTCAGCTTGAAAATCGAGCTGACTCGGCGGGCCACATAGTCATGGGTGAGCTCCTTCGTGGAGTGCCGAGTGGGATCCTGTGTGCAGATCATGAAGCACATCTTGTGGCTCCTAGCTTCGACGAGGCTGACCTGGCGTGCGATAAACGCACACATGAGATCCGTATCGGTGAGATGGAAGTTCTCATCCGGCGACATCAACCTCTCCAGAATCCCGTTGGCCTCGTTCACCGCGGCATTCTTATCCCGCAGGTCAAGCTTTCAGAACTCTTTGCTAGGAACCTCGTCCGAGAAAGGGGGGAGCCGAATGTAATCGGTGTCCCTGCTATTTTTGACATAGAAGAAAGTCCTATGCCATTTCTTGCAGGAGTCTAAGCCAGTGACCCGAGGAAATATGGACTCTTTCCTGGGCGAATGCTAGCGGCACCACACCTGGTTGGCCTTTTCTCGGCACGAGGAACACCGGGCTCGGGAACTACTTGGATCCTAAAGCTAAAATATTTGTCCCACAGAAGAACTGTAGGCCAAATGCCAAGATAGGCCTCGCAAGCAGAGATAAAACAAGAGAGGGAGCCAATCGCATTGGCAGGCAAGTGATGGGTCTGAAGATGGAAGGTGGAAAGAAAGGAAACAAAGAAGTTGCTCACGGGCAAGGCAAAACCTCGCTCAAAATGGGAGAGGAAAACCACCCTCTCATTGACGTCAGGCTTGGGGAAATCTCACCGACAGGGAGGCGGCAGTCCACTTCGAGTGGGATGCACCTGGTGGAGCGCAGCCACTCGACCTCCTCCGCGGATACCTCAGAGCCCCCTAGTCGCCGCGCTCGCCGGTGGTGACCTCCTGTTCCTCCGCTCCTTCCGCGGCGTCGCGAGCATCCATGATCTCCCTGGATTTAGTCTCTTCCGCCGTTGGAAGAGGATTAGAGGAGCAAGGGCCCGTAGTGGAATGGAAAGGAGAAAAGAGCAATCGCAAAGGAGAGGCTGTGGAAAAGAAGAACCGCAAGGGAGAAGTTAGGATTTTGGAGGCGCAAGGGAGAAGAAGAAGAAGAGGAAGAAGAAGAAGAAGGCAATGGGGAAACTGAACGGGCGAGGGAAGTTAAGTTCCCCTCACACCTACTTAAGGGGAGTAAAAACCCTAATCGTGGGATTTCCCTGTGCCGTGTGGCCAACGTGTGGCCGTCTATTCAACCGAATAAGCCAGTCAGAAGATGCCACATGTAGGCGATACATGAAAAATCCACTGCCACGTCACCCTGTGCAAGACACGAGGCGCTGAGCGATGGGACTGCCACAGTCACGAGGAGTTACTGCGCCGCCGTCACTATGCGGTCAGGATTTGGGACAGAATTTGAGGCAAGTCACCATGATTACAAGCTGTCAGTGACTAAGGCACGCCGAAAATGACTTGGAATTGGCCAAAATGACTCAGCACGAGGCAAAAATGTGCCAAAAAGTCAAAGATGAGACTCGGAAAGAGCAGAGTAGACTCGGCTAAGATCGAGATTATGCCAAAACAGTGCATCCTAAGAAGTAAATGCAGGCAGAAAGAGAAGGTCCAATCACATCAAAGGAACCTAGAGATGCCTAATAACTAGAACTGCTAGGCCTCACCAGCTTCGGGGACTAATGTCGGAGGAATAACCCCCAGTAAGGTCATAAAGGGTAAAACATTGCCCGGCTTAGCTTACGCCGAGTAAAGAAAAAACCAGGCTGAGCAAGGACGTCCGGGTAAGATAGTCATGTGCGGCCGACATAGGAATTATGTCGGCCCACATAAGAGAAGTATGTTGATCTTGCAGGAACTAACGAGCCGAGTCTCACGAGGGAGGGTCGAGTCAGATAGGATGCATGACACCTTTCTGGGTGAGGTTCAGGAGGGACCATGGTAAAGCACGGTCAAAAGAGAAGGGCGACGCCGGGTGATACGAAAGGAGCCAGGTGAGGCCTAAATCAAGAGCTGGCGTACAAAGTCACTTCATGACGACAAAAGAACTGGAGGCTACGTACGTGAAGACCGTTGGCTGTCCAGCTTTATGGACTGGGCCATTGGGCTTGGTACTGTTGGGGAGGTGACCCCGGATAGGGTCAAGACAGGGGAAGATAAAAGGAATTTCCCCTGTCATGTGCCGAGTTACTGTCTATATCGGCCGAATCATGTAAAGCTCGGCCGAGATAAGCACGACCATGACACCTATGGGAGGAGATGTAGACTATCCGGCCGACATACGAGTTAGGTCGGTGAGTAAGTCCGAATAATCTAAATGCAGGTGAAGGCCAAGTCGAGTTAAGCGAGACAGGGCCGAATGACATGAAGCTTGCAGGAGAAGGAGGTGCCTATAGTCAAACCCTAGCCACGGGCTAGGAGGAATCTGAATAGAGCCAAGCACAAAGGACAAGGCGCAGAGCAGCAGAAGGGCAGAAGGAGGTCATGGAGGTGACAGTCCTAGAGCCCGAGGAATGCAGGTGGGGTTCTCCGGAACTTTGCCGTCATTAGAAGGGCAACGCGGAAAGGAGGTCGCCGAGTTACTATATTGGGACAAGCATATTCTTCGAATATGCTTGCCACGTCAGCCCTAGAGGAGCCAAGGCTCCCCTTTATAAGGAGAGGCTTGGATCCATAAGAGGGGATCAGCTCATTCTACACCGTTAGGCTTGTAAAGTTCATCTTCTCTTCCTGCATACAGCTCAAGGAGCAGTTGTAGTTCAAGAGAGGAGAAATAAAGATCTGTATGTTAGTCATTCGTGTGTAGAAATAACTACATCTTCCCTCCCCAGATCCCTCTAGCATCCATTGGCCCCATACTTTAGCCTACCCATGGCATCTGTCGTGCCATCACCATGATAGTTGGCGCCCACCGTGGGGCCAGCAGTGGTGCTAGCTGGAGTCATGATCCGGATGGGAAACTTCATCCACACTAGCGAGCGCGTTGTCACTGGCTTAGTCCGGAGATTTGATCTCTGTGACTATGTCAGCGATAACGCAGGCACCTTCAGGGGAAAAACTCCTCCGTGCAATGGCGTCTTCATCAACTTGGGCATGCACCAGATCTACGTCGGCGTCAACACCTCCGGTGTTTATCCTCACCAAGTTATTGTTGCAGGAGAGCCCCCCCCCCTTAGTGTCGTAAATGGTCCGCGTGGAGAACGCCCCGTCAGCAGCATCGAGGTGATGGTCGCAGCCGGGGTGCAGGCGGGAGCAGCAGGCGCCGGATCAAGCAAGGATCCGATGACGGGAGTACACGTGGCCACAAAGCGGGCAGCTCCACAGCCCACCGAGGTAGATCCTTCGGCAGCCAAGCCAGCCGAGGTACAGGAGATGACCCCGAAGGCACCAAGGGTAAGATGGCCACCTCTGGAAAGACCAGAAAATATTCTCCAGGCAACTATAGATAATCTGACTACGCCTGTAGCGCCGATACTTGATCCGGATAATGCTCAGGCAAAATTAGAAGAAACCAGGCAAAAAGTACTGGTAGAGGCAAAAAAGGTGTCGGCATTGCGGGAATACTTAAACAAGACCCTGCGAGAATATGCTAAGGCAAATAAGCTGGATGTCGCCCCCGAGCGGGTTGATGAATTAAGATTGAGAGGGAAAAACCTCATGGATGATATCAATAAAGAACATGAGACTCATAAGGCATATTCAGTCGATCTAGGCTTGCCGAGGTATAGCACCCCGACAAAGAACCTAAGGGCGGCAAATGGCGCTGCACTAGAGTTAGAAGGACTGACCGGCGAAGCCCGGCAGAAACAACAAGAAAGAGTGAATGAGCTGGTGCGCATTGCGAACCAGTAGAATGAAGAAATGCTTAGGGCAGACCCGGCAAGGCCTGGTGCCTCACGTATGGTTCATTCGGCTGGTGCAGCACCCGCCCTATCTGTGGCAGTAGCATCCTCACCCGGAAACAATGCACGAAAAGACAGAGCAGTAACTTCGGGAAAAAGAAATAAGCAAATTGTTCCGTATGATCCAGCAGTAGCCGGAAAAGCAAATGAAAACAGAGGCAATGGGAGCCGAGGTAACAGTGGCGAAAGAAACCCCGGTCGTCCCAACAAAGGCAATGGAACCCGAGGTAATGGAGACCTCGGAAGAGGAAATCATGAGAACATTATCCCGGCAGAAGGAAGGAGGGATCCACCGCCCAATCCTCAACCGAGATACGAACCTCGGCAAGAAAGAGAAGTGAGACCAGCTCGCCACAATCAGGCGAATGAGAGGTACAATGATGGTTATTCGGATATGGAGTATGCAGGGCATGGTGGAAATGACCATAATGGAATGCAGGAGAGAGTAGTGTACAGAAACGTGCCATCAAATGATGCAAGACTAAAACTGGACAGGTTATACCGATCCGAAATGTTAGAGGAGCAAGGTCCGCTGGGTCCGGCATGTTTCGGACCCCGGATCATGGGCGAGCCGCCTGTGCCGAATTTTCAGCTGGCAAGGGGCACGAAAATGTACAATGGGAGTACCAAACCACAAGATTGATTAATTAACTATGCCACTGCAGTAAAAATAGCTGGCGGAAACTTGCGATGGGCAGTAAGATATGTCCCGCAAATGCTGGAAGGACCGGCTAGAGTGTGGCTGAATAATCTGCCAGCGGGCAGTATCAAATGCTGGCTAGATTTTGAAGAGATGTTTGTCAGCAACTTTACCAGCACTTACAAGAGACCAAACAGGCCGCAGCAGCTTGCAATGTGCAAGCAAAGGCCGAATGAGACAGACAGAGAATTCTTGACTCGGTGGTGTAACCTCAGGAATTCATGCGAGGGAGTTATAGAATCACAAGCGATAGCTTGGTTCGCTCAAGGATGCCGTTATGCCAGTGTCTTGTGGCAGCGACTTCAAAGGGATATGCCAACCACTTTGGCAGAAACCATCAGGATAGCAGATTCGTATGCATTGGGAGATCCGACGCAACCAGAGCTGATGTCGACGGACCATCGGGAGCATCAAGATCAATATGCAAGAGATGCGGCCGGATCATCGAGGCGCAATGAGTTCAGAGGTAGAAGAAGAGAGGAAAGACCGGATTACAGATATGCCTCCAATCAGGTGGCAGCGGTAGTGCAAGATCAGCCGAGTCACGGAAACAGTCAGCGGCAGAAGGATGGTCCTCAGCAATGGACACCAAGGAATGAAGGGAATAGACAGTGGACACCAGAATAGAAGAAGCAATGGCAGGAAAGGCCGAAGTACACATTTGAGTCCATGTTGGATCAACCGTGTAAGTTTCACACTCCAAACCCGGCCAAGCCGGCCAATCATACAACTCGGCAATGCGCCTGGATGAAAAATGCAATGGGGAACCCGGCGGGCATGCAAGCACCTTCCCATCAGGCACATCAGCAGCAGCAGCCGCAGTTGACTAGGGCAAATGCACAGCAGCTAATGTTACCCCCTCCTCCCCCGAGGTATGATAACTCGGACCGGAGAGATGCAGTGCATCAAGTGATAAATCAGGGTTAGGATGGAAGGACAAACCCCGGAAATAATAGACGCAATGATTACAGGGAACATCATCAATCATATTGCGTGTTCACAACAGAACAACAAGACTGGCAAAGTGTACAGTGCCAGCATATGGAAGTGAATGCAGTTATGCCGGCAGTACCAAGATATGTGCCTTGGTCAGATTAAGAAGTAACTTGGAGCATAAAGGATCATCCCAAAATAATGCCGAATCCGGGCTCGTACGCACTCGTACTAGATCCGACGTTTGTCGGACCCAGCATTAATGTGAAATTTTCAAAAGTTTCATTGACAATGGGAGCAGTATCAAAATCATGTACAAAGATACAATGCATAAAGTCGGAATATCGCAGAATATGCTGCAATCCACGAGAACCACGTTCCATGGAACAGTGCTGGGACTTTCATGCGAACCCATTGGGAAGGTTCGATTAGATGTGTTATTCGGCACAAGGGATAACTGTAGAGCAGAAAATTTGGAGTTTGAGGTGGTGGATCTAGAGAGTTGCTATCATGCTTTACTCGGGCGGCCAGCATTGGCCAAATTCATGAGCAGCTACCACATAACTTACTTGAAAATGAAGCTACCCGGACCACAAGGGGTGATAACAGTAGCAGGAGATTACAGGAAGTCAATGGAATGTGCTTCGGCCGGATCAAACCTGGCCGAGTCATTGGTGATCGCAAGAGAGAAAAGAAGAATTCAAGAGGTAGCGGCTCTCGCTCAGTCGACACAACTGAATATGCCGGCATTGGCCAACCCGCATGGAAGCGTCTCCTTCCAACCGACTAAAGAAACGAAAAAGGTCCAGATAGATGAGCAGTTCCCAGAACGCACCATCACCATTGGTGTCGGCCTAGATGCCAAATAGGAAGGCGAGCTCACCAACTTCCTCCGTGAGAATCGGGACATCTTTGCATGGTCAACTCAAGACCTGCAAGGGGTGCCGAGGGAGTTGGCTGAGCACTCTCTGCATGTAAGGCCAGGAGCAAGGCCGGTGAAGCAACCTCTCCGCCGCTTCGCCGAAGACAGGAGAAAAATAATAGGAGATGAGATAGCTCGGCTCCTTGCGGCCGGGTTCATCATGGAAGTACTTTATCCGGATTGGCTATCAAACCCGGTGTTAGTAGAAAAGAATAAGGATGATCCAAATGTAGCCGTCGTATGGCGAATGTGTATTGATTACACGAACCTAAACAAGGTGTGTCCCAAAGATCCTTTTCCTTTACCTAGAATAGACCAAGTCATTGATTCGACCACTGGTTGTGAGCTGTTATCATTCGTAGACGCGTATTCTGGTTTCCACCAGATACTGTTAAATCTGGCTGATTAAATAAAAACTGCGTTCATTACCCCGTACGGGGCTTATTGCTATTGCACCATGCCATTCGGCATGCGTAACGCAGGGGCAACATATCAGAGATGTATGCAAAAATGTCTACATGACCAAATAGGGAAAAATGTACAGGTATATGTAGACGATGTGGTTATCAAAACCAAAGAGAGCAAAATGCTACTGGATGATATTCGGCAGACATTCGCGAACTTGAGAAGGTTCCGAATGAAGCTTAACCTGGAGAAATGCACCTTCGGTGTACCAGCTGGGAAACTACTCGGTTTTCTCGTATCCAGACGAGGTATAGAGGCCAATCCAACTAAGATAAGAGCGGTAGAAAGGATGGAATTGCCGAGATGTCTAAATGACGTACATAAATTCACGGGTTGCCTGGCCTCGCTTAGCCGATTTGTATGTCGGCTGGGAGTAAAGGCATTATCACTATATCAACTGATGAAAAAATCTGATAAGTTCATTTGGACACCACAAGCAGATAATGCATTTCATGAACTGAAAAAGATGTTGGTCACAGCACCAATCCTAGCCTCTCCATTGTCAAAAGATCCTATGTTACTTTACATAGCCGCCACAAATAGAGTGGTAAGTGCGATGATCGTTGTGGAACGAATTGAAGATGATAAATCAGTACAAAGGCCGGTATATTACCTAAGCGAGGTACTATCAGCCTCAAAACAAAATTACCCACATTATCAGAACATGGCATATGGAGTATACATGTCGGCGAAGAAACTTAAACATTACTTCGAAGAGCACCCGATCAAAGTTATTTGTGAAGTGCCCATAGCCGACATATTGAGAAACAAAGATGCAAGCGGCCGAATAGCAAAATGGGCAATTGAATTGTCACCTTATGCTCCGCAATTCGATAGGCGAGATGCAATCAAATCTCAGGCTGTGCCCGACTTCTTTGTGGATTGGGCCGAGGTACAATATGAGCCACCATTACCAGATCTGAATTATTGGACAATGCACTTCGACGGTTCCAAGCTGAGGAATGGCTTGGGGGCAGGGATAGTGTTAACCTCGCCAAAAAGAGATCAGCTGAAATATGTGCTGCAAATACATTTTGCCGCATCAAACAATGTAGCCGAGTACGAAGCACTCGTCCATGGATTGAAGGTGGCAAAAGAGATTGGGATACGCCGGATCTTATGCTACGGAGATTCAGATCTAGTAGTACAACAAGTATCAGGCAATTGGGATGTGCTAGATGCGAATATGGCCTTATATAGATTCCATGTGCAAAAACTCAGTGGATACTTCGATGGATGTGAATTTCATCATATACCTCGGGCAGAAAATGACGCTGCAGACACGCTGTCAAAACTCGGATCAACCAGGCAATAAATTCCCCCGGGTATCGCCCTACAGCACCTGAGAAAACCATCAATAGCACCATCACCAGAGTCCGAATCCATCTTTATTCCGGCGAAATCAAGAGAAGATAGTATGCCGATGGAAGTTGACAAAGAATGTAACCCGGAGTTTTCGAAAGTAAACCCGGCCGATGCACGGATGGATATGGAAAAATCCGAGGTGGTTATGTCGGCGGAAAATATGGAAAGAGATAGTGAAATTATCCCAGTGAAAATCATGCCAACATGGGTGCAACCCATATTTTTATTCCTTAAGGATGCGACTTTGCCGAATAACGAGGTACTAGCTAGACAGACAGTGAGAAGAGCTAAAGCTTATACAATCATAAACAATGAGCTGTATAAAAGGAGCGTCACAAGCGTGCTGCAAAGATGTGTGGATTCGGCGGAAGGCCGGGAGATTCTCCTAGATATACATCAAGGAGAATGCGGGCATCACGCCTCGTCCAGAGATTTAGTGGCCAAAGCATTCAGGCATGGATTTTATTGGCCAACAGCGTTGAAAGAGGCCAAAGAATTGGTGGAAAATGTAATGGTTGCCAGAGATATGCCAGCAAGATACATATGCCATCGTCCGAGTTAAAGACGATACCAATTACTTGGCCGTTTTCTGTATGGTGCTTAGATATGGTGGGACCATTCAAGCTGGCCCGGGGCGGGATGACCCACATTTTAGTCATGGTCGACAAATTCACGAAGTGGATTGAAGTGAAACCAATAAAAAAATGTGATGGACCAACAACAGTAAAATTCCTCAAATATATTATCTTGAGATATGGTTACCCACACAGTGTTATTACAGACAATGGCACAAACTTTGCTGAAGGGGCCTTTGCTAGATTCTGCCAAGAAAAACACATAAGACTAGATGTCGCCTCGGTGGCTCACCCAGCATCTAATGGGCAAGTAGAAAGATCTAATGGACTAGTATTGTCCGGAATAAAACCCCGACTCATTGAACCACTGCAAAGGTCGGCAGGGTGCTGGATCGAGGAACTACCAGCAGTACTATGGAGCCTCAGAACTACCCCAAACAGGTCAACAGGGTATAGCCCATTTTTTCTGGTATATGGAGCAGAAGTCGTGCTTCTAGCCGACATAATACATGACTCGCTAAGAGTTACCCAGTATACAACCGCTGAGGTGAATGAGGTAGCTCGGCAAGATGATGTTGATCTGCTAGAAGAAGCCAGGGAGTTGGCACTATCAAGATCAGCTATTTATCAGCAAGATTTACGACGATATCACAGCAAGAAAGTCAATCCAAGAGTGTTTAAAGAAGGATATTTGGTTCTTCGGCTAGTGCAACGCACAGCCGGCATGCACAAACTATCACCCCCATGGGAGGGACCATTCATCGTGAGCAAAGCATTGCACAATGATGCATATTACCTAATTGATGCTCAATCGCTAGAAAAGAACAGGGCAAACAAAGCCGGCGAAGAATCGAAAATACCATGGAACATAGCTTTACTTCGTCCATTTTACTCGTAGGAGTCACCTATGATACGTTGTAATGTGACGCTTCAAGTCGAAGTATCGACTATGTATTAAACCTCGGCACCTTGAGCAGTGAATCGGGGACTGCCCTATGTTATTTCCCATTTGGGTTATGTATTAAACATCGGCACCTTGAGCAGTGACTCGGGGACTGCCCTATGTTATTTCTCATTTTGGGTTATCTAGTAAACCTCGGCACCTTGAGCAATGACTCGGGGACTGCCCTATGTTATTTCGCATTTTGAGTTATGTATTAACCCTCGGCACCTTGAGCAATAACTCGGGGACAGCCCTATATTATTTCACATTTTGAGTTATGTACTAAACCTCGGCACTTTGAGTTATGCACTTTGAGCAGTGACACGGGGACTGCCCAAAGTTATTTCTTATTCCTGAATTATGTGTTAAGTTTCAGGACCTCGAGCAGGGAACTCGGGGACTATGAAATATTATCCCTTATCTCGGATTAGGCATTAAAACCTCGATTTCTAGAGCACTGACTAGGGAATTGCCCCATGATTGCCTCCTGTTACAAAAATGGGTATTAAACTTCGTCACCCCGAACGATAGGTCAGAAGATACCTTGAACGATGTTATTTCGCTTTCCTCAAATATGGGATTCGAGATTTATAGCTCGGATAGAGATCAAGGACAAAATGGTTGAGCCGTCGAATTTATAAAGGCCAGGCGATATTAAACGCCGAACTAAGGTGGGTCAAATGAAAACACACGATCCAAACTTATGATATCGAAGGCCACCAAAGCAAAGATTTAAACCAACAAGATCTGTTTAGATAGACTAATAACGATCACCATCATTGTAGGGATTCGTAGCATGGAAAACAAAAAAATTCTACCGCATACAAACAAACAAGCCAAGATCTATCTACTAGATTGTAGCAACGAGTCGATGGAATAACTCACCCTCGAAGATTCCAAAGTGTTTAACGAGAGCGGATTCTCGTGGGTGATGTAGTCGTAATCTTGCCGATCTCAAGATCGCGTAGACGATCCTTCCGGCGCTGCGTTCCGGCAGCGCTTCCGCAGTCGGTCACACGTTCGGTACTCGACGAAGACCTTCCTCTCCCTTGTTCCAGCAGGCAGCGGAGGTTGTAGCACTCTCCTCGCGATTCCGGCAGCACAACGGCGTGGTATCGGAAGAAGAGGGGAGATCTCGCAGGGCTTCGCCTTAAGCCGGAGCGAGTATGGTGGACTATGAGAGAGAGCCTCGGTGATCTAGGGTTTAGACGCACCAAGGAGGGGGCAAGGCCGGCGGCTAGGGTTTGGCCTAGGCGGCGGCGAGTTGCCCTAGGCGGCGGCGGCTATGGAGGGCGGCGGCTAGGGTTAGGGTTTAGAGGGCGTGGTGGTGTGTCCTTGGAGGGGCAGCCCTGCCCCTCCTTATATAGGTGGAGGGGGCGCGCCAAGGGGAGGGGAGTCCCTCCCCAACTCGGTCTCCAAGTGGGCCGGCGGTGGAGGGAGGGAACTCCTCCCCAAGTAGGTTTCCTACTCTCCCTCCACCTCACAAAATAGCCGTTTGACTTTTCAAATTGGCGTTTGACTTTTTCAAACTAGGATTTGATTTAACCCTTTATTTTGTTCAGCGACGACACCTAGTACATGATGCAATGATTCCAACTTGTTATGACACATTCATGTACCCTTCCCCTCCGGAGTGCCGGACATTCCGGAACCTTCTAGAACATTACCGATGAAAACACCGGAACCATTCTCCAACCCCGAAACAGGACTTTCCTTATATGAATCTTATTCTCCGGACCATTCCGGATCTCCTCGTGATATCCCGGATCCCATCCGAGACTCCGAACAACATTCGGTCTCTTACTCATCATTCCATAACTACTTAAACAACGTAGAATCCTTAAGTGTGTCTCCCTACGGTTCGTGAATTATGCGGACATGATCGAGACACTTCTCCGAACAATAACGAATAGAGGAATCTGGAAATTCATATGGCTCCCACATATTTCTACGTTTACTTTGCTATCGAATGAACCACTTACATACGATACCAATTTCCCTTTGTCTCACGATAGTTTACTTATCCGAGGTTACGATCGTCGGTATCTCTGCATACCTAGTTCAACCTCGTTACTGATAAGTACTCTTTTCTCGTTCCCGTGATATGTGATACCTTGTGAGCCAGTCACATGCTTGCAAGCTAATTGGATGACATTCCACCGAGAGGGCTCAGAGTATATCTATCCGTCATATGGATGGACAAATCCCACTCTTGATCCATGTGTCTCAACCAATACTTTCCGAACACTCAATGCCACCTTTATAGCCACCCAGTTACGGTGTGGTGTTTGATGTCATCAAAGCATCCTTCCGGTGAAGGTGATATGCATGATCTCATGGTCGAAGGAATTAGGTTACTATGTATCAGAAAGCATATAGCAATTGAACTATTAAAATGACTTGATCTTTATGCTACGCTTATCTATAGGAGTATGTCCACCATATCATTCTCCTAACGATATGATCTTGTTGTTAATAACATCTCAATGTTCATGATAGGGAAACCACAATCATTTATTAACCAACAAGCTAGTATTATAAAGAAGCTTTACTAGGGACTCTATTTAAGTTTACAAATCACACAAGTATTAATGTTTTCTTGTTAATACTATTATAGCATGAATGTAAACATTTATCTTAAACACAAATATATAATAATAACTATATTTATTATTGTCTCTAGGGCATATCTCCAACAATCATATGTGCCTCAGCGGCAAAAGGCAAAAAGGGTTCATACCACACAGAAAGTCGGACAATTGTTTCACACACATCATACGCCCGGCATACCGGGGATAAGAAATAACTTAAGAAGTCACTTCTTTCGAGAAAAATTCCTTCTCTAGAAAGGATCCATTCTTGGCAACGAAGATTTTGCCTTCGGATCTATGATAGAAGGTATACCCAATAGTTTCCTTTGGGTATCCTATGAAGACGCATTTTCCGCTTTGGGTTCAAGCTTGTCCGGCTGTAACTTCTTTACATAGGCTTCGCAACCCCAAACTTTAAGGAACGACAATTTAGGTTTCTTCCCAAACCATAATTCATACGGTGTCGTTTCAACGGATTTAGATGGTGCCCTATTTAAAGTGAATGCGGCTGTTTCTAATGCATAACCCCAAAATGATAGCGGTAAATCTGTAAGTGACATCATAGAACGAACCATATCTAAGAGAGTTCGATTACGACGTTAGGACACACCATTACGCTGTGGTGTTCCCGGCGGTGTCAATTGTGAAAGTATTCCGCATTTCTTCAAATGCTCGCCAAACTCGTAACTTAGATATTCACCTCCATGATCAGAACATAGAAATTTAATCTTCTTGTTACGTTGATTCTCAACCTCACTTTGAAATTCCTTAAACTTCTCGAAAGTTCCGGACTTATGTTTCATGAAACAGATATACCCATATCTACTCAAGTCATCCGTGAAGGTAAGAACATAACGATAACCACCGCGCGATGCTACACTCATTGGACCACACACATCGGTATGTATGATTTCCAATAAGTCCGTAGCTCGCTCCATCATATCAGAAAATGGAGTCTTAGTCATTTTACCCATCAGACATGCTTCGCATCTTTCAAGTGATTCGAAATCAAGTGATTCAAGCAGTCCATCGGAATGGAGTTTCTTCATACGCTTCACTCCAATGTGACCAAGAGGACAGTGCCACATATAGGCTGAGTTATCGCTCGATTTCAAACGTTTAGCTTCAATGTTATTAATATGTATATTTCCACTATCGAGATTCAATAAGAATAGACCATCTATCAAAGGTGCATGTGCATAAAACATATTACTCATATAAATCGAACAACCATTATTCTCGGACTTAAACAAGTAACCGTCTCGCAATAAACAAGATCCTGATATAATGTTCATGCTTAACGCAGGCACCAAATAACAATTATTTAAGTATAAAACTAATCCCGATGGTAGATGAAGAGGTAGCGTGCCGATCGCGATCACATCAACTTTTGATCTGTTTCCCACGCGCATCGTCACCTCGTTCTTCGCTAGCTTCCGTTTATTCTGCAGCACCTGTTTCGAGTTACAGATATGAGCAACCGAACCAGTATCAAATACCCACGCACTAATACGAGTACTAGTGAGATACACATCAATAACATGTATATCGGATATACCTTTCTTCTTGATGTTGCCGTTCTTCAAATCCGCCAAGTACTTTGGGAAATTCCGCTTCCAGTGACCTTCTCCCTTGCAGTAAAAGCACTCAGTATCAGGCTTAGGTCCAGCCTTGGTCTTCTTCGTCGGCGCGATAACTTTCTTACCACCCTTCTTGAAGTGTCCCTTTTGCTTAGAC
Source organism: Avena sativa (assembly GCA_916181665.1). Taxonomy (NCBI): domain Eukaryota; kingdom Viridiplantae; phylum Streptophyta; class Magnoliopsida; order Poales; family Poaceae; genus Avena; species Avena sativa. The sequence continues at coordinate 357,261,358 of OV702284.1, read as the reverse complement.
TTGCCTTTCTTGAATTTGGTGGTCTTATTGACCATCAACACTTGGTGCTCTTTCTTGATCTCCACTTCTGCAGATTTTAACATGGTGAAGAGTTCTTACAACTGCTTGTTCATGTTTTGCATATTGTAGTTCATCACAAAGTTCTTGTAACTTGGTGGTAGTGATTGGAGGACACGATAAATCCCCAAAGCATTAGGAATCACTATACCCAAGCTTTGAAGTTTGTTTGCGTGCCCAGACATCTTAAGCACATGCTCACTGACGGAGCTGCCCTCTTCCATCTTGCAGTTAAAGAACGTTTCAGAAGCCTCATAGCTCTCAATTGCCGCGTGAGTCTCAAAGATCAATTTGAGATCACGGACAATATCATGTGGGTCTGAATTCTCAAACCTTTTCTGAAGCTCCGATTCTAAACCATACAAGATAGCACACTGAACTGTGGAGTACTGAGTCTTCCGAGCGAGGTAAACATTCTTTACTTCATCGGTAGCAGTAGTTGCAGGTGGGTCACCCAGCGGTGCATCCAGCACATAGGTCAAATTACCAGCAGTGAGGACAATCCTCAAATTGCGGAACCAATCCGCGAAGTTGCTTCCATTGTTTTTCAACTTTTCTTTCTCTAGGAACGCATTAAAATTGATGGTAGGGGCCGCCATTGATCTACAACATATTTGCAATAGTTTAGACTAAGTTTATGACAAATTGAGTTCTAATTAATAGTTAAATTAATCTAGGTGAACTCCCACTCAAAACAATATCCCTCACATTGTTTTAGTGATCACACGAACCAATTCCACCACATCAACACCGATCATCACGAGAGTTGATGTAGCTTCAATGGCGAACAATCGACATGTTCATCATATCTACTATGATTCATGCTTTACCTTTCGGTGATCCGTGTTCCGAGACCATGTCTGTACTTAGGCTTGTCAAGATCAAACCTTAGCTTCCGCATGAGAAAATCTGGCTTGCTCACGTTGTATACACTTGCGGAATCTAACACACCCGATCATCACGTGGTGCTTTGAAACAATAAGCTTTAGCAACGGTGCTTACTAAGGGTGAACACTTTAAAACTTGAAATTCATGTGCATGAGGGATCATCTTATAATGCTACCGTCGCTAAACAAGCAATACAAGATGCATAAAGGATTAACATCACATGCAATTCATAATATGTGATATGATATGGCCTTTTCTTCTTTGTGCTTCCGATCTCCATCTTCAAGCACGAACATGATCTCCATCATTACCGGCATTGCATCAAGGTCAATGATGCCGCTCCATGGTTGTCGTCTACCAGCTTCAACTATTACAACTACTTTGAATAGACACGCGGGTCTTAACAGAAATTAAAGACAACCATATGGCTCCTGCCGGTTGCCAACTTACAATAAGGAACATTGCATACATCAAATATAATCACAATCATGGCCATATCACATCACAGCACACCCCTGCAAAATAAACTTAGACGCCTCTACTTTCTTTGCATGTTTTACGTGGTTTGGGGCTTTCAATAAGTGTCGTTTTAACTTACGAACAAGAACCACAACACTGATACTAGTATTGTCAATCACCCGTTGTAAATTGAATCTTAACTATGTTGGGAGAAATAGACACCCGCAAAGCCACTTATGCAATACAAGTTGCATGTCAAGCGTGGAGCAAGTCTCATGAACGATGTCATGTAAGGTTAGCCTGGGCCGCTTCATCCCACCATCCCGCAAGATGCAAAGTACACAAGAAGCAATCGACAACAAAAGCATCAACGCCCACAATGACCATTGTGTTCTACTCGTGCAACAGATCTACATATAGACACGGCTCTGATACCACTGTAGGGATTCTTAGCATGGAAAACAAAAAAATTCTACCGCATACAAACAAACAAGCCAAGATCTATCTACTAGATTGTAGCAACGAGTCGATGGAATAACTCACCCTCGAAGATTCCAAAGTGTTTAACGAGAGCGGATTCTCGTGGGTAATGTAGTCGTACTCTTGCCAATCTCAAGATCGCGTAGACGATCCTTCCGGCGCTGCGTTCCGACAGCGCTTCCGTAGTCGGTCACACGTTCGGTACTCGACGAAGACCTTCCTCTCCCTTGTTCCAGCAGGCAGCGGAGGTTGTAGCACTCTCCTCGCGATTCCGGCAGCACAATGGCGTGGTACCGGAAGTAGAGGGGAGATCTCGCAGGGCTTCGCCTTAAGACGGAGCGAGTATGGTGGACTATGAGAGAGAGCCTCGGCGATCTAGGGTTTAGACGCACCAAGGAGGGGGCAAGGCCGGCGGCTAGGGTTTGGCCTAGGCGGCGGCAGCGAGTTGCCCTACGCGGCGGCTATGGAGGGCGGCGGCGGCTAGGGTTAGGGTTTAGAGGGCGTGGTGGTGTCCTTGGAGGGGCAGCCCTGCCCCTCCTTATATAGGTGGAGGGGGCGCGCCAAGGGGAGGGGAGTCCCTACCCAACTCGGTCTCCAAGTGGGCCGGCGGTGGAGGGAGGGAACTCCTCCCCAAGTAGGTTTCCTACTCTCCCTCCACCTCACAAAATAGCCGTTTGACTTTTCAAATTGGCGTTTGACTTTTTCAAACTAGGATTTGATTTAACCCTTTATTTTGTTCAGCGATGACACCTAGTGCATGATGCAATCATTCCAACTTGTTATGACACATTCATGTACCCTTCCCCTCCGGAGTGCCGGACATTCCGGAACCTTCTAGAACATTCCCGATGAAAACACCGGAACTATTCTCCAACCCCGAAGCAGGACTTTCCTTATATGAATCTTATTCTCCGGACCATTCCGGATCTCCTCGTGATATCCCGGATCCCATCTGAGACTCAGAACAACATTCGGTCTCTTACTCATCATTCCATAACTACTTAAACAACGTCGAATCCTTAAGTGTGTCTCCCTACGGTTCGTGAATTATGCGGACATGATCGAGACACTTCTCCGAACAATAACCAATAGAGGAATCTGGAAATTCATATGGCTCCCACATATTTCTACGATTACTTTGCGATCGAATGAACCACTTACATACGATACCAATTTCCCTTTGTCTCACAATAGTTTACTTATCTGAGGTTATGATCGTCGGTATCTCTGCATACCTAGTTCAACCTCGTTACTGTTAAGTACTCTTTTCTTGTTCCCGTGATATGTGATCCCTTGTGAGCCAGTCACATGCTTGCAAGCTAATTGGATGACATTCCACCGAGAGGGCCCAGAGTATATCTATCCGTCATATGGATGGACAAATCCCACTCTTGATCCATGTGTCTCAACCAATACTTTTCGAACACTCAATGCCACCTTTATAGCCACCTAGTTACGGTGTGGTGTTTGATGTCATCAAAGCATCCTTCCGGTGAAGGTGATATGCATGATCTCATGGTCGAAGGAATTAGGTTACTATGTATCAGAAAGCATATAGCAATTGAACTATTAAAATGACTTGATCTTTATGCTACGCTTATCTATAGGAGTATGTCCACCATATCATTCTCCTAACGATATGATCTTGTTGTTAATAACATCTCAATGTTCATGATAGGGAAACCACAATCATTTATTAACCAACAAGCTAGTATTATAAAGAGGCTTTACTAGGGACTCTATTTAAGTTTACAAATCACACAAGTATTAATGTTTCCTTGTTAATACTATTATAGCATGAATGTAAACATTTATCATAAACACAAATATATAATAATAACTATATTTATTATTGCCTCTAAGGCATATCTCCAACAATCATATGTGCCTCAGCGGCAAAAGGCAAAAAGGGTTCATACCACACAGAAAGTCGGACAATTGTTTCACACACATCATACGCCCGGCATACCGGGGATAAGAAATAACTTAAGAAGTTTTTTGAACCTAAGGGGCAGCGACTTGGTCAGGCACTAGGCGCTCCGAGGTAGACGGCACCTCGGCCAAAGTTACTTCGCCCTCCACAGAAGCAATAGCGACTTCGGGGGAAGCCCTGGGCTGTTGAGAAACGTTAGGTTGATCTTGAGAGTGCCCAGTCCCTTTGGAAGATGATCGCGCATCGCCCTCCCCATCCGAGCTGGCGCTAGAATCACCAGAGTTGTCCGAGTCGCCCTCACCCTCGTCCTGATCGGCCGAACTATTATTAGAGGCATCTTCGACTTCGACGTCATCCGCTGGGTTGGGAAGAAAACTTGGCCCTTCAATCCAGTTATGCACATCAGCATACTCATCAAGCTGGAAGGCACGAGCTTGGCGGCGAGCGACGAATTCTGGATCCTCAACCCAACGGGAGCCAGTGCGCAAGTTTATCAAGGTATCGAGCGAAATATCCTCGTACCAAGACATAATGACTGTGAGCGCCATATCAGCACCAGCCCGTCCAGCGGATTCCCTCCAGAGATTTAACTGGTTCTGGGATGCCATTAATCTTTCCACCAGTATCTTGATCTCATCAATATCAGGAGTTCCAGAAGTATTCGGCCAGAGAACATGGTAGGCCCGAATGGCTGCCTGCACCAAATCCCTGCCCATAATCTGCATTGGACCAATGGCAGCGCCAATGGCAACCAAGAAGTCTTCCATCGAGTATTCTAGGCTCGCATCGGCAGGGACACCTCGGCGCACGCGAGCATTAATCACCGCTTTAGAGCTCACGGACCTAGCTTCCGGAAAATGGTCTACGCAAAATAAAAGTATACCAGTCAAAAGTAAGAAAGAGAAGAAGATAACTCGGCCACGGTCAGAGACTTACGATGAATATAGCTCAGCATTTTCTGAAGATCTTGAGCCCAATCAACCTTGGTCTTATCAAAGCGAGTGATTTCCACTCGCTCATTGTCCGTGTCTTAAGTTCGGCAGCCTCGAGGAGTTATCTATCTTTCTGCAATTGCAGACTTAGCCGATTCTTCTCTTCGGAGAACTCCTGATCAACTTTCTCTAACTCAGATTTCTGAGAAAGTTTGAGGGACTCCACCTCGGCGTGCAAGCGAATTATCTCGTCATCTTTCTCTTTCAGCTGCGCCGAATGAGTAGCGGCTTGTTCTAAAAAATGCAGCATCATATCAGGCATGGGTATGCATTCTTGATGTGATGCTGCAAGAGTTTGTAACTCGGCTATACCAAAGCCGGAAGGTTATAAGAAACCCGGGATAAATCTCGAACAGGAATCAGTAAAGAGAAAGGATAACTAACCTTCCAAGGCCTTGACTTTCTTCTCAAGATGAATATTAAGATTGTTGATATTACTTGTTTACCAGCAAAATGAGCTAACACCTCCAGTCAAAAATATCAAGAGCTTTAAGGACAATACAAAAGTTTGTTAAATTACCAGCTTTCTTCACCATGGGAACAACTTTCTCATACTTCTCTTGCAATTTCTTGTGTGCGAAAAGCAGCCTTTGGAATTCGGCGGTCCGCCGATCATGGGCAACCTAAGCGACAAAATAAATTACAGTGAGATATTCGAAGCTAAGACAAATCCGAATCAAGCAAAGCTTAACTCGGATCTAGGTGGCTGGATATTCGAAGCTAAGACAGATCCGAATCAAGCAAAGCTTAACTCAGATCTAGGTGGCTGGATATTCGAAGCTAAGACAGACCCGAATCAAGCAAAGCTTAACTCGGATCTAGGTGGCTGGATATTCGAAGCTAAGACAGATCCGAATCAGGCAAAGTTTAACTCGGATCTAGGTGGTTGGATATTCGAAGCTAAGACAAATCCGAATCAAGCAAAGCCTAACTCAGATCTAGGTGACTGAATATTCGAACACTAAGACAGATCTGAATCAGATAAAGCCTAATAAAGCTTCCAAATGAATAACAAGTTATTCGGTTGCAAGCTTCGGGGACTAGAGTATATATAATATCATTTGAATAACTAATCAAATGTCAATAAAAACAAGTACCTCATTCATATTATCGCTGTCAAGCACCATCTTGGCAGCCATATGCAGGCGACTGCTGATGTTAGAGAGTTGAAATGGCTGATTGCTTGGATTGCCTTCGAGCTGATCAGCAGCGTTCCAATTACTGGCATACTCAACCAAGGAGCTGAGGTTGTTCCCACTCTCAGTACGAGTCAGGACTTTACCTCGGACGCGTTGTGTAACCACCGCTTCCGCGGGACTCTTGTGGAGAGTGAGCTGAGTATCAGCAGCCGGGTGACAACGGCCTTGGCAGAGGAAACCCCCTTACGGAGTGCATCAGCAATCGTAGGTTGAGAAGAGATGGCAAGTCCTTTCTAAGATGAGGGAGGTTTGGTGACGACGACCTTCTTAGCCTTAGAAGAGGCGTCGATAGGAGCTGTTACCTCGGCACTAGGGGTGGCGTCCTTGGAAACAGGAGGAACTATAGTTTCTGAGGGCGCCGAGATGGTGATATCCTCGGCTGGAGTTGGAGTTGCGGTTGAAACTGTGGGGTCCAAAGGAGTCTCGAGGGAAACTCCGGGGTTCACGACGGGGGCAGCGGGTTCGGTAGGAGGATCTACTATCCGAGTTACGTTGGCATCAGCAACGGAAACCATGGGTGCATCTTTCCGAGGTGATGTTTGATTCGGAGTAGGAGGAGAGTACATGCGAGCAGGACTAGGAACTCTGGTATCTTCAGGAGGCGGGGGAGAAGGCAGTCGAGTTGTATGACTCGTCATGCTTGGACCACTGGGCTTAACAGAAAGAGGAGCGCTGCAAAAGCACAGAAAGTCAAATCAAAAGACAGAAAAAGAGAAACAAGAAATACAAATGAAAATGAGCGTACCCAGTAACTCCGGGCATAGTTTTACGCTTCGGAAGGTGCTGGGCTGACTTTTTAGTTCGCTTCTTGGGAGCGGCTTCGGAGGCACCTGTTGGAGCGGCATGCTTACTCGAGGTAGCAGGAGGTTGGGAGGTGAGAGGCTCGGCGTTGTGCACCTGACCGGCTTGATTAGCTGGGGAAGTAGAAGCCGGAAATGCATAAGAGATAGGCATTGCGGGCGACTACCTCAAGAATTTGGACGTCGTCCGAATCACCTTTCTCCCTGTGAGCCGAGGTCTTGCCACGGGCGCGAGCCGGAGCAAGGTCTGACTTGGGAACAAACTCCTCCGAGTCAGGCTCCCCGCTATCCGGGGTGTTCTGATCTGCGGTCCACGGGAGGGCCAGAACCTCGGCATCTTCAATCTTCTGCCCCGCAAATCTCTGCAAGAAAAGAGACAAAGAAGAATTAGCAAAAGGAATCACAAACCCAATTGGGGGAAAAACGTAAGTGCGTGAACTTACCTCGGGAGGGGGATTCCCGCGGGTGAATGGCTTCAGTCCCCAGGTCCATTCCTCCGGCATCTCCGTCTTAAAGATAGCTCGGACACGCTTGAAAATAAGATAATTATTGAGCTCGGCCGTTGAGACTCGGTTGGGATCAAGGGGATCGCTCATGTAGCAAAGCTTGTGCGTGCGATGCTGGAAAGGGCAGATTCGGCTGCTGACGAAGGTGGTCATCAGATCCTCGCCGCGTAGCACGGCGCGGATCAACTCCTTCAGCCGAATCTCAAAGGCCTCTGCCAGAGCATGGCTCTTCCTGGGGTTTTAGGTCCAGTTCCTCTTGGAAGGGGGGCCGATGGAGAAAGCAGGGAGCCGAATCTTGTCTTCCTTTCTAGTATTATTGACATAGAAAAACGATCTATGCCACTTCTTGCAAGATTCGAGACCGGCAACACGAGGAAACTCGGATTTTCTCCGAGGAGTGATGGACGCGGCCCCACACTGATTAAGTAACTTCTCAGAGGGCTGGAGGGATTTGTCTGGGACGACGTTAGAACGGATCTGGAAGAATTTGTACCATACGTGCACAGACGGCCAGAGGCCGAAGTATCCTTCAGAGGCCGAGATAAAAGCAGATAGGGAAGCAATGGCATTAGCCGGAAGATGATGCGGCTGAAGGCCGAAGTAGTCGAGAAATTCCCTAGCGAAATCGCTAAGGGGAAGACCAAACCCACGAGCGAAATGGGACATGAAGACAACATATTCGCCTTCGTTGAGTACGAGAGAAGATTCGCTGCCGGGTAAGCGACAGCCTACCTCGGCAGGAATCTGGCGAGTCCTAATCAGCCACTCGATCTCACGACGAGTGACGGACGAACCCTGCCAGGAGCCCCCTCTGGATCAGACGCAACATCGTCGTCCTTCACTAGAGCGCCGCTAATGGAACTCGACATAGGGTCGCCGAAGGAATCCACAGAAGAGGAACTAACGGCGGAGCAAGGCTTAGAGGTGCAGGGCCCCGTCGTGGCTCTAAGCGAGGATGGCAGCGGAGCGGAAAAGGAACCGCCGCGGGAAGGCTAAAAAGCAGCAGATGCGTCTAGAGAGAAATCTAGGCAGGGAGACCGCAGAAAAACTCACCGGCGACGGCGCCGGAGCAAGCACGCGGGGACGAGGTCGACGGAGCAGAGAAGCTATGGCCTCGTCGTCGGAGATTTCGACGGTGGCGCAGCCGCTGGAACACGAGCAGACGCACGGGCGCGAGGAGGAAGAAGGGCAACGGTGAGCGAAAGAGGAAAGTAAACCCTCTAGCCTCGTGCTCCTCTTTATAACCGCGCGGCCCTGGCGTTAGTGGGATCGTGCGTGAGGGTGCTAACCATGTAGATCGTGCATGTGGCGGAAACGCTCGTGGCTGAGTGGAGCCACACCAATGACCACACGATGCAGGAGACGATCAGGACCCCTGACCGATGCGGTGCGCGAGGAGCCACAGCGCCGACGTGACATGCACAATAATTACTGTGGCTTGTCAGTGGACACTGTAGAGGAACAAAAAACTAGAGAAACAATGATGAGTGTTACACGTAGGATGAGGCGTACACGAGAAGCTACACGGATACCTCGAACGGGAAAAAGTAACTCGGAGATGAGGAGAAATGAATATTGGGAAACTGATGTGGCCCGGCCGAGGTTACGAGCAGGACCACACCAGCTTCGGGGACTAATGTTGGGGAGGTGACCCCGGATAGAGTCAAGACAGGGGAAGATAAAAGGAATTTCTCCTGTCATGTGCCGAGTTACTGTCTATATCGGCCGAATCATGTAAAGCTCGGCCGAGATAAGCACGACCATGACACCTATGGGAGGAGATGTAGACTATCCGGCCGACATACGAGTTAGGTCGGCCGAGTAAGTCCGAATAATCTAAATGCAGGTGAAGGCCAAGTCGAGTTAAGCGAGACAGGGCTGAATGACATGAAGCTTGCAGGAGAAGGAGGTGCCTATAGTCAAACCCTAGCCACGGGCTAGGAGGAATCTGAATAGAGCCAAGCACAAAGGACAAGGCGCAGAGCAGCAGAAGGGCAGAAGGAGGTCACGGAGGTGACAGTCCTGGAGCCCGAGGCATGCAGGTGGGGTTCTCTAGAACTTTGCCGTCATTAGAAGGGCAACGCGGAAAGGAGGTCGCCGAGTTACTATATTGGGATGCCACGTCAGCCCTAGAGGAGCCAAGGCTCCCCTTTATAAGGAGAGGCTTGGATCCCTAAGAGGGGATCGGCTCATTCTACACCGTTAGGCTTGTAAAGTTCATCTTCTCTTCCTGCATACAGCTCAAGGAGCACTTGTAGTTCAAGAGAGGAGAAATAAAGATCTGTATGTTAGTCATTCGTGTGTAGAAATAACTACATCTTCCCTCCCCAGATCCCTCTAGCATCCATTGGCCCCATACTTTAGCCTACCCATGGCATCTGCCGTCCCACCACCACGACAGATACAAGCCCATGACCCGGCCCGTACCGTGAACGCCAAGATCCAAATAGTAACCCTAGGACCCAGAAGGGTGTAACCTAGCTAGCCATCGCCTATATAAGGAGGGGTATATCTAGGGTTTAAGGAGGTTGGACCTAGTAGGAAAGGAGTATCCTGAGGCTCTGTGGAATTCAGCTCAAGAGCACTTGTAAACACCTAGTATCAATAAAATTCCTAAGTGTGGAGAGTTTATCTTGTTCTTCGTGCGCGGCTAGAGCGTGCATCCCGTCCCCGGTGACCACAAGCATCCATTCGGTCCCCAAGTTAAGCCTACCTGTGGCATATGCCGTGACACCACCACCACAATAACAAGATTAAAGGACTTGGCGCTATGTTTTGTCAACCTCTAGGTGCTCATCGGCGGTGCGCTCCCTACCGTGTCCCCGTCCTGGCCCTCAGCCCCCGGTAGACCGCGTGCACCAGTTGACTGGACACCGTCGAAGCTGGGGCGCGCCCGTGTATCATCGTGCGGTGTTTCCTCGCCTAGACCGCTAGTCGGCAAGCACGAGGAATTGCTTCCCGGCGAAGGAAACAAAAAACACAATGGTGCTCCACCGCGTTGGCGCGTTCGTGCGGTGGTGCCGCCCAACCCAACATTCGATCTTCCACACAACCTACATTGGTGATACGCATACTCATGTAGTACTAGATTGCAACGCGTTGTGGGGAAGACATTTACCCGTGGCTCTTGACTCAGGCGTGGCGGATTGGTGCGGGGAATCATTTTGCCAGCCGCCTTCCTCAATCGAACCTCCCTCCTCTTCCCCTTCGACGCACACCTCCTTGATCAGCAGTAGCTTCGTCGACCTGTCCAGTCCCTTCCACGCACACCTCCTCCTCCTCCTCCACCACCACCACCACCACCTCCACCTCCTCTCCACCCCTCTTTTTTTTCGTTGGAGATCCTGGGCTACGCGCGGGCTGGTTCTCCCCGCGTCTCCGACTCCGCCCTCACGCACGCCGCCTCCTTTCGTTTCTCTTTCCCTTCCCTCACTGCGTCGGGGCTATGGATTTGTGCGGCCAAGCATTATTATTTTGTTTTGCTATTGGGGTTCTTTTCGCCGAGGATTGGTGTGCTTCAAAAGTGTTTCTAGGCATCGTCAGAGCTAGAGAGAGAGCTTGGAACAGAAAATGCGATGAGGTTTTCATCTCGTTCCCCGAGGAGGTTTGAAGTTTTTCATAAACAACCCTGTTGTACCGCAAACTATCTCTTGGTCCATGCTGGCCTCCTCCATTCTCTAGTTCCCATCCGTGGTAAAAGCAGGGTTTAAGTTTATAGGAAAGCTACATATTTAGTCGATCTCCGTGGCGACGTATACAATATCCATGTGAACTGCAACTATGCTCCTTTGGACCTTTTTTATACATGTTATCATGAATTTCCCTCGTATCCCTTTCCGTGAGTGTGGGGAACTCTCGTTTGTTAGAAATAAATGGACTGAGTTGCACTAATACTAGAAAGAGTAAAATACATACTTGACCGTATAAATCACATTTATCCTTTAGAAAAGTAGAATTTAGGTTATTGAAGACTCGCAACTAGATCTTGCATGGTCATTGCAAATGCTGCAACTGCGTATTTTCTGATATGGCAATGTGGAACCCATCTGGCAGTGGTTACCGTTTATACCAGCTCTAGTTGAGTTGACCGCAGCCATGCCCTCCTAGTCCTAGTTCCGTTCTAGCCTCATCTGCTATTGCGCCAGCCCTCGGCTTTGTAGCTGTCGTTTAGTTGATCATGTTTTGCTATCGTATGCATGTTTCTGGTGAGTGGGCTTGTCGCCCGCCCACCATCGGCATCGTTGTCGCCATTAAGGCTCAGTTCTTTTGGTGGCTTCCCCTGCCTCCAGCTTTTTAGAGAAGCCGGTTTCAAAGTTTTATAAGGCTTCTAAATTAGTTTAGCCTTAACCACTTTGGAAGCCTTATATTTTTTTAACCGGTTTCCTGGGCCTAAGCCGGCTTCACTGGCTTTTCTACTACTCGTCGACCCGCCGGCTTCACCGGCCTAGCTACTTCTCTTCAATTATGCAACCATCAAGAATGGTTTCGTCTATAGGGGATGAAATGATTGACGAGCACTGCGATACTGATCCAGTTATGATTCATCAGGCTATCAACATAAAAATCATCTTCGCCAAGCTTGTTTGGTCGAATGGCCTTTGCAATGCCTGCTATGTTGGAAACTACAACGACTATGAATCCTGCTACTACCAACGTCACTTCTACGGCCTCTACTTCCTTGGCATCTTTCACATTGTGCTCTACACGTGCTCATGCTGAGTCGCATCCTTGACATCTTATGCTGGAACGTGAGGGGCCTCAATGATCATGCTCACAAAGATACGGCCCATCCCACAATTGCTAACACTCCTTGCCACATCGCCTGCATCCAGGAATCGAAGCTGGATTTCATTGACCACCAAATCGTGGGATATATCGGTGGTTATCGGCTACGGTCTTTTGCTCATCGCCCGGCAATCGGAGCTAGAGGGGGAATTTGTTGCTTTGGGATGATAACCATGTGGATATCTCAAGCATTCACATTGGCACCCATCTTATCTCCGCTGAGGTGACCATTCATGCCTGTGGGACGGTGTTCAAGCTCACAACTGTTTATGGTCCTACTGCTGATGTTCAAAAAAGAACCTTCCTAGATGAGATGATTACGGTATCCCCCTCTGATGATTCTAAGTGGCTTATCCTCGGCGACTTCCAACCAAATTTACAAAGCCACGTACAAGAATAACGGAAACATCAATCTTCGGCTCATGGGGAATTTCAGGCAGGCCCTTAATGCCTCTCAGTTCCAGGAGATAAAGCATCAGAATAGGAAGTTCACCTGGATCAATGAACGTGATGATCCAACATTGTTAAGGCTTGCCCGTGCTTTCTACAATGCGAATTGGGAGCTAACATTTGAACACCACACGCTTTAGGTCATGTCTTCTTCCCTATCAGATCACTGCCTGCTTTTGCTCTCAAATCAGAGACATCCGCGTAAGCCCGTCACTTTTCGCTTTGAGAATTTATGGACAAAGATGCCGGGCTTCTTGGAAATTGTTCAAACTTCCTGGAATGAGCACTCTTCCCACACGCAACCTATGCACATTTTAAATCATAAGCTCAAGATCACAGCTAAGAGGCTTCGTGCCTGGAGCAAGGGCTTGTTTTCAAATCATAAGCAACAGCTACTCATGGCCCCGGATGTCATCATGCAGCTTGACTTAGCGCAGGAATCGCGAAGTCTCTCAGAGGAGGAGAAAACGGTTCGCTCGGCTCTGAAGCGATGGGTTATGGGTTTAGCGGTCCTTGAGCGTTCGCGTAAACGACAAGCTTCGAGAATCTCCTATCCGCGGGAGGGCGATGCAAACACCAAATTCTTCTACCTTTGTGTCAATTCCTGTCGATGAAAGAATGCTCCAAAGGCTGAGGTGCAATGGTAGTTGGGCCACTTCCCATGCTGATAAAGAGCATACCATTCATGAGCATTCTCTACCGCTCTGGGATAGTCGTAACCGTGCTCTATTGATTTCACTAGAAGTCCATTGATCCTGTCATTGAAGATTTGGATGATCTGGGCCTCCCTTTTTCTGAGGAGGAGATTAAATGGACCATGAATGGTACACCCCCGGATAAAGCGCCTGGGCCAGATGGATTCACTAGGGCCTTTTTCTGATCTTGCTAGGATATTATCAAGGAATACCTCATGCAAGTTATCAACGGATTTTCTGGGTTGTCAGTCAGCAACAACTTCCATATTATTAACTCCGCCAACATTGCCTTGCTCCCAAAGAAGGATGGGGCAGATTATGTTTCAGACTTCAAGCCAATTAGCCTCATTCATATGGTCCCCAAAATCATTGCCAAGGCGATGGCCCTGCGTCTCCAGCCGAAGATGGATAACATTATCTCTAGCGGTCAAAGCGCCTTCATCAGAACCCGTAGCATCCATGACAACTTCATGTATGTCAGAAATGTGGCCCGTTGTCTGCACAAGAAGCACACACATGCCCTTCTAATCAAGCTTGATATCGCAAAAGCCTTTGAATCTGTGTGTTGGGATTACATGTTGGAACTCATGCAGAGAAAGGGGTTCCCCCCTAGGTGGCGGGCGTGGGTCGCCCTGATCTTCTCTACTACCACATCTCGTGTTCTTCTCAATGGCCATCAGGGCAAAGAGATTTCCCATGGTCGAGGGATGAGACAGGGATCTCTGTGGCGCAAGAATATCACTTTACATTGATGACATTGTAATCTTCTTGGCTCCTGTGGCGCAGGATATCTCAAACCTGGCTTTGATCTTTAAGGAATTTGGGGAGGTCACATGGTTAGTGACTAATGTGTACAAAAGCTCAGTGGTGCCCATTCAATGTGCGGACATCGACCATAACTCTATTCTGCAGGACTTCCCGACAACCTTGACACAATTCCCAATTATGTACCTAGGTCTTCCCCTCGTCCTTGGGAGGTTATTCCTTATTGATCTTCAACCTTACATCGCAAAGCCATCTCCCGGCTCAACCCTTGGAAAGATAGATTCCTCAATGTTGCGGGTTGCGCGACTCTAGTCAAGTCTGTTCTTACAGCCCTTCCGATTTTTCTTCTAACGGCTATCAAGGCGGATAAGGCAACAATTAAGACTTTTGGACAAGATTAGGAGGGGAATGCTATGGGCATACAAGGCCTCTGTTAGATGTGGGAAGTGCAAAGTTAGCTGGGCCAAAGTTTGCCGCCCTAAGAATCTGGGAGGATTGGGAATCCTAGACCTGGAGAAATTTGCCAGGGCACTTAGACTATGGTGTCTCTGGCTTCAGTGGACATCATACAAGCACTGGGTTGGCATGGAAACCCCAAATGATGACATTGATAGAGATTTTCTCAATGCCGCAACAAAAGTTAGCGTTGGGGATGGGAAAAAAGCTTCCTTTTGGAACTCCTCCTAGCTCAACGGATCCTCCCCTCAGTCCTTGGCGCCCTTAGTTTATGCGGCATCAAAAAGGAAGAAGAGCAAGGTGCACAGTGTTGGAAATATGCCCTAGAGACAATCATGTATGATGTAATTCCCATTGTATTCATAAATTTATTAAGATGTCCTTGCATGAACATCTGATGTATATCATTGAATATGTGATTCATTTATGGAACTATATATTCATGCTGTTCATACTAAATATCCTTTGTCATTGAGGTTGTGCTGGACACACAACTTAGACTAATGTGGAAGTTGGCTGATGACTCGATTCCACTTGTCATGGACATGGTGATGCTATTCCGACTTACACGGATTCAGCTAAAGAGTTTAGCGAGTCGGATTGACCCATACTAAGATACAACGAACAAGTTGTCATTTGTATATCTCAATCAATGTAATCCTTAGACCTAAGGTTATTGCACAATCCGAGTTGTGGATCACCGACTTAGGTTCTATCAAACGCTAATCCGTAGCAGGGCAGTTATAAAGGCAGACGGGTCGACTGAGAATCAAGCTGCGTGATGTGAATAACCAAGATGGGATTTTGCCCCTCCATCTAGAGAGATATTCGTTGGGCCCTCTCATAGGATATGATTCGGAAAGCATGGACATGCGCGACTTAGTTAAGTGTTAACCGAGATGATCGACTAAGAGTTAGTCAGATGAATCACTTATCTCAGATCGAGAAGAGAGTCGGACTATATAAGGGATGCTGATTATTCGCCTATAGTCCAACAAGGTATATCGTGAGGCAAAAGGGACTCAGACGTAAGTCACATTAGAAAGGCATGTCGTCATGACTCTTTGGTACTTGGGAGTCGGCATGTTCTGCTAGGAGCTGCTATCGATTGATCGATTGCGAGTCGGACTCCAATCGTGTCCAAGTTTCCATGAGCTTGCAGGGTCACACACTTAAGAGCAGGATAAATTTGTTTGGGTTGGACCCGAATAAGACACGGACAGAGTCAGTGAGTTGGACTCGCAGAGACTCGTATAGGCTTTAGTGGATGGGCCACTAGTAAGTGGAGCCCACTTCCACTCCCTATATATACTAGGGCGCAGGATGCCCAATGGGCACGGTTAGACCACTCCATGCGTTGGAAACCCTAGCCCCATTCGGTCCAGCCACCGCATCGGACCTAGAAGTCCGCCGTCGGAGCTCCTCCTCGTACGTGTGGATACCGGTGGAGGTGTTATACGATCAGCACTTGGACGATCTTGGGATTGGATCGGATCGTGAGGACTGCACTACATCAACTAACGCGCTTCACCAATAATCTCCAACCGCGCGTCTAGTGGTAATCCTTGTGGCCTTCTACCTCATCTAGATCTTGGGATCACCACGTAGGGAATTTTTTTTTGTTTATCTCTGCTTGGCCCAATAGTGGTATCATAGCGATAGCTTCTGGTTTTAGGTTTGAGATCATGCATATATGATAAGCAGTTAGCATTATATTGGATCTATTTGCTATTTTGGTGGTCGATCTATAATATAGATCGGTTTTGTACGAGGTTGATTGGATCAACTATACTCGGGGAAATGGATGATCTAGTTTCCATGATCATAATGGTGTGGTCGTGGAACAACGTACCCCTACCGGTCGGTTTCCGCCATCGGGGTAGACTGTGACACGTAAATCCAGATGTGGTGATCGAAGATCAAATGAGTTTGACCGCCGGCTTCGCCTTATCGTAGCGCCTTAGATGGCATTGCGAGTTTCACACGCAGGTAAATATCGTATCTATGTGAATGGTATGGTTCATGTGCATGTGATGTATGTATGTAATCCATATGTGATCTGTGAATCATGGTTTTGTCAGTCGGCTAGATCCTAGGTGTTGTCATTTTATTGTATAATGAGCTGCGTGTCGGATTCTCTATGTAATTTTTATTTACTAAGCTAGTGTAGATGTTTGGAGAACCCGGATGGCATGCAAGTCGATGTACAAGTCGACGACATGGAGTAAGAAGGCAAGTGACAAGAGTTGGCACAAGTGGGATTACAGGCTTTGTGGAGATGGAGATAACCATAAAGAGAATCATACAATTTCACATTATAATTGCTTTATTTTGTGTTATTGATATGTCTCTGTTTTACCTCTATTAGATAGCTGGTAGAATTAATAACTCAAACAAGGTCTAGTTGGTTTTCCTGCCAATTTTTGCACCATCACAAGTCGGACATTTTTGGTAGTGGGATCATAAAATTGAGGTTCCACCAATTCTTTCCGACAAGGTGGGTTCGAGTCGGACTCTTACAACGAAAACACTCGGTAAGCTAGACGGGTCTATCACAACGGTTGTGGGACTCGGGAAATGTCGGTCGGGAGCCGAGGCATGTGATGCCACCCGACCAACAGGAGTCGCATGAAATGCGATTGGCAAGGGGTTGCCTACCTAGATCACTTGATGGCTAGCGGTGATGTTAAAGCTCACTAGTTGGCTTGTTTATTTAGGATCCTGAATCACTTAGTAACCATCGAAGGGGTGTTGGTTCTAGTGGGAGCATAAAGTATTAAAATGTTTAATATGCTTGCTCTTTTATGAATACATGACTTAAGTGTTTTGCATATTTTCTGTTGTAGATCATGGCACCAAGTAGCAGTAACCCTCAGATGTCCGCTTTTGCGTTGAGAACGATCCTAGAGAAAGATAAGCTTAATGAAACTAATTTCACCAACTGGTATCATAATCTGAGAATTGTTCTCAAACAAGAAAAGAAGGACCATGTCCTAGACAACCCACTTCCAGATGAGCTAAATGAGAATGCTACTGTCGCTGCCACCAATGCCTACCATAGGACCAAGGATGAGTCCATGGAAATTAGATGTCTTATGCTTGCTCACATGGAACCAGACTTGCAGCAACAGTTCGAGAATGTTGAGGCCTACGATATGATCGAAAGCCTCAAAAGTATGTTCCAGGCTCAGGCAAAGACCGGGAGGTATAAAGTCTCTTAGCCTTTGCTGAGTTGCAATATTAAGGATGGTGATCCACTAAGTCCGCATGTGATCAAGATGGTTGGTTACATGCAGTCTCTGGAAAGGCTTGGCTACCCCATTAGCGAAGAATTCGCTATAGACATAATGCTGAACTCTTTTCCTAGTGCGTATGGTCAGTTCACATTAAACTACCACATGCATGGTATGAGTAAGAAGCTCACTTAATAACATGGGATGCTCAAGCAGGCAGAGGCAGATCTCAAGAAGGGCGTCAGTCAAGTGTTGATTGTGCACAATAAGGCTAAGTTCAAGAAAAGTTCTTGGACTAAGAAGAAGGCTAAGTCAGGAGGCAAGGCTTAGGACCCAGTCCCAAGCTCTTCCTCAGGGACTAAGACATCTCCTTTAGCCGGATCCACTTGCTTCTACTGCAAGGCGGATGGCCACTAGAAAAGGAATTGCAGCAAATATTTGGCCGACAAAGCCAAGAGTGGAGGTGTGACTTCCGGCTCAGGTACGCTTGTTTGTAATGTTATAGACATTTATATTGTTGATGCGCCTAATAGTTCTTGGGTATATGATACCGGATCAGTTGTTCACATCTGCAGCTCGTTGCAGGGACTAGTAAGAACTAACAGCGTGGCAAGAGGTGAGGTTGACATTTGAGTCGGAAACAAGGCGAGAGTCGCTGTGTTGGGAGTCGGCATGATGCAAATTCATTTACCTTCTAGATTCATAATGGATTTAAATAATTGTTATTGTGTTCCAGTGCTTAGTCGAAACATTATTTCTACCTCATGTTTGATGAGACAAGGTTATGAGTCAAATATTAAGAATAATGGTTGTTTTTTATATTTGAATGATATGTTTCACCTTTGCACCCGTCTAGGGTGGATTATTTATTTTTAATCTTGATGGTGAGTCGGTCTATAACATAAATGTTAAAAGGTCGAAACCAAATGATATGAATATGCCTTACTTTTGGCACTATCGGCTTGGTCATATAAGTTGGAAACACATGAATAAGCTCCATGATGATGGACTCCTAACTTCATTTGACTTGGAGTCGTTTGAGACATGTGAATCTTGCCTACTCGGCAAAATGACGAAGACACTTTTGCAAAGAGTTGCGAAAGGGTGTCCTACTTGTTGGGACTAGTACATAGTGATGTATGTGGACCAATGAGCACGATAGCCAAGGGTGGTTATGAGTACTTCATTACCTTCACTGATGATTTGAGTCGGTATGGATATATCTACTTGATGAAACATAAGTCGGAAGCCTTTGAAAAGTTCAAGGAATTCCAAAATGAAGTACAAAATTAACTTGGCAGGAAAATAAAGTTTCTTCGGTCGGACTGAGGA
This sequence comes from Avena sativa, assembly GCA_916181665.1. Taxonomy (NCBI): domain Eukaryota; kingdom Viridiplantae; phylum Streptophyta; class Magnoliopsida; order Poales; family Poaceae; genus Avena; species Avena sativa. The sequence continues at coordinate 357,242,328 of OV702284.1, read as the reverse complement.
GGCAAGTACATGAGCCACGAGTTTGATGAAGAGTTGTGAAATAGTTCCCCAACTCACTCTGTCGGGAACACCATAGAGGAACGGTGTCTCAGAAAGGCGTAATCGGACCTTGTTGGACATGGTACAGTCAATGATGAGTAGGCCATATCTTCCTTTATCATATTGGGGTTATTGTCTAGAAACCACAGAGTTCACACTAAACAGAGTACCATGAAATTCGGTAGAGAAGACACTGCATGAGATGTGGAATGGCAAGAAGCCAAGTTTATATTTTCTTAAAATTTGGGGTTGTGAAGCATTTGTCAAGCGAATTTAGTCGAACAAGCTCATGGACAAGTCAGATAAGTGTAATCGTGGGGTATCCGAGGGAAACCTTGGGTTACTACTTCTACAATCGAGAAGAGGGAAAAGTGTTTGTCGCTAGGAATGGTGTCTTCCTTGAGAAAGAGTTTCTTAGTCGAGGAGTCAGTGGGGGCATAATGCAGCTCGAAGAAATTCAAGAGGAACCGACTAGTAGCGTGTCGGCTAAAGCCTTAGAGGTTGAGACGTCATGGTAGCTAAGCCGACAACTACACCCGAACTGTGTAGATCTGCCAGATTGCAAAGTGTTCGTGATGTATTACTGTTAGACAGTGATGATCCGACAACTTATTTGGAAGCGATGGTGGGATCTGATTCCGAGTCGTGGCTTGGATCCATGAGATCCGAGTTAAAGTCCATGGATGAAAATCAAGTTTCAAACTTGGTTGATCTTCGAGACGGTGCAAGACCTGTCGAGTGCAAATGGGTCTTTAAGAAGAAAACTGACATGGATGGAAATGTTTCTATCTATAAAACATGGCTTCTCGCGAAGGGGTTCTGAAAGATTAAGGAGTTGTCTACGATGAGACTTTTTCACCCATAGCGATGCTTAAGTTAGTTTGGATCTTATTAGCTATAGCAACCTATTTCGACTATGAGATATGGAAGCTGGATATAAAAATGGCTTTCCTTAATGGAAATTTAACCGAGGACGTGTATATGGTTTTGTCGATCCAGCTAATGCTGACAAGGTACGCAAACTTCTGAAATCCATTTATGGGTTGAAACAAGCATCTCAGAGTTGGAACATTCGCTTTGATGAGGTAGTCAAATCGTTTGGCTTCATCAAAAGTGATGATGATTATTGTTTATACAAGAAGTTTAGTGGGAGCAAAGTAATCTTTCTAATCTTATATGTGGATGACATATTACTGATTGGAAATGATGTCTAGATGTTGTAAGAAACCAAGGAATCATTGCAAAGGACTTTCCCAACGAAAGACTTGGGTGAGGCAACTTACATTCTAGGAATTAGGATCTATAGAGATAGATCTAGGCGGCTCATTGGATCGAGTTAGAGTACATATTTGGACAAAGTGTTGAAGAAGTTCAACATGGAATCGTCTAAGAAGGGGTTCTTACCTACATCCCATGGTATAAAATTTAGCAAGACTCAGTGTCCTTCGATAACTGATGAGCAAAGTCGGATGAGTGTGATTCCATATTCTTTGGCAGTTGGATCCACCATGTATTCATGATTTGTACTAGGCCGGATGTTTCGTATGCTCTAAGTGTTGTGAGCAGATACCAGGCTCACCTTGGAGAATCTATTGGGCAGTGGCTACAAATATCCTTAAGTACTTAAGAAGGACTAAGGATATGTTCCTAGTGTATGGAGGTGAGGATGAACTCAATGTAAAGGGTTACGCAGATGCTAGTTATCTCATTGACTCAGATGATTCTCGTTCGCAATCTGGATATGTGTTTGTAATAAACGGAGGGGCTATGAGCTAGAAGAGTTCCAAGCAAGAGACTGTGTTTACGTCTACAACTAAGGCTAAGTATATTGCTGCCTCGGAGGCAGCAAAGGAAGTCGTTTGGATGAGGAACTTCCTCATGGATCCTGGTGTGGTTCAGGGCTCGTCCAATCTGTTAGACGTGTATTGTGACAACAATGGTGCCATTTCACAAGTCAAGGAACCTAGAAAACACCAGAAGAATAAACATATACTCATGCGGTACCACCTGATTCGTCTGTTTGTGGATCAAGGTGATATCAAGTTATGAAAAGTACACACAGATACAAATATTGCATATTCGTTGACAAAGCCGCTACCACAGCCGAAGCATGAGGCTCACCTAAGAGCTATATGTTGGAGATATGCCCAAGAGGCAATAATAAAGTGGTTATTATCATATCTTTATGTTTATGATAAATCTTTACATACCATGATATAATTGTATTAACCAGAAACATTAATACATGTATGATTTGTAAAGAATGTAAGAGTCCCTAGTAAAGCCTCCTGTTTAACTAGCTTGTTGGTTAATATATGATCATGGTTTCCTGATCATGAACATTGAGATGTTGTTAACAACAAGGTCATATCATTAGGAGAATGATGTGATGGACATACTCCTATAGTTAAGCGTAGCATAAGATCAAGTCATTTAAATAGTTCATTTCCTAAAGCTTTCAAATACATAGTAACCTAAATCCTTCGACCATGAGATCATGTTAATCACCATCACTGGATGGGTGCTTTGATGATATCAAACACCACTTCATAACTGGGTGGTTATAAATGTGGCATTGAGTATTCTAAAAGTATGTGTTGAGGCACGTGGATCAAGAGTGTTATTTGTCCATCCATATGATGGATAGATATACTCTGGGCCCTCTCGGTGGAATGTCATCCAATTAGCTTGCAAGCATGTGACTAGCTCACAAGGGATCACATATCACAGGAACGAGTAAAGAGTACTTATTGGTAACGAGGTTGAACTAGGTATGCAGAGATATCGATGATCAAACCTCGGATAAGTAAAGTATCACGAGACAAAGGGAAATTGGTATCGTATGTAAATTGTTCATTTGATCATGAAGTAATCATAGAAATATGTGGGAGCCATATCAATTTCCAGATTCCTCTATTGGTTATTGATCGGAGAAGAGTCTCGATCATGTCTGCATAATTAACAAACAGTAGGGAGACACATTTAAGGATTCGATGTTGTTTAGTAGATATGGAAAGTGAGTAAAGAGACTGAATGTGGTTCGGATTCTTGGATGGGATCCGGGACATCACAAGGAGATCCAGAATGGTCCGGAGAATAAGATTCATATAAGGAAAGTCCAATTTCGGAGTTCGGGAATGGTTTCAGTGTTTTCACCTGAATGTTCTAGAAGGGTCTAGAAGGTCCATCACTCCGGAGTGGGAAGGGTATATGGATGTGTCATGGCAAAGTGGAATGATTACACCATGTCCTAGGTCGCTTGGCTGGGCAATGGTAAGAGAGAAATCAAACTCTAGTTTGAAAAGTCAAACGCCAATTTAAAAAGTCAAATCCCAATATTGCCTAGTGGATGGAGGGAAGGAATCCTACCTAAGGGAGGATTCCTCCTCTCCCTTTCTGCCGGCCCATGAGGTGGAGTTAGGGAAGGATTCACCTTCCCCAACCGCCTCTCCCCATCTATAAAATAAGGGGGTGGGGCGCCCCAAGCCACCATCCCACAAACCCTAGCCACCGGCCTTGCCCCCCAAGTCGCCGCCTCTAGATCCTCCTCTAAACATCTACCGACTAGCTAAACCCTAGTTGCTGGCCACCTCTAAACCTAGGCCCTCTAAACCCTAGATCATCGGGGCTCCCTCTACTCCACCATACTCGCACCGGCTTAGTCAAAGCCCTAGGGTGTAACATCCCAAAAATCATGATTTAAAAAGCTTGCATATCATTCATTCATTCATTCATGAGCATTTGATATTTTCCAAATAGAATTCAAACAAAAGAAACCAAATTTATGCCTTATACTTATTCAAGTGAAGCAAGGTTTATATCTTATTATCTATCTATGCTCATTTTGCTTAGCACTGTTTTGAAAATGAATGCAATACCACACAAGGTATTTCAAAACCAATTCAAATTCAAACCCACTTGTATGCCTATTAAAAATATTTCACTAAAGACATGGTTTTAAACTTTATTTCAAACCCAAAAGGAATTTGAGTATGAATAGATGTTTTACACACCCCAGGACACCAGAAACACAATACAAAAATCTGGAGAAAATTCAAATTGAAACAGAATTGAAATGGGCATTAAAATTCAAACCAGAAAATCAAAACAGAAAAAGAAAAAGAGAAATAGAGAAAAAAAATAAAACTAACTGGCTATCTAACCCAACCCAACCCGCGGCCCATCTAGCAGCCCACCTAGCCTACCCGAGAAACCCCCTCCCCCTCTCTGTTTCTCACCCGCGCGTGTACCCCCTCACTTACTGACGCCCCGGACCCACTGCCACGTCAACTCGTCTTCAATCCCGCGCCGGAGGACCTGCTCTTCTCTGTCGTTTCCTCCCCAAATCAAATCTGATTTATTGCGCTTGATTTATGGCGTAATTGCCCCGCTCATCCTCGCTACTTAAACTCCCTATGCTCCCTCTCCATTTCCCCCCAAAACCCAAGCCCTGAGCGCCCCCAGGCTGCGAGAATTCCTCGCCGCGACCTTGCTGCTCCAACGAACTGCAGCGCCAATTCCGTCCAACCCCGACCACCTCTCTGCTCCTGGTTCACACAAGCACACTCCACTTCACCTTGTGCACCTCCCAGTAGCACTAGCTCTCCTGCGCATGCCCCAGAGCGTCGGCAATGCAGACGACTGAGCGCCACCGTCTTCGGCTTCAACTCCGACGACCTCCCGTGGTAATTTCCGACCGCCCCTCTCCCCCTCGTTGACACTCGCGTGACCAGCATCATCTTGCGCATCTGACACACTGCTTCTCTTGCCTTGGCATGACCTGTACCCTCGCCAACGACGACGAACAGAAACAGCCGTCGCCAGAAGGAACTCCGGCGAGAAATCTACGCCAACCTCGTGCACCCCTGTCCCTGAAAAAACCACCTCGAGCATCAGCACGTCATCGCGAACCTGGTGAGCAACATCCCTCTCTCCCTTGCTTCCTATATCGCCGGCAGCATCACCTGTCACATCCCAAATTTTTCCAAATTTTGTAATGTGAAAAAAATAAACAAAATAAATAATTGTTGAAATTTAGGGTGAAAAGAAACTTTTTGATTCCAAATGGAAACTTAAAATCCCATCTTGAACAAACTTTGGTTAATGTTTGAATCCAACTAAATTCAAATCAAAGTGGAATGCTTTCTTCATACATGCATCTGGAAATTTAAACACTTGGAAAATAAACCAAAACCCTAAAACCCTAATGGAAGAAAAACATTTCCAAGTTATCTCTAAGCCTATGGTTTTGATCCACATAAAGTTGGTCAACAAAAAATTCAAAATGATCGAGAATGACAAATAAAAATATCATAAAACCATATGAATTGGTTTCACTTAATTTGGAGCCATAGATAAAATCTTATGAATTTAATAAGATAAGGAAATTGAATTTCCAAAGCTAATAAAGCACCTATCTAGAAATCCATACCAAATGGGGAGCCAATAATCCTAAAGACATCTAAAATGATAAACAAATGTTAAATAAGATTTTACAAATTGGAATCACCAAGTTTGGATCTATAAATAAAAAGATATGGACTTTATAAGATAAAGAAGAAATAATAAATAAAGGACTATTTGTTAAGAACTAAATAAAACTTGGCCAAGAACATAAACAAATGGAATAAACATAATCCAAGTTCAAATGAAATAAATGAATAAATAATTATTGAAATAAAATAATATGGCCTTAACCAAATTCTATCCCATTGGATTAAGACAATTCCCAAATAATAATGATTAATTAAATCATGGGAAAATAGTATTTGGAATTTACCCAAGTGGATTAAAAGTCATTTAATTAACTTAAATGGAATCAAGGAAGTCACCTAAAAAAATTTAAGGAATTAAAGCTTTAATTGATTTCATTGGAATAAAAACAAATACCCAATTTAAATGATTTATAAATCATATTAAAAATATTCCAAATAATTCAAGGTGAATTATTTGACACCCTAATAAATAAATAAAACCTACTGAATAGGTTTGGTAAAAATATGGATTTCAAATAAAATTTTAAACACATTAAAACCTATTTGAAATAAAGACAAATGTCTATTTACAAAATAAATAAAAGACCCTAAAAAGAATAAAAGAATTGTTCTAAATTTGACTTTAGAATGTATTATTAATCAGTATTAAAATCTACACAAAGTTTGGTTGAAGTTTGAATTCAAATGGGTGTTTGAAATGATTAAACAAAAATCAAACAGATAAATAAAAAAGAAAAGGAAAAAACAAATCTGTACACAAAAAATGAACTAAGCCTGCCCAGCCAGCAAGCCCAGCCCATCCCAGGCCAGCAGCCCACCTCTCTCCCCAGCGAACCGTTCTTTTCTCACTCAGGAGCTTACCCTCACAGTGGATGACGTCTGGACCCCACCTCACCCCTCTCTCTCTCGCTGCCGCTAGACCCCACCTGCCCCGTCAGCATCTTCAACCCCGCGCGCGACTTGTTCTTCCTCTCTCTCCCGTTTCTGCCGATTAATTCGCGAGTTAAATTCGTGTCAATGCCGCAGTTAATCCGCCCAGTAAACACGCCCTACTAATCACCCCTCTTCCCTCTCCATTTCCCCCCATTCATCCGCACACAACTGCCACCAGGCCGCTCAGATTATACTCGGGAACGTCCACTGCTCCGGCGAGCATTCTCTTCAATTCCGGTCAAGCCGCCCCTCCCCTCGCCCCCTCGACCACACAAGCGTGTTCCCCATCGCCTCCTCCACCTCTCAGCATATTTAGTTCGCCCACACGCATTCCACATCGTCGGCAACGACCAAGACTGAGCGCCACCGACGACCGCATCCACTCCGGCGACGTTTCCCCGTAAGCCCCATCCTCCCCTCTCTATCCCGATGATGCTCTATTCTCGTGACTCTCTTACGCAACTAAGGGCGCCTTCGGTTTGTCCTAGCACACCCTACATCGTCGCCTCCATCGTCGAGCAGACGAACCCGACGCCTCCACTAGCTCCGGTGAGCAATTCCCTGGGAACCAGAGCGCCCCTTCACCAAGCAAGGTCACGTTAAGCATCGCAGCGATCTCCTGAACCTGGTGAGCCACTACTTATACTCCCTCGCTTCATGTAGCCGCCGCGACACCATAGGCAGAGCTCGCCGCCGCCACTTGCCGCCGCCAGCGCCGCCACTCGATGGCTAGTGATTGTGCGCCGTAGGATTTAGATCCAATGCACACGATTGAAACTTATCGAAGAGGTATGAGAGCATCTGTGCCGTGAGTTGTTAATTAGATCCAACGGCCCGTATCACTTGATCCACACGAACCGGTACAAGCCTATAGAAACGCGCCACGTGGCCAGACTCTGGTTCTAAAAACAGAATTTGATCTATTGGATTTGTAAACTTGCGAAATTCATAACTTTCAATCCACACGTCTAAATTTTGCAAATTTTATATCAATGGAATCAGCAGACCAAGTACTATCCAACCATGCACTTTGTTTAATGAATTGCTTCTAGTAAAATGGTTGTTTTTGCAGAAACTTGTGTAGGCATATTTTGAATATAAAATTCATTCTAAAATTATTTTTGTGATAAAATCTTTGGCAAATGGATTGTTTTGAACCTACTGACCATAGAAACCAACTTGTGGATTCAAAAACATATCTTGTGAGGCAAAGGAATAAATCTTTGAATTAAAGCATTTCTAGTCAAATAAAAATGTTGTTTATATGTTAAAAATACTTTTTGGAGAAAAATCTTTGGGAAATGATTTGGATTAAACTCTCCGACCCCAAACACCAAGTTTTAGAATTAAAATGTATTTGGTGAACCCTATAAAGATTATTGCTTTGCTAAAGGCATTTTCAACCACATAAAATATTGATTTGGTTTAAAATGGTTTATAGGTAAAATCTTCTGCAAATGGTTTTGCCACTTTTATAAAATGACCAATAGGTGTTTTAGAATGTTTATAACCTATTAGAAACCACTTTTCCAAATAAAACAATCTTTAGCATGCTTGCATTGCTTTGTTTTTATTATTTTATGTGATGTTTGCTTGAATGGTAGATTGAATATTTTGCTTGCTTGATTGAATTGTAGTGGAAATTGAAGAGTGTGAATATTGCAAGATCAAGGAGTGAACTTATAATTCTCTACCAAAAGGCAATTGATGCTTCATACTTTTGTCCCATTATTTTCACTATGCATTAGTGATATTTCTAAGTAGGACTTGCATGGAATTTTTGCTAAGTATAAACTATGCCATGGGAAATCCTAGTAGATGAAACCTTAGTAGAATTTTCCTAAGTTAAGATCCCTACTACCATCATGCTTAGCTTAGCTAGTAGAAAACAAGGGTGGATTATATTCATGCTATGGAATATTTCTAAGTCAAGGACTTGTGTTTTGGTTTAACAAAACAACTAAGTGAATGAATCACCTGGGTGGAATGGAAGGAATGGTTTGTGTTGAGTGGTTACACAAGGCCCATTTCTATGGTTTACCTTGTGTATCTCACTTGTGGATTGCCATCCAGGAACAAAGAGATTTGAGATGTCAAATGTTGAGAAGCTTCAAGTGCAGCCACTTGGCATTATGGGCTCTGCCTGGATCATATAGGTTGCAATAACTTAGCCAAATGGACAGTTGGTGGTAGGGGATTGATAGGTTGGAGCGCGTCCATTCTGGTCTAAGGGAAGGCTTCTGAAAGATCTTGTCTTGGTGAAACCAAGTCTTGTGGGGAAAGTGCACAATCTCTGCAGAGTGAAAAATCTAAGTACTTAGCCATGTCCCTGGCAAAGGACAATTTGAGCATCAAGACATGGAAGCTATCAAGAATCTCCTCATCCCAATTTCTAAGTTAAAATTTTGTGGTTGAACAAGGGTTGAAGGATCACCAATTTCTATTGGGAGATTCCTTGGGTGATTTTGACAAGCAAAAGCTTAGTGTTTTCAAATGATAAGGAAAATCTATTTTGAGCAAGGCAAGCCTAAGATCCACTTAGCCAAATGCATATGGATGATAGACTCCACTATACTACCATAGTATCACTTGCCAATACAATTCAAATGTATTGACCCTTGTGGCCGTAAATTATTATGTTGCATGTTTGTTTGATGTTAGTGAAGTGTGTTGATTAGGATTACAAGTCTACAACCAACATGTTTGCCTGTGGCACTTTGAAGATGAAGGACTCCATGCTATAGTTATTTCTGCTGCATTGTAATGAGATAGCCAAATGAGCTATGTAAGATGTAATGAATTATTTTATTCCTGGTTATAAAGTTGTATTATGACCTTTGTTTCTGGATATTACATCTTAACTGTGGATGCTAGCTATTGATCCAGGGACTAGCATTGTAAACACAGGGATCTCTACATTATTAAAGGTTGGGACCTCTATAGATGGTGTCAGAGCATTGTGTTGCCTGTAGGATTGAAACCCTAGGATTGGACAAAAACCCTTAGAAAAATAGGAGTTGTATTTGTTCCAAAACTTATTTTGTTGAAGAGTGCCGAAACACACATGGTACTAGTGCTATTAAGAGTCTCCTTGCTAGACGTACTATTATGCCTAAGTTGTCCTCTGATCCTAAGTTTGCCACTTCTCCCATATATATTAAAGATGAAGATTATGATTTCTCTCTCGATTTATCTTATTTAGGTATTGTTGAGAAAGAACCTTTTTGTGGGATTGAAAATGAGAGTGTTATGGCTCATATGAATGAGTTTTCTACTATGAGTGCTTTATTCTCTGATGATTTTAAGATGTGTAAGTACTTTGTTACTAAGATCTTCCCTTTTTCACTACAAGGAGAAGATAGGGCTTGGTTTAATAGATTACCTCTTGGTTCCATTAATAGCCCTGATTGTTTGATTGCTTCTTTCTTCCAGAAATATTTTCCTCTCAGTGCTAGACATACTGCTTTGCAGAGACTTTTTGATTTTAAAAGGGAGAAGAAGAGAAATTGCCTAAGTCATGGACAAGGTTCCGTGCCTTGATTCATGCACATCCTGGATGTCCATTACCTAAGAATGAGCTTCTTGATATTTATTATTAATGGACTAACTGATAAATCTAGGACCTACCTAGATAGCTTTGCTGATTGTGTTTTCAGGAAAAGGACTCCTACAGATGCTAAAGAATTAATGACCAAGATAAGCAAGAATTATGATGATTGGACTTCAACTGAGCTGAATACACCAGAGACTATTACTCCTGAACCAGATGTTTCCTGAACCAATTCCAACACCAACACCAAAGAAGAGGGGAGTTATTGCATTAAATGATGAAGTGATGAAGGAAGCTAAGAAGTGTGTAAAGGAAAAAGGTATTAGAGCTGAAGATGTGAAAAATCTACCTCCTATAGAATAATTATGTAAGCCAATTCCCCATTCATCTACTATTGAGGTACACTCTCTCCAACACTTTGATGAAGGTGATATTCCTTATGGTAAGCCTCCCGATCAATGCTTAGAGGAACTTTACATTTTTATTGTTAAACAAGGTCATTTTAATAAACAAGTTCAGGATCATTTATTGGAAAACTCTAGGGCTATCCATGAGTTGAATGATATTGTGGAAAGAACTTCTAATGACATTAAAATGCTTTGTAAACACTTTCAAATGGTTCAAACCCGACTTGATCAACTTGCTAAGGTACAAAAGGATGTGCTAGTTAATGCTTTAGGAGATAAACATGCTTATGGAATTAGAACTAGGAGTGGTATAGCTACTCAAGATCCTTTATATCCCGAAGGACACCCTAAAATAAAGAGTAGGATTCTCAACGAGGTGAGGATAGTGGTAGTCCTTGTAAGAGAAAGAAAAAGAAACATAAGATAGTTGAGGAACCCTTAAACCTGCTGTAGATCCTAATAGTATATCTGTCTCTGATGCTGAAACTGAGAGTGGTAATGATAAAAATGAGTCTCCTGATAAGGAGGAAGGTGAGGAAGAACCTGAGAAGCACACTAAGAACACCAGGTACACATAGGAAGATTTTATTGCTAATAAACATGGTAAAGAGAGAGAACCCTGGGTGCAGAAACATATGCCTTTTCTAGGTAAGAAACACAAGTCAAAGGAGGAAGAACACTACAACAAGTTTTGTGAGTAGATGAAGCCTTTATTCTTGCAAATTCCTTTGATTGATCCTATTAAGTTTCCTCCTTATTCAAAGTATATGAAGGATATTATCTCTAATAAAAGGAAGATTCCTAATGAAGAGATTTCAACTTTGCTTGCTAATTATTCCTTCAATGTAAGGTTTCAAAGAAACCTGGTGATCCAGGTATACCAACTATTCCTAGCTCCATTAAAAATAATTATGTTAGAACTGCTTTATGTGATTTGGGAGCTGTAGTTAGTGTTATGCCTTTTTCTCTCTACAAGAGACTCCAGCTAGAGAAGTTGATAAAAACTGATATTTCTTTGCAAATGGCTAATAAGTCAACTACTATTCCTGTTGGTATATGTGAGGATGTTCTTGTTTAAGTTGCTCATAATTGCATGGTTCTAACTGATTTTGTTGTGGTTGAAATGCCTGAAGATGATAATATGTCTATTATTCTTGGGAGACCTTTTCTTAATACTGCAGGTGATGTCATCAATTGCAGTCAAGGAAAATTAACTTTTAATATTAATGACAAAGAGCACACTGTCTATTTCCCCAAGAAGGTTGTTAAGAGATATTGCCTGAATTCCATTGAAAATATTGAGGGCATCAAGGTTGGAGAAATATATTGTCCCATACCACAAGAAAATTTTGAAACTATTATGATTGGGACCATTGCTATCAAGTATGAGGTAACATAATCACCTTGTGGAACGCAAAGTTTTGTTTCATATAAGATTGTTTTGGTAACAAGACTTGATCAACCTTGTTAACAAAAGGATTTTAATGAACAAAATAATGTTACCACTATGGTTATACTTGCTTTCTTTTTTCCTTTCTCCTTCCTAGTCTTTGCTTTAGCTTTAGTCTTGCTAGTTGTTTGCTTGTTTGAGTTTCTTAGAACTTCTGTAGTTTGGATTTTGGTTTGCTTTTGCTTCTTCTGAAAAAACTGTTTCTACGAGAAAATCAATTTTCATACCCTGAAAACTGGCCAAAAATAAAGTTTCTCGAAAAATCCTAGAAAATTCATAAATTTTCCCTCGAAGAAAGGGGCAGAGTGGCACCCGAGGTGACCCAGGGGGCGACCCCAGGCCACCAGACCCCTGGTAGGCGCGGCCTACCTAGGGTGGTGCCTAGGGGGGTCTGGCACACCAGGGCCCCTCTAGGCTGCCTCCTCAAGGCCACCTTCTTTCTCTCTCCCGAAAAACACCAGAAAACTTGCTCAAGCTCGAGTTCTTGTTGTTCTTGCTCACGATTTTAGATCTCCTTGTTTAGCCCATCTCAAGTGCTGATTTTTGGAGGGATTGTTCCTTGGTATGTGCCTCCTCCACTTGTCTAATTAGATTTGTGATTGGTAGATTGTATCTTGAGTATTTTGCTGCTATAGTTGACAGGTTGTTTGAGCTTGCATGCTTGTTCTTTGCTTAGAAACTTTGTTTTGATGCATGTGTAGTCCTCTAGCAAGTTCCTATAGTAGTTACTCATCATTTATCAACTTAGAAATCACTTGGTTTGATGGTTGTCTAAAAATTTCAGCAAGGAAGATGAGTGCTTATCCACTGAATCAATATGACTTGATGGTGCATGAGCCAATGAAGGTTCATCGTGAGGAGGAAGTTTTCCCTTCCATATATCCATGCCATGAATTTATGAGAGTTGCGGGGATCCTCCAAGATTTCCAAACTATGGTTACAAATGCAGGGTTAGAACAGTTTGTTGAAGGTGAACCAATCCAATATATCAAGCTAACCATGGTTGTTGTGCAGGACATCCGGTTCACTTGGTCTACTTCTAATCCCATGGTCCATTACAAAATATATAATATACCTGTCGACCTGCCTTTTGCTGATTTCTATGCAGCAATTAGAGTACCTCAGTGGGGATCCTGTGAGAAGATCAAGGAGAGGCCCAAGTCACTTATTGACCTATACACTGAGATTTGCCAAGGTTTCTACTTCTCAAAGGAAAGTGGTAAATTCGGAACATTCAGCTCCCAGCTATTAGATACTTTGCCTATTTCATTACCAAGTGTGTTCTTGCTAGAAAGACTGCTAGAAAGTTGTCTTATTTTGATCTAGCTTTTATTGCAGCTGATCTGAATAGGATTAGTTCTTATAGTTTGGGTGCTTTGATAGATCATCGTCTCACCACCAACCGTGAGAAGGGTGGAATTTGTGGAGGTCTCATTGCTTCTAGGTTGCTAGCTTTCCATGGTTTAGAGCCTCATTATTCAGATTTTCAGTTCCCATAGAGAGGCTTGATATCGAATCCATGATTCAGCATGGTTTTGTTTCCTTGTGGGCTAACATGAGAATTTTACCGTATGAATTATCGTTTGCCTAATAGGGTAGGAGAAAGGGTAGGATTGAGAAAATAGTTTATTTGCATGCACCTGTTTTGTTTAACTTTGATAACAGGCAAGGATGGTCGCTTACGGAGGAGGAGGTTGACACTTATGTGGGGGAACTCTCCCAGCAAGAGGAGAATGTTGAAGAGGATGCCGAAGACAATTCGGTTTAGCCCTCCAACTTGGGAGAGTCTTCTGTAGGGTTTCGTAGCATGGAAAACAAAAATTTTCTATCGCATACAAACAAACAAGCCAAGATCTATCTACTAGATTGTAGCAACGAGTCGATGGAATAACTTACCCTCGAAGATTCCAAAGCGTTTAACGAGAGCGGATTCTCGTGGGTGATGTAGTCGTACTCTTCCCGATCTCAAGATCGTGTAGACGATCCTTCCGGCGCTGCGTTCCGGCAGCGCTCCCGCAGTCGGTCACACGTTCGGTACTCGACGAAGACCTTCCTCTCCCTTGTTCCAGCAGGCAGCGGAGGTTGTAGCACTCTCCTCGCGATTCCGGCAGCACAACGGCGTGGTGCCGGAAGTAGAGGGGAGATCCCGCAGGGCTTCGCCTTAAGCCGGAGTGAGTATGGTGGAGTATGAGAGAGAAATATTAGTGGTCTAGGGTTTATACACACCAATTAGAAGGCTCTAAACCGAAGGCTAGGGCAATTAGAAGCTCTAAACCAAAACGGCTCTAAACCGGAGATTAGAGGATAGGAACTTGTGTGTCTAGAGGAGGAGGCCCTGCCCCTCCTCTTATAGGTGGGAGGGCGGCCAAGGGGAGGGAGTCCCTCCCCAAGTCGGCCTTGGGTGGCGCGCCGGCTTGGAGAGGAGACTCCTCCCCCAAGTCGGTTTCAACCACCTCTTGCTTGTTTCCCACAGTTTCCTGTTTTAGCCGTTTGACTTTCAAACTGGCCATTTGACTTTTCTATTTTTAGGATTCAATTTAATCCTTTATTTGGAACAGCAAGAACACTTAGTACATGATGCAATCATTCCAATATGTAATGACACATTCATGTACCCCTCCCCCTTCCCGGAGTGCCGGACATTCCGGAACCTTCTAGAACATTCCCGATGAAAACACCGGAATCATTTCCGAACTCCGAAACGGGACTTTCCTTATATGAATCTTATTCTCCATACCATTCCGGATCACCTCGTGATATCCCGATCCCATCCGAGACTCCGAACAACATTCGGTCTCTTTCTCATAATACCATAACTACTCAAAACAACGTCGAATCCTTAAGTGTGTCTCCCTACGGTTCGTGAATTATGCAGACATGATCGAGACACTTCTCCGAACAATAACCAATAGAGGAATCTGGAAATTCATATGGCTCCCACATATTTCTACGATTACTTTGCGATCGAATGAACCACTTACATACGATACCAATTTCCCTTTGTCTCACGATAGTTTACTTATCCGAGGTTATGATCGTCGGTATCTCTGCATACCTAGTTCAACCTCGTTACTGATAAGTACTCTTTTCTCGTTCCCGTGATATGTGATCCCTTGTGAGCCAGTCACATGCTTGCAAGCTAATTGGATGACATTTTGCTGAGAGGGCCCAGAGAATATCTATCCGTCATATGGATGGACAAATCCCACTCTTGATCCATGTGTCTCAACCAATACTTTCTGAATACTCAATGCCACCTTTATAGCCACCCAGTTACGGTGTGGTGTTTGATGTCATCAAAGCATCCATCCGGTAATGGTGATAGGCATGATCTCATGGTCGAAGGAATTAGGTTACTATGTATCAGAAAGCATATAGCAATTGAACTATTGAAATGACTTGATCTTTATGCTATGCTTATCTATAGGAGTATGTCCACCATATCATTCTCCTAACGATATGATCTTGTTGTTGATAACATCTCAATGTTCATGATTGGGAAACCACAATCATTAATCAACCAACAAGCTAGTGAAGTATAGAGGCTATACTAGGGACTTCAAATTAAGTTTACAAATCACACAAGTATCAATGTTTCCTTGTTAATACTATTATAGCATGAATGTAAACATTTATCATAAACACAAAGATATAATAATAACTACATTTATTATTGCCTCTAGGGCATATCTCCAACAGTCTCCCACTTGCACTAGAGTCATCTAATCTAGATTACATGGTAATATACCGAACACCCATGGCAGTTTGGTGTTGGTCATGTTTTGCCCTCGGGAGAGGTTTAGTCAACGGATCCGCCACATTCAGATCTGTGTCTACTTTGCAAATCTTTATATCCCCATCCTGGATATGTTCTCGAATAGCGTGAAAACGTAGCTTGATGTGCTTCAGCTTCTTGTGTGACCTTGGTTCTTGCGCATTGGCTATGGCGCCCATGTTATCACAGTAGATAGACATTGGGTCCAGCGCACTAGGAACCACACCCAGCTCTGTAATGAACTCTTTCATCCATATCGCTTCTTGTGAAGCCTCCGAAGCAGCCATGTATTCCGATTCAGTTGAAGATCTCGCCACAACGCTTTGCTTTGCACTCCTCTAGCTAATTGCTGCACCATTCAAAATAAATATGTATCCAGATTGTGATTTAGAATCATCCGGATCGGTGTTCCAACTAGCATCGGTGTAACCATTAACAACGAGTTGTTCATCACCTCCATAAGAAAGAACCATATCCTTAGTTCTTCTCAAGTACTTAAGGATGTTTTTGACCGCTGTCCAATGATCCACTCCTGGATCACTTTGATATCTGCTAGTTAAACTAACAGCATATGCAATGTCGGGTCTAGTACATAGCATGGCATACATTAGAGATCCTATGGCTGAGGCATAGGGAGTCTTACTCATCCTTTCTCTATCTCCTGCCGATGTCGGACTTTGAGTTTTACTCAAGATCAAATTGGGCAACATGGGCAAGAACCCTTTCTTGCTTTCTTCCATTCCAAACCTCTTTAGAACTTTGTCCAAATATGTACTCTGTGACAATGATATTTGGCGTTTCGATCTATCTCTATAAATCTTTATGCCTAATATGTAAGCTGCTTCGCCAAGATCCTTCATTGAAAAACTATTATTCAAATATTCTTTGACACTATTAAGAAGGTCTACATCATTCCCAATCAACAATATGTCATCCACATATAGTATTAAGAATGCTACAGAGCTCCCACTCACTTTCTTGTAAATACAAGCTTCTCCATAAGTTTGTATAAAACCAAAACTTTTGATCACCTTATCAAAACGTTGATTCCAACTTCGGGATGCTTGCTTCAATCCATAGATGGACCGTTGAAGTTTGCATACCTTGTTAGCATCTTTAGGATCGACAAAAACTTTGGGTTGCATCATATACAACTCTTCATCAATATCTCCATTGAGGAATGCTGTTTTGACATCCATCTGCCATATCTCATAATCATAATATGCAGCGATTGCTAACATAATCCTCACAGACTTTAGCTTCGCTACCGGTGAGAAAGTCTCATCGTAGTCAACTCCTTGAATTTGTCGAAACCCTTTTGCGACAAGTCGAGCTTTATAGACAGTAACATTACCATCAGCATCTGTTTTCTTCTTGAAAATCCATTTGTTCTCGACAGCCTTCCGGCCATCTGGTAAGTCCACCAAAGTCCATACTTGGTTTTCGTACATGGATCCAATCTCGGATTTCATGGCTTCTTGCCATTTATTGGAATCTGGGCTCATCATCTCTTCCTCATATGTCTCGGGGTCATCGGTGTTATCCACCAACATGACACTCATAACGGGATCATACCAATCTGGAGTGGTACGGGTTCTCGTTGACCTCCGAGGCTCTGTAGCAACTTCAACCGAAGTTTCATGATCACCATCATTAGCTTCCTCTCTTATTGGTGCAGGCACCACAGGAACTTCTTCCGGTGCTGCTGTAGGGGTTCGTAGCATGGAAAACAAAAAAATTCTATCGCATAATAACAAACAAGCCAAGATCTATCTACTAGATTGTAGCAACGAGTCGATGGAATAACTTACCCTCGAAGATTCCAAAGTGTTTAACGAGAGCGGATTCTCGTGGGTGATGTAGTCGTACTCTTCCCGATCTCAAGATCGTGTAGACGATCCTTCCGGCGCTGCGTTCCGGCAGCGCTCCCGCAGTCGGTCACACGTTCGGTACTCGACGAAGACCTTCCTCTCCCTTGTTCCAGCAGGCAGCGGAGGTTGTAGCACTCTCCTCGCGATTCCGGCAGCACAACGGCGTGGTACCGGAAGTAGAGGGGAGATCCCGCAGGGCTTCGCCTTAAGCCGGAGCGAGTATGGTGGAGTATGAGAGAGGGCTATTAGTGGTCTAGAGATTAGACACACCAATTAGAAGGCTCTAAACCGCAGGCTAAAGCAATTAGAAGCTCTAAACCAAAACGGCTCTAAACCGGAGATTAGAGGTAGAAACTTGTGTGTCTAGAGGAGGAGGCCCTGCCCCTCCTTTTATGGGTGGGAGGCGCGGCCAAGGGGAGGGGAGTCCCTCCCCAAGTCGGCCTTGGTTGGCGCGCCGGCTTGGGGAGGAGACTCCTCCCCCAAGTCGGTTCCCAACTCCTCTTGCTTGTTTCCCACAGTTTCTTGTTTTAGCCGTTTGACTTTCAAACTGGACATTTGACTTTTCTGTTTTAGGATTCAATTTAATCCTTTATTTGGAACAGAAAGAACACTTAGTACATGATGCAATCATTCCAATATGTAATGACACATTCATGTACCCCTCCCCCCTCCCGGAGTGCCGGACATTTCGGAACCTTCTAGAACATTCACCGGAATCATTTCCGAACTCCGAAACGGGACTTTCCTTATATGAATCTTATTCTCCGGACCATTCTGGATCACCTCGTGATATCCCGGATCCCATCCGAGACTCCGAACAACATTCGGTCTCTTTCTCATAATACCATAACTACTCAAAACAACGTTGAATCCTTAAGTGTGTCTCCCTACGGTTCGTGAATTATGCGGACATGATCGAGACACTTCTCCGAACAATAACCAATAGAGGAATCTGGATATTCATATGGCTCCCACATATTTCTACGATTACTTTGCGATCGAATGAACCACTTACATACGATACCAATTTCCCTTTGTCTCACGATATGTTACTTATCCGAGGTTATGATCGTCGGTATCTCTGCATACCTAGTTCAACCTCGTTACTGATAAGTACTCTTTTCTTGTTCCCGTGATATGTGATCCCTTGTGAGCCAGTCACATGCTTGCAAGCTAATTGGATGACATTTCACCGAGAGGGCCCAGAGAATATCTATCCGTCATATGGATGGACAAATCCCACTCTTGATCCATGTGTCTCAACCAATACTTTCCGAACACTCAATGCCACCTTTATAGCCACCCAGTTACGGTGTGGTGTTTGATGTCATCAAAGCATCCATCCGGTAAAGGTGATATGCATGATCTCATGGTCGAAGGAATTAGGTTACTATGTATCAGAAAGCATATAGCAATTAAACTATTGAAATGACTTGATCTTTATGCTACGCTTATCTATAGGAGTATGTCCACCATATCATTCTCCTAATGATATGATCTTGTTGTTGATAACATCTCAATGTTCATGATAGGGAAACCACAATCATTTATCAACCAACAAGCTAGTGAAGTATAGAGGCTATACTAGGGACTTCAAATTAAGTTTACAAATCACACAAGTATTAATGTTTCCTTATTAATACTATTATAGCATGAATGTAAACATTTATCATAAACACAAAGATATAATAATAACTACATTTATTATTGCCTCTAGGGCATATCTCCAACAGTCTCCCACTTGCACTAGAGTCATCTAATCTAGATTACATGGTAATATACCGAACACCCATGGCAGTTTGGTGTTGGTCATGTTTTGCCCTCGGGAGAGGATTAGTCAACGGATCCGCCACATTCAGATCTGTGTGTACTTTGCAAATCTTTATATCCCCATCCTGGATATGTTCTCGAATAGCGTGAAAACGTAGCTTGATATGCTTCAGCTTCTTGTGTGACCTTGGTTCTTGCACATTGGCTATGGCGCCCATGTTATCACAGTAGATAGACATTGGGTCCAGCGCACTAGGAACCACACCCAGCTCTGTAATGAACTCTTTCATCCATATCGCTTTTTGAGAAGCCTCCGAAGCAGCCATGTATTCCGATTCAGTTGAAGATCTCGCCACAACGCTTTGCTTTGCACTCCTCCAGCTAACTGCTGCACCATTCAAAATAAATACGTATCCAGATTGTGATTTAGAATCATCCGGATCGGTGTTCCAACTAGCATCGGTGTAACCATTAACAACGAGCTGTTCATCACCTCCATAAGAAAGAACCATATCCTTAGTTCTTCTCAAGTACTTAAGGATGTTTTTGACCGCTGTCCAATGATCCATTCCTGGATCACTTTGATATCTGCTAGTTAGACTAACAGCATATGCGATGTCGGGTCTAGTACATAGCATGGCATACATTAGAGATCCTATGGCTGATGCATAGGGAGTCTTACTCATCCTTTCTCTATCTTCTGCCGATGTCGGACTTTGAGTTTTACTCAAGGTCGTATTGGGCAACATGGGCAAGAACCCTTTCTTGCTTTCTTCCATTCCAAACCTCTTTAGAACTTTGTCCAAATATGTACTCTGTGACAATGATATTTGGCGTTTCGATCTATCTCTATAAATCTTTATGCCTAATATGTAAGCTGCTTCGCCAAGATCCTTCATTGAAAAACTATTATTCAAATATTCTTTGACACTATTAAGAAGGTCTACATCATTCCCAATCAATAATATGTGATCCACATATAGTATTAAGAATGCTACAGAGCTCCCACTCACTTTCTTGTAAATACAAGCTTCTCCATAAGTTTTTATAAAACCAAAACTTTTGATTACCTTATCAAAACGTTGATTCCAACTTCGGGATGCTTGCTTCAATCCATAGATGGACTGTTGAAGTTTGCATACCTTGTTAGCATCTTTAGGATCGACAAAACCTTTGGGTTGCATCATATACAACTCTTCATCAATATCTCCATTGAGGAATGCTGTTTTGACATCCATCTGCCATATCTCATAATCATAATATGCAGCGATTGCTAACATAATCCTCACAGACTTTAGCTTCGCTACCGGTGAGAAAGTCTCATCGTAGTCAACTCCTTGAATTTGTCGAAACCCTTTTGCGACAAGTCGAGCTTTATAGATAGTAACATTACCATCAGCATCTGTTTTCTTCTTGAAAATCCATTTGTTCTCGACAGCCTTTCGGCCATCCGGTAAGTCCACCAAAGTCCATACTTGGTTTTCGTACATGGATCCAATCTCGGATTTCATGGCTTCTTGCCATTTATTGGAATCTGGGCTCATCATCGCTTCCTCATATGTCTCGGGGTCATCGGTGTTGTCCACCAACATGACACTCATAACGGGATCATACCAATCTGGAGTGGTACGAGTTCTCGTTGACCTCCGAGGCTCTGTAGCAACTTCAACCGAAGTTTCATGATCACCATCATTAGCTCCCTCTCTAATTGGTGCAGGCACCACAGGAACTTCTTCCGGTGCTGCGCTACTCGCAATTTCGAGAGAAGGTTCGACAACCTCGTCAAGTTCTACTTTCCTTCCAGTCACTTCTTTCGAGAGAAATTCCTTCTCTAGAAAGGATCCATTCTTGGCAACGAAGATTTTGCCTTCGGATCTATGATAGAAGGTATACCCAATAGTTTCCTTCGGGTATCCTATGAAGACGCATTTTTCCGCTTTGGGTTCAAGCTTGTCCGGCTGTAACTTCTTTACATAGGCTTCGCATCCCCAAACTTTAAGGAACGACAATTTAGGTTTCTTCCCAAACCATAATTCATACGGTGTCGTTTCAACGGATTTAGATGGTGCCCTATTTAAAGTGAATGCGGCTGTTTCTAATGCATAACCCCAAAATGATAGCGGTAAATCTGTAAGTGACATCATAGAACGAACCATATCTAAGAGAGTTCGATTACGACGTTCGGACACACCATTACGCTGTGGTGTTCCCGGCGGTGTCAATTGTGAAAGTATTCCGCATTTCTTCAAATGCTCGCCAAACTCGTAACTTAGATATTCACCTCCACGATCAGAACGTAGAAATTTAATCTTCTTGTTACGTTGATTCTCTACCTCACTTTGAAACTCCTTAAACTTCTCGAAAGTTTCGGACTTATGTTTCATGAAATAGATATACCCATATCTACTCAAGTCATCCGTGAAGGTAAGAACATAACGATAACCACCGCGCGATGCTACACTCATTGGACCACACACATCGGTATGTATGATTTCCAATAAGTCCGTAGCTCGCTCCATCATACCAGAAAATGGAGTCTTAGTCATTTTTCCCATCAGACATGCTTCGCATCTTTCAAGTGATTCAAAATCAAGTGATTCAAGAAGTCCATCGGAATGGAGTTTCTTCATACGCTTCACTCCAATGTGACCAAGACGACAGTGCCACATATAGGTCGAATTATCGCTTGATTTCAAACGTTTAGCCTCAATGTTGTTGATATGTGTATTTCCACTATCGAGATTCAATAAGAATAGACCATCTATCAAAAGTGCATGTGCGTAAAACATATTACTCATATAAATCGAACAACCATTATTCTCGGACTTAAATAAGTAACCGTCTCGCAATAAACAAGATCCCGATATAATGTTCATGCTCAACGCAGGCACCAAATAACAATTATTTAAGTATAAAACTAATCCCGATGGTAGATGAAGGGGTAGCGTGCCGACCGCGATCACATCAACCTTTGATCCGTTTCCCACGCGCATCGTCACCTCGTTCTTCGCTAGCTTCCGTTTATTCTGCAACACCTGTTTCGAGTTACAAATATGAGCAACCGAACCAGTATCAAATACCCAGGCACTACTACGAGTACTAGTGAGATACACATCAATAACATGTATATCAGATATACCTTTCTTCTTGATGTTGCCGTTCTTCAAATCCGCCAAGTACTTTGGGCAATTCCGCTTCCAGTGACCTTCTCCCTTGCAGTAAAAACACTCAGTATCAGGCTTAGGTCCAGCCTTGGTCTTCTTCGCCGGCGTGGTAACTTTCTTACCACCCTTCTTGAAGTGTCCCTTTTGCTTAGACTTGCCTTTCTTGAATTTGGTGGTCTTATTGACCAACAACACTTGGTGCTCTTTCTTAATCTCCACTTCTGCAGATTTCAACATGGCAAAGAGTTCTGGCAACGTCTTGTTCATGTTCTGCATGTTGTAGTTCATCACAAAGTTCTTGTAACTTGGTGGTAGTGATTGGAGGACACGGTAAATCCCCAAAGCATTAGGAATCACAATACCCAAGCTTTGAAGTTTGTTTGCGTGCCCAGACATCTTAAGCACATGCTCACTGACGGAGCTGCCCTCTTCCATCTTGCAGTTAAAGAACTTTTCAGAAGCCTCATAACTTTCAATTGCCGCATGAGTCTCAAAAATCAATTTGAGATCCTCGACAATATCATATGGGTCTGAATCCTCAAACCTTTTCTGAAGCTCCGATTCCAAACCATACAAGATAGCACACTGAACTATGGAGTACTGATTCTTCTGAGCGAGGTAAACATTCTTTACTTCATCGGGAGCATCATCTGCAGGTGGGTCACCCAGCGGTGCATCCAGCACATAGGTCAAATTACCAGCTGTGAGGACAATCCTCAAATTGCGGAACCAATCCGCGAAGTTGCTTCCATTGTTTTTCAACTTTTCTTTCTCTAGGAACGCATTAAAATTGATGGTAGGGGCTGCCATTGATCTACAACATATTTGCAATAGTTTAGACTAAGTTTATGACAAATTGAGTTCAAATTAATAATGAAATTAAACTAGTTGAACTCCCACTCAAAACAATATCCCTCACATTGTTTTAGTGATCACACGAACCAAATCCACCATATCAACACCGATCATCACGAGAGTTGACATAGTTTCAATGGCGAACAATCGACATGTTCATCATATCTACTATATGATTCATGCTTTACCTTTCGGTGATCCGTGTTCCGAGACCATGTCTGTACATGCTAGGCTCGTCAAGATCAAACCTTAGTTTCCGCATGAGCAAATCTGGCTTGCTCACGTTGTATACACTTGCAGAATCTAACACACCCGATCATCACGTGGTGCTTCGAAACAACAAGCTTTAGCAACGGTGCTAACTAAGGGTGAACACTTTATGACTTGAAATTGATGTGCATGAGGGATCATCTTATAATGCTACCGTCGTCTACTAAGCAATACAAGATGCATAAAGGATTAACATCACATGCAATTCAATATATATGTGATATGATATGGCCTTTCTTCTTTGTGCTTCCGATCTCCATCTTCAAGCACGAACATGATCTCCATCATCACCGGCATTGCATCAAGGTCAATGACGCTTCTCCATGGTTGTCGTCCACCGGCTTCAACTATTACAACTACTTTGAATAGACACGCGGGTCTTAACATAAATTAAAGACAACCATATGGCTCCTGCCGGTTGCCAACTTACAATAAGGAACATTGCATACATCAAATATAATCACAATCATGGCCATATCACATCACTGCACACCCCTGCAAAACAAAGTTAGACGCCTCTACTTTCTTTGCATATTTTACGTGGTTTGGGGCTTTCAATAAGTGTCGTTCTAACTTACGAACATGAACCACAACATTGATACTAGTATTGTTAATCACCCGTTGTAAATTGGATCTTAACTATGCTAGGAGAAACAGGCACCCGCAAAGCCACTTATGCAATACAAGTTGCATGTCAAGCGTGGAGCAAGTCTCATGAACGATGTCATGTAAGGTTAGCCCGGGCCGCTTCATCCCAACATACCGCAAGATGCAAAGTACACAAGAAGCAATCAACAATAAAAGCATCAACGCCCACAATGACCATTGTGTTCTACTCGTGCAACAGATCTACATATAGACACGGCTCTGATACCACTGTAGGGGTTCGTAGCATGGAAAACAAAAAAATTCTATCGCATACAAACAAACAAGCCAAGATCTATCTACTAGATTGTAGCAACGAGTCGATGGAATAACTTACCCTCGAAGATTCCAAAGTGTTTAACGAGAGCGGATTCTCGTGGGTGATGTAGTCGTACTCTTCCCGATCTCAAGATCGTGTAGACGATCCTTCCGGCGCTGCGTTCCGGCAGCGCTCCCGCAGTCGGTCACACGTTCGGTACTCGACGAATACCTTCCTCTCCCTTGTTCCAGCAGGCAGCGGAGGTTGTAGCACTCTCCTCGCGATTCCGGCAGCACAACGGCGTGGTACCGGAAGTAGAGGGGAGATCCCGCAGGGCTTCGCCTTAAGCCGGAGCGAGTATGGTGGAGTATGAGAGAGGGCTATTAGTGGTCTAGAGATTAGACACACCAATTAGAAGGCTCTAAACCGCAGGCTAAAGCAATTAGAAGCTCTAAACCAAAACGGCTCTAAACCGGAGATTAGAGGTAGAAACTTGTGTGTCTAGAGGAGGAGGCCCTGCCCCTCCTTTTATGGGTGGGAGGCGCGGCCAAGGGGAGGGGAGTCCCTCCCCAAGTCGGCCTTGGTTGGCGCGCCGGCTTGGGGAGGAGACTCCTCCCCCAAGTCGGTTCCCAACTCCTCTTGCTTGTTTCCCACAGTTTCTTGTTTTAGCCGTTTGACTTTCAAACTGGACATTTGACTTTTCTGTTTTAGGATTCAATTTAATCCTTTATTTGGAACAACAAGAACACTTAGTACATGATGCAATCATTCCAATATGTAATGACACATTCATGTACCCCTCCCCCCTCCCGGAGTGCCGGACATTCCGGAACCTTCTAGAACATTCACCGGAATCATTTCCGAACTCCGAAACGGGACTTTCCTTATATGAATCTTATTCTCCGGACCATTCCGGATCACCTCGTGATATCCCGGATCCCATCCGATACTCCGAACAACATTCGGTCTCTTTCTCATAATACCATAACTACTCAAAACAACGTCGAATCCTTAAGTGTGTCTCCCTACGGTTCGTGAATTATGCGGACATGATCGAGACACTTCTCCGAACAATAACCAATAGAGGAATCTGGAAATTCATATGGCTCCCACATATTTCTACGATTACTTTGTGATCGAATGAACCACTTACATACGATACCAATTTCCCTTTGTCTCACGATATGTTACTTATCCGAGGTTATGATCGTCGGTATCTCTGCATACCTAGTTCAACCTCGTTACTGATAAGTACTCTTTTCTCGTTCCCGTGATATGTGATTCCTTGTGAGCCAGTCACATGCTTGCCAGCTAATTGGATGACATTTCACCGAGAGGGCCCAGAGAATATCTATCCGTCATATGGATGGACAAATCCCACTCTTGATCCATGTGTCTCAACCAATACTTTCCGAACACTCAATGCCACCTTTATAGCCACCCAGTTACGGTGTGGTGTTTGATGTCATCAAAGCATCCATCCGGTAAAGGTGATATGCATGATCTCATGGTCGAAGGAATTAGGTTACTATGTATCAGAAAGCATATAGCAATTGAACTATTGAAATGACTTGATCTTTATGCTACGCTTATCTATAGGAGTATGTCCACCATATCATTCTCCTAATGATATGATCTTGTTGTTGATAACATCTCAATGTTCATGATAGGGAAACCACAATCATTTATCAACCAACAAGCTAGTGAAGTATAGAGGCTATACTAGGGACTTCAAATTAAGTTTACAAATCACACAAGTATTAATGTTTCCTTGTTAATACTATTATAGCATGAATGTAAACATTTATCATAAACACAAAGATATAATAATAACTACATTTATTATTGCCTCTAGGGCATATCTCCAATAGCTGCGCTACTCGCAATTTCGAGAGAAGGTTCGACAACCTCGTCGAGTTCTACTTTCCTTCCAGTCACTTCTTTCGAGAGAAATTCCTTCTCTAGAAAGGATCCATTCTTGGCAACGAAGATTTTGCCTTCGGATCTATGATAGAAGGTATACCCAATAGTTTCCTTCGGGTATCCTATGAAGACGCATTTTTCCGCTTTGGGTTCAAGCTTGTCCGACTGTAACTTCTTTACATAGGCTTCGCATCCCCAAATTTTAAGGAACGACAATTTAGGTTTCTTCCCAAACCATAATTCATACGGTGTCGTTTCAACGGATTTAGATGGTGCCCTATTTAAAGTGAATGCGGCTGTTTCTAATGCATAACCCCAAAATGATAGCGGTAAATCTGTAAGTGACATCATAGAACGAACCATATCTAAGAGAGTTCGATTACGATGTTCGGACACACCATTACGCTGTGGTGTTCCCGGCGGTGTCAATTGTGAAAGTATTCCGCATTTCTTCAAATGCTCGCCAAACTCGTAACTTAGATATTCACCTCCACGATCAGAACGTAGAAATTTAATCTTCTTGTTACGTTGATTCTCTACCTCACTTTGAAACTCCTTAAACTTCTCGAAAGTTTCGGACTTATGTTTCATGAAATAGATATACCCATATCTACTCAAGTCATCCGTGAAGGTAAGAACATAACGATAACCACCGCGTGATGCTACACTCATTGGACCACACACATCGGTATGTATGATTTCCAATAAGTCCGTAGCTCGCTCCATCATACCAGAAAATGGAGTCTTAGTCATTTTTCCCATCAGACATGCTTCGCATCTTTCAAGTGATTCAAAATCAAGTGATTCAAGAAGTCCATCGGAATGGAGTTTCTTCATACGCTTCACTCCAATGTGACCAAGACGACAGTGCCACATATAGGTCGAATTATCGCTTGATTTCAAACGTTTAGCCTCAATGTTGTTGATATGTGTATTTCCACTATCGAGATTCAATAAGAATAGACCATCTATCAAAGGTGCATGTGCGTAAAACATATTACTCATATAAATCGAACAACCATTATTCTCGGACTTAAACAAGTAACCGTCTCGCAATAAACAAGATCCCGATATAATGTTCATGCTCAACGCAGGCACCAAATAACAATTATTTAAGTATAAAACTAATCCCGATGGTAGATGAAGGGGTAGCGTGCCGACCGCGATCACATCAACCTTTGATCCGTTTCCCACGCGCATCGTCACCTCGTTCTTCGCTAGCTTCCGTTTATTCTGCAGCACCTGTTTCGAGTTACAAATATGAGCAACCGAACCAGTATCAAATACCCAGGCACTACTACGAGTACTAGTGAGATACACATCAATAACATGTATATCAGATATACCTTTCTTATTGATGTTGCCGTTCTTCAGATCCGCCAAGTACTTTGGGCAATTCCGCTTCCAGTGACCTTCTCCCTTGCAGTAAAAGCACTCAGTATCAGGCTTAGGTCCAGCCTTGGTCTTCTTCGCCGGCGTGGTAACTTTCTTACCACCCTTCTTGAAGTGTCCCTTTTGCTTAGACTTGCCTTTCTTGAATTTGGTGGTCTTATTAACCAACAACACTTGGTGCTCTTTCTTGATCTCCACTTCTGCAGATTTCAACATGGCAAAGAGTTCTGGTAACGTCTTGTTCATGTTCTGCATGTTGTAGTTCATCACAAAGTTCTTGTAACTTGGTGGTAGTGATTGGAGGACACGGTAAATCCCCAAAGCATTAGGAATCACTATACCCAAGCTTTGAAGTTTGTTTGCGTGCCCAGACATCTTAAGCACATGCTCACTGACGGAGCTGCCCTCTTCCATCTTGCAGTTAAAGAACTTTTCAGAAGCCTCATAGCTTTCAATTGCCGCATGAGTCTCAAAAATCAATTTGAGATCCTCGACAATATCATATGGGTCTGAATCCTCAAACCTTTTCTGAAGCTCCGATTCCAAACCATACAAGATAGCACACTGAACTATGGAGTACTGATTCTTCCGAGCGAGGTAAACATTCTTTACTTCATCGGGAGCATCATCTGCAGGTGGGTCACCCAGCGGTGCATCCAGCACATAGGTCAAATTACCAGCTGTGAGGACAATCCTCAAATTGCGGAACCAATCCGCGAAGTTGCTTCCATTGTTTTTCAACTTTTCTTTCTCTAGGAACGCATTAAAATTGATGGTAGGGGCTGCCATTGATCTACAACATATTTGCAATAGTTTAGACTAAGTTTATGACAAATTGAGTTCAAATTAATTAATGTAATTAAACTAGGTGAACTCCCACTCAAAACAACATCCCTCACATTGTTTTAGTGATCACACGAACCAAATCCACCATATCAACACCGATCATCATGAGAGTTGACATAGTTTCAATGGCGAACAATCGACATGTTCATCATATCTACTATATGATTCATGCTTTACCTTTCGGTGATCCGTGTTCCGAGGCCATGTCTGTACATGCTAGGCTCGTCAAGATCAAACCTTAGTTTCCGCATGAGCAAATCTGGCTTGCTCACGTTGTATACACTTGCAGAATCTAACACATCCGATCATCACGTGGTGCTTCGAAACAACAAGCTTTAGCAACGGTGCTAACCAAGGGTGAACACTTTATGATTTGAAATTCATGTGCATGAGGGATCATCTTATAATGCTACCGTCGTCTACTAAGCAATACAAGATGCATAAAGGATTAACATCACATGCAATTCAATATATATATGTGATATGATATGGCCTTTTCTTCTTCGTGCTTCCGATCTCTATCTTCAACCACGAACATGATCTCCATCATCACCGGCATAGCATCAAGGTCAATGACGCTTCTCCATGGTTGTCATCCACCGGCTTCAACTATTACAACTACTTTGAATAGACACGCGGGTCTTAACATAAATTAAAGACAACCATATGGCTCCTGCCGGTTGCCAACTTACAATAAGGAACATTGCATACATCAAATATAATCACAATCATGGCCATATCACATCACTGCACACCCCTGCAAAACAAAGTTAGACGCCTCTACTTTCTTTGCATATTTTACGTGGTTTGGGGCTTCCAATAAGTGTCGTTCTAACTTACGAACATGAACCACAACATTGATACTAGTATTGTTAATCACCCGTTGTAAATTGGATCTTAACTATGCTAGGAGAAACAGGCACCCGCAAAGCCACTTATGCAATACAAGTTGCATGTCAAGCGTGGAGCAAGTCTCATGAACGATGTCATGTAAGGTTAGCCCGGGCCGCTTCATCCCAACATACCGCAAGATGCAAAGTACACAAGAAGCAATCGACAATAAAAGCATCAATGCCCACAATGACTATTGTGTTCTACTCGTGCAACAGATCTACATATAGACACGGCTCTGATACCACTGTAGGGTTCCGTAGCATGGAAAACAAAAATTTTCTATCGCATACAAACAAACAAGCCAAGATCTATCTACTAGATTGTAGCAACGAGTCGATGGAATAACTTACCCTCGAAGATTCCAAAGCGTTTAACGAGAGCGGATTCTCGTGGGTGATGTAGTCGTACTCTTCCCGATCTCAAGATCGTGTAGACGATCCTTCCGGCGCTGCGTTCCGGCAGCGCTCCCGCAGTCGGTCACATGTTCGGTACTCGACGAAGACCTTCCTCTCCCTTGTTCTAGCAGGCAGCGGAGGTTGTAGCACTCTCCTCGCGATTCCGGCAGCACAACGGCGTGGTACCGGAAGTAGAGGGGAGATCACGCAGGGCTTCGCCTTAAGCCGGAGCGAGTATGGTGGAGTATGAGAGAGAACTATTAGTGGTCTAGGGTTTAGACACACCAATTAGAAGGCTCTAAACCGAAGGCTAGGGCAATTAGAAGCTCTAAACCAAAACGGCTCTAAACCGGAGATTAGAGGATAGGAACTTGTGTGTCTAGAGGAGGAGGCCCTGCCCCTCCTCTTATAGGTGGGAGGGCGGCCAAGGGGAGGGAGTCCCTCCCCAAGTCGGCCTTGGGTGGCGCGCCGGCTTGGAGAGGAGACTCCTCCCCCAAGTCGGTTTCAACCACCTCTTGCTTGTTTCCCACAGTTTCCTGTTTTAGCCATTTGACTTTCAAACTGGCCATTTGACTTTTCTGTTTTAGGATTCAATTTAATCCTTTATTGGGAACAGCAAGAACACTTAGTAAATGATGCAATCATTCCAATATGTAATGACACATTCATGTACCCCTCCCCCTTCCCGGAGTGCCGGACATTCCGGAACCTTCTAGAACATTCCCGATGAAAACACCGGAATCATTTCCGAACTCCGAAACGGGACTTTCCTTATATGAATCTTATTCTCCGGACCATTCCGGATCACCTCGTGATATCCCGGATCCCATCCGAGACTCCGAACAACATTCGGTCTCTTTCTCATAATACCATAACTACTCAAAACAACGTCGAATCCTTAAGTGTGTCTCCCTACGGTTCGTGAATTATGCAGACATGATCGAGACACTTCTCCGAACAATAACCAATAGAGGAATCTGGAAATTCATATGGCTCCCACATATTTCTACGATTACTTTGCGATCGAATGAACCACTTACATACGATACCAATTTCCCTTTGTCTCACGATAGTTTACTTATCCGAGGTTATGATCGTCGGTATCTCTGCATACCTAGTTCAACCTCGTTATTGATAAGTACTCTTTTCTCGTTCCCGTGATATGTGATCCCTTGTGAGCCAGTCACATGCTTGCAAGCTAATTGGATGACATTTCACCGAGAGGGCCCAGAGAATATCTATCCGTCATATGGATGGACAAATCCCACTCTTGATCCATGTGTCTCAACCAATACTTTCTGAATACTCAATGCCACCTTTATAGCCACCCAGTTACGGTGTGGTGTTTGATGTCATCAAAGCATCCATCCGGTAATGGTGATAGGCATGATCACATGGTCGAAGGAATTAGGTTACTATGTATCAGAAAGCATATAGCAATTGAACTATTGAAATGACTTGATCTTTATGCTATGCTTATCTATAGGAGTATGTCCACCATATCATTCTCCTAACGATATGATCTTGTTGTTGATAACATCTCAATGTTCATGATTGGGAAACCACAATCATTAATCAACCAACAAGCTAGTGAAGTATAGAGGTTATACTAGGGACTTCAAATTAAGTTTACAAATCACACAAGTATCAATGTTTCCTTGTTAATACTATTATAGCATGAATGTAAACATTTATCATAAACACAAAGATATAATAATAACTACATTTATTATTGCCTCTAGGGCATATCTCCAACATCTTCATATCAGCAGCCCTCATTTGATTAGGGTGCGTCTTCTTCTTCATCGCAGGTGCCTGACTATGATCATTTCTATGATGACCCACCAGCATGGGGGTACTATCCGCGTTATTGATCCCCACTTAGGCCAAAAGCCTAAGCTTGGGGGGAGGTATACCGACGTCACACTCATATATATATATATATATATATATATATATAAACACAGGCATAGCTGCGCATAGTCTATCCACCGTTGATTCTCTCTCCTTTTGATATAGGGAGCACATGTTTCCTGAACCAAAACGTTAGATTCTCATTTGATGAGTAGTAACGCCGTTACTTCACGAAAACCGAGAAAACAAAGCTTATCTGATTTCAGGAGTTTTTGAGTCAAATCCTAATGTACTACAGAAGCAGACCCCTAACCCAAATAAGCCTTATTTTCGTTTTGGAACCCTAACCCAAATAAGCCTTATTCCTTTTAGGTAGCTATATTCCTTTTTTAGTCAAACCTTATTTCGTGTTGTAACCCTAACCCAAATAAGCCTTAGATAAGCCTTATTCCTTTTAGGTAGCTATTGCATGCAGAACTTAACATTTTTTCACTTTATGTATTGTTTTACGTGCTGCTGGTCAAGCCTCACTTATTTATTCTCTCTTTTATAGAGTAGCATAGTACCATGTGGCGGGAAAACACAAAAACTTTCACCCAGATGCCGCGCGAGAAGTAGCTCTCTCCCGCCAAAAATATAAGACACTAAATCACTTAGATGAAAAGTTAGGGTTTGCATACTACCACAAACTTTCACTAGGGTTTGCATAGTACGAAGCGTTTTGCATGCACCTGCTCCCCTGTGTTTAGCAATGCCTAGATACTTTAGATGCTACTTTCACTAGGGTTTGCATAGCACGAAACGTTTGCATGCAGAACTCATTTTAAGCCTTGTTCACTTTAACTTTTTATTTTAGATGCTAAAAGTTTCTTTGCCAAACAGCGAGCTAAAAAATTAGGGTTTGCTCGAGCCCCTAGGCATTGCATGCATGTACACAGTCGGTGTGGTGCAACCGCCGTTAGAAACCGTTAGTCCTTCCAAGAGCTAGTCACTACCATCTAAACTAGCATTGCATGTGATCTCTTTATCCAACAGACCTAAGCCTATGCATAGCTACGCCTGTGTTTAGCAAATCCGCGTCGATATATATATATATATCATGTTCGGTCGGTTCTTTGTCTATCCATTGTTTCGCTTTCTTTTTGGTTTTTGTTGTTTCTTTATAAAAACCCAAAAATACCAAAAATATTTTCGTTGTTTCTCTTGGTTTGTTTCTTTGCTTTGGTTTGCCTTAAAAGAAAAATCCAAAAAAAATTGTTTTGCTTTAGTTTGCTTTGTTTTTGTTTGGTTTTTCTTTGGTTGCTTGTTTCTAAAAAAATCGAAAACACCAAAAAAAATTGTTGTTCTTCTCTGGTTTTGTGAGTTCTTTGCAGGGTTCAACCGTCCTTAGTGGATTTTGGTTTCATGTTAATTATTCTAGTCACACAAGTGAAGGGCAATAATGAAGATTAAGACAACTCGAGGTGTGGTAAGAGGCCGGTAACGAACTCTATTTGTTTCATTCTTGTACATATACTCTTTATAGTGAGCATGCTTAGCCTGTTTGTCTAAGGTGTATGTCAGTATGGATACTTAGTAGTTCTTGATTGTATATGATTAGCTCCAGCTTGCTAATAGTTTGTAGCATGTCATATGAATGTTTGCTTGCATTGTTTTATTCATACTATGGTATGATATTGTGGTATCCTCCTTTCACTGTTCATGTGAATCGACTTGGCACATGCTCATGCATGCATATGACTAATCAATAGTCAGTAAGCCTCGATGACTTATTTTGCCTCAGAGTTCTTGTATCACTTTCATGCCATAGTTAGTCATGTTTTGTTGCAAGTATGATTATGACAGCTATTGCTCTCTCGTTTGTCACTCCCTCTCTATTGCTAGCCTTCACTTGCACTGAGTACGTTCTCTACCTGTGTTTCCAACTTCCCAAAACCAATATTGCCAGCTGTGTCCACCATACCTACCTATTAGCATTATTTGCTACTTCCGTGCATATTCCATATGTCATGTTTCTTCCAAAATAAAATGTTTGTCTGTTTTGAGAAAGTTAGTTAGTAAAGCTCTCACGAACTTGATGGCACACTTTATCCTTTGTGCTTAATAATCTTGAACCATTGTGACCTGTCCATGAAAGTTATATGCTTGCTAATTATATGCTGGGAGTCAGCAAAACTGTGCTATCTGGGGAACGCTTTCAACACCTTTTGGATATCTCATCCAGTTGATTCCTTGCTCTTTTGTTTACGGATGTCGACGATGTGAAATAAAAGGGTAAGTTGTTAGTTCATGGAGTTTATACATTGTGTTAGAGAAACGCCTGGGCCGCTAGCCTAAGCCATGCTTAATCATGGTGGAAACTTGCAGCATCACTATAGTGAGCATCTATGAAGTGTCCTCAATAAAAAGCTATGCATATGGTAAATAAAAAGATTGCTGAGATGCTCATTATCTGCTTGCCTTGTCATTTTGGTTATGAGAAGGATCCTGTACCATGTGCAAGGGGTACCCTGTTGGCGGTTCTCGATGATATGCATGTATTTACAATGACAAGAACTTTCAGGTGACCAAAGTTGAGTACCATGCGGAGCGAGCCTCGTACTCAAGAGACTTGGGATTTCCAGTTTATGGTCTGTCAAGCATATGATTCAGAGTGGACCTCACTTTCACCTTAACCACATGAAGATGCCTATGATAGGGGCAATGAGAGCTCAAAGCTAATGAGTACCTTCCTTTCAGCATTTGGAAGCCTTTCGAACCTTCACAAAATCGTTTTCACAACTTTGTTGAGTCACCACTTATTCTATGAGCACCTTCTTGAGAGCATAGTTGTCATTCTTGTGTTTGTTCCAAAACTTGGTTAATTATGTCATGATTTTGATGCTTGTATCTCTGATATCTTTATTTCTAGTCTTCATGTGAACTTCAGAGGTGCCTTGGCATTTATATTATGCTCTTCAAACAAAGTCAAGCGAGATACCACTCTATCACACCTTATTATGAGCATTGCAATGTTTCTGTTTCACGCTACTTATTATTATTGTGTTGGTTTCTCTTCATAGCTTGCAATGACTATTGAGTAGACTTAGTTGCATGCTCTTTATTATGAATTGTCTAAGCATCTACTCCTGTGCTGAGAATATTTACATCATATGAAGCAATGTGTTTGTGAAAGTTCTTTTATCGCACTTAGTTTTCAACTGAATTGCTTGAGGACAAGCAATAAGCTAAGCTTGGGGGGAGTTGATACGTCCAAAACGTATCTACTTTCTCGAACACTTTGCTATTGTTTCTTCTCTAAACTTGTGTGATTTGGATACAACTAACACGGACTGACGCTGTTTTCAGCAGAATTACCTTGGTGTCTTGTTTTTTGTGTAGAAAATGAACTACCAGGAAAAATCCCGGCAAATATGCCAAAAATTATATTGCACCAAAAGATCCACGAAGCCAGAAGAAGAGACGGAGGGGAGGCCTGGGGGGCCTAGACCCACCCTAGGCGCGGGCCACCACTGGCCGCACCTAGAGGGGGTGTAGCCTCCCCAGGCACCTCCTCGGCCTCCCTCTGCACCTATAAGTTGCCTTTCGACCTAAAAACCGAGGGGGGTTCGATAGTTTTTCAGAAAAAGTTCCGCTATGCCACCGCCACCAGAAACCAAGATTCGGTTCCAGAAACTCCGTTCTGGCACCCTGCCGGGACGGGGAATTTGGAGAGGATCATCGTCATCACCAACGCATCTCCATCAACCACCAATGTTTCCCTCATCCATGAGTGAGTAATCCCCTGTTGTAGGCTTGGGGATGGTAGGGATTGGATGAGTTCTATCATGTAATCGAATAAGATTGTTAGGGCATAGTGCCTAGTTTCTCTTGTGCTATTTGACTTTGTTGCAACTTGTTGTGCTTAATGCTTGTCACTAGGGCCCGAGTGCCATGATCTCAGATCTGAACTTATTATTGAATCATTATGATAGTATTGTTTGTGATCTTATCTGCAAGTTGTGTACACATATCATTGTCCGGATCCAAAGGCCCCAAAGTGACAATTGTTGGAGATATGCCCTAGAGGTAATAATAAATGTAGTTATTATTATATATCTTTGTGTTTATGATAAATGTTTACATTCATGCTATAATAGTATTAACAAGGAAACCATTAATACTTGTGTGATTTGTAAACTTAATTTGAAGTCCCTAGTATGGCCTCTATACTTCACTAGCTTGTTGGTTGATTGATGATGTGGTTTCTTTGTCATGAACATTGAGATGTTATCAACAACAAGATCATATCGTTAGGAGAATGATATGGTGGACATACTCCTATAGACAAGCGTAGCATAAAGATCAAGTCATTTCAATAGTTCAATTGCTATATGCTTTCTGATACATAGTTACCTAATTCCTTCGACCATGAGATCATGCATATTGCCTTTACTGGATGGATGCTTTGATGTCATCAAACACCACACCGTAACAGGGTGGCTATAAAAGTGGCATTGGGTGTTCGGAAAGTATTGGTTGAAACACATGGATCAAGAGTGGGATTTGTCCATCCACATGACGGATAGATATTCTCTGGGCCCTCTCGGTGAAATGTCATCCAATTAGCTTGCAAGCATGTGACTTGGTCACAAGGGATCACATATCACGGGAACGAGAAAAGAGTACTTATCAGTAACGAGGTTGAACTAGGTATGCAGAGATACCGACGATCATGACCTCGGATAAGTAACATATCGTGAGACAAAGGGAAATTGGTATCGTATGTAAGTGGTTCATTCGATCGCAAAGTAATCGTAGAAATATGTGGGAGCCATATGAATTTCCAGATTCCTCTATTGGTTATTGTTCGGAGAAGTGTCTCGATCATGTCCGCATAATTCACGAACCGTAGGGAGACACACTTAAGGATTCGACGTTGTTTGAGTAGTTATGGTATTATGAGAAAGAGACCGAATGTTGTTCGGAGTCTCGGATGGGATCCGGGATATCACGAGGTGATCCGGAATGGTCCGGAGAATAAGATTCATATAAGGAAAGTCCCATTTCGGAGTTGGGGAATGGTTCCGGTGTTTTCATCGGGAACATTCTAGAAGGTCCCGGAATGTCCGGCACTCCGGGGGGGAAGGGGTACATGAATGTGTCATTGCAAGTTGGAATGATTGCATCATGTACTAGGTGTTCTCGCTGTCCAAAATAAAGGGTTTATTTAATTCCTAAATTGGAAAAGTCAAACGGCTAATTTGAAAGTCAAACTGCCAATTTTGGGAAGTGGGAAAAGAGGAGGATTGGTGGAGGCCGAATTGGGGGAGGACTCCTCCCTTGGCCGGCGCCCCACCAAGCCGACTTGGGGAGGGACTCTCCTCCCCATGGCGCAGCCAGCCCTCCCACCTATATAAGGAGGGGCAGGGCTCCCCTCCTAGTACATACAAGTTCCTATCCTCTAAACTAGAAACTAGACCTAGACCCCGGTTTAGAGCTGTTTCGGTTTAGAGCCTTCTAATTGGTTTAGAGCCCTCTAATTGGTGTGTCTAATTACTAGACCACTAATAGCCTCTCTCATAAGCTCCACCATACTCGCACCGGCTTAAGGCGAAGCCCTGCGGGATCTCCCCTCTACCTTCGGTACCACGCCGTTGTGCTGCCGGAATCGCGAGGAGAGTGCTACAACCTCCGCTGCCTGCTGGAACAAGGGAGAGGAAGGTCTTCGTCGAGTACCGAACGTGTGACCGACTGCGGGAGCGCTGCGGGAACGCGGCGCCGGAAGGATCGTCTACGCGATCTTGAGATCGGAAAGAGTACGACTACATCACCCACGAGAATCTGCTCTCGTTAAACACTTTGGAATCTTCGAGGGTGAGTTATTCCATCGACTCGTTGCTACAATCTAGTAGATAGATCTTGGCTTGTTTGTTTGTATGCGATAGAAAATTTTTGTTTTCCATGCTACGAACCCCTACAGTGGTATCAGAGCCGTGTCTATATGTAGATCTGTTGCACGAGTAGAACACAATGGTCATTGTGGGCGTTGATGCTTTTATTGTAGATTGCCTTTTGTGTACTTTGCATCTTGCGGTATGTTGGGATGAAGCGGCCCGGGCTAACCTTACATGACATCGTTCATGAGACTTGCTCCACGCTTGACATGCAACTCGTTTTGCATAAGTGGCTTTGCGGGTGCCTGTTTCTCCTAGCATAGTAAAGATCCAATTTACAACGGGTGATCAACAATGCTAGTATCAATGTTGTGGTTCTTGTTCGTAAGTTAGAACGACACTTATGGAAAGCCCCAAACCACGTAAAATATGCAAAGAAAGTAGAAGCGTCTAACTTTGTTTTGCAGGGGTGTGCAGTGATGTGATATGGCCATGATTGTGATTATATTTGATGTATGCAATGATCCTTATTGTAAGTTGGCAACCGGCAGGAGCCATATGGTTGTCTTTAATTTCTGTTAAGGCCTGCGTGTCTATTCAAAATAGTTGTAATAGTTGAAGTTGGCGGACGACAACCATGAAGAAGCGTCATTGACCTTGATGCTATGCCGGTGATGATGGAGATCATGTTCGTGCTTGAAGATGGAGATCGGAAGCACAAAGAAGAAAGGCCATATCATATCACATATTATGAATTGCATGTGATGTTAATCCTTTATGCATCTTGTATTGCTTAGTAGACGACGGTAGCATTATAAGATGATCCCTCATGCACATAAATTTCAAGTTCTAAAAGTGTTCACCCTTAGTATGCACCGTTGCCAAAGCTTGCTGCTTCGAAGCACCACGTGATGATCGGGTGTCTTTGATTCCGCGGGTGACTACAACGTAAGCAAGCCAGATTTGCTTATGCGGAAGCTAAGGTTTGATCTTGACGAGCCTAGCATGTACAGACATGGCCTCAGGAACACGGATCGCCGAAAGGCAAAGCATGAATCATATAGTAGATATGATGAACATGATGATTGTTCGCCATTAAAACTATATCAGCTCTCGTGATGATCGGTGTTGATGTAGTGGATTTGGTTCGTGTGATCACTAAAACAATGTGAGGGATGTTGTTTTGAGTGGGAGTTCACCTAGTTTAATTTCATTAATTAATTTGAACTCAATTTGTCATAAACTTAGTCTAAACTATTGCAAATATGTTGTAGATCAATGGCAGCCCCTACCATCAATTTTAATGCGTTCCTAGAGAAAGAAAAGTTGAAAAACAATGGAAGCAACTTCGCGGATTGGTTCCGCAATTTGAGGATTGTCCTCACAGCTGGTAATTTGACCTATGTGCTGGATGCACCGCTAGGTGACCCACCTGCAGCTGATGCTACCGATGAAGTAAAGAATGTTTTCCTCGCTCGGAAGAATCAGTACTCCATAGTTCAGTGTGCTATCTTGTATGGTTTAGAATCGGAGCTTCAGAAAAGGTTTGAAGAGTCAGATCCATATGATATTGTCGAGGATCTCAAATTAATCTTTGAGACTCATGCGGCAATTGAAAGTTATGAAGCTTCTGAAAAGTTCTTTAACTGCAAGATGGAAGAGGGTAGCTCCGTCAGTGAGCATGTGCTTAAAATGTCTGGGCACGCAAATAAACTTCAAAGTTTGGGTATAGTGATTCCTAATACTTTGGGAGTTTACCGCATCCTCCAATCACTACCACCAAGTTACAAGAACTTTGTGATGAACTACAACATGCAGAACATGAACAAAGAGTTGCCAGAACTATTTGCTATGTTAAAATCTGCAGAAGTGGAGATCAAAAAAGAGCACCAAGTGTTGATGGTCAATAAGACCACCAAATTCAAGAAAGGCAAGTCTAAGCAGAAGGGACACTTCAAGAAGGGTGGTAAGAAAGTTACCACGCCGACGAAGAGGACCAACGCTGGACCCAAGCCTGATACTGAGTGCTTTTACTGCAAGGGAGAAGGTCACTGGAAGCGGAATTGCCCAAGGTACTTGGCGGATTTGAAGAACGGCAACATCAAGAAGAAAGGTATATCTGATATACATGTTATTGATGTGTATCTCACTAGTACTCGTAGTAGTGCCTGGGTATTTGATACTGGTTCGGTTGCTCATATTTGTAACTCGAAACAGGAGCTGCAGAATAAACGGAAGCTAGTGAAGAACGAGGTGACGATGCGCGTGGGAAACGGATCAAAGGTTGATGTGATCGCGGTCGGCACACTACCTCTTCATCTACCATCGGGATTAGTTTTATACTTAAATAATTGTTATTTGGTGCCTGCGTTGAGCATGAACATTATATCGGGATCTTGTTTATTGCGAGACGGTTACTTGTTTAAATC
This sequence comes from Avena sativa, assembly GCA_916181665.1. NCBI lineage: Eukaryota > Viridiplantae > Streptophyta > Magnoliopsida > Poales > Poaceae > Avena > Avena sativa. Next base: position 357,202,236 of record OV702284.1, on the reverse strand, counting down.
CGAGAATAATGGTTGTTCGATTTATATGAGTAATATGTTTTATGCACATGCACCTTTGATAGATGGTCTATTCATATTGAATCTCGATAGTAGAAATACACATATTAATAACATTGAGGCTAAACGTTTGAAATCAAGCGATAATTTGACCTATATGTGGCACTGTCGTCTTGGTCACATTGGAGTGAAGCGTATGAAGAAACTCCATTCCGATGGACTTCTTGAATCACTTGATTTTGAATCACTTGAAAGATGCGAAGCATGTCTGATGGGTAAAATGACTAAGACTCCATTTTCTGGTATGATGGAGCGAGCTACAGACTTATTGGAAATCATACATACCGATGTGTGTGGTCCAATGAGTGTAGCATCGCGCAGTGGTTATCGTTATGTTCTTACCTTCACGGATGACTTGAGTAGATATGGGTATATCTATTTTATGAAACATAAGTCCGAAACTTTCGAGAAGTTTAAGGAGTTTCAAAGTGAGGTAGAGAATCAACGTAACAAGAAGATTAAATTTCTACGATCTGATCGTGGAGGTGAATATCTAAGTTACGAGTTTGGCGAGCATTTGAAGAAATGTGGAATACTTTCGCAGTTGACACCGCCGGGAACACCACAGCGTAATGGTGTGTCTGAACGTCGTAATCGAACTCTCTTAGATATGGTTCGTTCTATGATGTCACTTACAGATTTGCCACTATCATTTTGGGGTTATGCATTAGAAACAGCCGCATTCACTTTAAATAGGGCACCGTCTAAATCCGTTGAAACGACACCGTATGAATTATGGTTTGGGAAGAAACCTAAATTGTCGTTCCTTAAAGTTTGGGGATGCGAAGCCTATGTAAAGAAGTTACAGCCGGACAAGCTTGAACCCAAAGCGGAAAAATGCGTCTTCATAGGATACCCGAAGGAAACTGTTGGGTATACCTTCTATCATAGATCCGAAGGCAAAATCTTCGTTGCTAAGAATGGATCCTTTCTAGAGAAGGAATTTCTCTCGAAAGAAGTGACTGGAAGGAAAGTAGAACTCGACGAGGTTGTCGAACCTTCTCTCGAAATTGCGAGTAGCGCAGCACCGGAAGAAGTTCCTGTGGTGCCTGCACCAATAAGAGAGGAAGCTAATGATGGTGATCATGAAACTTCGGTTGAAGTTACTACAGAGCCTCGGAGGTCAACGAGAACTCGTACCACTCCAGATTGGTATGATTCCGTTATGAATGTCATGTTGGTGGACAACACCGATAACCCCGAGACATATGAGGAAGCGATGATGAGCCCAGATTCCAATAAATGGCAAGAAGCCATGAAATCCGAGATTGGATCCATGTACGAAAACCAAGTATGGACTTTGGTGGTCTTACCGGATGGCCGGAAGGCTGTCGAGAACAAATGGATTTTCAAGAAGAAAACAGATGCTGATGGTAATGTTACTGTCTATAAAGCTCGACTTGTCGCAAAAGGGTTTCGACAAATTCAAGGAGTTGACTACGATGAGACTTTCTCACCGGTAGCGAAGCTAAAGTCTGTGAGGATTATGTTAGCAATCGCTGCATATTATGATTATGAGATATGGCAGATGGATGTCAAAACAGCATTCCTCAATGGAGACATTGATGAAGAGTTGTATATGATACAACCCAAAGGTTTTGTCGATCCTAAAGATGCTAACAAGGTATGCAAGCTTCAACGGTCCATCTATGGATTGAAGCAAGCATCCCGAAGTTGGAATCAACGTTTTGATAAGGTAATCAAAAGTTTTGGTTTTATACAAACTTATGGAGAAGCTTGTATTTACAAGAAAGTGAGTGGGAGCTCTGTAGCATTCTTAATACTGTATGTGGATGACATATTGTTGATTGGGAATGATGTAGACCTTCTTAATAGTGTCAAGGAATATTTGAATAATAGTTTTTCAATGAAGGATCTTGGCGAAGCAGCTTACATATTAGGCATAAAGATTTATAGAGATAGATCGAAACGCCAAATATCATTGTCACAAAGTACATATTTGGACAAAGTTCTAAAGAGGTTTGGAATGGAAGATAGCAAGAAAGGGTTCTTGCCCATGTTGCCCAATACGACCTTGAGTAAAACTCAAAGTCCGACATCGGCAGAAGATAGAGAAAAGATGAGTAAGACTCCCTATGCCTCAGCCATAGGATCTCTAATGTATGCCATGCTATGTACTAGACCCGACATCGCATATGCTGTTAGTCTAACTAGCAGATATCAAAGTGATCCAGGAGTGGATCATTGGACAGCGGTCAAAAACATCCTTAAGTACTTGAGAAGAACTAAGGATATGGTTCTTTCTTATGGAGGTGATGAACAGCTCGTTGTTAATGGTTACACCGATGCTAGTTGGAACACCGATCCGGATGATTCTAAATCACAATCTGGATACGTATTTATTTTGAATGGTGCAGCAGTTAGCTGGAGGAGTGCAAAGCAAAGCGTTGTGGCAAGATCTTCAACTGAATCGGAATACATGGCTGCTTCGGAGGCTTCACAAGAAGCGATATGGATGAAAGAGTTCATTACAGAGCTGGGTGTGGTTCCAAGTGCGCTGGACCCAATGTCTATCTACTGTGATAACATGGGCGCCATAGCCAATGCGCAAGAACCAAGGTCACACAAGAAGCTGAAGCATATCAAGCTGCGTTTCCACGCTATTCGAGAACATATCCAGGATGGGGATATAAAGATTTGCAAAGTACACACAGATCTGAATGTGGCGGATCCGTTGACTAAACCTCTCCCGAGGGCAAAACATGACCAACACCAAACTGCCATGGGTGTTCGGTATATTACCATGTAATCTAGATTAGATGACTCTAGTGCAAGTGGGAGACTGTTGGAGATATGCCCTAGAGGTAATAATAAATGTAGTTATTATTATATATCTTTGTGTTTATGATAAATGTTTACATTCATGCTATAATAGTATTAACAAGGAAACCATTAATACTTGTGTGATTTGTAAACTTAATTTGAAGTCCCTAGTATGGCCTCTATACTTCACTAGCTTGTTGGTTGATTGATGATGTGGTTTCTTTGTCATGAACATTGAGATGTTATCAACAACAAGATCATATCGTTAGGAGAATGATATGGTGGACATACTCCTATAGACAAGCGTAGCATAAAGATCAAGTCATTTCAATAGTTCAATTGCTATATGCTTTCTGATACATAGTTACCTAATTCCTTCGACCATGAGATCATGCATATTGCCTTTACTGGATGGATGCTTTGATGTCATCAAACACCACACCGTAACAGGGTGGCTATAAAAGTGGCATTGGGTGTTCGGAAAGTATTGGTTGAAACACATGGATCAAGAGTGGGATTTGTCCATCCACATGACGGATAGATATTCTCTGGGCCCTCTCGGTGAAATGTCATCCAATTAGCTTGCAAGCATGTGACTTGGTCACAAGGGATCACATATCACGGGAACGAGAAAAGAGTACTTATCAGTAACGAGGTTGAACTAGGTATGCAGAGATACCGACGATCATGACCTCGGATAAGTAACATATCGTGAGACAAAGGGAAATTGGTATCGTATGTAAGTGGTTCATTCGATCGCAAAGTAATCGTAGAAATATGTGGGAGCCATATGAATTTCCAGATTCCTCTATTGGTTATTGTTCGGAGAAGTGTCTCGATCATGTCCGCATAATTCACGAACCGTAGGGAGACACACTTAAGGATTCGACGTTGTTTGAGTAGTTATGGTATTATGAGAAAGAGACCGAATGTTGTTCGGAGTCTCGGATGGGATCCGGGATATCACGAGGTGATCCGGAATGGTCCGGAGAATAAGATTCATATAAGGAAAGTCCCATTTCGGAGTTGGGGAATGGTTCCGGTGTTTTCATCGGGAACATTCTAGAAGGTCCCGGAATGTCCGGCACTCCGGGGGGGAAGGGGTACATGAATGTGTCATTGCAAGTTGGAATGATTGCATCATGTACTAGGTGTTCTCGCTGTCCAAAATAAAGGGTTTATTTAATTCCTAAATTGGAAAAGTCAAACGGCTAATTTGAAAGTCAAACTGCCAATTTTGGGAAGTGGGAAAAGAGGAGGATTGGTGGAGGCCGAATTGGGGGAGGACTCCTCCCTTGGCCGGCGCCCCACCAAGCCGACTTGGGGAGGGACTCTCCTCCCCATGGCGCAGCCAGCCCTCCCACCTATATAAGGAGGGGCAGGGCTCCCCTCCTAGTACATACAAGTTCCTATCCTCTAAACTAGAAACTAGACCTAGACCCCGGTTTAGAGCTGTTTCGGTTTAGAGCCTTCTAATTGGTTTAGAGCCCTCTAATTGGTGTGTCTAATTACTAGACCACTAATAGCCTCTCTCATAAGCTCCACCATACTCGCACCGGCTTAAGGCGAAGCCCTGCGGGATCTCCCCTCTACCTTCGGTACCACGCCGTTGTGCTGCCGGAATCGCGAGGAGAGTGCTACAACCTCCGCTGCCTGCTGGAACAAGGGAGAGGAAGGTCTTCGTCGAGTACCGAACGTGTGACCGACTGCGGGAGCGCTGCGGGAACGCGGCGCCGGAAGGATCGTCTACGCGATCTTGAGATCGGAAAGAGTACGACTACATCACCCACGAGAATCTGCTCTCGTTAAACACTTTGGAATCTTCGAGGGTGAGTTATTCCATCGACTCGTTGCTACAATCTAGTAGATAGATCTTGGCTTGTTTGTTTGTATGCGATAGAAAATTTTTGTTTTCCATGCTACGAACCCCTACAACAATAATTGGGACAACCGGAGGGGATGGCTGTGGTGTGAGGATCACATGTGTTAATGCTTTGCTCCGGTGCTCTATTAAAAGGAGCACCTTAATTTCCAGTAGTTCCCTAGAGGCTCCGCTGCCACGGGCTGGCTGGACAGAAGATGTTGTGCAAGTTCTCATTGCGAGCACGTATGACTATATTTGGAGCACATGCCTAGGATTGTTTAGTACTTGGATGCTTGTTATTATTTATCTGCAATACCCTAGATCTTGAAGTTATATGTTTAGACTCGTCCATGCAATGCCCGTCCATCCATCCCTATGTCTACCGCACTTGAATCCTACTGTTACCATTACTGTTACTATTACTCCTGTTGCTGTTGCTTTGCTTTGCTGTTGCTACTGATAAATTTCTGTGAGCAAGAACTATTTCCAAGTGCATCTGAACTGACAACTCAGTTGTTAAGGCTTGCAAGTATTCTTTGGCTCCCCTTGTGTCGAATCAATAAATTGGGTAATACTACCCGCGAAGACTGTTCCGATCCCCTACACTTGTGGGTCATCAATACCTGCACAACACAAAGTCAAGACTTTGTCCCAACAAATCAGTGAGGTTGTCAAGCTCACCGGTTTGCTGTAACAAAGGATTAAACGTATGGTGGGGAAGGTAATGGTGGTTTGCAGCAAGTAAACAAGTAACAGTGGAAGATGTATCAATGGTAAAGATTGGACCGGGGTCCATAGTTCACTAGAGGTGCTCTCCTTAGATAAACAACATGGCATGAAGGGTAAACAAATTACAGTAGGGCAATTGACAGGAACTGAGCAAGGCATAACAATGATCCTATGAGTTTTGATTGGGCAATACAACAAGATACATAGACCGCCATCCAACTGCATCTATGACTAGAAGTCCACCTTCAGGTTATCATCCGAACCCCCTCTAGTATTAAGTTGCAAGCAACAGACAACTGCTTTAAGCAAAGTGTGTAAGGTAAATAGTCCACATGTTCCATGAACAAGAGACCTTGTTTTCTCCCTAGTAGCAACAACACATCTACAACCGAAGAGATTTCTGTCACTTCCCTTGGAAACTAGAGGCATGAATCCACTATCGAGCATAAATACCCCCTCTTGGAGTCACTAGCAACTACTTGGCCAAGATAGCTACTAACAACGGAGAGCATGCAAGATCACAAACAATAGACATGATAGAATCATAAAGACAAAACCATTAATGAAACCAACATAATAATCTCAATATCCATCGGATCCCCGCAAACACAACATGCATGATTACAAATAGATTAGATCTTGATCATGAACGGAGCTCACAAGATCTATACATGAAAGCACAAGGAGGAGATACAACCATCTAGCTACTACATGGACCCATAGTCCAAGGTGGAACTACTCACACATCATACCGGAGAGAAGGCCTCCGGGATGATCTCCCCTCCAGCAGGGTGCCAGGAAGAACTTTAGATCCCCTGATCTAGGGATGATGGTGGCGGCGGCTACAGAAGGTTTCGTAGAATATTGATCGGGTACTTAGGGTTTTTGCATCGGGAGCTTCTTATAGGCGAAGGGGGAGGCCGAGGAGGCGGCCATGGGACCCACCCCCTGCCTAGGCGTGGCACAGGGCCCACCTGCGCCTAGGGGGGTCTGGCCGCCCTGGTTCGCGTCTCCGTCTCGTCTTCTAGATACTTGTCCCCCACGGAAAGTTATTGACTTTGGCTTTTGTCCCGTCCAATTTCGAGAATATTGATTTTCTGCCTTTCTGGAACCAAAAACAGAAGAAAATAGGCCACTGGCACTGTGGCAACTTGTTAATAGGTTAGTTCTAGAAAAGATATAAAAACATCTCAAAGTGTAGACAAAGCAAACACTGAAAAACGCAAGGCTTTCTCAAGGTGAAACTCATTTACACAAAACTAACAATTCAAGGCTTAGTCCATTAACAGCTGTTGATGAGCGTAGTCTAGTCTCTAGGTGAAAGTTCAACTTAACAGTCTCCACTGAAAAACGCTGGTATATTAAAACAGTGATTTGGAACAGAATAATGTGACGTGCCAATGAGACTTTGTGGGGGATTGTTGGAATTTGAGGTATATTTGCTTGTTGAGCTTTTAGCCCATAACAAATACAAATTCTGAAATTATTTTTGACCCATTATTGTGACAACTCATGTGTGTGCTAGTGGAGCTAAAGTTTAGTCCCACATTGCTAATGAAAGGGGAGTTGGACCACCTTATATAGTAGAGTGTTGCACCACTCACTAAGGTGTGAGAAAAAAAGAAGCCCTCACACACTCCTTCTCCGACGCCGCCCACCTCGTCATGACAGGCGCGCGCTGCGGGTTGCGGGAATTTCGCCGAGCCGAGCTTTATTTTGCTATTTGGGAAAATTAATTATGTATTAATTATGAGTCATTAACGGACGCGTTAATCAACCAGCCGTTTCCACATCTTGGATAGTGGGCTTGTGCCTACTTGGTAGTGGGCTGCTGCCTACGTCCTACCCGACCCGCACTATATAAACAGGCAGACACGAACCCTAGCGGTCACCGGCAATTAGATTACGTCTTCCTACTCGCGCATCGCTCATCTCTCTGTGCTGCCCTCTGCTACTCCATCCCGCCGGCTACGTGCACTCTCGTCCGGGAGAGCAGGCCTCCGGACCCCGTCTCTCTGATCCTGCACCAGGAGAGAGGCGATAAGGTTTTTGGGGAGCGTCTAGGCGCGATTGCTCGAGTTCTTATCCGTCCTATATGTCCGGCTTCCTCGACTCCATCGCCATGTCGGACGAAGCCGCTAAGAAGGCCGCTGATGTCGTTTCTGCTGATGCCGCCGGTGGCGGATCTACTCATGTTGTGCCGCTGGTCATGCATCGACGAACTTGTACGTGTTATTTGCCTTCATAACATTTCTTACGTTGATTACTAGTATTGCGGTATACGTAGATGTGATTGGTTTTCACTTGCCTATATGGTACATATCTACTATGCTTATGCTATTTAATCTTGAAAAATGTTCTGTCATAATTTATACTTGGATTAAATTAATGCGAAAACTGCTAATTATTTTAACATGTTTTTTAAATTTTGGAAAAATCTATATATTAAATAGTGTCTAGATTCATTCAAATTTTGACAAATTTAAGACATCTATTTTGAGACAAAAAAAAAAGTATGTTACATAGCATACTCAGGTTCACTTGAACAGAAGCACGGGCCTCTGTGATGCCTACTCACAGACCGGACAGCTGAAAGTGGTTCAATTGGAAAACGATCCGTCTGCTGATGTCTAGTTTACCTAGTACTGTTTTTGCCGGTCAAGACAAAATATGAATCTAGTTTATCTAGTACTGTTTTTGCCGGTCAAGACAAAATATGACCTTGCTGCCTTCGATTTGCTATTCCTTAAGCTATCATACAGTGTCGTCTGCCTATGAACTTAAAGACAGGTTAACTATGTTATCTGTACTGATCTAATTTGCTATATAGTTATGCTATATATTTTAACTTCTGTAATCCTGCTATGTCATTCAATGTTCATACGCCTTGAAGGCGGGCAAGCGCTCCTACCTAGTATATCTAGGTAACCCCGCGGCAACCTCTACACATTATACTTGTAAACTAAAGTTATGCCAGATTGAGCCAGCGAATTTCCAAATTTTATTTAGGGTCTCCTGACAAAAAATCAAAATTTTGGGACATTAGGAGCCACGACAATATCTTGCATCTGGGTGACACCCATCGGGTTTGGGGCCAGGTCTAGCCCCATACCCGCCCTATATAACTTGGCTGGTCTAATTTTTTAGCAGACCCGTGACCTGGCCAGGTTCGAGGCCCCGACGCGTACCCGGCAGCACGCGAGGGCAAGGGTAGGTGGTGACGCGGCGTTCGTGCGTCGCGGTGTGGGTCAGGTGCGTGAGTGGTTGCGCCGGGTGAGGGTGGTGTCACATGAATGTGTTGGTCCTGGTGTGCGCGCGCATGAGTTTGTGTTGGTCTCGAAGCATGCGCGTAGGTGCCACAGCTGCGACAATGCACAAATCGGGAGGTGGGGCGTGTCTGCGGGCACGGCTCCGGTCCCCCATACCCGCTTCATATAATTTGATGGGTCTAATTTTTTGCATGATCCGTCCCATTTAAGGCGGGTACCCGTTGGTTTTGCGGGTTTCGGGCCCCACTGCCACCCTAATCTTGCATGGCCATCCAAAACGCAGTACTCCATCTATATTGAAATATATGTCAGAAATTTGTTTAAATTTAGACGTATCCAAATTTAGTTTAGATGTACTCAAATTTAGACAAATTTTTAATATCTATTTTGATCCAGGGAGTATTTAGTTGTTGTTTTGCAAATTCGCTTATCCATCTTGAAACATTGTAGCAATTACAAGTAAGAAGTCGTGTAGACGCAACACATTTATGAAAAACGTGCATGCACGGTCGCTAGTGGTCGATGTGTGTACACATATTGGACGGGGATATGTTATAACCAAAATGTAGTCGTTGCAGGAAAATAAAATCGATTTAACCGCGTTAGAAACTGTCCCCAACGTTCCCCTCCAGCATTAAATCCACGCTCGAATTTACCTTCTCGTTCTCATTCAATTTCAAGTGGATCATGGGGTACTCTGACAGGCATCCCATGCGGAATTTAAAACACACATTTATTTTGCCCACCACATTTCAATCCTCACCCTTCACCCTACACGGCTACTCCACCACTCACTGACACACTGACCAGCGTTACCATGGCCCCATCTTCAGGGACACACAAAATTGGAACGCATCGGTGACTCCAAAGTCTCAACCCCGCAGCCAGGCAAGGTCGCTGTCGCCACTCCCTGCCCCCGGATCCCACCACCGGTTTCGTGCCGCGATTGCTCACATCACACCACGGTTGCTTCCCTTCTTCCCCCCTCCGGACTCGCGTACCCTACAGAGCAATTTCGGGTACCATCCAGGGGCGGGACGGTCATTTTATCTGCCCCCATTAATTAAGTCCACACGAGTCGAAGCCTCACACCCCACGCTGCCTTCCCTAGCGGACGACCCTATTTTCCCCATACTGCCCCTCTCGCCGTCGCCTCCAAAACCACCTCCGCCTTCCTCCTCACTCAGAGACCTCTGCTCAGCCCCCGCCCCAATGGCCGATTCGACGAACCCTAGCTCTGGGGACCTCCCCGCTGGCTCCGGGAGCTCGCCTGAGATGCCGTACCCGGCGGATCGACGCGTCGCGGCGCTCGCCGGTGCCGGAGCGAGGTACAAGGCCATGTCCCCCGCGCGGCTGCCGATCTCGCGCGAGCCCTGCCTCACCATCCCCGCTGGCTTCAGCCCTTCCGCCCTCCTCGACTCCCCTGTACTCCTCACCAACTTCAAGGTGATTGCTGCCTCGCTGTACCTATCGACCGCCTCTCTCCACCTCTTATTACCTGTTACCGCGGGATCTGCGAGTTGTACGGCGTCCATGTCATGCTGAGCTTCATTTGAGCTGGGAAAAAGGCGGGATTTCGATGCGCATTAGCTTCGCGCTCTAGTTTATGTGACAATTGCACCGGGGAATTGGGTCGTGGCCTCGGAATAATGCGCTTTTCCTGTGCGCCTTCGCATTTCCGGCGGTGCTATGGGGCTTCTGGAACTTCCCTTTTGGCGGGGTTCTTTGTGATATGGTTGTTTTTGCCTCCGTTTCTTCTTTTGGAGCGTCCCCGCGCCGTCTACTTGCTGTGGAGTGAGGTGGGAGCTGTTGCTTGTGCGCTCTGCGGGGAATTATTCTGTTATGCACACACTTTGTGGCTGCGAGAGCATATCATCATTTGGCATTCCTACCTTTTATGGGGGCTTTGTAGGGCCTTATTTAAGGAAACGCCCCCCTCGGCTTTGGCTGGTATAGCACTTGTGGTGTGCTCAGAGATGGTTGCTCGTCCACGCGGAAATCACCAAGTAATTGGGGGCGGGATTTTTTGCAGGCTCGTGTTCGGGTTGACCATTTTCTTGTTATTCTTTCTCGGGATTGTGTGTAGATTTGGTAGGAGTTTCCCTGGTTCCTCTCTCTGGCAGCTTGCAAAACTGAAATAGCCTTGCTTGCTGGGCGTAGTGACTTGCTTGGTGCATCACTGCTACCTTCTTTGTCTTCGTTTGCTGTTCTTGTTGGCTCTCTTCGTTATGTTTCTCTTTCAAGCGTAGGATAGGATGCTTGACAGACAGGTTCTTTTTAAAGGAAACATTATGAAGATGACATTCGTTTGGCAAGTGTTTCTAAAGTATTTATTTCAGAGGGCTTACAAACTTGCATTCGAACTGTAGAATTACTTTCTATGGATAATTTGCTGGCTGTAATGTTGTTGTGCATATTTCAGCGTTCACAAGTATTTAGAAGGCTTAAGCCAGGTAGACCTGAGATAGTTAACAAAATTTTCTGTTCAGGTTGAACCCTCACCGACGACTGGTTCTCTGGGCATGGCTGCAATTATGCACAAGATTGCTCATCCAGACATACCGCCTTCACCACGAGATAAATCTGTTCGTCGTGCCCATGCAGATGGGGGTTCTAGGGAGTTTGAATTCAAGCCTCATCTCAATTCGTCTTCTCAATCACTGGTACATCACCTTCCATTTTCTTTGCTATATGTGTCAATAGAAATAAATGTACTTTATCTTGTAGAACATCAAAATTATCTTTAAGCATTTTGTTTCTATATGATCCCACAAATTCAGTTTGGCCTTTATTTTGCATGTTCAACAAATAAACTTCGTTCGGTAGTGTTGTTAAATCTTTGCATAATTGTTAACCTTTCTTCTCTTTGCCTCTGTTTGTAAATGTGTGAAGTTACCTATTTTATTTGATATTTTTTGGAAAATAGGAAGGTTTCATTGTCCCAAATGCATGGTAAATCTCACCATGGATCCCATTAACTATTTTTGGGCGTTGTCAAATGTTGTTAGTAGTCCATGGTCCAGTCATTTGAAAGGTAATGCCAGAACTGGATTATACGGCTAGATATTAATGTTTGAGCGTCAACGAAAAGGAACAAAAAATTCAAGTCCAAATAAGTGTACCAGGTTTATTGAACGTTTTTAACTACACGTAGAATTCACAGATTGAAAAAGAGAGCTGTTTGTGGAAATGAAGAGACGGTATCCTTGTGACAAGAATTTGGTATAACTATCGCATTGTGCACAAGTACAGGGACAAAACGTTGTCTTGATAGATATGATCTGAGAGGATGGTACTGCAATTATGAATTCACAATGAATTTGTTAAACAATAATATGGAAGAAGAATCTAAAGGATTACTGTTTGTGTTTTCTGTGCTTTAGAATGACTAACAAATGGCATGATACTTAATTCTGACATAAACATAAAAGGAAGTTCATATCATATTGTGTTCTCTGGAGTTAAGTGTTAAGCTGTTTAGTCTACACCATATATAGCACAGCCTCTTTCACAAGTAGTGGAGAAAAAGTTTCTTGTATAAACGATGAGTTTGAAAAAGCACCTAAAATAATAGTTTGGAGAAAAACTAGTGCATATGTAGTTTGGTCTATCTATGCTTGCTAAATTAGTGTCGCCTTAATTCTGTCGACTTGTTGTACATATTTAGTTTTGCATTGTGTAACTTTTCTAATGCTCACATTTTGTACTGCAGCCTCCTGCTATGAGTGATTCAAAAAACCATGAGCATTCTATGCAAAATCAAAGCATGAATCCTAGCTCATCATCTAGCAATATGGTGACTGAAAACAGACCTCCCTGTTCACGTGAGTCAACTCTTACAGTGAATGTTTCAAGTGCTCAGAACCAACCTGTTGGAATGGTTGGTCTGACTGACAGTATGCCTGCTGAAGTTGGTACGTCTGAGTTGCACCAAATGAATGGCTCTGAGAATGCCATGCAAGAACCGCAGTCTGAAAATGTGGCTGAAAAATCGGCAGAGGATGGCTACAACTGGCGCAAATATGGACAGAAGCATGTCAAGGGAAGTGAAAACCCTAGAAGTTATTACAAGTGCACACATCCTAATTGTGAAGTAAAAAAGCTACTTGAGCGTGCGGTTGATGGTCCCATCACCGAAGTTGTTTATAAGGGGCGTCATAATCATCCTAAACCCCAGCCTAGTAGGAGGTTAGCTGGTGGTGCAGTGCCTTCGAACCAGGGTGATGACCGATATGATGGTGCAGGAACTGCTGATGGTGAGATGTTTATTATGGTTTCTTTGAAAAATTGTTACTGGTCCTATAATTTGCCAGCTTGGTAATCTGCATTGTTCTATCTTGTTTTGGAAATAAAAGTACATTGACATTTAACATTGAGCTTTAGCATTCCCTTGCTGCTTTTGTGTCTCTCGAGTAGCATCTTTTTTTTTATGAACGTCTTATAGTAAGTAGTAACAACTGAACAGTTCAAAATTGAACATTCTTGGAAAATAATTCCATGAAGTTACAAAACTTAATTTTACATATTTCCCTGAGTTGTACGTGGACGTCACAACAGATATATTGGTCAGTCCATATACCAAAGTAAAACTTTTGGTAAAGATGTTTTTAAATATATTGCTATCACTCTGTCGGTATCTCAGTTTTTTCTGCTAATTTGCAGATAAATCTTCAAATGCTCTTAGCAACCTTGCTAATCAAGTAGAGTCGCCTGGTATGATTGTGCCTGTTCCAGCTTCAGTTAGTGATGATGAGATCGATGCTGGAGGTGGAAGACCCTACCCTGGGGATGATGCTACTGAGGAAGAGGATTTAGAGTCGAAACGCAGGTACGCTTGGTTTGGACTTGGTACACTCTACAGAATCATTCCTGTGAATGTTAAGCCTTATCTTGTTGTCTACTATCAACTATGGAAACAGGAAAATGGAGTCTGCTGGTATTGATGCTGCTCTGATGGGTAAACCTAACCGTGAGCCTCGTGTTGTTGTTCAAACTGTGAGTGAGGTTGACATTTTGGATGATGGGTATCGTTGGCGCAAATATGGACAGAAAGTTGTCAAAGGAAATCCCAATCCACGGTAAGTACTTACTTTGTCCATAATTACCCTCTCTCCTGTTGCCTTGCATGTGAAGTTATGTTAACAGAATGGTAATATATCTACTCTAGTTACATTTTATGAGTTACTGAGTAACTTAAAGCACTCTACGCATAACTTCTTATTATATGCTTCGTCAGTCATGAGTCATGTATGTGTAGAGTTATGTCTCTTCCCCAAGAAAGCCCATGATCATGGTGTTGGTTAAATATAAATATCTTAAAACATACTCATTGAGAGGACTGATCGAAACAAAATTAAATGGCCTTTTGGATCAGAATTATATTTCGCATCTATGCACATTGTTTAGGATGAACACATGAAGTGGACATAGCTGAGAACATATGTGGTAGATGAAGATGAAATATCTTCTACTTCACCTTTATCACTGTTGGTGATAAATTCTTTTGGCTCAAAGCCTGTAATAGCTTGTTTTCTGGGGACCTAATCAGTAGGGGAGGATTAGATCAGGATCAACAGGAGAGCTCTTGGGAGCTGTAGAAGGGCAGATGTAGCTAGGTGCAGATACTGTGTGTGACAGCATAAAGGGCTGAGGAAGAGATAGGAGTATCTTATAATTCTTTGCGTGATTCAGTCTCATGGTTGCTACCTCATTATATAGATGATCTTCCTTACAAACTGACTCTGACTCCATACATAATAAGATATGTCCTCTGATTTATTCGATAAGGACCCGCCTGGTCTCCGGTTGCAGTAGCTATTCCCTTCCATCAATGGGAATCCTACTTGTTGATACTTCCCCCTAATGTTGATGGCTACCAGGTGCTGGTCCATCTTGTATTTTGCTGCTCTCTTCTAGGTTGCGGTGGCACTAAGCGGTTGCCATGACACTTCTATGTCTGCCCTCCACATAACAAGGCCCCATGGTGCACAGCATTTTATCATACATTTTGCCAGTTTATTTACTCACATGGGGTGCAAGGCTTTAGAATAATCCTGTGCTTTTGAGTTGCTACCTCGGCAAGACGCCCTTTCTATAAATATTTGGTTCGAAACCAATGGTTGCTAATGTTGACACTGTCTTTGGCACGCATCCAGTTTGCTGTCTGAACTCTTATGTTTTTTATTTTGCCAAATATTCATGGGCATGGCCAACATTGTGACAAACATTAGCAGTGCATACTTCGTCACAACCAAACAGCCTATATTTGATGTACTTGCATGTATTTATATGGCATGTCCTTCCACTACTTCAGTTTGTACTCCCTCCATTTCAAATTATAAGATGTTTTAGCTTTTTTATGAAGCACGTGTATCTAGACGTTTTTTGGTGTGTAGGTTCGGAGCAAAATGAGTGAACCTACACACTAACAGGCGTCTAGATACATGTGTTTCAGAAAAAGTCTAAAACATCTTTTATTTTGAAACGGGGGGAGTAAATAATTCAAAAGCAATGTCGGTTTCACACCATATGAAATGCTATTCCTATGCACACCAAAGGGAGGCAATTAATTGGTTTGATAGCTCTTTGTTTTAAATCACACGAGCATGCATTTTATAATCGATATTTTTGTTGGAACAATAACTCTGAGAGTCAGGCTTTGAAGGGCTTGAGGATTCTGGCCCTCTGTCTAGTACTTCAATGTTTCCCGACGAGCTTGGTTCAAGATAATCTCATACTCCTTATGTATACTAGCATAGGTCATCTTTGTACTTCTCAGATTCCAGCACGAAACTTCATCTAAGACAAATCTAGACAACTAATTTGAGACAGAGTGAGTACTTAGAATAACAAAGCACATATGATATTTTTTTAAACAGATCCTGTGAAATTATTTCCAGATCTCCAGTCTATATAGCATACTTTTACATATGTTACTGGTTGAAGCTTCCAAAATGTCAACCACATGGATCACATGGCGACCTACATTTCTTGATAGAGTTGTGTTACACATTTAGCCAAGGGGGAACTAATTAAATATGGAGTGGCACATGTGAGGCAGTTCACTCATATATTCATTTTTGTTCTTGACTGCAGGAGTTACTACAAATGCACAAGCACAGGATGCCCTGTTAGGAAGCATGTTGAGAGAGCATCGCATGATCCTAAATCAGTGATAACAACATATGAAGGAAAACATAACCACGAAGTCCCTGCTGCCAGGAATGCAACCCATGAGATGGCCACACCTCCCACGAAGAATCCCGTGCATCAGATTAACGGCAATATGCCCAGCATTGGTGGCATGATGAGAGCATGTGAACCCAGGAACTTCACCAACCACTATTCTCAAGCGGCTGAAACCGACACCGTGAGTCTTGACCTTGGTGTTGGAATTAGCCCGAACCACAGTGACGCCACAAACCAAATGCAGTCTTCGGTTCCCAATCAGATGCAATATCAAATGCAACCCATGTACGGTAACATGAGGCACCCATCAATGTCAATGCCAACAGTACAAGGAAATGCGGCTGGCCGGATATATGGTTCCAGAGAAGAAAAGGCTAATGAAGGATTTACTTTCAAAGCCACACCGATGGACCATTCAGCTAACTTATGCTACAGCAGTGCTGGGAATTTAGTCATGGGTCCTTGAGAGTGTCTACAAATGCTTATAGCTCCAAGAATCATATATTACCAACAAAGCTTTTGTAATGACAATCTCCTGAGCAAGATTCTCAATTGTGTATCGTTTACAAATCAGTTCAGCCAGAGGCAAGTAAGCTATACCTGGGGGCGCACTGCAGCAAATACACACGGGTCACTCAGTGCGGAGAAGACCTCTGTTGTATGTAGCCTTGCAGCTCTACATTCGTTGTACAGCGAACCAGTTATGATTAATTAGATTATAAGAATTTGTTCTGTGAACTGTGTTATCTTCTGTACTTGAATATTGATAGAATATAGATTATGGTAATTTTGTTTACCCTTTATGACAAATTTATCTCTCTAATGGATGCGAACTATGAAGAATGCCATTGGCATATGGCGATATATGCATGTGGAGTCGTGCTTCATAACTGTTATCTGTGACTGCTCACATCGATTAAACTGGGATTTCCTTCTTCTACTGACTTCCAGCCCTAGTACGGTAGTACCAAGTGCCAAGACCAACCGTTTCAATCATTTAGTCATGTGGTAGATGGTAGTAACATGATTATGGTTATTAGTCTGAAACTGAAACACATACCCCTTTCCAAACTTGATTGCTTTTGTAGCCCATATCAACCTTTCCAAAACTTTGATGTGTTTGTGGGTCTGCTAGCAAATAAGTTTGGTGACTGCGGATATTTCTGGTCTACTATATTCTTCCAGATCTTACCCGAATCTTTAATCCAGGAGCCTAGCAGGCACATATTGACATTCCTGAGGTTGAGAACACCAAGTCCTCCAAATTCCTTTTTCATGCATACTAAATGCCAATTAGCTAGAAGTAATTTCCTATGTCCTTTAAAATCATTCCAAGAAGCAATTTGTCATTTGCGAGTTGATCACATCTAGGGCTCATTTGGAAAATGTTGAAAAAGAAAGGAGATAGACAGGAATGCTAGCCAGGCATTCTTTATGAGCACCAACCTGGCTGCATAGGAGAGGCTAAAGATCCTCTCTCCTAAGTTTATCTAGTTAAGATCTCTATTTTTTCAGTTTCTAAAGACAGAGGAATTAATTTGCTCTTACAGTTAATTTTCATACCTGAAACTTTCTCAAAACAGGACAGAGTTCAGTTCAGGTTGGCTTCTTTTTCAACGTTCTTCTACAAAGAAGATGGTGTCATTTGCATATTGGAAGGCAGATAACACCTTCAGGGTGTAAGTTAGAGCAAAGGCCACTAATTAGCTCATGACTAGCTGCCTTGTAAAGCATTTTAGTTAAGGTCTCGACTACTAAATTGAAAGGGAGTGGGGAGAGGGGATCTACTTACCTTAGACCTTTTCAGTGACAAAGAAATCCCCTTCTACGTTGTTTAATTTGACACAAACATATCCACCATGAGTAATTTGGTGTATCATTCTTATCCAGATATGACCAAAACCTCATTTCTTTAAGAGCTCCTCAAGGAAGTCTAAATTCACTTAGTCAAAAGCTTTTTCTTAATCTAGTTTGAGAACTATCCCTGAGGTTTGGCTAGAACACGCAGTGTGTAAAACTTGGAGCCCTAGTATCAAGTGCTGCCAAGACCCACCGTGTCAATCATTTAGTCATGTGGTAGATAGTAGTAACACTGATTATGATCATAAGTCTGAAACTGAAACACATACCCCCTTACACTTGGACTACACCTCAACAGCCTTATTCAGGCCTGACCTAAGTTTACATTGCAACAGCAGGTCACAGTTGTATAGCTATCTTCTCCATACATCACCAAACCCTCCTACAGTACAACAAAGCTTGCATCTAAATTGTCTACGAAAAACGAAGCTGTAAACAAGTTTGTCGTCAGATAGTAGCATTGTAACGACAGAGCACTAGTGCCACGCGGACGAAACCACCAAGGGCCTGTTCTTCCATCCAAGGTACAGCACCCCGTCCCTCTCGGCGAGCTTGTAGTCCGCCGAGTAGCTCTGCAGCAGCGACCTGATGGTGGCATTCACCAGCGAGCTGAGCGGAGACGGTCTGAAGCCGGCCATCATCAGACGTGCCTTCCACTTGCCAAAGACTTCGTGCCGTTCCACCCTCTCTGCACCTTCGCAGGCGACAAGGTTCACGATCTCCCTCGCCAGGCAGTGCTGCTCCATGTTGATCCTCTCCTTGTCGTCCCTCGGGAGCGTCAGGTCGATGGACTCGAAGATGGCAGTGTAGTAGTCCAGTGTCTCCGCGAACCTCGGCACGAAAGGGGCGGTGTTTGTGTTGGACTCCTGCTCCACAAGGGTGAGCACCTTCGGAGACAGGCTCTTCACCAGCCTTAGAATCCGGTCTCGGTGGTTTGCCGTGCTCACAGTCTCATCTGGAATGTGATGCAGCTCCAGGGTGAAGTTCACCGCGAGAGCTTCCCCAGGGATGACTCCGAGATGCCCCTCTTCCACTTCCTCGACAGCGATAGCAACTGAACAGAATTCAAAGGGAACCTTGCACATGGCAGCGATGTGTGACAGCCTCCTCCCGACTAGCTCTAGCCCGCCGCCACGGGCGTAAGCTGACACCGAGTCATCAATTCCTGTGATTCTCACAGTTGGTGGCCCACCAGGCCTGGCTGCAAGTGCCTGGAGGAGAGAGATCCATTGAGCTCCCTGAGAGATATGGAAGTCGATTATGTGGATCCTGTCTTCTCCCTTGACAGCCTCTGCGATTGCGCCGTTCGCCGACATGTAGCCGAACTTGAAGTAGGGGCAGGCCTCATACAGGAAATGCATGTAGGACAGGAGGTCAGAGCTCTTTGGTTCTTTGCACTTCAAAGCTTTGTAGATCGAGTGGCCAGAGGAGGCAAGCCTGGCAACAAGCCCTTCCACCATGTAGGCTCCCAGCCTCTCGAGCGGCTCACCAGACACTGCAACCATTTTCCTCAGCTCCGGCACCAACATATCTATCGCGAGCCTGTCCTCCTTGTCCACGGCTCTAGCACATGTAATCAATAGCTCCTTCAAGTTGCCCCTAGGAAAGCCCCTCATCTGCATCCACTTCTCCGGTTCCAGTGAAAGCTGGTACGCAACGGACCTCTCAAGGCTGTTGACTATCTCAGAGTCTGGCCCAAGCATAACAGCCTCCAGATCCTTCAGTTTCTGCTTCAGGTCATTAGGATCCTCGGTCACAGTGACGCATGAAGCGCTCACAGGAGATCCATGTGTGGAATCAGAGTGACTGTCATCCTGAGATGAAGGGCTCCCACTGCCACTCCTAATGGATGGAGGAGTGAAGCTATTGCTGGAGGGCGAATCGTGCCTCATACAAGCAGCTCCCGCGGAGGAGTCCAGAGTATACTTCATATCAGTAACCTGGTTTTCATAGCTGGCATCTGGTGAATGGGAGTTCAGGCTGTAGTGATGCTGTGGCACAACGCGGGTGTCTGGAGGTGACTGATAAGGGCGACAAGGATGCTGTTGGTTGGGAGCATATTGGAACTGATTGGGATTCTGCCTCTGCATATTGCTGAATGGGTGCATCATCCTGGAAGTTGGAGTGTCAGTCATCCTGGTTCAGTACGGAGTATTGACCGGCTAGTTACACCATCAAAGAGGCAATGATGAACTGAAAGCAAAGTTCTGGAGTTGATTGCTGACGATGCGTCTTCTAGCCCAGATATCCAGATGAAACAAAACCTGAAACAAGAGGGCAAGACTGTAAGAACGGAAGCACATTTGAGTTTGCAACTCGGAAAGCAAAACTGGCACTGCCCAGGCTTAATTCCAGCAAGAGAAGTAAAATTAGCGTATGAATATGCATCCATATGGACAGTCTGATAAGAGAAACTGTTAAACACAGTAAACAATACCAAATCTCGTGCATGTTCTTCTCCATATTAATCTAGGGGTAGAGTATAAAACTGGCAGGAGCAGAACAATTACAACCGAGCATAGCTATAGGAATGCAAAGTAGCAAAGTAGTGATGAAAATCAAAAGCATAATCATATCAAGTTAGTCCGAAGAAAGCAGTTTGACTTGTTTGCCAAAAGCGAAAGGCCCTTATGCAGACAGATCAAACAACAGGAGGCCTCAAAAGTCTCTCACAGCCTACACATGTTACTGTCCTGAAACAGTACAAAAGAAAGACTAAGCACAGCAAATACGTACGTACCACCAAGGAGAACCAACAAGCTACCTATCGTGCCGGTCTCCATCCTAATCCTATACATGAAGTGAAGGAAGGAGCATGACGACGTAACGCTGACCGAAGATCATCGTCACGGTTGCCATCCCAACCTCCCACAGAGAAAACACCCGTACAAAATTAGTATGACCTGAGCCGCGTGCAAACAAAAGAGAGGCCTGTAGACGACGACTGGGACGAGTCGTAAAGTATCCCCGTCTGTCTCATAATTTCCCCACACCAACTCAGCACCGCACGGGCAGTTTGACCCGTCGTCCCAACCACTCCAGGCACACAGACAGGATTAATAATTAACAAACGTCCAGTTAATCTTGGTCAGTGGTCAAAAGCTCCTGGATCTGCTTGTTTTAGCCGCGGTTTTTTCACGGCCCGAGAAATCTAATCTGCTGTTTCTAGCATACCACTTGCGTGCGTTTACTGACCATTTGACGCGGTCTAAAGAAAATTCTCCGTAGCTTCTGAGGTAGGAGTAGTACGGTCATGGCCTAGTACCCAGGCCGTACGGGTGCTATGGCCCCCTACTAGGCTTGCAAAATATGCAGGGACATGGTTACTGAAAGTATACTACCAAAGAACAACAATGAAAGCAGCATCTTTTCTCGCTCGAGCGACGGCTAATTTCGCGAGAAGATTAACGAACTGACCACCGATTCATGGAAACCACTAGTCAGTACTGAACGCCCCTTAGCTAACCGTGACCGCCCGAGACAGGCGAGGACAGCAGCCCAGCATCCTTCTCCAAGTGCTCATGAAGCGCAAACCCGACCAAGCTACCAGCTAGTAGGAGTAGAAGAAAGAAATCAGGCAAGAGGGAAATCATGAGGCCGTGTGGGTCACTGAGCTACTACTACCAAAGCAAAGCAGTATGCCAGCATCTTCCTCACGTGCGCGAGTGCGCGACTGCCAATCTCACAAAAAAAAAAGATGAAGCCACGGAGGCTCGATCCACGCAAACCGGCGCTCGCAGCGAAACATCCAGAGACCCCTAGCTAACTGTCACCCGATAGAAGCAGGGAGATCAGCTCGGTATCCATCTCCAAGTGCTCATGATTCATGAAGCGAAAATCCCACCTATAGCTACTATGAGCTGTACTAGAAAGAAATCAGGCAAGAAGGAAGCGCGGTCGTACCTCTCCGCTCCTGCTAGCTCCGGTACGAGCCCTTCAGCTGAAGCAGAGCGAGGCAAGGAGGATGATGCTGAGAAGCGCCGAGAGAAGCGAGCCGGAGGAGGAGGAGATCGCTGGGCGAGGGAGAGGGGAAGAGAGGAGGAGGGGGGCTGGTGGGGGAAGTGTGATGTTTCCTGTGCGGGGAGCTAGTGAGTTTTCGGGTGGCCGTTGCTATTTCTACCCGCAGCGCGTGCGCGTCGTCCGCGGTTCCGCGCCATCGTGAGGCGTGACGCGCGGACAGGGCCAGGGCCAGGGCTGGGGCCTGGGGGCAGCAGACCGCACACCCCGCGGGGCCCGCACGGCGTTCAGACCGCGGGCGCCGTGGTGCTGGTGCGCGCCACGCACGGCGGACGAAAAATCTAAGTATCCAGTAGTGCCCGCGCGCGAGGCGCGACCAACACGGTCTACCGCCGGTCTGGCTTGCGCTCGTGCGTCGAATTCTTGACGCGCTCGATCGATCGACGGCTGAATTGCGGATGGGATCGGAGGAGGTTCTAGAACTAGTGCGAGCAGGCCTGAGCGGCAGGTCTTGTATTGGGGATAGCTGCTGTGATGAGTGATGTGGGATGACGATGTATTATGCTCATCATAGGCGGCTGTCGCTCTCCCTCGCAAGAGATCGCCTATTTTGGATCGGAGCTTCTTCTCACGGACGAGTCAATTTAAGTTTTTTTTTAATGGATATTTTGCGCCGGTTGAGATCAGATCTGCCACTTGATCAGCAGCTGATGACCAACAGCCTGCATCTGACACGCCTCTGCAGCCTTTCCAAACCACTTTTCGTTTTCATTTGCCTTTACACATGTATGGCGGTGTCGAGCACCAATGAAAATTTTCAAACCAAGAGAAGAAGCTAGCTCACAGTTTTGAGCACTCTTAGTCTCTTTCTTCCACACGCGGAGCATGAGCATCTCCACGTACTCCTTTACTATGTCGGAGTACTATTCTGTCGAAGAACACTTTTTACATGCCTATCTCAGCCTTTCCAGCGCATTGCCGGTAGATATTCATTCCGCGTCTACACGGATGCAAAAGCTTGCGAGAGGTCCTGATCATGTTGCAATTCTCATCATCTCTTCTTTCAGTGGCATCGTTTCGTGTGTCTGTCCCGAGGAGAAATGTCATCCCCATCCCACCTTTTGTCTGTCCCTTTGGCTTGGCGTCGAGCAACTTTTCCATCGGTTTTCCTTTCATTCCTAGATAGATCGCGCGTGGTGGGTCCATGCACGCCACGGCCACTCTAGGGAGTAGGGAGTACTACCTCCGTTTCAAGTCTTAAGGCGCACACGCTTTTCAAAGCAAAGTTTGACCAAAAGAATTGACCAACAAAATCTTGATTATATTGTACATAATTAGTACCGTTGGATTCATATTGAAAAATACTTTCCAGTGATACTAGTTTTATATCAAAACTCTTTACGTATTTAGAGTAATTCTTGGACAAAGAAAAAACACGCAAAACGAGGACGCCTTAAGCCTTGAAACGGAGGGACTAGCTGCTAGCGGGTGATAGGACGAGATAACGCTAGCGCAGTTACGTTAGAGAACGACATAATTAACTGGTTGATGGATGCGCCGGTGCTGCACTGGCGTTTCACCATTATATATAGCGGAATTAACTGGTTGATGGATGCGCGAGCCTGTCTGTTCCTTTTGTCTCTTCGCTAGAGTGTCGATAGCATACATGCACGGACCCACATTAAGTGATTGTACTGTCTTCACTCCTACGTGTACCAGCAGGAAAAGCAACGTATAGTACTAGTGCTCGTTTTTCTTTTTGTTGCCCGGAGAAGCAACGTGGTGCTCCATAGTCAGTACTGACAGCGAGGAGAGCATTTCCGGTGCACCCATGCTCAGCAGGACTAGGCTTTTAGCTAGTACTAGTAGCTAGGGTGCCGTTAACCGTATCTCTTGTGTGACATATCAGCGGGCCGTATCGGGTTTATTCTGTTTTGAGAAACTACAGCGAGAATAATTATTAATATCCCTAAAAAAAGCACTAAAAACTGTCTTAACAAAGAACACGAACCTTTCTACCGGCGAGAGTCTATGGTCCATCACACCTCCAAGACACCAAGACCATCGAAAGCAGAGCGGACCAGTGACATGACAACAACGAGAGGGAAGAAACCCTAGATGGGTTTTAGTATCACACGCTGCCTATCTCTCTTGTTTCACATGCGTGTACCGGTTCAGTCTTCTTTACAGTCTAGCGCCAAGACACTGAACTTCTCTTGTGCTGTCACCCTCACTTTCCGATGTCGCTACTACAAGTCACGAATCACCAAGCCAATTTGTCATCGCCACCAGGATTCAAACCACCATTAGTAATCCTTAGATCTCGGCTTCCATAACATTTTCTACGCACTGACTTCATCATGGAACTAAAAACATGTCCCATGATGGCAACGGACCGTAGAGCTTCGCCTCGCTCCTCTTGAAACTAAACGATAAAAAACACGGTTGCGCGCGACCAAATCTCATTTGATCTGGCAATCTCTAGGCATGATTGGCCCATGGGAGTTCGACACTCCGACTAGATCACCAAAGATGTGCATAAAGCAGATCGACATCTTGATGTGAGAGGAACTCTAAGACCACCGCCTTTATTAGAACCAAGCCGACAACCCCTCACGCCGCCCGCTGGCCTCCAATAGGACCGGCCGCCAAAACCCTAGCGACAGCCCGAAGGCATGACCGACAGCGTAGGAAACATGTGCTGCCCGAAGCCTCCGCCAAGATGGCGTCATGTAACACCCCAGTTTTAGTTAATCTATATTAGAGTTTGTTTTGTGCATCATGCTTAAAATTTGCATTGAAGAAATAAAGTAAAAACCCTAAACCCTAACTTTTCCCTCTCTTGGCAAGCATTCAAATGGTTTATGTATTTTGAAAACTACAAAATGAATGGAGCCCAAATAGAATAAAAACGGCCCCACACTATTTTACTATGTTTTATAAAATCCCTGGTATTTTTTAAATACTCAAAACAGTTTTGGATTTGAAAATACAAAACAGAAATCAAAAACAGAAAATAGAAAATGTTTCTGGAAAGAAAAATAGCATTGGCAGCTTCACAGGCCGCAGCCCAGCCGGCCCACTTCTCTATTCCCTCTTTTTGTCGCCCACGTGCGCAGCAGCCAGCGCAAGTCAGCGGCCTAGCACAGCCCAACTTCAGCCCAGGCCCGCGTACCCCTTCGCCCTCGTCGTCTTCGTTGACGACGGGAAGCAGCTCGGTGGTCGCGGCGATGCCGTCCATCGTCGCCGCTGTGATCCTCGCCGCTCGCCGCTCTGGAGCGTGGATAAGACCGCGTCGAGCCGTGTTTCCCTTCTCCTGCCCCTCTCACTCTTTCCCACGCCCTCTCCCTCGTTCTCTGCGCCGTGCTCGAAACCCTAGCCCGTGCAGACGCCGGTCGCCGTCGTCCCACGCCTTCCCGTGCCCTGTAGATAGCTCCACGACCTCTGACTCGTCCCGCTAGTGCCCCTGGCCAAAGGAATCGACTTCGGGCGGTCGAAATCGAGCCCATGGACTCCGTCTTCCCCGCCTCCGACGACCACCACATTCGGTCGCATCGTCTCCACGGACCTCCTCCGGCTTCACCGACCACTCCAGCGCGCTCAGGGTGAGCTAGCGGTTCCT
Organism: Avena sativa; assembly: GCA_916181665.1. Taxonomy (NCBI): domain Eukaryota; kingdom Viridiplantae; phylum Streptophyta; class Magnoliopsida; order Poales; family Poaceae; genus Avena; species Avena sativa. Next base: position 357,176,906 of record OV702284.1, on the reverse strand, counting down.
CTGGACCCCTCCATCCTCCCCTCTCGCTCTGTAGCCGTCTCTCGCCGTCGACCCGTAAGCTTCGACGTCGTGCGCCGCCGTTCCCCTAGATCCGGCGACCTCTACCTAGCGGCGCCGCCCTTTTCTGGTTTGCCTTGTTCCCCTGTGTCGAACCCACCTAACCGCGCAGCCCCTCGAGCCCCCTACCATCGGCCCCGATGCCGTTCTGCAGCTCACCGCCGTTGGTGACGTCGCCGTGACGTCACCTGTGCGTCACCGCGTGGGTCAGACCAGGTCAACAGGCTACTGGACCCACTCGCCCGCGTGGCAGCCGAGGTGGCCTGGGGCCCCTCTGTTAGTTGCTGCGGGTAGACTCTGGCTGGGTGTAAAAAGTCTAACAAGTTGTTTAATAATTTCAGAAAAGGTTTTAAATATTCTAGAATTTGATATAAACTTCTAAAATTCATAACTTATTAATTATAAGTCAGAAAAATATGAATAATATATCAAAATGTTCAGAAAAATGAGAACTATCTAATTAAGCTATAATCATTCATTGATCAACAACTTTTATGACAAGTTTAATTAGAGAACAAAATCAACCCCTCTCATGTGTTTCTGGAGTTTCCCGAGTTAGGGTTTGTACCCCTCGGAACCCCGATTAAATTGTCGAGCATGTCTTAGGGTTACATTTCAATACAATTTAACTTGTCATATAATCATCCTTTGCTTGAGCATTGCATCGATGCCATGTGTTGATTGTTTCCCTCTCTTTCCGGTGTTTGGTTCTTCCTCGGTAGAATACGATATCGACATCGAGATCGAAGACCGAGATCAACACCGTCGAAGCTCGAAGACCAATACTTGACCAACTGTAATCAAGTCAAGTACAAGACTCTCGAAGCTCTGCTTTCTGATTATCAACAGGCAAAGACAAGCATAGCCCCACCATGATATAATCCTATGATTTCAAAAGCATTTCAATTCTTTCCATGATGCACACGATTCTACTGTGGTCTTTTATCGATAGATAGAGTATCATATCTATTGCATACTCCCTTTGAGCTTATATTACCTGATCCACTGCTCCTAGCATAACTAGGTTTGGCTTGTGTGCACTGCTAGAGCTTACTCTGTGTCTTGCTTAGCCATGCATAGCTGTTGAGTCTGGTCCATCCAGATGATGTATCAGATGCAGAGAATCTAGTATGACAGGAGATCATGATGAGATGAGATCAGTGATATGAGTTAAACATGCTAAGGCTTGTATGGGATGCCACGGTGGGATGTGGTTTTTCTAGTCCCATGCTCGCCACCACTAGGACCTGAGTTCTTGCCTTTGGAACCGAGACGAGCGTACAACCACACGGGGCCTGGACAACCTCATGACCAACTAACTTGCCTAGTAGATTCCATGAGTCACATAGTTCGGGCGTTCCATTTGACATATGCATAGAAAACCTTTTGAAAGATTTGCCGGGTGAAGAAGGTGCATTCATAACAGGTAGGGAAGTGTGGCCGCGGTTGCTTGGGGTTGATGGCGCCCCTGGTAAACCAACCTCGCCTCACATCTTTAAGTATCGGCTTCGGGATTTGACCCGTTACGGCGGAACCATACTTATTGCGTGACTCATGGTCTCGGCGGAAGCAAGGTAAAGGTCGTGTCTAACCACCCTTTGCCGGCCTTCCAAGGAAGAGGGCTAATGATTCTGACATTAAGAGAAGGTTAGTACGTGTGGGTAAAGTTGTACACCCCTGCAGGGTTAAATCTTTTCGAAAAGCCGTGTTCACGGCTATGAACGCTTGGTGACCAGATTCTAAGATCATAGAGAACTATAACCTAATCGTAAAACTTGGCAGATCAACGTGTGCTTAAGGATGTTTCCTCATAGGTACGAGGGGGTGATCCTAGTTAGGGTTGAGATGATGATGATTCGGTGGATATCAAAAGATGATGATCAATACTTTTGGAGACGTCGCTCTCTTATACCCTTTTAAAATACTCTGATTAGACGAGCTTCTTCTCTCTCTCTCTCTTGTTTTATAAACAAAAGATGGCTTTATGCAAAACAACTCCACCAGCCATAAGTCTTGCGGAGTACACCATGTACTCACCCTTGCTTTGTTGATACTTTTGGCAGAGTAAGTGTTCCCCTGAAGATAAGTTTCGTACTACATCGACATCGACGAGTAGCTTGGGGTTCCCGGCCGGCAGCCTGGAATCTATGGGCTGGGACGTCATCATTATGCTTCAGGCCTCTTAGGCCATTTGTTAAGTTTGCTATACTTAATAGCATAATTTGCCTTCCATTGTTTCATGTTTGTGGTCAGTGACCTCTGCTTGTAATAATTTGGTTCTCTGCTCATTTATGAGCTTGCTGTAATAAAATTTTTGTCGTAGGGTCACTGTTGTGTTACCAATTCTTCCCTGGATATTCTCGAGCTCAAGGTTAAGCTTATGTCAGATGGAGGTCTAGGATTTGTTTAGCCCTGATCTCGGGGGTGTCACAGGTTTTGGTATCAGAGCAGTACCGACCATAGGAAAACCTTGCTATTGGTCGATGTTGATTCTAGTACTTGTGAAAACTATTTTAAAAGCTGAAAAGTATTTGCGAAAACTCTAGTATGCTTCTTTTACTCCTTATCCAGTTTTGCTCTAACTCTGGGTCATCTTACCTTGCGTTGATTTTGGAAAAGTTTTGATATCTCTTCTAGTACTTCAAAGCTTAGGTGCCTTCTGGGCATGCCGTTTCTAAGCCAGTTGACCTAGTGTTTAGTTCTCTAGAGTTGTGTGTGTTGTGAATTCCTTGTTACCCCTTGCTCTGCTTCATCTAAGAGATTCCTTTCTATCATGATCTCTCTATCTTTTGGGACCCACAATATTATATTGTTGGATCCGTAGTGTTTTGCTCTAGGCTTTGAGGTTTCTTTTAGCCTTGTGTGCCTCCTTTTTGTTTGTTTGGGTACTTCAGAAGTTGTGTCTTCTTTTGGAAGCTACCTCGTGATTATTATCTTGCAGTGTACGCTATGTCACTCAAGTAGTAGTTACTCCTTTCTTTGGGTTTTAACCCTTGGACTTGAACCGAAGATACCTGATTGTGCTGGATTCTAGTGTTGTGAATCTTGTACATGAAGCTGACCTTTAACCCAAGATCCATTCCTTTGACCCCTGTCATTAATGTTCATACATTACCTCAGGATGGCTGGTACTATAATTCTATCCTTCAAGCTTGTGGTTATTGCCGCGACCAAATTGTTACAATTAAGGACTTCCCCTACCACATGCTATGGCATATGTTCTTTAATGGAACAAACAGATCACGACAAGAGTACTCCTCGAGAGTCTCGTGTCTATACTTGTGATTCTGCCACACCTTACCCTTCTCTGCATTGGTTTTTGGAAGATTGTTGACTTATGCATCCACATCTTTGGATTCTATCCTGAGCATGTTCTTTCTCCCTTGTTGTTTTCCGACCTTTGTCTAACAGTTGGTAGCCAAGTAGTAAATGTGCATTGGTGTCTTCCGATGCAAGATACTCTTGTGGTCCGTCATGACAAACCATTTCGGGATGTCAGGAGAAACAAACTCCAGTACCTCGTCATTTCTAGGACCAGGTCAAAGTGTTGTAATCCACAGATCAAGAGGCGTTGATTGTCTCCCATCTGTTCTATCTTAAAGTATCACACCCTTTTATACTAAGAGATCGTGCTGAGTTTTATGACCCCTTAATGAAGTGATGCTCTTACATATATTACCCACTCTTCCTCGAGCTTTCGTGCTCTTGAGTGATGCGTGTGCGTAATAATGTGGTCATCTGAGATTCTTAGCAATTATTATTGTTTTAAACTCTAAGGACATTTGTGTCATTCTTAGCATGATTGGTTAACCCCGTCACCAAGCAAAGGATGTTTGTGCTACCAAGTCCGTTATTCTGGTGCACTCTCTTCGGTCAAAGAGTAAGGCTTGTGTCGAAACTCTAAGACTATGTCTTCTTGCCTTACCAAGCAAGTTTCCTCTCGAACTAAGTGACATGTCGGTGGTTCATAATATTCTAGATGTCTACTAGAAGTATCGCCATGTTGCCACATGACCGTGTTGTCAAGTTCTTGAGCAAGCAAGTTCTCTGAATTGCTATTTCCTCTAAGGATCCAAACTGGATACCCCTAAACTAGTTGGTTGAGCTTAAATAACAACTTGGAGAGTTGTAAGACAAAAGTTCTATCCGACCCAGTTCCTCCTTAAAGGGATGTCTAGTTTTGTTCGTGTTGAAGAAAGATATTATCTCCTTCGTGGATATGATATCTTCCCCTCTTTTGATTTGATTTGGGTTATCGTCAAATCAAACTCAGTTCCAAGGACTATCTTGATGGTGTTTCTACATGTGATGTTTCACTTGAGTACATCTTGATGTCTTTTGGTCTGACTAATATTCTTGCCTTGTTCACGCAACACATGAGTACCTCTTCTCGGAGTGTTTTGATTAGTTGTTGTTGAGCCCATCAATAACATCCTTATCTTCTCCATGCTAGACAAGACTCATATGGAACAATTGGCATTAATGTTGGAAACTTTCGAGAACCATCTTCGAGTCATCTTGAAGTATGTGTTCTGGATGTTAGAAGTAACCTTCTCTGGTTCACGTGCAAATGATGAAAGATGTCGCCGTGGATTCGAGTAGAGTTATCTCCGTTCCTTAAGGATACATGTGTGTTTTATTGCTAGTACTTTATGTATGTGCAGTTGTCTTTCGACAAGATGCTAATACATAGGTCTAGCAATCTAGCTCATCTTTTGGAGCTTCACACTATAGTCCATATCTTGAGAATCTAGTAACTTTACCTTCATGGTAAATGATGCAAACTTTCTATTCGGACATGCTGAGTCTGAAGTATCATTTCACCTAACCAAATTTGAATCTCAAGCAAATATGATGGTTGGTGTTCCTCAAGGTCTTGACATAGGTCTCTCTATATATCTAGCAAGATTGTTGTAATAGTTGACACACTTAGCCGGAAAGACCTTTTGTCATATTCTCTTGATTCAGCAATAACAACTACTCTTCATGAGGCATCTTCTATGATTTATCATATGAGTTGTTCTTATGGTTTCCTTTGTCTCCGAAGTCCGATCTTTACTTGATGATTGATTTGTCAAACATCAAGCAGAACATTTAAAGTAGTGTTTCTAAATGTCTCTCGGTCGATCCTCCAGACCCTTTTACGTTGGTAAGCATTTTGTTGTGCCAAGTAATTGAAGTCTGAGAATGAAGTTTATTTTTCTCGTGTCATTAGGAATCTTCTTAACTATTCATCTTAGTGGTGTAAAGTGATATCATGATCTTTGGCAAAGATTTTGATAGACCTGGATGAATAAAGAGTTTCCTTCCTTTTCTCAGCCATGTTCTAGGAGAGACTATGCTTTTGGTAATCAGAAGTTTCTCTTGTTACATGCTCTTTGTGACTCTTATGGGTCCTCTACACAAAACACCTTTCTGTCTTAGCCTTCTGTTGAATGAAAAAGTGAACCTTCTGTGTCAAAAGTAGTTCAACAGCTTGGTTTTGTCGATCCATATCTTTGCAACCTGAAATCTCTACTTAAGTCGTTTAGTAGAGGTTCCCTATCAAAGTCTGTGATCATGTTCTTTCTCTTGGAACCTTCCTCTTCAGAAGCTTAAACTCTTCTATGAGTTCCATGGTCTCAATCCTTATGACGACCATCTATCTAGCAACTTGAAACCTTCTCCTCTTGTTTCCTCCGTTACCTTGACGTGTTTCATGTTTGTCATCTTAGAGTTGTTTACGAACACTCCATCCATGCGTTGACCATGAGATACTCTGTGTGTTGTTTAATGTGTTTCCCTCTTATCTTTAGAGTGACCCCTTCTCTTTCTCTCTCTGTCTCTTTTCCTACCTTTGGAATCTCGGGTCGAGATTCTCGTAAGAGGGATAGAGCTGTAACACCCTAGTTTTAGTTAATCTATATTAGGGTTTGTTTTGTGCATCATGATCATCATGCCTTAAAATTTGCATTGAAGAAATAAAGTAAAAACCCTAAACCCTAACTTTTCCCTCACTTGGCAAGCATTCAAATGGATAATGTATTTTGAAAACTACAAAATGAATGGAGCACAAATGGAATAAAAATGGCCCCACACTATTTTACTATGTTTTATAAAAGCCCTGGTATTTTTGAAATACTCAAAACATTTTGGATTTGAAAATACAAAACAGAAATCAAAAACAGAAAATAGAAAATGTTTCTGGAAAGAAAAATAGCATCAGCAGCTTCACAAGCCGCAGCCCAGCCGGCCCACTTCTCTCTTCCCTCTTTCTGTCGCCCACGCGCGCAGCAGCCAGCGCAATTCAGCGGCCTAGCGCAGCCCAGCTTCAGCCCAGGCCCGCGTACCCCTTTGCCCTCGTCGTCTTCGTTGACGACGGGAAGCAGCTCGGTGGCCGCGGCGATGCCGTCCGGCGTCGCCGCTGTGATCCTCGCCGCTCTGGAGCATGGATAAGACTGCGTCAAGCCGTGTTTCCCTTCTCCTGCCCCTCTCACTATTCCCCGCGCCCTCTTACTAGCTCTCTGCGCCGTGCCCGAAACCCTAGCCCATGCAGATGCCGGTCGCCGTCGTCCCACGCCTTCCCGTGCCCTGCAGATAGCTCCACGAGCTCCGCCTCATCCCGCTAGTGCCCCTGGTCGAAGGAATCGACTTCGGGCGGTCGAAATCAAGCCCATGGACTCCGTCTTCCCCGCCTTCGACGACCACCCCCTTCGGCCGCATCGTCGCCATGGACCTCCTCCGGCCTCACCGACCACTCCAGCGCGCTCAGGGTGAGCTAGCGGTTTCATCTGGACCCCTCCATCCTCCCCTCTCGCTTTGTAGCCGTCTCTCGCTGTCGACCCATAAGCTCCGATGCCGTGCGCCGCCGTTCCCCTAGCTCTGATTGAAGGGTTTCGCGGCATAGTAAATCAAAATTTTCTACGGATGCGAACAGAGGGAAAGCCAAGATCTAATCTAGGAGATGCAATCAATGAGAGAGATTGGATTAGATCTTCATACCCTTGAATATTTGCAAAGCGGAACGTTCGTCGGAACGTGGGTGATGTAGTCGTACTCGCTTCTCCTCCTCGTGATCCGATCCGATCTAGCACCACAAGTGGCGGTGCCTCCGTGAGATGCACACGTGCAGCACCTCGACGTCTCCTCCTTCCTCGGACCAGAAAGTATGGTGGAGAGATAGATTGGATCTACAACACGACGGCGTGGTGTATATGGTGGAGAATGTCTACAGCAGGGCTTCGCCTACAAACAGTCGGGAGGGAGAGAGGAAAGCTAGCAAGGTGGCTAGGGTTTGGAGGAGAGGTGTGGGGGGTTGGTGCGCCCCCACCCCTCTTTATATAGAGGGGGGGCGCAGCCCTATCCCCTCCCCCAAGCCCAAAGGATAAGGAGTGGGGGGCATGGACTCTCCCCTCTTCTAGAAACCCTATCTCTAGTTTAAACGATTTAAACTCTCTAGGATCGGCTGGGCCCTATGGGGCCTTGTGCCCCTGGCCCAATGCGGCCAGTACACTCCTCATAGGCCCATGCCCCCTCCCGGAAGGTGGGGCCACGTTGGTCCCCTTCCGGAAGGTTCTAGAAGCTTCCGGTACAATACCGATTAACCCGGAATAATTCCGAACTCCAAAAACTGCACTGCCTTATATGAATCTTATTCTCCGGACCATTCCGGAACCTCTCGTGATGTCCCGGATCCCATCCGAGACTCCGAACAAAAATTCATAAACCAATTATCCAATCTATCCTAGCGTCGAGATACGTTAAGTGTGTGACCCTGCGGGTTCGAGAATATGCAGACATGATCTTCTATCAATAATCAACAGCGGGGTCTGGGCACCCATATTGACTCCCACACATTCATCGATGATCATATCGGATGAACCACGATGCCAGGATTCAATCAATCCCATATATATATTCCCTTCGTCTCGCGATATTTTACTTGCCCGAGATTCGATCGTCGGTACCGTCATACCTAGTTCAATCTTGTTCACAGCAAGTACTTTACTCGTTCCGTAATCCGATATCACTTTGTGATTAACTCCTTAACCACATGCTTGCAAGCGGTGTTGATATCGATTACCGAGTGGGCCCGAAGTATATCTCTCCGACTTGGGAGGGACAAATTCCATCTCGATACATACAACCCAACAGATACTTTCCGATCACCTGAGAGACACCTTTATGATCACCCTCTCATAGGATGACGTTTGATGACCTCAAAGCTTTCTTCCGGTACCAGGGAGTTGCATTATCTCATGGTCTAAGGAATACAATATTTGACATAGGAAAAGCTTCGCAAAGATGAACACGATGAAACGATCTAATTGCTTCGCTTAGTTTGGGTCTGTCCATCATATCATTCTCCCAATGATATGATCTCATTATAAATTGACAACTCATGTCTATGGTTAGGAAACCTTAACCATCATTGATCAATGAGCTAGTCCTTAGAGGCGTACCAGGGACACGGGGTTGTTCACAAACCACACAAGTATTAATGTTTCCGCTTAATACAATTCTTGCATGGAATATAAACTTTATCATGAACAAGAATTATAATAATAACATCTTTATTATTGCCTCTAGGGCATAATTCCAACAGTCTCCCACTTGCACTAGAGTCAATAATCTAGTTTACATCTGGCAACAATCTCACACCCATGGCACTGAGGTGTTGATCATGTTTTACACATGGAAGAGGTTTAGTCAATGGATCTGCGACATTCTGATCCGTATGTACTTTGCTAATCTTCAGATCTCCATCTTCTATATAATCTCGGATTATATGAAACTTGCGGTTGATATGCTTGGTCTTTGGATGATATCTTGGTTCCTTAGCGAGTGCTATGGCGCCAGTGTTGTCACACAATATCTCCAGTGGGTCCAATGCACTTGGAACCACGCCAAGCTCAGTGATGAAGTTTCTGATCCAAACTCCTTCACTTGACGCTTCTGCAGCAGCCATGTATTCCGCTTCCACTGTAGATCCCGCGATCACGCTTTGCTTGTAGCTTCTCCAGCTCACAGCTCCTCCTTTCAAAATATAAACGTATCCTGTCTGAGATTTGGAATCATCCTTGTTGGTGTCGAAACTAGCATCGACGTAACCTTTTATGACAAGCTGTTCATCACCCCCATAGACTAAGAACATTTCTTTAGTTCTATTTAGGTACTTTAGGATGTTCTTCACGGCTGTCCAGTGTTCCACTCCTGGATCACTTTGATATCTGCTCGTCAAACTAAGAGCATTGGACACATCCGGTCTAGTACACAGCATGGCATACATGATGGAACCTATGGCCGAGGCATAAGGCACTTTGCTCATAGCTTCCCTATCATTTACCGTAGCTGGACACTGAGCCTTGCTCAATATCTTACCTGACAACATAGGCACTGAACCTTTCTTTGCCTTATCCATTCTGAACCTTTTCAGAACTTTGTCTAGGTATGTACTCTGGCTTAAAGCTATCAGGCGTCTTTGTCTATCTCTATAGATTTTGATGCCCAATATATAAGCAGCTTCACCTAGGTCTTTCATTGAAAAACACTTGTTCAAATAACTCTTCACATCGTTAAGCATGTTGATGTCATTTCCGATAATCAATATGTCATCCACATACAGTACCAGAAACGTCACCGAGCTCCCACTCACTTTCTTGTAGATACAAGCTTCGTAGCAATTTGGAACAAATCCAAAACTCTTGATCACTTGATCCAAACGAAGGTTCCAACTCCGAGATGCTTGCTTCAGTCCATAAATGGAACGCTGAAGTTTGCATACTTTACTAGCATCCTTAGGATCGACAAAACCTTCGGGTTGCATCATATACAACTCTTCATCAATGTTCCCATTGAAGAAAGCAGTCTTGACATCCATCTGCCATATTTCATAATCATGAAACGCAACAATTGCTAATAAAATCCGAATGGACTTAAACATCGCTACGGGAGAGAAAGTCTCATCGTAGTCAACACCTTGAACTTGTCGAAAACCTTTTGCGACAAGCCGTGCTTTATAGATGGTAACATTACCATCCGCGTCCGTTTTCTTCTTGAATATCCATTTGCACTCAACGGCCTTTCGGTCGCTAGGAGGATCCACCAAAGTCCATACTTGGTTTTCGCTCATGGATCCCAATTCCGATTTCATGGCTTCCAGCCATTTCTCGGAGTCTGGGCTCATCATCGCTTCCTCATAGTTCGTAGGTTCACAGTCTTCTACCAACAAGACAGTCAAGACAGGGTTGCCGTACCACTCAGGAGGGGCACGCGACCTTGTCGACCTGCGACGTTCAGTAGCAGCATCGTCCGAAGCTTCATGATCCTTGTCATTAGCTTCCTCTATTGTTGGTGCAGGCGGCACTGGAACAATTTCAGGTGCTGCGCTACTCTCCAATTCAAGAGAAGGTTCAATAACCTCGTCTAGCTCTACTTTCCTCCCACTCACTTCTTTCGAGAGAAACTCCTTCTCAAGAAAGGAACCATTCTTTGCGACAAACACTTTGCCTTCGGTTCTGTGATAGAAGGTATACCCAATAGTTTCCTTAGGGTATCCTATGAAGACGCATTTCTCCGCTTTGGGTTCGAGCTTGTCCGGCATCAACTTCTTGACGTAAGCTTCGCATCCCCAAACTTTAAGAAACGACAACTTAGGTTTAGCACCAAACCACAGTTCATACGGTGTCGTCTCAACGGATTTAGATGGAGCCCTATTTAAAGTGAATGCAGCGGTTTCTAATGCATAACCCCAAAATGATAACGGCAAATCAGTAAGAGACATCATTGATCGGACCATATCTAATAGGGTTCGATTCCGGCGTTCAGACACACCATTGCGCTGTGATGTTCCGGGTGGCGTGAGTTGTGAAACGATTCCACTTGCTTTAAGATGCGTGAGAAAATCATAACTCAAATATTCACCTCCACGATCGGATCGTAGAAACTTAATCTTTCTGTTATGATGGTTCTCCACTTCATTCTGAAATTCCTTGAACTTTTCAAATGTTTCAGATTTATGTTTCATTAAATAGATATACCCATATCTACTTAAGTCATCGGTAAAAGTGAGGAAATAGCGATATCCACCGCGCGTCAAAACACTCATCGGTCCGCATACATCGGTATGTATGATTTCCAACAAGTCCGTTGCTCGCTCCATCATACCGGAGAACGGGGTTTTGATCATCTTGCCCATGAGGCATGGTTCGCATGTGTCAAATGATTCAAAATCAAGAGACTCCAAAAGTCCATCAGAATGGAGTTTCTTCATGCGCTTTACACCAATATGACCTAGACGACAGTGCCACAAATAAGTAGTATTATCACTATCTACTTTGCATCTCTTAGCCTCAATGTTATGGATGTGTGTTTCATCCCTTTCGAGATTTAGAAGAAATAAACCATTCACAAGAGGTGCATGACCATAAAAGATGTTACTCATATAAATAGAACAACCATTATTCTCCGATTTAAATGAATAACCGTCTTGCAATAAACACGATCCAGAAATAATGTTCATGCTCAACGCAGGCACATAATAACATTTATTAAGGTTTAAAACTAATCCCGAAGGTAAAACTAAGGAGAGCGTGCCGACGGCCATCACATCAACTCTTGATCCGTTGCCAACGCGCATCGTCACCTCATCCCTCGCAAGCCACCGTCTATTCCGTAGCTCCTGTTTCGAGTTACAAATATTAGCAACTGAACCGGTATCAAATACCCAGGCACTACAACGAGGGCTAGTAAGGAAAACATCAATAACATGTATATCAAATATACCTTTGATGGTGCCAGCCTTCTTGTCCGCTAAGTACTTCGGACAGTTGCGCTTCTAGTGACCCTTGTCCTTGCAATAGAAGCACTCAGTGTCCGGCTTAGGACCAGACTTGATCTTCTTCTCAGCAGGGGCATTGCGCTTGCCGCCGCCCTTCTTGAAGGGTTTCTTTGCTCCCTTACCTTTCTTAAAGGAGGGCTTGTTGACCATCAACACATGATTATCCTTCTTGATGTCCACCTCTGCAGCCTTCAGCTTTGCGAAGAGCTCGGTGATCGTATCAGTGGAACCAATATGATTATGAGTCACTACAAAACTTTTGTAGCTGGGAGGGAGTGATTGCAAAACCCTGTCAATCTTGAGCTCCTCTGGAATCGTGCATTCCAGTTGCTCAAGACGTTGAGTGTAGCCCGACATCTTTATGGCGTGCTCACTAACGGAACTCCCTTCCTCCATCTTGTAGTTAAAGAACTTCTCGGAGATCTCATATCTCTCAGAACGGGCCTGAGTCTGAAACATGGTTTTCAGCTCCTCGAGAATCTCGAAGGGCCCGGGATACTCTTCAAAACGATTTTGAAGCTCCGGTTCCATAGCAAACAACATGGTGCTCTTAATCACACCATAATCATCTTTGCGCGACTGATAGACAGCTTTCTCATCAGCCGGCGCAGTTGCAGCAGGGGGGTCACCTAACGCTTTCCCAAGGACATAGTCCTTTTGTCCGCCAGACAGAATGATTCTTAGATTGCGGAACCAATTGGTGAAGTTAGACCCATTGTTTCTAAGCTTTTCATTCTCAGCAAAAACGTTGAAGTTGAAGTTGGACTTGGCCATGTGATCTACAGTATTTGCAAGTACAATTTAGACTATGTTCATGATAAATAGTTCAATTTAATCAAATTACTAGATGAACTCCCACTAAATTCAACATCCCTCAAGTTGTTTAGTGAACACGATCCAAATTCACCACACCTAATCCGATCATCACGAGAAGAGATGTGGTTTCAATGGTGGACAACAAAGTGTCGATCATATCACTCATATGACTCATGCTTAACCTTTCGGTTCTTGTGTTCCGAGGCCATGTCTGTACATGCTAGGATCGTCAAGCTAGACCCAAGTATTTCTGCGTGTGCAAAACTGGCTTGCACCCGTTGTATGTGAGCGTAGAGTCTATAGCACCCGATCATCACGTGATGCTTGGACACGACGAACTTTCGCAACGGTGCATACTTGGGGAGAACACAGTTTTTATCTTGATCTTTAAGTGAGGAATCATCTTATAATGCTACCGTCGCGATCTAAGCATAATAAGATACATAAAGGGATAAACATCACATGCATATAACTTTATGTGACATGGTATAGCCAATCCTCGCGCAATGATCTCCATCTTGTGCGTTCCGGCATGATCTCCATCACTCCACCATGATTGCCTCCACCACGAATAGCAACTACAACTATTGCTAACTACTTAGCGATAAAGTAAAGCTATTACATGGCGTATAAGAAGTTGACTCGCAGGTCATACACAATTATAAAGACAACCATATGGCTCCTGCCGGTTGTGTACTCATCGACATGCAAGTCGTGAAACATTACAAAACATGATCATCGCATACAATATACACATCACATCTTGGGCCATACCATATCACAGAAAACACTCCCTGCAAAAACAAGTTAGACGCCTCTACTTTGTTGTTGCATGCTTTACGTGGCTTATGGGAGTAGATGCTAAGAATGATTCTTACCTACGGAAAGCCACAACGGTGATATTATGGTTGCCAAACTCCGGTGTTAATCCCATGACAACTATAGTGAGAGAAACTGACATCCACCAGCCGCATGTGTGGAACAAGCCACACGTCAAGTGCGGAGCCGGTCTCGCGAACGACGTCGCGTAAGGTTGGCCTGGACCGCTTCAATCTCACAATCCCGCGTCATAAGAAGAACACAAAAAAGAGGCTTGCAACAGAAAACATCAACGCCCGCAACAACCATGTTGCGTTCTACTCGTGAAACACATCTACGCATAGATCTAGCTCTGATACCACTGAAGGGTTTCACGGCATAGTAAATCAAAATTTTCTACGGATGCGAACAGAGGGAAAGCCAAGATCTAATCTAGGAGATGCAATCAATGAGAGAGATTGGATTAGATCTTCATACCCTTAAAGATTCGCACAGGGAACGTTCGTCGGAACGTGGGTGATGTAGTCGTACTCGCTTCTCCTCCTCGCGATCCGATCCGATCTAGCACCACAAGTGGCGGTGCCTCCGTGAGATGCACACGTGCAGCACCTCGACGTCTCCTCCTTCCTCGGACCAGCAAGTATGGTGGATAGATAGATTGGATCTACAACACGACGGCGTGGTGTATATGGTGGAGAATTTCTGCAGCAGGGCTTCGCCTACAAACAGTCGGGAGGGAGAGAGGAAATCTAGCAAGGCGGCTAGGGTTTGGAGGAGAGGTGTGGGGGGTTGGTGCGCCCCCACCCCTCTTTATATAGAGGGGGGGCGCAGCCCTAGCCCCTCCCCCAAGCCCAAAGGATAAGGAGTGGGGGGCATGGACTCTCCCCTCTTCTAGAAACCCTATCTCTAGTTTAAACGATTTAAACTCTCTAGGATCGGCTGGGCCCTATGGGGCCTTGTGCCCCTGGCCCAATGCAGCCAGGACACTCCCTCATAGGCCCATGCCCCCTCCCGGAAGGTGGGGCCACGTTGGTCCCCTTCCGGAAGGTTCTAGAAGCTTCCGGTACAATACCGATTAACCCGGAACAATTCCGAACTCCAAAAACTGCACTGCCTTATATGAATCTTATTCTCCGGACCATTCCGGAACCTCTCGTGATGTCCCGGATCCCATCCGAGACTCAGAACAAAAATTCATAAACCAATTATCCAATCTATCCTAGCGTCGAGATACGTTAAGTGTGTGACCCTGCGGGTTCGAGAATATGCAGACATGATCTTCTATCAATAATCAACAGCGGGGTCTGGGCACCCATATTGACTCCCACACATTCATCGATGATCATATCGGATGAACCACGATGCCAGGATTCAATCAATCCCATATATATATTCCCTTCGTCTCGCGATATTTTACTTGCCCGAGATTCGATCGTCGGTACCGTCATACCTAGTTCAATCTTGTTCACAGCAAGTACTTTACTCGTTCCGTAATCCGATATCACTTTGTGATTAACTCCTTAACCACATGCTTGCAAGCGGTGTTGATATCGATTACCGAGTGGGCCCGAAGTATATCTCTCCGACTTGGGAGGGACAAATTCCATCTCGATACATACAACCCAACAGATACTTTCCGATCACCTGAGAGACACCTTTATGATCACCCTCTCATAGGATGACGTTTGATGACCTCAAAGCTTTCTTCCGGTACCAGGGAGTTGCATTATCTCATGGTCTAAGGAATACAATATTTGACATAGGAAAAGCTTCGCAAAGATGAACACGATGAAACGATCTAATTGCTTCGCTTAGTTTGGATCTGTCCATCATATCATTCTCCCAATGATATGATCTCATTATCAATTGACAACTCATGTCTATGGTTAGGAAACCTTAACCATCATTGATCAATGAGCTAGTCCTTAGAGGCGTACCAGGGACACGGTGTTGTTCACAAACCACACAAGTATTAATGTTTCCGCTTAATACAATTCTAGCATGGAATATAAACTTTATCATGAACAAGAATTATAATAATAACATCTTTATTATTGCCTCTAGGGCATAATTCCAACACTGATGACCTCTACCTAGCGGCGGCGCCCTTTTTTGGTTTGCCTTGTTCCCCTGCGTCGAACCCACCTAACCGCGCAGCCCCTCGAGCCCCCTACCGCCGGCCCCGACGCTGTTTTGCAGCTCACCGTCGTCGGTGACGTCGCCGTGACGTCACCTGTGCATCACCGCGCGGGTCAGACCAGGTCAACAGGCTGCTGGACCCACTCGCCCGCGTGGCAGCCGAGGTGGTCTGGGGCCCCTCTGTTAGTTGCTGTGTGTAGACTCTGGCTGGGTGTAGAAAGTCTAACAAGTTGTTTAATAATTTTAGAAAAGGTTTTTAATATTCCAGAATTTGATATAAACTTGTAAAATTCATAACTTATTAATTATAATTCAGAAAAATATGAATAATATATCAATATGTTCATAAAAATGAGAACTATCTAATTAAGCTATAATCATGCAGTGATCAACAAATTTTATGACATGTTTAATTAGATAATAAAATCAACCCCTCTCATGTGTTTCCGGAGTTTCCCGAGTTAGGGTTTGTACCCCTCGGAACCTCGATTAAATTGTCGGGCATGTCTTAGGGTTACATTTCAATACAATTTAACTTGTCATATCATCATCCTTGCTTGAGCATTGCATCGATGCCATGTGTTGATTGTTTCCCTCTCTTTCCGGTGTTTGGTTCTTCCCCGGTAGAATACGATATCGAGATCGAGATCGAGACCGAAGACCGAGATCAACACCGTCGAAGATCGAAGACCAATACTTGACCAACTGTAATCAAGTCAAGTAAAAGGCTCTTGAAGCTCTGCTTTCTGATTATCAACAGGCAAAGGCAAGCATATCCCCACCATGATATAATCCTATGATTTCGAAAGCATTTCAATTCTTTCCATGATGCACACGATTTTACTGTGGTCTTTTATCAATAGATAGAGTATCCTATCTATTGCATACTCCCTTTGAGATTATATTACCTGATCCACTACTCCTAGCATAACTAGGTTTGGCTTGTGTGCACTGTTAGAGCTTACTCTGTGTCTTGCTTAGCCATGCATAGCTGTTGAGTCTGGTCCATCCAGATGATGTATTAGATGCAGAGAATCTAGTATGACAGGAGATCGTGATGAGATGAGATCAGTGATATGAGTTAAACATGCTAAGGCTTGTATGGGAGGCCACGGTGGGATGTGGTTTTTCTAGTCCCATGCTCGCCACCACTAGGACCTGAGTTCTTGCCTTTGGAACCGAGACGAGCGTACAACCACACGGGGCCTGGACAACCTCATGACCAACTAACTTGTCTAGTAGATTCCATGAGTCACATAGTTTGGGCGTTCCATTTGACATATGCATAGAAAACCTTTTGAAAGATTTGCCGGGTGAAGAAGGTGCATTCATAACAGGTAGGGAAGTGTGGCCGCGGTTGCTTGGGGTTGATGGCGCCCCTGGTAAACCAACCTCGCCTCACATCTTTAAGTATCGGCTTCGGGATTTGAACCGTTACGGCGGAATCATACTTATTGCGTGACTCATGGTCTCGGCGAAAGCAAGGTAAAGGTCGTGTCTAACCACCCTTTGCCGGCCTTCCAAGGAAGAGGGCTAATGATTCTGATATTAAGAGAAAGTTAGTATGTGTGGGTAAAGTTGTACACCCCTGCTGGGTTAAATCTTTTCGAAAAGCCGTGTTCACGGCTATGAACGCTTGGTGACCAGATTCTAAGATCATAGAGAACTATAACCTAATCGTAAAACTTGGCAGATCAACGTGTGCTTAAGGATGTTTCCTCATAGGTACGAGGGGGTGATCCTAGTTAGGGTTGATATGATGATGATTCGGTGGATATCAAAAGATGATGATCAATACTTCTGGAGACGTCGGTCTCTTATCCCCTTTTAAAATACTCTGATTAGACTAGCTTCTTCTCTCTCTCTCTCTCTTGTTTTATAAACAAAAGATGGCTTTATGCAAAATAACTCCACCAGCCATAAGTCTTGCGGAGTACACCATGTACTCACCCTTGCTTTGTTGATACTTTTGGCAGAGTAAGTGTTCCCCTGAAGATAAGTTTTGTACTACATCGACATCGACGAGTAGCTTGGGGTTCCCGGCCGGCAGCCTGGAATCTATGGGATGGGACGTCATCATTATGCTTCAGGCCTCTTAGGCCATTTGTTAAGTTTTCTATACTTAATAGCATAATTTGCCTTCCGTTGTTTCATGTTTGTGGTCAGTGACCTCTGCTTGTAATAATTTGGTTCTCTGCTCAGTTAGGAGCTTGCTGTAATAAATTTTGTGTCGTAGGGTCACTGTTGTGTTACCAATTCTTCCCTGGATATTCTCAATCTCAAGGTTAAGCTTATGTCAGACGGAGGTCTGGGATTTGTTTAGCCCTGATCCCGGGGGTGTCACACGTCACGACTTCAAGTGTGCCAGAGACGAGCCACAACCACGCCATTAATGCAAGATCACACGACTGCACAACCACCACAGGACCACGCTGCAGCGCCCCACCCTAAGGGTCACGTCCTGGTTGGTAATCATAACCCCCACCGCCATCCTCCATGGGAGGACTAACACCGCCTCCTCGGGGCACCGCCCCGGTTCCCAACCTTCGTCGTCATGAGCGTGTTGTACGGGGCAATGCACCGATGCGATCGAAGGGCTCCAGGCAAGGAAGAGGACGCCACACGAGGAGACCGTCCTAACGACGCTGTCGATTGAAGGCCTTTGACCGCCGGCGTCCTTCGGCGACAGCAGAGGAGATTAGAGAGGAGGCGCTGGGGCAGCGACGACTGGGGTTTCCGCCCGAGAGCCGCCCCCTGAGAGCAACACGGAGACGAGTTAATAACACTAGTGGAATGAAAAATCTTTCGACTTGTCAAAAATAAATTTACTAGTGTCGAGACGGCTGGGTCTTGCGACGTTGTGGCTTGTGTGCATATTTGGTTTCGAGTGCTGTAAGTCGGGGCCATAGCTCCGAAGTTGGTGGTGTGAGTCCGATTCGTTTGATGGAACAACGTCGTTGGGATTACGGGTCTCCTCGCTTGTGTGTTTTTTGTCCAGGCTTTCATCATAAAAAGGGGCAATCCATGTTTTTTCGACCGGTTTTCTTATAAGCTAAGGTATATACACTTTATTCTATCGATATGGGATGTAGGAATGCCCCACTACAGGACGCGCGCGCTACGCCGAGGGCAAAAATCCGTCGGCGTAGGCCAAAATGCCCTTGGCGTATGGTACGCCGACGGCTGCCCTCGGTATAGTCTCCTCAGCAAAGCTCTCCCTCGGCGGAGCACAAACAAGTCGTCGGCGTATTGAAATGCCATCACCGTACGCTACATCGACGGCTTTTCCCTTGACGTAGCGGCCGTCGGTAGGTTGCAAAAACATTTTTCTAAAAACAATTTTTTTTTATTTTTTTATTTTTTTTCTCATTTTTTTAATCTTTGAATTGTTTGACTCGTTAATCTCTCACTTTGAACATTTTAAACACTAATTACACTTAATATTTTATTAAATTGTAGTCTTGGTCAAACTTTCCGGCCGGTCATCCATCCTAATACTACTCCAGCTCCAGCACGCTTAACTTCCTCGGTCCTTCAGAATCTGTTTCCGCAAAGTAATTCATACATTGTTGTCAATACTATGATATCAATCTATTAACTCTTATATAATCATGTCACATATTTTTATTTTTTGAAATTACAAACAATTATTTAAGTAAATATTAATGAATAAGTAAAATTATTATTGAATTCAAATAAAAATATAATTATTTTACTTTTTTATATTTTTCTACTTAATATGGAATACTTAATATCTTTAAATTCGTAAATCGGAATTCGACAAATAATATGTCTAAATTGATTAGAAAAATGATAGGAATTCAAATATGATATCCATATGAACTAATCACAAACTCTCCGTTTTTAAATTTGCTATTTGGTGGTTTCTTCAAAAATCCCCCTTTTGCGCTCGGAAAATGAAAAAAGGCTTTTTGGTGCGATGAAAAGGAAAACTTGCATTGGATCTTTGATAAAATAGCATATTGTTAACCTAATAATGATTTTTGTAAAAAAACATGAGCATCGGATCATGTACATGTAGTTCATATCTGACCCACTTCCTACCGAATCGGCAAGAATTTATCTTTTTTACCAAAGGTGGACGGAAAGGTTTAGGATCCCCTGTTGGGACATTGTCCATACAAGGCGGTCTAGTATTTTTTTAAATGTGGTGATAGCATTTTGAATTAGCCATTTGGTGGTTGCTTCACAAAATCGTCCGTTTTTTGTGCTCGGAAAATAAAAAATGCCTTTTTGGTGCGATAAAAGGAAAACTTCCTCCTGCAATATTGTTCGCCATCCCATGATGCACGTGTATGAACAATATGGGGACATTATCACAAACTATGCCTTGATTGTAGCCATAACATTGGTCATTTGACCCGAAAATCAAGAAACCTCGAATGAGATAGGTCATTTTGTGAAGGTTTTTTTAGACATAATCAATATACCAAGTTTGATATTTTTACTTCTAACTATGTCACATAATATGACACCATGCGAAGGTTTCGCATTGTTTCGATCGTTTTTGAAAATTTTATGCCCGTTTTAAACTATCGTCATACTTTGTCGAACGGCGGGCATGAAGATTCTTAGCTCGGGGCTATTAGATAAAATAGCATATAATGAACCTAAAAATGATTTTTGTAAAAAAAAGAGCATCGAATCATATAACTATAGTTCATATCTGACCCACTTCCTACCGATTCGATAGGAATTTGTCCTTTTCACCAGAGGTGGATGAAAAGGTTTCAGATCCCCCTGTTGGAACATTGTCCATATAAGGTGGTCTAGTATGTTTGTCAAATGTGGTGGTAGTATTTTAAATTAGATATTTGGTGGTTGCTTCACAAAACCGTCTGTTTTTTGTGCTCGGAAAATAAAAAAAATGCCTTTTTGGTGCGACAAAAAGAAAAATTTCCTCCTGCAACATTGTTCGTCATCCCATGATGCACGTGTATGCACAATATGGGGACATTATCACAAACTATGCCTTAATTCTAGCCATAACATTGGTCATTTGACCCGAAAGCCAAGAAACCTCGAATGAGATAGGTCATTTTGTGAAGGTTTTTTTGAGACATAACCAATATACAAAGTTTGATATTTTTCCTTCTAACTTGTCACATAATATGACACCACGCGAAGGTTTCACATTGTTTAGATCGTTTTTGAATTTTTTATGCCCGTTTTAAACTATCGTCAAACTTTGTCGAACGACGGGCATAAAGATTCTTAGCTCGGGGTCGAGCCTCGCTGAACTTGCATTAGATCTTTGATAAAATAGCATATTGTGAACCTAAAAATAATTTTTGTAAAAAAACATGAGCATCAGATCATGTACCCGTAGTTCGTATCTGACCCACTTCCTACCGATTCGGCAGGAATTTGTCTTTTTCACCAGAGGTGTACGAAAAGGTTTCAGATCCCCCGTTGGGACATTGTTCATATAAGGTGGTCTAGTATTTTTATAAAATGTTGTGGTAGTATTTTGAATTAGCTATTTGGTGGTTGCTTCACAAAACCGTCCGTTTTTTGTGCTCGGAAAATGGAAAATGCCTTTTTGGTGCGACAAAAAGGAAAACTTCCTCCTGCAACATTGTTCGCCATCCCATGATGCATATGTATGAACAATATGGGGACATTATCACAAACTATACCTTGATTCTAACCATAACATTGGTCATTTGACCCGAAAGCCAAGAAACCTCGAATGAAATAGGTCATTTTGTGAAGGTTTTTTGAGACATAATCAATATATAAATTTTGATTTTTTTCCTTCTAACTATGTCACATAATATGACACCACATGAAGGTTTCGCATTGTTTCGATCGTTTTTGATTTTTTTATGCCCGTTTTAAACTATATATAATATTTTATGTTTCACTTCATTTTTATTTACAAATGTGTAATATTTGAGTGTAGATAGATAGATCTTATTTTTTGCAAATTTTGATATATTATTTGTATTTTTCCAAATTAGAATGATTTAGTTATGATTTTTCAAAGTTTAATGAGGTAAAATAAAAAATAGCTACGCCGAGAGCAGCCGTCGACGTATGCTACGCCGAGGGCAGCCGTCGGCGTAGCATAGGATATGCCGAGGGCAATTCTACGCTGACGGTTGCTTAGCGGGGCTAGCCTCGACGATGGCTATGCCGACGGTCCCGACGTTTGACTGTCGGCGTAACTTTCTATTCCTGTAGTGCCCACTCCTCTTCATAAGGTTTCTCCAAAAAAAATCTAAGCTGTGGTGGCTCCAAGCCTCAATATATTATTTTGAAACAACATACGTTTCCTACTTATCAAGACGAAAGGAAGCTAAGGAAGAAAGTTCTCATCTTTCTTAAGATATGATGCTAACTTTCTCATATACATGTAGGATTTTTTTCGAGAGTACGTCAAAAGCGTACCATAATTTTATAGAAGGCAGAAGTATGAGTACAAGAACACTGCCACCCGCTGCGAGTAACGAACACAACACGAACTCCACATTGACATGTACGAAGACAACCACCACAGACAAAAAACAAGGAAGAAAGAGCCTATACTAAGCTAAGCAACAAACCCGCATCTCGACCGCCACCGAACGCTGTCGAAGAATAGCCGCACCAAAGAGGCCCTCCTTGTCAACGCACCATCTAAAGAGAAAGATGGCGAAACACGATCGAATCCTAAGGGAGCGTCATCTTGGACTTGCTAGCGACAGCGTGCATAGTGCCCTTGACGATCATCCTTGAATCACGGCGAGCATCAGAGGAGTGCAACCTGGATCTCTATGCCAAGTCTCCAAACGCGATGCTCCCAAGAGAGTGACGGCGTCGAGGACGCCGCCATCGCTCCTATCCACTCCGGACCTAGGCTTTCGCCCAGAAACTTCTACCCTGCCCGAGCAAGTACGAGTGAGTGTTAGCACATCTCGGCGACGCCTCCAAGGAGGAAGACGACACCCATAGGCGCCGTCGTCACCGGCACCGACCAAAGCCGGGCTAGACTTTCGTCTGTTTTGCCACACACCGCTACCAACTCCCCAGACAGGGGCAACCATCCATGTTGATCACACCATCGCCGGGCGCCGCCACCACTGTCAGCCGGCGGCGCTAGGGGAGCTCGCTGCGGGGGTTGCGCTTGCGCTAGGGTTTGTCCCTCCGGGGTCGCCCGCGCGTGCGACCCCGGAGGAGAGTTTTTACACACATGTAGGATTTAAAACAAAAACAAAGCAACATTTTACCAAGATAAAATTTCCAATAAAGACCTTTTGATCCGCATGATTGTAGAATCGTTGATCGGAATAGAACAAACAAACATCCTAGGATTATGATGTCAAGGTCTGTTGAACATCATAGGAATACTGTACAATAATGTACAATAAAATTCGTTTGATTTGCGTCGCCCGAAATACAAATGCATGTATTTTATTGAACGATCATGGCCTCTTTAATTCATAGGATTCCGCAAGCGCAAATGTTAGAAATGCATGTGCAAACACAAAAAAAATTGAGGAACATGAATTCTATATACTTGGATATTGATTTGCATGAATAGGAAAAAATTGAGTATGATCCAAATAAGCGTAGTGTAGTGAAAGGCAAATTGAGCACTGACAAAAGTAACCTCAGGTTGTAATTACGCCATAAATATTGTTGTCTCAATGTTCATCATTAGATTCTAGAGTGACGTGTGCAAGTGGATCACAGAATTACTAGGTCTTCCCTTGAATCTAAGATTAACTTCCAATCTCCATTTTCTGAATCATGCAGGCCCTGGACAATTTGTATGAAACCATATAAGTTAGCGAAACATAGACATACGTAATTTCCACGACTCGAATGGACCACGCATCCGCTTACGCACAGTGGAAACGCAGGCACAAACACGCGAGCTAGGCGTCCTAAGAAACTGTACCTGTTGCTTTGCTTGGTCAGTGCTCATCAGTGGCTAGTACTGCTACCAAACAAGAGCCAGGGGCTGAGAAGCCTGAATTCGAGAGTAGTTGCTGATCGATGGTGGTGGTCAAGTTTTTCTCATTCTGAAGAAATTGTGGTCAGTGCGACGAGTGACTTGACCCCAACTGCACGCTGCATGCACTACATGGTAGGCCACGGCCGGTCGGAGACTCCCTACGATAGGCTACTGCCGTCTACGAAGTGTGCGTGCTGCATCGTCGGAACTCATTAATCGAACACGAGTGTTGAGTAAGTTCACAGGCAAGTTCGTCAACAAACATAATCACAGGAAATATTTAATAGTACTACTGATATTGCAGATAGTATATGCAACTAGCTTGGGCGCTTTGTTCTTTGTTTATGTTTGACTGGCATATTTATTTTTGTAAACTACTAGACGTCATTTCGATTCCCCACGCATGTTCTCAACGCTTCATGTTGGATTATTCCTCCCGGTTGGATTTGTATAATGCGCTCCGAATCCACGACCTTTCGGCCCGATCGACCGATCGGCTTCTATTTAACTCACGAGCCTGCGATGAAGAGCGGCTGCCATACGAGTCAGGCGTGACTCGACCCAGCATACAGTGTAGTATGTACTGCTGCTGCTGCTGCTGTTATGATAATACAGTGTTATCCATCCATCTGGGTTCCAGGTAGCGGTTCGGGGACACACGACACGGCAGCGTGAAACCCAAGGGAGGAAATTTCCATTTTCGTTTGCCTAGGAGGCGCGGTAGATCTGATGTGACCCGCGGGGGTGTCGCGGTTGCCCGATGCGCGCGGTGGCGCCTACGTACGCGGTTTCGGGCTGGGTGATGTGCTTGCCTTGTCCCCCGGCCTGGAGATTCCTTCGCTGTGCTGTGCCGGGCAGCGGCGGTGGAAGGAAAGCGCCTGGAGGTTCACACGTGAACAGCGGCCGATCGAGGTGCGTGCCGACCTCGCCGCCGGCTCTTAGCGCTGGCGTGGTACTAACTGATTTTCACGCTCTATAATCCATGCGTGCCGCACGCAGTTCCGGCTTGGGAAAGAGACCACGGGGTATACCGTGTACGAGGAGGGGGCTGCTGCCTGCGCGGGCGGATTTGGGATTATAAGTCCCGCGCGAATAACTAGATTGCCAATTTGAACAACAAAATATAAATAGTATAGTATAAAAATTATATCATTAGAAACTTTAGAGGTTATATTTTCGAATGATATAACTTTTATGATATATAAGTTATATTTTATTGGTTAAATTAACAATCTAGGTATGCGCGTAGAGGGAGTATATCTTTAGGAACATTTTGACTAGAGGTATTTTTGAAAATGCCTCTAAATATGTCAATCTAAGGCATTTTTTACAAGTGTACCTAAAAATACTACTTTTAGAGGCATTTTTATCAAAGTGCCTCGAAAAATACTATCTTTAAAGGCATTTTGACAAATGTCCCTAAAGATACTACATTTACAAGCATTTTTATCGAAGTGCCCCTAAAGATACTACTCCTTCGGTACCAAGGCATAGGACATAAATATTTCGACACAGCTATTAAGGTGGATCAGGCGCGAGAAAACGAAAATGCTTTGCGTACGAACTCCAGTGTCCGATTTGTTTACAACATCGAATCGTATGGCTGCGCTGCTGCGTGCGCGTTGCGCCTCGGTCGTACACAAATCGTACGTGTTCTGTCGCATGTGTAGCAGCGTTGGCGAGAAAAACTTTCCAAAGCTACCCCTAATAACTCTCGGCGAGAAAATTAAGGAAGGAAATCACTGTTTCCCATTTCTTCCTTCTCGTCCGCACCTCTCTAGAAACCAGCAAACCAATTTCCCATCCGCCTCGCCTCTCCAAGATCGGCGGCGCCGCCTCCGGACATACAGGCGCAAATCTCGTGGAAGCCCAACGAGTAGCAGCGGATCTCGTCAACCTCGAGCACGGGCGCGCGGGGCACACGCTCCTGGGCGGCGGCCGGAATGCGGCCATAGCGGGAGGGAGGCTGGAACTCCCTGGCAGCGGCCGGAGCTGCGTCCATAGCGGGATGGAGACTGGAGCTCCCTCGGTGGCGGCCGGAACATGGCCAGGATGGGAATGCTGGCGCTCATCTGGAGTCGATTTGGGAGTCGGCTGTGGAGGCGTGGAGCTGTGTGCGGGAGCTGATGCGGGAGTGGCGGCGGCATGCTGCGGGCAAGGGATGGAGGTGTGGCGAGAAAGAGGGGAATGTGGGGGCAGTTTTCGAAGTTCGGCGATTTTTTCGCACCTGCCGTCGCCCGCGCCTTAAGCCCTGACGAAGAATCCCCCCAAAAATTGCGCCCTAAGCTGTGAGACGGAGGGAGTACCTTTAGATACATTTTTCTTATGTCCCTAAAGATACCGAGGCATTTTCCCATGTGCCCCTACAGATGGTATCTTTAGAGGCATTTTCATCAAAGTGCCGCTAAAGATAGTATCTTTAGAGGCATTTTGTCAAGTGCCCCTAAAGATATCATCTTTAGAGGCATTTTTATCAAAGTGCCTCTAAAGATACTACCTTTAGAGGCATTTTCATCATAATTCCTCTAAAGATATTACCTTTAGAGTTATTTTTATTAAAGTGTCCCTAAAGATACTATTTTTAGAGGCATTTTACCAAGTGCCTCTAAAGATACTACCTTTAGAGGAATTTTGCCAAGTGCCCCTAAAATATAGTATCTTTGAAGGAATTTCCATGAAGTGAACTATCACAGCTAGTCAGCTATACTTGATAGAAAATTGAATTATCATTGCTATACTTGACAGCAAACATTGCAGACAATTTTCAAATAAAATAAACTTAATAACAATTGCTAGTGAATCCACTATTTTTTAGTTTTCAAAACTTCTGGCAATCAGCAAACATTGCCTGACCTCTGTAAGGGCGAAGAAGCCGCCGCCCACGAGCGTGCGAGCTCTTCGCCGATGTCGACGAGCACACGACTTAACGCGGGGCGGAGCTACCTCGGCTCGACGAGGTGAACCAGGGGCGAGCCGATGCCGGGGACGCAAACGGGAATGTGGCGAGGCCTTGCTCCCCCACACCAGTACTGGCCCTCCGTCGGCGTGGCTAGGCTCGATGCCTTGGTCATCGGGCGGAGCGATGTCCGTAGAGCTAGCTCCGCACGCATGGAGCTGGGCGACCCCCGCGCCTGAATGATATTCCACTTTTCAGTCCCACATCGGTACTTTAGTAAAAATAGGACCACCTTAAATACCTTGGCCTGTTTAAAGTTGTACTAGCAATATGATCGACTACAGCGAGATCAATGGAAGGCAGGCCATGCGAAGGACCCAATGTCATGGGCCACTGCCTCAACCGGCCCAACAGGGTGGAATGAGTTTCTAGGTGACGCCCAGGCACGCTTACGTGTGGGATGCTGCTTCCTTCGGCCTAGCAGTACCGGCAGGGAAACACATTAGTCTAATTAATTAACGAAATTCCGCTCTAAATATGTATAACGGGCTGGGCCTGTCCGAGGAAAAAGGGACAGTCATGCTTTTCCATTGCTATTTTTTTATCCCTAAACGATATTTACCTTTAGGGGTATTTCTTATAGTGCCACTAAACGGATTTAAGGGCTTCACTCTTAGTGTCACTAAAGTGTTTTAGAGACATTTCTTATAGTGCCACTAAACGAATTTAAGGGCATTTTTCTTAGTGTTACTAAAGTTTATTAGGGGCATTTCTCTTAGTGCCACTAAACAGATTTAAGGGAATTTCTCTTAGTGTCACTAAAGTGTTATAGGGGCATTTCTCTTAGTGTCACTAAACATATTTAAGAGCATTTCTCTTAGTGTCACTAAAGTGTTTTAAGGGCATTTCTCTTAGTGTCACTAAACAGATTTAAGGGCATTTATCTTAGTGTCACTAAAGTGTTTTAGGGGTATTTTGATCGAAGTGCCCCTAAAACTTTTACCGACATGAGTATTAGTGTTATATTTTAAAGTATCTTTAAAGCTCTTTTGAGGCATTTTGATCACATATAGGGGCACTTTAAAGTGCCTCAAAATGACTACCGTGATGTAGTGCTTGGGCTGTGTGACTTCCTCGACCAAAGCATGCATGGCCCCACAAAATATGTTTTCTTCCACGTTTTCACACCTTTAATATATATTCCATCCGTTTTAGAAATATAAGACATTTTAACTTTGTGAAATAAATATATCTAGACGCCCTTTAGTGTATATGTTTACTTCCAACCTCTGCGAAACTATACACTAAAAGACGTCTAGATACATTCGATATACAGAGCTAAAGCATCTTATATTTCTGAACGGAGAGAGTACATGTCATTGTTGAACAACTGTTTTTTCTTCTTACATACATATCCAAAACTCCTAGATATGCTGCCATGGTGGGCCAGCCAAGGAAGAGAACAAAGTAGGAAGTGTCCAGGTCTTAGCCAAAAGGGCACTCAAGGGCGTCAGGGCATCTTCACCGGGCTGACCCAACCTATCGTTGCGTGTTCGAGTGGACTGGTAGACATGTACGACGGCCCATCGCGGTGATTCATCCGGACAAACGCATGCAGATTGACTCATCCATGTACAAAATCTAGGGCTCAATTGGGTCGACCCGGAAAACGCGCTTGTCCTTGTGCGTCCTCCCTTTATCTTTGACGGTCCCTCCCGCTAGTTGCACGGAAACCACACAATTCTCCCTCCAAAAAACCTCTCACAAATTTGCACTGGCGGGAGCGGGAGGGAAGGCAATGGATCACACCACCATGGTTAATGTTGCACCCTTCGGCATTGTCACCTCCAAGAAGCACGGCCGGCCGAAGAAGCCGACAAAGGACCCGACGACAAAGGAGCGGAAAGTCGAGTCGAACAAGCGCTGGCCGGCGGGTAGCGACGAGAGCTCGACTCGTCGCTACTAGGCTCGAGAAGGAGCGCCGGGACAACAACGAGCACTACTCGCCAACCAGAATAGGGTCGACGCCAACGAGTTGATAGTGAGTGCCTCCAAGAACGCCGTCAACATGATCAAGCGGGAGGCGATGACCGCCGCTTTCGAGGGCGTCGTCTCTCTTCCTGGCCTGGCGATGGCCGGCACATTCTCTACTAGCTCCGTCACTTCCACGCCTAGCGGCCGGTCACTAGCTTAGCACAGGACGCCAGGGCCGCACACGGCCTCGCTTGGAGGCCACACTAGGATCGTGGCCTCGCTGTCCTGGTTCATCCATCCCCGGATGGCGTCATCGGACACGAGAGAGCCCGCCATCGACCTAAACCGCACTCCAACCATCATGGACGCAACCCCGGAGGTGTCGATAAAGCGGCGGTCCATCTCTGCTGCGAACATGCCGACGCTAGTCAACCTATTCGGAGAAATGCTCGCCAAGCCGCCGGCCGCCAATGACACAATATGATCGCCACATTTCTTCTCCATTGCCAGTATACTGCTCCCGCCGCTTTATGATGGCCAAATTTGGTGTAGGATTTCTTGGCCAACGACGGTGAGGACGCCCTGCATGACATGATCAACGATGGTGGACACGGCTATGCCGACGATGGCGAGACCAAGCCAGAGACGCAACAAGATACCCATCACGATGCCTACAACATTACAAATGAGGCATTGTTTGGAAACGATGGCACTTCCATGGGCGAGGGGGTCACGACCGCGTCGTTGGCCGCTTCACTTGCGGCGTCACTTGGCGACACCAAGAATTTGAGCCCACGAACATCGAGCTATGATGACCCACAAGTATAGGGGATCGCAATAGTCTTCGTGGGTAGTATTACCTAATTTATTAATTCGACACAGGGGAGCCAAAAAATACTTGCAAGCCTTAACAACCGAGTTGTCAGTTCAGCTGCACATGGAAATAGTTCTTGCTCACAGAAGTTTATCAGTAGCAACAATTTGGTAGTAGCAACAACAAAGCAACAACAATAGTAGAACAAGAGCAATAGTAACAGTAACGGTAATAGTGGAATTCGAGTGCAGTAGGCATAGGGATGGATGGACCGGTGTTGCATGGACAAGTATAAACATGTAACTTCAAGATCTAGGGCATTGCAGATAAATAAGAATAAGCATACAAGTACTAAACAATCCTAGGCATGTGATCCATAAATAGTCATACGTGCTCGCAATGAGAACTTGCACAACATCTTCTGTCTAGCCAGCCCGTGGCAGCGGGGACTCTAGGGAACTACTGGCAATTAAGGTGCTCCTTTTAATAGAGCACCGAAACAAAGCATTAACACTCCATGAACACATGTGATCCTCACACCACAACCATCCCCTCCGGTTGTTCCAATTATTGTCACTTTGGGGCCTTTGGATCTGGACAATGATATGTGTACACAACTTGCAGATAAGATCACAAACAATACTATCATAATGATTCAATAATAAGTTCAGTTCTGAGATCATGGCACTCAGGCTCTAGTGACAAGCATTAAGCACAACAAGTTACAACAAAGTCAAATAGCACTAATAGAGATACTAGGCACTATGCCCTAACAATCTTATTCGATTACATGATAGAACTCATCCAATCCCTACCATCCCAAGCCTACAACGGGGAATTACTCACTCATGGATGAGGGAAACATCGGTGGTTGATGGAGATGTGTTGGTGATGACGATGGCGATGATCCTCTCCAAATTCCCCATCCCAGCAGGGTGCCAGAACGGAGTTTCTGGATCCAAATCTTGGTTTCTGGTGGCGGCGGTGGAGCGGAACTCTTTCTGGAAAACTATCGAACCCCCCTTGGTTTTTAGGTTGAAAGGCAACTTATAGGCATAGAGGGAGGCCGAGGGGTTCCTGGGGTGGCTGCACCCCCTCCAGGCACGGGGTCAGGTGGGCCCGCGCCTGGGGTGGGTGTGGGCCCCCCAGGCCTCCTCTCCGTCTCCTCTTCTGGCTCCGTGGATCTTCTGGTGAAATATAATTTTTGGCATATTTTCCGGGATTTTTCCCGATAGTTCATTTTCTGCACAAAAACTAGACACCAAGGTAATTTTGCTGAAAACAGCGTCAGTCCGTGTTAGTTGTATCCAAATCACATAAGTTTAGAGGAGAAACAATAGCAAAGTGTTCGAGAAAGTAGATACGTTTTGGACATATCAACTCCCCCAAGCTTAGCTTATTGCTTGTCCTCAAGCAATTCAGTTGAAAACTAAGTGTGATAAAAGAACTTTCACGAACACTTTGCTTCATATGATGTATATATTCTCAGCACAGGAGTAGATGCTTAGACAATTAATAATAAAGAGTATGCAACTAAGTCTACTCAATAGTCATTGCAAGCTATGAAGAGAAACCAACTCAATAATAATAAGTATCATGAAACATAAACATAAGCAACATTGCAATGCTCATAATAAGGTATGATAGAGTGGTATCTCGCTTGCCTTTGTTTGAAGAGCATAATATAAATGCCAAGGCACCTCTGAAGTTCAAGTGAAGACTAGAAGTAAAGATATCAGAGATACAAGCATCAAAGTCATGACATAATTAACCAAGTTTTGGAACAAACACAATAATGACAACTATGCTCTCAAGAAGGTGCTCATAGAATAAGTGGTGACTCAACAAAGTTGTGAAAACGGTTTTGGAAAGTTTGAAAGGCTTCCAAATGTTGAAAGGAAGGTACTCATTAGCTTTGAGCTCTCATTGCCCCTATCATAGGCATCTTCATGTGGTTAAGGTGAAAGTGAGGTCCACTCTGAATCATATGCTTGATAGACCATAGACTGGAAATCCCAAGTCCCTTGAGTATGAGGGCCGCTCCGCATGCTACTCAACTTTGGTTACCTGAAAGTTCTTGTCATTGTAAATACATGCATATCATAGAGAACGGCCAATGGGGTACCCCTTGCACATGTTACAGGAGCGATCCCGTGATCAAAATTACAAGGCAAGTAGACAACGAGCATCTCAGCGATCTTTTTTATTTACTATGTGTATAGATTTTTATTGAGTATGCTTCATAAATGCTCATTATGCTGATGTTGCAAGTTTCCACCATGATTAGGCCTGGCTTAGGCTAGCGTCCCAGGCGTTTCTCTAACACAATGTATAGACTCCATGAACTCACAACCTCCCCTTTTATTTCATATCGTCGACATCCGCAAACAAAAGAGCAAGGTATCAACTGGATGAGATATCCAAAAAGTGTTAAAAGCGTTCCTCATGACATCACGATTCTGCTGACTCCCAACATATAATTTGCAAGCATATAACTTTCATGGAGAAGTCACAATGGTTCAGGATTATTAAGTGCACTGAATAAAGTTTGCCATCAAGTTCGTGAGAGATTTACTAACTAACTTTCTCAAAACAGACAAACATTTTATTTTGGAATAAAACACGGCATATAGAATATGCGCTGAAGTAGCAAATGATGCTAATAGGTAGGTATAGTGGACACAACTGGCAATATTGGTTTTTGGGAGTTGGAAGCACAGGTAGAGCACACACTCAGTGCAAGTGAAGGCTAGAAATAGAGAGGGAGCGACAAACAAGAGAGCAATAACTGTCATAATCATGCTTGCAACAAAACATGACCAATTATGGCATGAAAGTGATACAAGAACTCTGAGGCAAAATAAATCATCGAGGCTTACTGACTATTTATTAGTCATATGCATGCATGAGCATGTGCCAAGTCGATTCATATGAACAGTCAGAGGAGGATACCACAGTATCATACCAAAGTATGAATAAAACAATGCAAGCAAACATTCATATGACATGCTACAAACTATTAGCAAGCTGGAGCTAATCATAGACAGGCAAGAACTACTAAGCATCCATAATGACATACACCTTACACAAACAGGCTAAGCATGCTCACAATGATGAGTATATGTACAAAAATGAAACAAATAGAGTTCGTTACCAGCCTCTTACCATACCTCAAGTTGTCTTAATCTTCACTATTTCCCTTCACTTGTGTGACTTGAATAATAACATGAAACGAAAATCCACTGAGGACGGCCGAACCTGCAAGGAACTCACAAAGCCAAAGAAGAACACACATATTTTTGGTTTTTTTGATTTTTTAAAGAAAGAAAACAAAGCAAACCAAACTAAGCAAAAGGAAACCAAAAACAAAAAGTAAGACGCTCCAAGAATAACACAACTGTGCATGAAACAATAAAAACGAAGTGTCTAGAAAGACCTGAGATTTTTATTGATGAAGAAGGGGATGCCTTGGGCACCCCCAAGCTTTGACGCTTGTACCTCTTAAATATTTCTTGGGGTGACACGGGGTGCCCCCCAAGCTTTAGCTTTTGTCCATTCTTCATCTCATTACATTATTCTATCTCCACACTTAGAAATTTTCCTTCATACAAAACTTCACACAATCTTCATTAGCAACATTAGTGTATTCAAAAAATAATAGACCTTCGGGTTTAGCTTTGGAACAGATTTTTTCCCACGAAAAACACAAGTTACTGTAGCAACTCCTTCAAAAAGCTCAATTCCCCAAAACAGAACTTAAAAATAATCAATAAGAAGCAAATGCAAATAATGACAGAAATCTGTCAAAACAGACCAGCAGGTAGAAACCGATATTTTCTAAAATATTCTGCTCAAATCAAAAAGTGTTGAACTAATGAAAGTTAGATAACATAACATACTGGGGGATTTATTCGTAAATTTTCAGCTCAATCCGACTTACAGAGACTCCTCACGAATTTTTATGGTGTAGGACATAAATCTGTTTCGGGACAACAACTCCCCAAATCTTACTTCCCTCTCATTAGAGGTCATTTTTGGCACAAAAAGAAAACAAAAAGGATAAGGAGAGGTCATTACTGAAGTAATAACTTCCAAGATCTAAGTAAACTTTTGGATTATCTCCCAACAAGTACTTTTCTTTAACGCTTTTAAGTTAGGCACGATGAAGAGCAAAGATTGGAAAGGAGAAAAAATAAAAGCGAGAAAGTATAACCACAGTGAAAGCATTATTTTGTTCATTAAAATCCTTTTGTTAACAAGGTTGATCAAGTCTTGTTACCAAAACAATCTTATATGAAACAAAACTTTGCAGTCCACAAGGTGATTATGTTACCTCATACTTGATAGCAATGATACCAATCATAATAGTTTCAAAATTTTCTTGTGGAATGGGAGAATATATTTCTCTAACCTTGATGCTCCCAATATTTTCAATGGAATTCAGGTAATAGCTCTTAGCAAACTTCTTGGGGAAATATACGGTATGCTCTTTGTCATTAATATTGAATGTTACTTTTCCTTGATTACAATTGATGACAGCACCTGCGGCATTAAGAAAAGGTCTCCCAAGAATAATAGACATATTATCATCTTTAGGCATTTCAAGCACAACAAAATTAGTTAAAACCATGCAATTATGAGATACTTGAACAGGAACATCCTCACATATACCAACATGAACAGTAGTTGACTTATCAGCCATTTGCAAAGATATGTCAGTTGGTATCAACTTTTCTAGCTGGAGTCTCTTGTAGAGAGAAAAAGGCATAACACTAACTCCAGCTCCCAAATCACATAAAGTAGTTCTAACATAATTATTCTTAATAGAGCAAGGAATAGTTGGTATACCTGGATCACCAAGTTTCTTTGGAACCTTACCATTGAAGGAATAATTAGCAAGTAGAATATAAATCTCCTCATTAGGAATCTTCCTTTTATTAGAGACAATATCCTTCATATACTTCGAATAAGGAGGCAACTTAATAGCACCAGTCAAAGGAATTTGCAAGAATAAAGGTATCATCCACTCACAAAACTTGTTGTAGTGTTCTTCCTCCTTTGACTTGTGTTTCTTACCTGGAAAAGGCATAGGTTTATGCACCCAAGGTTCTCTCTCTTTTCCATGTTTATTAGCAATAAAATCTTCCTTTGTGTACCTAGTGTTCTTAGTGTGCTTCTCAGGTTCTTCCTCAACTTCCTCCTTATCAGGAGCATCATTTTTATTATTACCACTCTCAGTTTCAGCATCAGATACATCTATACTATTAAGATCTACAACAGGTTCAAGTGGTTCCTCAACTATTTTGGTGTTTCTTTTTCTTTCTCTTACGAGGACTACCACTATCAACTTGTTGGGAGTCCTGCTCAATTCTTTTAGGGTGTCCTTCAGGATATAAAGGATCTTGAGTAGCTATACCACTCCTAGTTCTAATTCCATAAGCATGTTTATCTCCTGAAGCATTAACTAGCATATCCTTTTGTACCTTAGCAAGTTGATCAAGTTGGGTTTGAACCATTTGAAAGTGTTTACAAAGCATTTTAATATCATTTGAAGTTCTTTCCATAATATCTTTCAACTCATTGATAGCTCTAGAGTTTTCCAATAAATGATTCCGAACTTGTTTATTAAAATGACCTTGTTTAACAATAAAAATGTCAAGTTCCTATAAACATTGATTAGGAGGCTTACCATAAGGAATATCTCCTTCATTAAAGTGTTGGAGAGAGTGTACCTCAATAGTAGATGGGTGGGGAATTGGCTTACATAATTCTTCTATAGGAGGTAAATTTTTCACATCTTCAGCTCTAATACCTTTCTCCTTTAGACACTTCTTAGCTTCCTTCATCACTTCATCATTTAATGCAATAACTCCCCTCTTCTTTGTAGTTGGTCTTGGAACTGGTTCAGGAGTAATAGTCTCAGGTGTATTTAGCTCAGTTCAAGTCCAATTATCATAATTCTTGCTTATTTTAGCCATTAATTCATCAACATATGTAGGAGTCCTTTTCCTGAAAACGCAATCAGCAAAGCTGTCTAGGTAGGTCCTAGAATCATCAGTTACTCTATTATAATAAATATCAAGAAGCTCATTTTTAGGTAATGGACATCCAGGATGTGCATGAATCAAGGCACATAACCTTGTCCATGACTCAGACAAATTCTCTTCTTCTCCCTGTTTAAAATCAAAAAGTCTCTGCAAAGCAGCATGTCTAGAACTGGGAGGAAAATATTTCTGGAAGAAAGAAGCAATCAAGCAATTAGGGCTATCTGGAACTAGGAGGTAATCTATTAAACCAACCCCTAGCTTCTCCTTTAGGTGAAAAAGGGAAGATCTTAGTAACAAAGTACTTGCGCATCTTAAAATCATCAGAGAATAAAGCACTCATAGTAGAAAGCTCATTCATATGAGCCACAACACTCTCATTTTCAGTCCCATAGAAAGGTTCTTTCTCAACAATATCTAAATAAGATAATCAAGAGAGAAATCATAATCTTTATCTTTAATATCTATGAGAGAAGTGGCAAACTTAGGATCAGAGGACAACTTAGGTATAATAGTACGTCTAGCGAGGAGACTCTTAATAGCACTAGTGCCATGTGTGTTTCGGCACTCTTCAACAAAATCATCAGTGAACTCAATGTAACCATCATTAATATCATAACTCTCACTAGCCTCTAGTGAGCTAACATGTGTTACAGTGTCTTCTCTAGGAGTTTCGGTATTTCCTAGACTAGCCATAGTAGCATCTAGAAAAGGACCTAATGAACCACTCACATCAAGCACAGTAGAAGTAACATCATGAGTATCAAAAGCAGTTTCAGACTCAACAGTAGTAGCAGTGTGTGCAACATGTGTATGTGGTGGTGGTGTAACAAGCTTACTTATAACAGACGGTGAATCAAGAGCAATAGAGGTGTTTAGGACTGTACCTCTTCTTGTAGTGGATGGTAAAATAGGGAACTTTCCATCACGAGACTTCCCCATGACGAAATGAGTAGCAATGAACAATAATAGATCCAGGTGAACTTACAAATAAAGCTATGCTCTCCAGCAACGGTGCCAGAAAATAGTCTTGATGACCCACAAGTATAGGGGATCACAACAGTCTTCGTGGATAGTATTACCCAATTTATTGATTCGACACAAGGGGAGCCAAAGAATACTTGCAAGCCTTAACAACCGAGTTATCAGTTCAGCTGCACCTAGAAATAGTTCTCGCTCACAGAAGTTTATCAGTAGCAACAGTTTGGTAGTAGCAACAGCAAAACAATAGCAACAGTAGAACAAGAGCAATAGTAACAGTAACGGTAACAGTGGGATTCGAGTGCGGTAGTCATAGGGATGGATGGACGGGCGTTGCATGGACGAGTCTAAACATGTAACTTTAAGATCTAGGGCATTGCAGGTAAATAAGAATAAGCATCCAAGTACTAAACAATCCTAGGCATGTGCTCCATAAATAGTCATACGTGCTCGCAATGAGAACTTGCACAACATCTTCTGTCCAGCCAGCCCGTGGCAGCGGGGCCTCTAGGGAACTACTGGCAATTAAGGTGCTCCTTTTAATAGAGCACCGGAGCAAAGCATTCACACTCCGTGAACACATGTGATCCTCACACCGAAGCCATCCCCTCTGGTTGTCCCAATTATTGTCACTTTGGGGCCTTTGGATCCAGACAATGATATGTGTACACAACTTTGCAGATAAGATCACAAACAATACTATCATAATGATTCAATAATAAGTTCAGATCTGAGATCATGACACTCTGGCCCTAGTGACAAGCATTAAGCACAACAAGTTGCAACAAAGTCAAATATCACTAAAAGAGATACTAGGCACTAAGCCCTAACAATCTTATTCAATTACATGATAGAACTCATCCAATCCCTACCATTCCCAAGCCTATAGCGGGGGATTACTCACTCATGTATGAGGGAAACATCGGTGGTTGATGGAGATGCATTGGTGATGACGATGGTGATGATCCTCTCCAAATTCCCCATCCCGGCAGGGTGCCAGAACGGAGTTTCTGGATCCAAATCTTGGTTTCTGGTGGCGGTGGCGGAGCGGAACTCTTTCTGGAAAACTATCGAAGCCCCCTCGGTTTTTAGGTCGAAAGGCAACTTATAGGCGCATAGGGAGGCCGAGGGGGTGCCTGGGGTGGCTGCACCCCCCAAGCGCGGCTAGTGGTGGGCCCGCGCCTGGCATGGGTGTGGGCCCCCTAGGGTCCTTCTCCATCTCGTCTTCTGGCTCCGTGGATCTTCTGGTGAAATATATTTTTTGGCATATTTTCTGGGATTTTTTCTGATAGTTCATTTTCCACACAAAAACTAGACACCAAGGCAATTCTGCTGAAAACAGCGTCAGTCCGTGTTAGTTGTATCCAAATCACATAAGTTTAGAGGATAAACAATAACAAAGTGTTAGAGAAAGTAGATACGTTTTGGATGTATCAAGCTACACTCCTGAGGAGGACAAGCTCCTATGCAAGGCATGTATGGAGATTTCACAAGATCTACTATGCGGTGCCGAGCATAACAACTTTGCCTATTGGAAAAAGGTGGGAAAGTTCTTTCATGAGCATAGGAAATTCAGGAAGGACGCCTTCTTTAGTGATAAAAATGATCTGAAAGGATACGAATGTCGCCTAGAGGGGGGTGAATAGACAGTTTAAAACTTTTCCGAGAGTGGCTCAACAAAGGCAGAATTAAACTAACGTTTACTTTGTAAAGCACAAAACCTAGAACAACTAGGGTTCACCTATGTGCACCAATAACTTATGCTAAGCAAGACAAGCAACTATGTGATAGCAAGATATATAGTTCAAGCACGAAGGCTATTTTAAAGTAAGGTGCATAAGTAAGAGCTTGGATATAGAGATAATTGAGGCACGTGGAGATGACGATGTTTTACTGAGTTCCTCCCAACATGGAGTATGTATCGTTTGGAGAGCCGGGGGAGATGCGCCCCATTAGACAACATCATAAGGCAGACATCATTGTCATGGATATGGCTTTTGAACATCATTTTTGAAGACATCTTTCTAACGTACTCCCATGGGTTTCGCTCAGGGTGTTATCAAATCACCAACTCCACAAAAGTCCTCCCTTGTTCTCCGGTGAATCTCACCCCAACGGGATCGATCCATACTTCCACTATCGGTGCACTTGTCGGTGGCAATCCGGAACCTCTCACAAGGTTGGGGCACTTCTCCATAACTCAATTGG
The DNA here is from genome assembly GCA_916181665.1 of Avena sativa. Classification (NCBI taxonomy): domain Eukaryota; kingdom Viridiplantae; phylum Streptophyta; class Magnoliopsida; order Poales; family Poaceae; genus Avena; species Avena sativa. Next base: position 357,138,377 of record OV702284.1, on the reverse strand, counting down.
AGGATCCGAATAAACAAGCTTGGGGAGTACTCTGTTAGGACCTCACCTAGGTAGTATGTTGGGCGTTGCACCTTATGCTCATAACCTTCTTCCTCGCGCTCCACTGATGTTACCACACTTATGACTTTGTTAGTCGCTGCGATGTAAAGTAACATAGTCTCATGTGGCTCTAGTCTTGGGAGGATTGGTGGATTTGAAACTAGATCTTTCAAACTTTGTAGTGCAGCGTCGGCTTCCTGGGTCTAGACAAAATTTTCGGTTTTCTTCAAGAGTTTGTAGAAAGGAGCGGCTCTTTCTCCGAGTCGGTTGACGAACTGACTCACTACCGCAATGCAGCCAGTGATACGTTGCACGTACTTCAGGCGAGTCGGCCTGGTAATGTTGAGTATAACCTTGATTTTGTCCCGGTTCACCTCTATGCCTCTTTCAGACACAACGAAACCTAACAATTTTTCGGCTGGGATTCCAAAGAAGCACTTCTTCGGATTCAGCATTATTTTGAATTTTTGTAGGCTAGCAAATGTTTCCTCCAAGTCAGAAATACGTGGTTCCTTCTTTTTGGACATCACTGCTATATCATCTATGTATACATGGACGTTGCATCCGATTTGGTCGTTAAGGCAACACTGCATGGTGCGTTGATATGTAGCTCCTGTGTTCTTTAAACCAAAAGGCATAGTTTTGTAGCAGAAGGTTCTGAAAGGTGTAACAAAAGATGTCTTTAGTTAATCCAATTCTTTCATTGGTATTTGGTGATATCCGGAATATGCGTTGAGAAAATAGAGTAATTCCGACCCTGCCGTGGAGTCGATAACTTGATTGATTCTTGGAAAAGGAAACCCTTGTTCAAGGCAGTATAATCAACACACATCCTTAATTCAATAGTGTCCTTTTTAGGGATGAGTACAAGACGCCACCCAATCAGCATGGATGATCTATGCGATAAATCCAGCTAATTCTAATCGGGCTAACTCTTTAGCTGTAGCTTTGCGCTTTTCATCACCAAACCGTCGTAAGGACTGTTTGATGGGTTTAGCATCAGGATACACATTATGGAGTGCTCGGCAAGTTCCCTAGGTACTCCGGTCATGTCAGAAGGCTGCCATGCGAAGATATCACTATTTTCTTTGAGGAACTTGACGAGTGCGCTTTCTTATGCTCGGTCTAAACCTACCCCTACATTCGTCGTCTTGGAGGGCTCGTCTTCCTTCAGCGAGGTCTTCTTCGTCTCTTCCGATGCCTTGAACTACAGACTTGGCTTCAGCACCTCGTTCTTTGTAGCGGGCATCTTGGACGTGTCGATGGTTTTCTTGATATCCTGGTACTCCTAAGCGTGCAACACGACTTCAGCAAAGGCGGCAGATCCTTCCTCATAGTCTCATGCTTTCTTCGGGTTTCCTCGGATGGTGATAACGCCCTTCGGACCTGAAGCTTTATCATGTTGTAAATGTAGCAGGGGCGAGCCATGAATGCCCAGTAAGCCGGACGCCCAACGATGGCGTGGTAAGCACTTTTGAACGATACCACCTCGAATGAGAGTGGCTCGGTCCGATAGTTATCTCGGGTTCCGAATGTCATGTCCAGTGTGATCTCACCCAGAGAATCCTCCTATATCCCTGGTACAATGCCATGAAAAGTTACACTGTTGTAACTTAAGTGGCTTTCATGGATCTTCATGCGGTGAACCGTTTCAATGTAGAGGATGTTGATGCTGCTACCACCGTCCATGAGAGTTTTAGAGAACTCATAGCCATCAATAAGAGGATTGACGACCAGAGGGTACTTTCCCCGACGATGCGTTTTCCTCGGGTGATCTGTGCGGTCAAAGGTGATGGTTACATCTGACCAATCCAATGGGGAACAGCCGGAACCGTGGCGTTGAGCTCACGGAGAACTGCCTTTTTGACCTTAGCCGGCTGAGTTCCAAGGAAGCAGACATACGCGTCTTTATTTGTGGGATAATCCTTCTTTCCATCCGACTTGGGCTGTGCGGCGTCTTCTTCTTCCATGTCAGAATCTTCCTTGGTCTCCTTGCCTTTCTTGAAATTTTTCTTTCCTTTTTGTTGCTTGGATCTGTAGCCAGTGGATTTGTATTTTTCATGTCGTCATTAAAACGACACTCAGCATTGGTATGGGTATAACCTCCATTCGCGTCCAGGTGATGAACACAAGGGTTGTTGGCGATGTCGGCCCAGGAATATGATTTTCCGGACTATTGATCTCCTCAACCTTGGACCCGAGAAGTTCTGCGACCTCATCCCTGGCCGCCTCCGCGCCCTCCTCGTCCTCCGGATCCGAATGTTGCGTTAACATCTGTGTTGTCCGGAGCTGGTTTATCTTCCAAGGTGTTCTTGTGCTTTTGAGTTTGTTGCTTCTGCTTCTAGGTCGCATTTGGATTGGCCAGAATATTTAGAAGTCCTTCTGAATCGTTATCGGCGTCAGCATATTTTCTCGCCGTTTCTATCATCTCTCCCAGATATATGACATGGTCACGCTTCAGTCTATGATGGAAAAGTCCGATTGGGAGTCCTGCAATCAAAGCTTCAATCATAGTTTGTTCGTTTACTCCCTCACAGGAGTTCTTCGTGTCGATCCAGCATCCGAGGTAATCCCGCTAGGTTTCTCTGGGTCTTTGAGTGCAACGCTTCAAGTCTCCGACCGTGCAGGGCTGATGACTACAAGTGTATAGATTGGTTGTAGCCAGTTTTGAAATAAAGATATCGATCCCACAGGGAGCAGAAGTCTGAAGTCTAGGAATTCTTGAAATAAATACTAAAAATAGAATTGCTAAATAAAGTTCTAAGTAACAACATAAAAGGAGAATAGTGGGAAAAAGGTTTTTTTTGGGGTTTTTGGTATAAGAGAACAATGCGTAAAGTAAACAAAACTGAATACAAAAATAAGTATCGCGGATGTAAAAGAGATTTGAAACTTTAGTGGTAAAAAGCGTTCTTAGGGATTAGCGGATACAACACTAAAATTATAAAGGGCTAAGGTAAAGATTATTATCATGAACATTTTCAACTATGTATGTGTGGAAGTAACTCCATATTTGGACAAAGAGGCAGCAACCACTGCTCAAGTCATCCTCATAACCACAACAGAAAACAATTAACATCAATTAAATTAATGTGCTATTAAGGGACATAATCCCGCAGGACATTGATACGTCCAAAACGTATCTTCTTTCCCGAAAACTTTTGTTATTGTTTCTACTCTAAACTTGTGTGATTTGGATACAACTAATACGAACTAACACTATTTTCAGCAGAATTACCTTGGTGTCTAGTTTTTGTGCAGGAAATCAACTATCAGGAAAAATCCAGGAAAATATGCCAAAAATCCTATTTCACCAGAAGACTCACGGATCCAGAATACGAGACGGAGTAGAGGCCTGACGGGCCCACACCCCTAGCCGCACGGGCCATGCCTGGAGGGGGTGTGGCCGCCCCAGGCACCCCCTCGGCCTCCCTCATCGCCTATAAGTTGCCACTTGACCAAAAAACTTAGGGGGGTTCGACATTTTTCTAGAAAGAGTTCCGTTGCGCCGCCACCACCAGAAACCGCGATTCGGAACCAGAAACTCCGTTCTGGCACCCTGCCGGGACGGGGAATTTGGAGAGGATCATCGCCATCGTCATCACCGACGCCTCTCCATCAACCATCCATGTTTCCCTCATCCATGAGTGAGTAATCCTCCGCTGTAGGCTATGGGGATGGTAGGGATTAGATGAGTTCTATCATGTAATCGAATAAGATTGTTAGGGCATGGTACCTAGTATCTCTATTAGTGCTATTTGACTTTGTTGAAACTTGTTGTGCTTAATGCTTGTCACTAGGGCCCGAGTGCCATGATCTCAGATATGAACTTATTATTGAATCATTATGATAGTATTGTTTGTGATCTTATCTGCAAGTTGTGTACACATATCATTGTCCGGATCAAAAGGCCCCGAAGTGACAGAAATCGGGACAACCTGAGGGGATGGCTGTGATGTGAGGATCACATGTGTTCACAGAGTGTTAATGCTTTGCTCCGGTGCTCTATTAAAAGGAGTACCTTAATTGCCAGTAGTTCCCTTGAGGCCCCGCTGCAACGGGCTAGTTGGACAAAAGATGTTGTGCAAGTTCTCATTGCGAGCACACATGACTATATATGGAGCACATGCCTATGATTGTTTAGTACTTGGATGCTTATTCTTATTTATCTGCAATTTCCCTAGATCTTGAAGTTACATGTTTAGACTCGCCCATGCAACGCCCGTCCATCCATCCCTATGCCTACAACACTCATATCCTACTGTTTTCTACTGCTGTTACTATTGCTCTTGTTTTGCTGTTGCTGTTGCTACTACAAACTATTGCTACTGATAAAATTCTGTGAGCAAGAACTATTTCTAGGTGCAGCTGAATTGACAACTCAGTTGTTAAGGCTTGCAAGTATTCATTGGCTCCCCTTGTGTCGAATCAATAAATTGGGTAATACTACCCTTGAAGACTGTTGCGATCCCCTATACTTGTGGGTCATCAATACTATTTTATGGCTAGTCTAGGAAATACTAAAACCCCTAGTGAAGACACTGTTACACCTGTTAGCTCACCTGAGTCTTGAGAGAGATATGATATCAATGATGGTTACATTGAGTTTACTGATGAATTTATTGAGGAGTGCCGAAACACACATGGTGCTAGTGCTATTAAGAGTCTCCTTGAGAGACGTACCATTATTCCTAAACTGTCCTCTGATCCTAAGTTTGCCACCTCTCCCATAGATATTAAAGATAAATACTATGATTTCTCTCTTGATTTATCCTATATAGACATTGTTGAGAAGGAACCTTTTTGTGGGACTGAAAATGAGAGTGCTATGGCACATATGAATGAGCTTTCCACTATGAGTGCTTTTTTCTATGACGATTTTCAGATGCACAAGTACTTTGTTACTAAGATCTTTCCTTTCTCGCTGAAAGGGGAAGATAAGGCTTGGTTTAATAGATTACAGCCTGGATCCATTGATAGTCCTGATTGCTTGATTGCTTCTTTCTTCCAGAAATATTTTCCTTCTAGTGCTAGACATGATGCTTTGTAGAGATTTTTTGATTTTAAACAGGGAGAAGAAGAGAAATTGCCTGAGTCATGGACAAGGTTTTTTGCCCTGAGCCATGCACATCCTGGATGTCCATTACCTAAAAATGAGCTTCTTGATATTTATTATAATGGACTAAATGATGATTCTAGGACATACCTAGATAGCTTTGCTTATTGTATTTTCAGGAAAGAACTCCTACCGATGCTGAAAAATTAATGGATAAAATAAGCAAGAATTATGAGGATTGGACTTCAACTAACCTAAATACGCCTGATCCTATTACTCCTGAACTAGTTGTGCCTGAACCAGTTCCAACACCAACACCAAAGAACAGGGGAATGATTGCATTAATTGATGAGGTGATGAAAGAAGCTAAGAAATGTCTTAAGGAGAAAGGTATTAGAGCTTAACATGTGAAGAATCTACCTCCTATAGATGAATTATGTGAGCCAATTCCCCACTCATTTACTATTGAGGTACACTCTCCCCACTTTGATGAAGGTGATATTCCGTATGGTAAGCCTCCTGATCAATGCTCAGAGGAACTTGACACATTTAAAGTTAAATAAGGTAATTTTAATAAACAAGTTCAGAATCATTTATTGGAAAACTCTAGAGCTATTAATGAGTTGAAAGATATTGTGGAAAGAACTGCTAATGATGTTAAAATTCTTTGTAAACACTTTCAAATGGTTCAAACTCAAATTGATCAACTTGCTATGGTACAAAAGGATATGCTAGTTAATGCCTCAGGAGATAAGCATGCTTATGGAATTAGAACTAGGAGTGGTATAGGTAATCAAGATCCTTTATATCCTGAAGTACATCCTAAAAGAATTGAGCAGGATTCTCAACAAGGTGAAAGTAGTGGTAGTCCTCGTAAGAGAAAGAAAAAGAAACATAAAATAGTTGAGGAACCACTTGAACCTGCTGTATATCCTAATAGTATATCTATCTCTGATGCTGAAACTAAGAGTGGTAATGATAAAAATGGTGCTCCTAATAAGGAGGAAGTTGAGGAAGAACCTGAGAAGCACACTAAGAATACTAGGTACACTAAGGAAGATTTTATTGCTAATAAGCATGGTAGTGAGAGAGAACCTTGGGTGCAGAAACCTATGCCTTTTCCCAATAAGAAACACAAGTCAAAGGAGGAAGAACACTACAACAAGTTTTGTGAGTGGATGAAACCTTTATTTTTGCAAATTCCTTTGATTGATGCTATTAAGTTGCCTCGTTATTCAAAGTATATGAAGGATATTGTCTCTAATAAAAGGAAGATTCCTAATGAGGAAATTTCTACTTTGCTTGCTAATTATTCCTTCAATGGTAAGGTTCCAAAGAAACTTGGTGATCCAGGTATACCAATTATTCCTTGATCTATTAAGAATAATTATGTTAACTGCTTTATGTGATTTGGGAGCTAGAGTTAGTGTTATGCCTTTTTCTCTCTATAAGAGACTCCAGCTAGAAAAGTTGATACCAACTGATATATCTTAGCAAATGGATGATAAGTCAACTACTATTTCTGTTGGTATATGTGAGGATGTTCTTGTTCAAGTGGCTCATAATTTCTTGGTTTTAACTGATTTTTTTGTGCTTGAGATGCCTGAATATGATATTATGTCTAGAGTTAAATCTATCGTTAGTCATTGGACTTGCTTAGAGAAGTTAATATGGTCATTGTACAACAAGAATACGATTTTACGGTCACTAAAGACACGTCGGAACGTCACACACGGTCACCGTTCATGCCGTAGAGATGTATTTGATGAGGTGGCGAGCTGAGAACCAACTGACAGGCCATGTTGATTTACAAAAGACCCCTCAAGTAAAACACAGTAGCAGCAACCCCATCCTTATGGATTTCCCCATTTCCTTTTCTCAACTGACACGAGCTAATATGTAGCCGGGATATATCAGGACGACCTGCGCGCCGGCTTTCCCTGCGTGCGCGGCGACCATGGACAGACCGGTTGTTGCCAGGACTGCATGTGCCCGGTGAACAGCTCAGCGAAGGACCTGGCGGGGCCATGATGATATCCTTGTCCCAGAAGGCGCCGCCGCCGGCGCGGACGCCGTGCTCGCGTTGTTCGCCGAGCACGCCTCGATCTACTGGGCTACAAAGCATCGCACGCACATCCAGCAACAGCAGCATGCGCGCATAGGTAGTTCAGCTTGTGCATGCTGCTTCGCATCATCTATCCATCCAGCTCGCGTGCAAATCCCCAGCGCCTCTGCTTGCCTGCAGGCGCACGCCTTCCTGGCTTGCTAGCTTTGTCCACACAGCGACGGGCGCCACGAACGCACCTCAGAATGTTGTCGCCGTGGAGAGCGCGGACGGTCGGTGGTAACGCGTGCACCCTGAGTTTCTCGGCGTTGTGCAGCAACAAGCCAGGGACGTCGGTGGCGTGGCATACCCAAGCACGTTATCCGCGTTGGCACCGTACCTGAGCGCTACTGGTGCCGCTACGCCAAATGCAGGCTGCTGCCAAATCCGTCTCCGTGGTCCGTCTGATCCCTTGCTTGTCTCGGACATGCTGCGGCGCCAGGACCTGCTGTTCACGGCAGAACCACGAAAGGCAATAGGACGCGGCCGGCGATGGGGCATGCCTCCGAGGTCATCCTGGCCGCGTGCGCCTCGCGGCGATCTCCGGCACCCTGCAGCGAGCTCGACCATGGAGGAAGGTGGGAGGAGAGGACAACCCTGCAGCCAGAGGATGGAGGTGAGGGCGGCACCGAGGCCAGGAAGCAGGCGTCGGTCGGGGATTGGAAAGAGAGGAGAGGCAGAGAGGATCGCGTGGGTGAGACTGGCAAGTGGGTTCCACTACACCGGTTCAACATTTAGACTTTTGTCTCAGATAGGACAGTAGAATTTAGGGGTGTTTTTTTGCAAATGAAATATAACTAGAGGCTGACAGTGGGTCCTCAGCTCGCCACGTCGTCAAATACATCTCCACGGCGCGAGCGGTGACTGTGTGTGACGCTTCGATGCGTCTTCAGTGACTGTAAACTCGTATTTCGGTTGTACAATGACCGTATTGACTTTGCTAAGTAAGTTTAATGACTAACGATGAATTTTACTCTTATGTCTATTATTCTTGGGAGACATTTTCTTAATACTGCAGGTGCTGACATTAATTGTAATCAAGGAAAAGTAACTTTTAATATTAATGACAAATAGCATACTGTTTATTTCCCCAAGAAGGCTGCTAAGAGTTATTGCCTGAACTCCATTGAAAATATTGAGAGCAGCAAGGTTGGAGAAATTTATTGTCCCATTCCACAAGAAATTTTTGAAACTATTATGATTGGGACCATTGCTATTAAGTTTGAGGTAATGTAATCACTTTGTGGAATGTAAAGTTTTATTTCATATAAGATTGTTTTGATAACAAGACTTGATCAACCGTGTTAACAAAAGGATTTTAATGAACAATACAATGCTTTCACAATGGTTATACTTGCTCACTTTTACTTTTGTCTTTCCTAGTCTTTGCTCTTTCTCTTGTTAGCTTTGGTTTTGCTAGTTGTTTCCTTGTTAGAGTGTCTTAGAACTTCTGTAGTTTTGGTTTTTGTTTGCTTTTTCTTCTTCTAAAAATCTTTTTTACGAGAAAATCAATTTTCATACCCTGAAAATTGGCCAAAAATAAAGTTTCGCGAAAACTCCAAAAAATTCATATTAAAATTTTCCTCTAAAAAGGGGCAGAGGGACACCTGGAGTGGCCTAGGGGGACCCCCAGGCCAGCACACCCCCTAGTGGCGCGGCCAGCCCCAGGGGCGCGCCTGGCATGGGTGGGACCCACCTGAGGCCCTCCAAGTTGTCTCCTCCCATCCACCTTCTTTCTCTCTCCCGAAAAACACCAGAAAATTTCTCAAGCCTGAGTTCTTGCTGCTCTTGCTCCCGATTTTTCGATCTCCTTGCTCAGCCCATCTTTGCTGCTAATTTTTGGAAGAATTGCTCCTTGGTATGTGCCTCCTCCGCTTGTCCAATTAGATTTGTGATTGGTAGATTGTATCTTGAGTATTTTGCTGCTATAGGTGTCAGGTTGTGTGAGCTTGCATGCTTGTTGTATGCTTAGAGATTTTATTTTGATGCATGTGTAGCCTCTAGAAAGTTCCTATAGTAGTTTCTCATCATTTATCAACTTGGAAATCACTTGGTTTGATGTTTGTCTAAAAATTTCAGAAAGGATGATGAGTGCATACCCACTAAATCAATATGATGTAATGGTACCTGAGCCAATGAAAGTCCATCGTGAGGAAGGAGTCTTCCCTTCCATTTATCCATGCCCTGAATTTATGAGAGCCGTGGGAATCTTCCAGGATTTCTAGACTATGATTACTAATGCAGGGTTGGAACACTTTGTTGAAGAAGAACCATATCAGTATGTTAATCTAACCATGGCTGTGGTGCAGGACTTCCGGTTTACTTGGTCCTCGTATAATCCCATGGTCCATTATAAAATCTATAATATAGCTGTCGACCTACCGTTTGATGATTTCTGTGCAACAATTAGAGTACCTCATTAGGGATCTTGCGAGAAGATAAAGTAGAGGCCTAAGTCACTCATGGATTTATATGCTAAAATTTGCCAAGGTTTCGACTTCTCGAAGGGAAGTGGTAAAATTTGGAACATTCAGTTCCCATCCATTAGATATTTTTACTATTTCATTACCAAGTGTGTTCTTGCTAGAAAAATTGCTAGAAGGTTATCTTATTTTGATCTAGCTTTTATCTCAGTTGCTTTGAGTAGGGATAGATCTTATAACCTGGGTGCTTTGATAGCTTACTGTCTTACCACTAACCACGATAAGGGTGGAATTTGTGGAGGTCTCATTGCCTCTAGGTTGCTAGCTTTCCATGGTTTAGAGCCTCACCATTCAGACTATCGGTTCCCCATAGAGAGGCTTGATCTTTATTCCATGGTTCAGCACAATTTTGTTTCTTCTTGGGCTACTGTGAGAAGTTTACCGTATGAATTATCTTTTGTCAAGCGTGGTTGGAGAGGGGGTAGGACTGAGAAAGTAGTCTATTTGCCTACACCTGCTTTGTTTAATTTTGATAACATGAAAGGATGGTCGCTCGCGGAGGAGTTTGACACTTACATGGAGGAGCTCTCCCGGCAAGAGGAGAATGTTGGAGAGGACGCCGAATATGATCCGGTTCAGCCCTCCAACATGGGGGAGTCTTCATACCAGCAGCCCTCCTATGATTGGGGCGCGTCTTCTTCTTCATCGCAAGCGCCTGACTATGATAATTCCTATGATGACCCACCAGCTTGGGGTTACTACCCGCTCTATTGAGCCCCACTTAGGCCAAAAGCCTAATCTTGGGGGGAGGTATACCAACATCACACTCATCTTTATATCATGTTTCATCGGTTCTTTGTATATCCATGTTTTGCTTTATTTTTGGTTCTTGTTCTGCTTCCTCAAAACACAAAAATACCAAAAATATTTTCGTTGTTTCTCTTGGTTTGTTTCTTTGCTTTTTAGCTTTGGTTTTCCTTAAAAGAAAATCCAAAAATATTTTGTTTTGTTTGTTTTTGCTTTGTTTGCTTGCTTTTAAAACAAATCGAAAACACCAAAAATATTTTTTGTTCTTCTTTGGTTTTGTGAAGTTCTTTGCAGCGTTCAGCAGTCTTCAGTGGAGTTTGGTTCCATGTTATTATTCAAGTCACACAAGTGAAGGGCAATAATGAAGATTAAGACAACTTGAGGTGTGGTAAGAGGCTGGTAACGAACTCTATTTGTTTTCAGTTTTGTACATATACTCATCATTGTGCGAATGCTTAGTCTGTTCATGTGAGGTGTATGTTATCTTTGGATACTTAGTAGTTCTTGCTCTCTTATGATTAGCTCCAGCTTACTAATAGTTTGTAGCATGTCATATGAATGTTTGCTTGCATTTCTCTATTCATAACTTGGTATGATATTGTGGTATCCTCCTCTGAATGTTTCATGTGAATTGACTTGGCACATGCTCATGCATGCATATGACTAAACAATAGTCAGTAAGCCTCGATGATTTATTTTGCCTCAGAGTTCTTGTATCATTTTCATGCCATAATTAGTCATATTTTGTTGCAAGCATGATTATGATAGTTATTGCTCCCTCGTTTGTCACTCCCTCTCTATTGCTAGCCTTCACTTGCACTGAGTATGAGCTCTACTTGTGCTTCCAAATCCCCAAAACCAATATTGCCAACAGAGTCCACCCTACCTACCTACTAGCGTCGTTTGCTAATTCTGTGCATATTCACTATGCCTTGTTTTCTTCCAAATAAAATGTTTGACTGTTTTGAGAAAGTTAGTTAGTAAAGCTCTCACAAACTTGATGGCACAATTTATTTCTTGCACTTAATAATCCTGAACTATTGTGACTGTCCATGAAAGTTATATGCTTGCAAATTATAGGCTGGGAGTTAGCAGAACCGTGTTGTCACGGGGAACACTTTCAACACTTATGGATACATATCCAATTTATATCTTGCTCTTTTGTTTGCGGATGTCGTCGGTGTGAAATAAAAGGGGAGCTTGTAAGTCCATGGAGTTATATATATGTGTTAGAGAAACGCCTGGGCTGCTAGCCTAATCCATGCCTAATCATGGTGGAAAGTTGCAGCATAACCATAATGAGCAATTTGTGAAGCATCCTTAATAAAAAACTATGCAAATAGCAAATAAAAAGATCGCTGAGATGCTCATTGTCTGCTTGCCTTGTTATTTTGATCACGAGATAGCTCCTATATCATGTGCAAGGGGTACCCCGTTGGCGGTTCTCTACGATATGCATGTATTTATGATGACAAGAACTTACATGTAACTAAAGTTGAGTAGCATGAGGAGTGTCCCTCTGTAGGGGTTCGTAGCATGGAAAACAAAAATTTTCTATCGCATACAAACAAACAAGCCAAGATCTATCTACTAGATTGTAGCAACGAGTCGATGGAATAACTCACCCTCGAAGATTCCAAAGTGTTTAACGAGAGCAGATTCTCGTGGGTGATGTAGTCGTACTCTTTCCGATCTCAAGATCGCGTAGACGATCCTTCCGGCGCCACGTTCCGGCAGCGCTCCCGTAGTCGGTCACACGTTCGGTACTCGACGAAGACCTTCCTCTCCCTTGTTCCAGCAGGCAGCGGAGGTTGTAGTACTCTCCTCGCGATTCCGGCAGCACAACGGCGTGGTACCGGAGGTAGAGGGGAGATCCCGCAGGGCTTCGCCTTAAGCCGGTGCGAGTATGGTGGAGCTTATGAGAGAGGCTATTAGTGGTCTAGTAATTAGACACACCAATTAGAGGGCTCTAAACCAATTAGAAGGCTCTAAACCAAAATAGCTCTAAACCGGGGTTTAGATCTAGGGTTTAGTTTAGAGGGGTAGGAACTAGTGTGTCTAGAGAGGGGAGCCCTGCCCCTCCCTTTATAGGTGGGAGGGCCGGCGGCCAAGGGGAGGAGTTCCTCCCCAACTCGGCCTTGGGAGGTGCGCCGGCCAAGGGGAGGAACCCTCCTCCAACTCGGCCTCCACCTCTCCTCCTCTTTCTCCTCTTTCCGAAAACTGGCAGTTTGACCGAAAACTGGCAGTTTGACTTTTTCAATTAGGATTTGAATTAACCCTTTATTTCGGACAGCGAGAACACTTAGTACATGATGCAATCATTCCAACATGCAATGACACATTCATGTACCCTTCCCCCTCCGGAGTGCCGGACATTCCGGGACCTTCTAGAATGTTCCCGATGAAAACACCGGAACCATTCCCGAACTCCGAAACGGGACTTTCCTTATATGAATCTTATTCTCCGGACCATTCCGGATCACCTCGTGATATCCCGGATCCCATCCGAGACTCCGAACAACATTCGGTCTCTTTCTCATAATACCATAACTACTCAAACAACGTCGAATCCTTAAGTGTGTCTCCCTACGGTTCGTGAATTATGCGGACATGATCGAGACACTTCTCCGAACAATAACCAATAGAGGAATCTGGAAATTCATATGGCTCCCACATATTTCTACGATTACTTTGCGATCGAATGAACCACTTACATACGATACCAATTTCCCTTTGTCTCACGATATGTTACTTATCCGAGGTTATGATCGTCGGTATCTCTGCATACCTAGTTCAACCTCGTTACTGATAAGTACTCTTTTCTCGTTCCTGTGATATGTGATCCCTTGTGACCAAGTCACATGCTTGCAAGCTAATTGGATGACATTTCACCGAGAGGGCCCAGAGAATATCTATCCGTCATGTGGATGGACAAATCCCACTCTTGATCCATGTGTTTCAACCAATACTTTCCGAACACTCAATGCCACCTTTATAGCCACCCTGTTACGGTGTGGTGTTTGATGATATCAAAGCATCCATCTGGTAAAGGTGATATGCATGATCTCATGGTCGAAGGAATTAGGTTACTATGTATCAGAAAGCATATAGCAATTGAACTATTGAAATGACTTGATCTTTATGCTACGCTTGTCTATAGGAGTATGTCCACCATATCATTCTCCTAACGATATGATCTTGTTGTTGATAACATCTCAATGTTCATGACAAAGAAACCACATCATCAATCAACCAACAAGCTAGTGAAGTATAGAGGCTATACTAGGGACTTCAAATTAAGTTTACAAATCACACAAGTATTAATGGTTTCCTTGTTAATACTATTATAGCATGAATGCAAACATTTATCATAAACACAAAGATATATAATAATAACTATATTTATTATTGCCTCTAGGGCATATCTCCAACAGTCTCCCACTTGCACTAGAGTCATCTAATCTAGATTACATGGTAATATACCGAACACCCATGGCAGTTTGGTGTTGGTCATGTTTTGCCCTCGGGAGAGGTTTAGTCAACGGATCCGCCACATTCAGATCTGTGTGTACTTTGCAAATCTTTATATCCCCATCCTGGATATGTTCTCGAATAGCGTGAAAACGCAGCTTGATATGCTTCAGCTTCTTGTGTGACCTTGGTTCTTGCGCATTGGCTATGGCGCCCATGTTATCACAGTAGATAGACATTGGGTCCAGCGCACTAGGAACCACACCCAGCTCTGTAATGAACTCTTTCATCCATATCGCTTCTTGTGAAGCCTCCGAAGCAGCCATGTATTCCGATTCAGTTGAAGATCTCGCCACAACGCTTTGCTTTGCACTCCTCCAGCTAACTGCTGCACCATTCAAAATAAATACGTATCCAGATTGTGATTTAGAATCATCCGGATCGGTGTTCCAACTAGCATCGGTGTAACCATTAACAACGAGCTGTTCATCACCTCCATAAGAAAGAACCATATCCTTAGTTCTTCTCAAGTACTTAAGGATGTTTTTGACCGCTGTCCAATGATCCACTCCTGGATCACTTTGATATCTGCTAGTTAGACTAACAGCATATGCGATGTCGGGTCTAGTACATAGCATGGCATACATTAGAGATCCTATGGCTGAGGCATAGGGAGTCTTACTCATCCTTTCTCTATCTTCTGCCGATGTCGGACTTTGAGTTTTACTCAAGGTCGTATTGGGCAACATGGGCAAGAACCCTTTCTTGCTTTCTTCCATTCCAAACTTCTTTAGAACTTTGTCCAAATATGTACTTTGTGACAATGATATTTGGCGTTTCGATCTATCTCTATAAATCTTTATGCCTAATATGTAAGCTGCTTCGCCAAGATCCTTCATTGAAAAACTATTATTCAAATATTCTTTGACACTATTAAGAAGGTCTACATCATTCCCAATCAATAATATGTCATCCACATATAGTATTAAGAACGCTACAGAGCTCCCACTCACTTTCTTGTAAATACAAGCTTCTCCATAAGTTTGTATAAAACCAAAACTTTTGATTACCTTATCAAAACGTTGATTCCAACTTCGGGATGCTTGCTTCAATCCATAGATGGACCGTTGAAGTTTGCATACCTTGTTAGCATCTTTAGGATCGACAAAACCTTTGGGTTGCATCATATACAATTCTTCATCAATGTCTCCATTGAGGAATGCTGTTTTGACATCCATCTGCCATATCTCATAATCATAATATGCAGCGATTGCTAACATAATCCTCACAGACTTTAGCTTCGCTACTGGTGAGAAAGTCTCATCGTAGTCAACTCCTTGAATTTGTCGAAACCCTTTTGCGACAAGTCGAGCTTTATAGACAGTAACATTACCATCAGCATCTGTTTTCTTCTTGAAAATCCATTTGTTCTCGACAGCCTTCCGGCCATCCGGTAAGTCCACCAAAGTCCATACTTGGTTTTCGTACATGGATCCAATCTCGGATTTCATGGCTTCTTGCCATTTATTGGAATCTGGGCTCATCATCGCTTCCTCATATGTCTCGGGGTCATCGGTGTTGTCCACCAACATGACATTCATAACGGAATCATACCAATCTGGAGTGGTACGAGTTCTCGTTGACCTCCGAGGCTCTGTAGCAACTTCAACCGAAGTTTCATGATCACTATCATTAGCTTCCTCCCTCATTGGTGCAGGCACCACAGGAACTTCTTCCGGTGCTGCGCTACTCGCAATTTCGAGAGAAGGTTCGACAACCTCGTCGAGTTCTACTTTCCTTCCAGTCACTTCTTTCGAGAGAAATTCCTTCTCTAGAAAGGATCCATTCTTGGCAACAAAGATTTTGCCTTCGGATCTATGATAGAAGGTATACCCAATAGTTTCCTTCGGGTATCCTATGAAGACGCATTTTTCCGCTTTGGGTTCAAGCTTGTCCGGCTGTAACTTCTTTACATAGGCTTCGCACCCCCAAACTTTAAGGAACGACAATTTAGGTTTCTTCCCAAACCATAATTCATACGGTGTCGTTTCAACGGATTTAGATGGTGCCCTATTTAAAGTGAATGCGGCTGTTTCTAATGCATAACCCCAAAATGATAGCGGTAAATCTGTAAGTGACATCATAGAACGAACCATATCTAAGAGAGTTCGATTACGACGTTCAGACACACCATTACGCTGTGGTGTTCCCGGCGGTGTCAACTGCGAAAGTATTCCACATTTCTTCAAATGCTCGCCAAACTCGTAACTTAGATATTCACCTCCACGATCAGAACGTAGAAATTTAATCTTCTTGTTACGTTGATTCTCTACCTCACTTTGAAACTCCTTAAACTTCTCGAAAGTTTCGGACTTATGTTTCATGAAATAGATATACCCATATCTACTCAAGTCATCCGTGAAGGTAAGAACATAACGATAACCACCGCGCGATGCTACACTCATTGGACCACACACATCGGTATGTATGATTTCCAATAAGTCCGTAGCTCGCTCCATCATACCAGAAAATGGAGTCTTAGTCATTTTACCCATCAGACATGCTTCGCATCTTTCAAGTGATTCAAAATCAAGTGATTCAAGAAGTCCATCGGAATGGAGTTTCTTCATACGCTTCACTCCAATGTGACCAAGACGACAGTGCCACATATAGGTTAAGTTATCGCTTGATTTCAAACGTTTAGCTTCAATGTTATTAATATGTGTATTTCCACTATCGAGATTCAATATGAATAGACCATCTATCAAAGGTGCATGTGCATAAAACATATTACTCATATAAATCGAACAACCATTATTCTCGGATTTAAACAAGTAACCGTCTCGCAATAAACAAGATCCCGATATAATGTTCATGCTCAACGTAGGCACCAAATAACAATTATTTAAGTATAAAACTAATCCCGATGGTAGATGAAGAGGTAGCGTGCCGACCGCGATCACATCAACCTTTGATCCGTTTCCTACGCGCATCGTCACCTCGTTCTTCGCTAGCTTTCGTTTATTCTGCAGCTCCTGTTTCGAGTTACAAATATGAGCAACCGAACCAGTATCAAATACCCAGGCACTACTACGAATACTAGTGAAATACACATCAATAACATGTATATCAGATATACCTTTCTTCTTGATGTTGCCGTTCTTCAAATCCGCCAAGTACTTTGGGCAATTCCGCTTCCAGTGACCTTCTCCCTTGCAGTAAAAGCACTCAGTATCAGGCTTGGGTCCAGCCTTGGTCCTCTTCGTCGGCATGGTAGCTTTCTTACCACCCTTCTTGAAGTGTCCCTTCTGCTTAGACTTGCCTTTCTTGAATTTGGTGGTCTTATTGACCATCAACACTTGGTGCTCTTTCTTGATCTCCACTTCTGCAGATTTTAACATAGCAAATAGTTCTGGCAACTCTTTGTTCATGTTCTGCATGTTGTAGTTCATCACAAAGTTCTTGTAACTTGGTGGTAGTGATTGGAGGATGCGGTAAACTCCCAAAGTATTAGGAATCACTATACCCAAGCTTTGAAGTTTATTCGCGTGCCCAGACATTTTAAGCACATGCTCACTGACGGAGCTACCCTCTTCCATCTTGCAGTTAAAGAACTTTTCAGAAGCTTCATAACTTTCAATTGCCGCATGAGTCTCAAAAATTAATTTGAGATCCTCGACAATATCATATGGGTCTGACTCTTCAAACCTTTTCTGAAGCTCCGATTCTAAACCATACAAGATAGCACACTGAACTATGGAGTACTGATTCTTCCGAGCGAGGTAAACATTCTTTACTTCATCGGTAGCATCAGCTGCAGGTGGGTCACCTAGCGGTGCATCCAGCACATAGGTCAAATTACCAGCTGTGAGGACAATCCTCAAATTGCGGAACCAATCCGCGAAGTTGCTTCCATTGTTTTTCAACTTTTCTTTCTCTAGGAACGCATTAAAATTGATGGTAGGGGCTGCCATTGATCTACAACATATTTGCAATAGTTTAGACTAAGTTTATGACAAATTGAGTTCAAATTAATTAATGAAATTAAACTAGGTGAACTCCCACTCAAAACAACATCCCTCACATTGTTTTAGTGATCACACGAACCAAATCCACTACATCAACACCGATCATCACGAGAGCTGATATAGTTTTAATGGCGAACAATCATCATGTTCATCATATCTACTATATGATTCATGCTTTGCCTTTCGGCGATCCGTGTTCCTGAGGCCATGTCTGTACATGCTAGGCTCGTCAAGATCAAACCTTAGCTACCGCATAAGCAAATCTGGCTTGCTTACGTTGTATTCACCCGTGGAATCAAAGACACCCGATCATCACGTGGTGCTTCGAAGCAACAAGCTTTAGCAACGGTGCTAACTAAGGGCGAACACTTTAGAACTTGAAATTTATGTGCATGAGGGATCATCTTATAATGCTACCGTCGTCTACTAAGCAATACAAGATGCATAAAGGATTAACATCACATGCAATTCATAATATGTGATATGATATGGCCTTTCTTCTTTGTGCTTCCGATCTCCATCTTCAAGCACGAACATGATCTCCATCATCACCGGCATAGCATCAAGGTCAATGACGCTTCTTCATGGTTGTCGTCCACCAGCTTCAACTATTACAACTATTTTGAATAGACACGCAGGTCTTAACAGAAATTAAAGACAACCATATGGCTCCTGCCGGTTGCCAACTTACAATAAGGAACATTGCATACATCAAATATAATCACAATCATGGCCATATCACATCACTGCACACCCCTGCAAAACAAAGTTAGACGCTTCTACTTTCTTTGCATATTTTACGTGGTTTGGGGCTTTCCATAAGTGTCGTTCTAACTTACGAACAATAACCACAACATTGATACTAGCATTGTTGATCACCCGTTGTAAATTGGATCTTTACTATGCTAGGAGAAACAGGCACCCGCAAAGCCACTTATGCAAAACGAGTTGCATGTCAAGCGTGGAGCAAGTCTCATGAACGATGTCATGTAAGGTTAGCCCGGGCCGCTTCATCCCAACATACCGCAAGATGCAAAGTACACAAAAAGCAATCTACAATAAAAGCATCAACGCCCACAATGACCATTGTGTTCTACTCGTGCAACAGATCTACATATAGACACGGCTCTGATACCACTGTAGGGGTTCGTAGCATGGAAAACAAAAATTTTCTATCGCATACAAACAAACAAGCCAAGATCTATCTACTAGATTGTAGCAACGAGTCGATGGAATAACTCACCCTCGAAGATTCCAAAGTGTTTAACGAGAGCAGATTCTCGTGGGTGATGTAGTCGTACTCTTTCCGATCTCAAGATCGCGTAGACGATCCTTCCGGCGCCACGTTCCGGCAGCGCTCCCGTAGTCGGTCACACGTTCGGTACTCGACGAAGACCTTCCTCTCCCTTGTTCCAGCAGGCAGCGGAGGTTGTAGTACTCTCCTCGCGATTCCGGCAGCACAACGGCGTGGTACCGGAGGTAGAGGGGAGATCCCGCAGGGCTTCGCCTTAAGCCGGTGCGAGTATGGTGGAGCTTATGAGAGAGGCTATTAGTGGTCTAGTAATTAGACACACCAATTAGAGGGCTCTAAACCAATTAGAAGGCTCTAAACCAAAATAGCTCTAAACCGGGGTTTAGATCTAGGGTTTAGTTTAGAGGGGTAGGAACTAGTGTGTCTAGAGAGGGGAGCCCTGCCCCTCCCTTTATAGGTGGGAGGGCCGGCGGCCAAGGGGAGGAGTTCCTCCCCAACTCGGCCTTGGGAGGTGCGCCGGCCAAGGGGAGGAACCCTCCTCCAACTCGGCCTCCACCTCTCCTCCTCTTTCTCCTCTTTCCGAAAACTGGCAGTTTGACCGAAAACTGGCAGTTTGACTTTTTCAATTAGGATTTGAATTAACCCTTTATTTCGGACAGCGAGAACACTTAGTACATGATGCAATCATTCCAACATGCAATGACACATTCATGTACCCTTCCCCCTCCGGAGTGCCGGACATTCCGGGACCTTCTAGAATGTTCCCGATGAAAACACCGGAACCATTCCCGAACTCCGAAACGGGACTTTCCTTATATGAATCTTATTCTCCGGACCATTCCGGATCACCTCGTGATATCCCGGATCCCATCCGAGACTCCGAACAACATTCGGTCTCTTTCTCATAATACCATAACTACTCAAACAACGTCGAATCCTTAAGTGTGTCTCCCTACGGTTCGTGAATTATGCGGACATGATCGAGACACTTCTCCGAACAATAACCAATAGAGGAATCTGGAAATTCATATGGCTCCCACATATTTCTACGATTACTTTGCGATCGAATGAACCACTTACATACGATACCAATTTCCCTTTGTCTCACGATATGTTACTTATCCGAGGTTATGATCGTCGGTATCTCTGCATACCTAGTTCAACCTCGTTACTGATAAGTACTCTTTTCTCGTTCCTGTGATATGTGATCCCTTGTGACCAAGTCACATGCTTGCAAGCTAATTGGATGACATTTCACCGAGAGGGCCCAGAGAATATCTATCCGTCATGTGGATGGACAAATCCCACTCTTGATCCATGTGTTTCAACCAATACTTTCCGAACACTCAATGCCACCTTTATAGCCACCCTGTTACGGTGTGGTGTTTGATGATATCAAAGCATCCATCTGGTAAAGGTGATATGCATGATCTCATGGTCGAAGGAATTAGGTTACTATGTATCAGAAAGCATATAGCAATTGAACTATTGAAATGACTTGATCTTTATGCTACGCTTGTCTATAGGAGTATGTCCACCATATCATTCTCCTAACGATATGATCTTGTTGTTGATAACATCTCAATGTTCATGACAAAGAAACCACATCATCAATCAACCAACAAGCTAGTGAAGTATAGAGGCTATACTAGGGACTTCAAATTAAGTTTACAAATCACACAAGTATTAATGGTTTCCTTGTTAATACTATTATAGCATGAATGCAAACATTTATCATAAACACAAAGATATATAATAATAACTATATTTATTATTGCCTCTAGGGCATATCTCCAACACCCTCGTACTCAAGGGACATGATATTTCAAGTTTATGGTTTGTCAAGCATATAACTCATATTGGACCTCAATTTCACCTTAATCATCTAAAGATGCCTATGATAGGGGAAATGAGAGCTCAAAGCTAATGAGTACCATACTTTCAGCATTTGGAAGCCTTTCAAACATTTCAAAATCTTTTCACTTCCTTGTTGAGTCACCACTTATTCTATGAGCACCTTCTTGAGAGCATAGTTGTCATTCTTGTGTTTGTCTCAAAACTTGGTTAATTATTTCATGACTTTGATGCTTGTATCTCTGATATCTTTACTTCTAGTCTTCATTTTAACTTCAGAGGTGCCTTGGAATTTATTTTTTGCTCTACGAACAAAGGCAAGCGAGATACCACTCTATCATACCTTCTTATGAGCATTGCAATGTTGCTTATGTTTATGTTTCATGCTACTTATTATTATTGAGTTGGAATCTCTTCATAGCTTTCAATGACTATTGAGTAGACTTAGTTGCATACTCCTTATTATGAATCGTCTAAGTATCTACTCCTATGCTAAGAATATATACATCATATGAAGCAAATGTGTTTGTAAAAGTTCTTTTATCGCACTCAGTTTTCAACTGAATTGCTTGAGGACAAGAAATAAGCTAAGCTTGGTGGGAGTTGATACGTCCAAAATGTATCTACTTTCCCGAACAGTTTTGCTATTGATTCTCCTCTAAACTTGTGTGATTTGGATACAACTAACACGGACTAACGCTGTTTTCAGCAAAATTGCCTTGGTGTCTAGTTTTTGTGCAGGAAATCAACTATCAGGAAAAATCTTGGAAAATATGCCAAAAATCCTATTTCACTAGAAGACTCACAGAGCCAGAATACGAGACGGAGTGGAGGCCTGAGGGGCCCACACCCCCAGCCACGCGGGCCAGGCCTGGCTGGCGCCTGGAGGGGGTGTGGCCTCCCCAGGCACCCCCTCGGCCTCCTTCTTCTCCTATAAGTTTCCTCTTGACCTAAAAACTCAGGGGGGTTCAATGTTTCTCTAGAAAGAGTTCCGCTGCGCCGCCACCACCATAAACCGTGATTCAGAACCAGAAACTCCATTCTGGCACCCTGTCGGGACGGGGAATTTGGAGAGGATCATCGCCATCGTCATCCCCAACGCCTCTCCATCAACCATCCATGTTTCCCTCATCCATGAGTGAGTAATCTCCTGTTGTAGGCTATGGGGATGGTAGGGATTGGATGAGTTCTATCATGTAGTCGAATAAGATTGTTAGGGCATGGTGCCTAGTATCTCTATCAGTGCTACTGATAAACTTTTGTGAGCAAAAACTATTTCTAGGTGCAGCTGAATTGACAACTCAGTTGTTAAGGCTTGCAAGTATTCTTTGGCTCCCCTTGTGTTGAATCAATAAATTGGGTAATACTACCCTCGAAGACTGTTGCGATACCGTATACTTGTGGGTGATCAGACGTATCCCATGGCATGGATAGTGTTTTGTGAGTTTCCTCGATTCCCAAGTTAATACGTAAGGAGTGCCAACAAATTTATAGTCACTGTAAGTGTTAACATCCCTATGTCTACTAACAAGTAGTTCCCTACATCAAGTCCCCACAAGAGGCAAATATTGGAGAGGTCGACTTCTCCCAACATCAAGATGTAGACAATCTAACACATGGTCACAGCGATGAATATTATAATAAACTTTATATTATTTCAATCTCATGCTAGGGTTTCTCCATCTCCCCAAGAACTAATGATCTACTCAGACATGGAGGCAGACATCATCATCATAGCAATGCTAATGTAAACGATTATCGATGAATAGTACTTGTATAAATCCACAACTAGTGCAAGAATTACAACAAGATCTAGATGGAATGGATGGTGGTGATGAAGATGCAGTGGTTGATGAAGATGGAGATCGATACCTTGGCCTCCCAGATCTGCGTAGGGAGAAGATGTATCCCTAGGGAAAGTTCCCCCTCCAGATGCCTTCCGGAGGTTAGGTTTTGGCGATTTCTAGGTGTTCTATATGTCATCTCTCTGAACCAGTTGCACGGGGTGAAACTATTTGAGGAGGCGGAGGCGGCGCCAACTATACCATGGCAACTATATGGCTGTGGCCCGTATAGTTGGTGGTTATCTCTTCTATCTCTGTTTCTCGCTTCAGGTTTTCTTCTTGTATTATTAATATTTCCACAATAAGCGATTTATGTAGTTTTTGGCCCTTTTTATCTCCAGTACAACTGCTCCAAGAATTCTGTCCATTGGATCCATCATCTAATCTGATCCTGGTGAAAATAAACATAAAAGGTCCGTGCGAATGCCGTAAAATACCAAGATCATACATCTACAATGCAAAATAATAATCTAAAACATGATGCAAATATGCACTCATCAAGGGCCTCCAGTATGTTCCCTCGAAGTTTGAAAATAACGCATTTTGCATATCATACTACTTGTGAATCGATTTCTCTGGTAGTTTGTTGAGCCATGATTGAGCCGTCTTCCGCAACATGAGTGGGAGATATCGAACTGCGACCATGCCGTTTCCTCCTTTGGCGATGTAGCATGCCTGGAAAAAATCTTGAAGTCAACTATCTGGTCGAGCCACACCGTCATAGGGTCGAATGTGTTTGTCAATGCAAAAGTCAACCGGAAACTTGGTTTGACGGATACGTGGGCCAAATAATTTGGGTCCCACATACACGTTTTATTCCTCATACCGCCGCGCTGCAATGTTCGATTCGATGCGATGGCGAGCTCGTTTGGCGATAGAGATCTACGCCTTGGATGCTCGTGTCTTCTGAGTGGCGAAGTCAGATTTCTGCTTCTTCTTCCACCATCGCCGCCTCCTCCCCTATGGCTTCCATGGCTATGATGAGATCCTTCATGGTCGCTGCTGGGCGGTGATGGTGGCGTT
Source organism: Avena sativa (assembly GCA_916181665.1). Taxonomy (NCBI): domain Eukaryota; kingdom Viridiplantae; phylum Streptophyta; class Magnoliopsida; order Poales; family Poaceae; genus Avena; species Avena sativa. Next base: position 357,114,476 of record OV702284.1, on the reverse strand, counting down.
GGCGGGTTATTTCCGACTGAGCGGCGTGGTCCTGGAGCCTAATTATGCTAATTCCGGGGTTGGTTTTGTCGGGCGCCGTCCCTACTTGATTCAGGATGATCTAGGTCATTTCTTCGTCTGGCGTTGCCAGCCGGACGGCTGGGGGGTGTCATACTTAGCCGATCTTGCTCTCGCTGGCGTCGCACCTTTGGGTCTTCCCTGTGGCAGTTATTCTGCCGACGATGGCCCTGATAAGGTACCAATGCCCTGGTGGCATCTGCAGACGTAGCCGGAGTAACTCCTTGAATTTTCTTCTGCCCGAGGGTGATGACGTTGATCCATATCCCTGTGGGGTCTTATATCAGCACTTTGGCCTGCGCCAGTGTGGCAAAATTCCAACCTTGATGCCATCTTGCCACTGAATGACGCGACTGTCTTTTGCTGTTTCAATCCTTTGTCGAGCAATGCTACGCATTGCCCGACCTGTTCTGGAGACGTATTATTGGCAAGGATGGCTCAAGCAGCCATAGCGTTCTCCACTGGCGTGCTGTAGACTCAGATCTTTTCTCCGGTTTTACCATCCAATAAATCTCTGTGGACATCCGGGTTGCTATTAGCAAGAACCGGACCTCCCCTTGTCTTGTTTGGCAGTCGCTTGAATTCTGACTTGTATTGGGCGGGATTGCTTTCTATCTGTTGCCTGAGCTCGACGATGCGGGCAGCCTCTTCGAGCAAAAACAACCGATGCTTTTCCAGGTCCTTAGTCCTTTTCTCCAGCTCCTCTAGAGTAAGATCTGAAGTAGTTGGGATTGGAATAGTGAGAGTGTCTCTGTAGATCTCACGCGCACCCTTGGTGACGACGTGACCATCCATAGGAGGATCGATCGGTGTGGGATTAATCAGACCTTCGTCCTGATTCTCCATCTCGATCTCTTCGTCGACCTCTTTGTCGTTGACTTCCTATGCCGGCTCTGCCGGTGTCGGATTTTGGTTCTTCTTATTCTTTGACCTCCTAGTAGACTTAACGTGCGTACCACTGGCAAAGACGACTTTCAGTCCAGTACCGGGAGATAGATTTTCATCGGTATTTTCTGTCGTAGTTGGCTTCTGTACCTCGGACGAATCTCCGGTGTCCATGTCATCTTGCGAGGTGTAATCTTCGTCCATGCTATCATATGGACTCAGAGGGGTCTCCGACTCACCTTGCGCTTTCTTGGAGGCGTATTCTTGTTCATACTGCTCCATATCCTTATCGAAGTCTCAAAGCTCCTGCGACGTTAGTGACTCCTAAGGGGAATCAGGTATGTCAGCGCTTTCTTTGATTGCATTGAGGACTGAATCGCTTCCGGCTCCAAAATCTATAGATTCGGATCTAGAGACCACGTGGTACACGAAGCAATGCTTCTTCTTGTTCATGGTCTTGAGGTACTGGAGCGTCTTGACTTCCACCTCTATCCTGCAACTAATATGGGGGCATCTCGTCATTTGTTTGGTCCTGTGCCTCGAGAGCGATTTTCCTGCTTCAGTATCGACAGAGTCGGATCCGAAGCGAATATACTCTTCATCCGTGTATCCAATCTCAACGAGGAGACCAGATTCGGATTTTCTTCCACCACTTCTTCCACTATAGGAGCGGGCTGGGTGCGTTCAGGTTTTTTCGGGATCTTGACCTTTTCCGCCTCTGTGGACAGAGCGGATCCAGACTTTTCTTCCGCCATGGTCATCACCTCAGGGCTGGGTTGGGCGGGATCGCCGAAGCTGAGGTAGATGTCGATCTTGCTGATGGACATGATTGTGTAGGTTGTAACGGGTTCCTTAGATGGAATCAGGTCTCGTCGAGAAGAACGAGATGGACATCACTGGTGTAAACCACGCGACCCATGGCGATTGTTTCGCCGATTCTTGCACACGCAGATTCCGCCCAAAACGAAGCTCCGAAGGTCACCTACCCCATGGTGGGCGCTAACTATCGTCGGATTGTTGACAAGTATGCCATAGGGGGTCCTGAAGGCGTTGAGAATATGGGGTGTGAGACGTACGGTGTTCCGGGAGCGGTGAGCAGAAGTTTACCAAGGTTCAGATCCGACTACGGTGATCGGATCCTACTCCTACTAGCAACCTAGTAATATATCGGCTAGAGCCGTATGTTACAGCGGATTACAAGAGAAGTTCTCCTGTGCGAGTAGGTTGAGGTTGAAGTAGAGATCGTGCCCTAAAGGATCCCTCAAGTCCGGTTTATATAGTCACCAGGGCCTAGGGTTACAGGAGAGACCTATCCGGCTATGTTACAGAGTCTGTAACTAGATACAGCTTGGACTACAAGTAATACTATAGGGATAAGTCGGTAACTCTCCTGGGCCTTGTCGTAGCCAGAAGTGACTCCTCCTCTTTCTCTAACTGGGCCGCCCGTGTCACATCCCAAGATTTTCCAAATCTTGTAATGTGAAAATAAATGAATAAAATAAAACTTTGTTTGATTTTCAGAGCCAGAAGAAACTTTTTGAATTCAATTGGAACTTCAAACCCATTTGAATTAAATAAAATCCTAATGGGATTTAAAGAGTTAAACATTTAATAAAAGGAAAGTAAAATATTTTGTAATTTCTATTTTTGATCTTTGAAATAAAAGGATTTTAAATAACACAGAAGTTTTATAAATAAGGATTATTTTATAAAACCAAATTAAACCTTGGCCAAACTTTTGAAATAAAACATTTTGTTTTGATAAAAATAATAAAGGTTTATTTAAAATAAATTAATAATGATTTAATATCCAAGTTTTATTAATAAAGGTCTTACTATTTCCAAAATAACAAAACTGGTTTATTTATTTAAAAATAAGTTTTCCAATTATTTTATATTCCCAAATAAAACCTACTGATTTGGTTTTGAAAATAATTAGGTTTCAAAATGGAGTTTTAAAATAAACATCAAATTATATTTTGATTTAATAACAATGGTCTATTTATTTAATTAATAATGGACCTAAAATAAAATTATTATTTTGGTTTTGGAATTCTGGTTTATGTGACAAAACAGAACCAAATTCATAGTTGCAAAAGTTTGTTGATTGTTTGAATTGATTTGAGTGTAATTTGATTGTTTGGAATTTGAAAACAGAAAATAGTATTGGAAAAAGAAAAAGGTTTAAAACAGAAAAAAATAATAATAAGATTTGGACCTAACCCAACTGAGCCAGCCCAAGAAGCCCAGAACCAGCCCAACTTCCCCTCCCCGAAAGAAAACGGTTCGCACCAATTTGTTAACCCGCAGTGACACTGACCAGTGGACCCTTCCCTCACTCCCTCTCCTCACTGACGACTGGACCCCACCTCCCTGTTCATCCTCCTCACCCGCGCGATCCCTTCTCCCCCAAACCGCGCTGCCGTTCTCTGTCATTCAACCGCGCGTTCAATTCATGAATAATGGCTGCATTAATTTTGCCCCGACCATGCGTACATAAGCGTCCCTTCTCCCTCTATCTTTTCCCTCAAACACCAGCTCCACATCGCCACCAGGCTGCCTCGAATTGGCCCTGCACCGCCGCTGTTCCGGCGAGCTCCTCCGGTGAAATCCGACAAACCACAGCCACCTCCTGCCTCCCTGAGCACACTAGGAGATTCCCCACCTCCGGACGCATCTTCCTGTGCCCTCAGTTCGACCGCGGGCGCCCCAGCGAGCCGTCTTCGACAAGCTCCGACCTCGCCGCCGCGTCTGTCTTCAACTCCGGCAAGCACCCAGGTAGTTTCAGACCGCCCCGCACCCTCTAGTTCACGCACACAGCTTTGCCTGGATCCTGTGCATCTAACCGCGTCTCCGTTTTGTGTCGGGGTGAACCACAGCATCGTCTCCGACCGCGACCAGAGCACACCGTCGCCAGAACGAACTTCGACGAGGAATTCCTCCTGCCCTCGTGCGTCCCTTGCCCCGTTGACCACACGACGAGCTTCCCCAGCCTCCTGCGATCTTGGTGAGCCTACTCCCTCCCTCTCTCGCTTCCTGTTTCGCCAGCGCCGCCACTATCTGACCGTCGCCGCCGCTAGCCACCGCCGGCGCCGCTCGCAAATGGTCGAGCACGCTAGCACCGTAGGATCTCGATCCGACGCTTGCGATAGATCACTTAAGCCGCGAAGGGGTACATTTTCTGGACCACACGATCTGCTTAGATCCAATGCACCACGTTGCCGATCCGGCCGAACCTGTACCGTCCAATTAGACAGTGCCGCGTGTCCCCTGTTCTGTTTAAAAACAGATTTGAAAACAGAATTGTTTGTTAATTTCAAACCCTTGTAACTTTCGATCCACGCGTCCAAAAATTACAAATTTGATACCGTTGGAATCAGTGGAACAAAACCTAGCCAACCATGCCTTTGGTTTAGCAAATAGTATCTGTTAGATTGGTTGATTATGCAGAAACATTTGATTGCTTGTTAAGACTAGAAAAATGATTCAAAAATGTTTTTAAGTTTGAAACCTTGGCAAAATAGTTTATGGTGAACTTACTGACCCTAGGAACCAACCCATGGTTTTGAAAATGAATTTGGAGAAGATTAGGATGGATTAATTGGTTTAGTTCATTTCTAGCCAAATAAAAATAATAATTTTGTTATGAAAATGTTTTTGGAGTAAAAAACTTTGGGAAAATATTTTGGATCAAACCTACTGGCCATAAACCCCAAGTTTTGAGAAACCTCAACTTATTTGGTGAACCACTTAAAGTTGTTGCTTGATAAAAATGTTTTTCCACCACATAAAATGTTGATTGGATTTAAAAAATGGTTTATGGACAAAACCCTTTTGCAAATGACTTTGCCATTTTGGTAAATGACCACTTTGGACTTTACAAAGTTTAGAAGCCTAGTGGAGACCATCTTTGCAAATAGAACCATCCCTTGTATGATTACATGCATCTTAGATCCCATTGTTTTATGTGTGTGAAGTTGTTTGACTGATTTATTGGTTTGGAATGTTAGTTGATTTTGGTGTTTGCTTGATTGATTGTAGTGAAATTATCAAAGTGTGAGACTAGCAAGATCAAGGAGTGAACCATCATTCCCTACCAAAAAGGCAAGTTACACTATCATCTAAAGTCCTACTATTTTCTTATACTTAGTGGATTTTGAAAACATGCATGCAAAGAATTTCTATACTTATGCTATGCTAAATCCTAATAGGATTCCCTATACACTCCTTAGTGAAAATATTGTAGTTGTTACATGCTTAGCCATGCTATATATATTTTGAAAAGAGATACATGTTGAGATTTTATGGAGTTGAGAAAAGGACTTGTGTTTTATATAATAAAACAAGGACTCAATGAACCACCTGGGTGGCCAAGGATACTTTGAGTATTGGAGAAGTTGGCAACAAAAGGAACCATGTCTATGGCAATCTCTTTGTGTTGTGCTCCAAAGGAAACCACCCAGGAAACTTAGAGATTGAACATGTTTCTCCAATTTTGGCTTTCGTGTGCAACCACATGCTATTATGGCTCTGGCTTAGTCAACTACATTGGGAAGACCCATACATTGTCTTCAGTTTACTGGACATGGGGATCTGGAATGCTTCATGGGTGCTGAAGACAAGCTAGCAATGGTGTATGGGAGGACCCTTTGGAAAGACTTCGTCACATTCTCAATCTGCCAGTACTCCATCTTGGTGAGTGCTAATCCAGTGGCCACTGGTGGCAAAAGGATGGGATTGTGACATGTGGGTAAAGTGTACTCCTTCTGCAGAAGATAATAAAATCTAAGTACTTAGCCGTGTCCCCGGTTATTGACAATACTGAGCAACTAAAGTTTGAAGCTATGGGAGATCTTGACATTCTAATTTCTAAAAGAAAAACTTTTATGGACTTGATGTACTTGGGGTTACCAAGGAACTCAAGAGATGAAAACATGAATACTTGGGGTTACCAAGGAACTCATGAGATTTTGATAAAACTTGTTGCACTTGGGGTTACCAAGTAGCTCAAGGGATTTTTGACAAGGACTTGAACACTTGAGTTTCTACCAAGGAGTTCAAGGAACTTGGAAAAGGAGATTTGACAAAGGACCAAAACCATTTTGAAAAGATAGGATAAATTATTGCTTTATGCAAATGAGCCTAAAACTCCACCTAGCCAAATATGCATGGAATGATAGGATCCACTTATATTCCACTTAGTAGTGAAACTTGCCAATACAATTCAAATGTATTGACCCTTGTGGCTGTAACTTGTAATGTTGCAGGTTTGATTGATTTTTAGTGAAGATTGATTGATTAGGATTACAAAGTCTACAACCAACATCTGCCTGTGGCACTTTGAAGATGAAGGACCCCATGACTATAGTTATTCCGATGCAATGTAATGTAATAGCCAAATGAGCTATGTATGATGTAATAAAATTATGTTATTCCTGGTTATAAAGTTATATTATGACCTTTGTTTCTTGATATTACATCTTAACTGTGGATGCTAGCTATTGATCCAGGGACTAGCATTGTAAACACAGGGGACTCTACCTTATAGTTTAAAGGTTGGGACACTCCTTCTACAGCCCGTGAAGCAAAGTTCTAACCTGTTGGTGGGCCACCCTGGTCAGTGAGTCCTGTGGGTATACCCGGAAAGTATATCCCCAACACCACAACTTAATTGGAGGCCCCAAGTAATCCATAACCCGCAAAACAACTAAACCGTCTAGGGTTCCAAGAACCCAAGAGTAAAAATCTTTTCAACTTTCATCCAATCAGATCCTCACCGAGAACACAAACCGATGTACCAAATGCAATGGCAAGAACACAAGAAGTTCTCAAGTACTTCTCTACCAAATTCCACAAAATCTACAAAAGCTTATGGGGGAATAAGATAGGAAGAACAATGGAGGAAAGTCACAAAAGACTCCAAGATCTAGATCCCAATATGTTCCCCTCACTTAGAGGAGAGATTGATTGGTGGGGTTGTAGATCTAGATCTCCTTTTCAAACACCTCAAGAATATGCAAGAATCATAGGAGGGATTGAGAAGAAGCAAGCTCAAGAAGGTCAACAATGGAGGGGAGACTTGCAAAACTCGGGGTTCCCCATTAGGGAAGAAGGGCCCCCTTTTATAGGCCCACTTACTTCAGCCTGTTTTCTGCCTGTTGGGGAAATTCCACACCGGAGACTCTGGACTATGTTTGTCTCACACCGGAGATTCTGTACAGTCTCCGGCCTATCTCCGGACCCCCATACAGAATGTCCTAGGCCAGTTCTTGATGCTCCCTCCGGAGACTTGGCAGAAACTCCGGTTCTAGGCAGACCGGAAACTCTGGTCTTTGCACACCGGAGATTCTGGCCTGCGACTTTACACCAGAGATTCCGGACAAAATCTGGCCCGAGAACCATCATAGTCCAGCAAGGGAGGATAGAACCAAATAAGAGGCAAACTTTAAATAGCGATATCTAGAGTTTGGGAACTCTGATTGACCCAAAACCTTTTTTTGAAAGAGGACGATAAGAGATACCAAGTGAGAATATTTCATGTATTATAATGTGATATACCTACCTTGGTGAGAAACCGAAAAACCTCCAAGATCAAAAACACAATAAGATATAAAAGGGAATTCCATTTTCGATGAACTAGAGCTTGTTATGAATATTACCACAAGCTCTAGAACCTCACATGGATAACATACAAATAACAACCAATAAATATGATGCTAAGTATGCAAAGGTTTGAGCTCTCCCCGAAAGATATGATCGAGTTACTCACTCGAGAGCCCTTCTTGATAGTACGGTTATCTATCCTATAAACCGGTATCTCCAACTAACACCACGAGACCGGTAAGAAAGAAACCCTATCAAGATCATACCTTTGCCTTGCGCATATTCCACTTGATCTTGATGATGACAATCTTGTATACCTCAAGATGAAGCACCTTTGTTGATTGTGCTATCTTAGTGAAGACTTGGAATTCCCCCCTCCCATACTACACTATGGAAGAACCTCTCTTTTAGGAATATCCTCACATATCCATGGTCACCATAAGTATGGCAAGCTTCAAGCATATGATCTATGGACCATCTTGAACTTGCACTTCATTTCTTGTTTTCTTCATTATGCTGGTGCCTTGAAGGTACACCAGAGATATCACTCCATCTTATTCTTCAAGACACACTTGCCATAGGCTCAACTCTCCCATGACTAATCCCCGGGATCATTCCTTAAATCCTTAATCAACACTTGATCTTCTTCACTTTGTTGTTGTTGTTGTTGTTGTTGTTGTTGTTCTTCTTCTTCTTCTTCTTCATTTCTTCTATCTTGAAGCCAACACATGCTCCAACCGATGCCAATGGGCAATTACTACAAGTGCAAATTGACATAAGCATTAGTCCATAGTGATTGTCATTACTTACCAAAACCACACATGGGGGCCCATATGCTATTTCACGATCTCTCCCTCTCCAAGAATTGGGGCACCAACCATGCCAATTGTAGCAAGTTCCAAGGCTCCTACGAGATGGCGATGAAAAGGAAAATAAGTGGCATGCAACCGATTGACATGGTAAAACCTACTGGAAATTAAGGTACTCCTTTTAATAGAGCACCGGAGCAAAGCATTAACACTCCATGAACACATGTGATCCTCATATCACAGCCATCCCCTCCGGCTGTCCCAATTTCTATCACTTCGGGGCCTTTGGATCCGGACAATGATATGTGTACACAACTTGCAGATAAGATCACAAACAATAATATCATCATGAATCAATAATAAGTTCAGATCTAAGATCATGGCACTCGGGCCCTAGTGACAAGCATTAAGCACAACAAGTTTCAACAAAGTCAAATAGCACTAATAGAGATACTAGGCACCATGCCCTAACAATCTTATTCGATTACATGATAGAACTCATCCAATCCCTACCATCCCCATAGCCTACAATGAGGGATTACTCACTCATGGATGAGGGAAACATGGATGGTTGATGGAGAGGCGTAGTTGATGATGATGGCGATGATCCTCTCCAAATTCCCCATCCCTGCAGGGTGCCAGAACGGATTTTCTGGTTCTGAATCGCGGTTTCTGGTGGTGGCGGTGCAGCGGAACTCTTTCTAGAAAAACGTCGACCCCCCCCTGAGTTTTTAGGTCAGAAGGCAACTTATAGGTGAAGAGGGAGGCCGAGGGGGTGCCTGAGGCGGCCACACCCCCTCCAGGCGCGGCCAGGCCTGGCCCGCGCGGCAGGGGGTGTGGGCCCCTCAGAACCCCACTCCGTCTCGTCTTCTGGCTCCGTGAGTCTTCTCGTAAAATAGGATTTTTGGCATATTTTCTGAAATTTTTCCTGATAGTTGATTTTCTTCACAAAAACTAGACACCAAGATAATTCTGCTGAAAACAACATCAATCCGTGTTAGTTGTATCCAATTCACACAAGTTTAGAGGAGAAACAATAGCAAAATTGTTCGAAAAAGTAGATATGTTTTGGACATATCATTGGGTCACGAGAAGGCAGCATATCATCAGAGCTCGTGATGCCTGAAGGGCAATAGCGACAGCGGATGCAACCTTTTGAACAGAGAAGCTGCCATTTTTTAGATACTGTGTATGATATGCGCGAGTGTATTACCCTAAATAAAAGTACGTGCCAGTAGGTGGCTCCTTCCTTTTTTCTTTCTTTTTTCAGTTTTCCCAAATCTAAACATATTTAAATATAAACAAATTTTAATCTGAACAATTTTTAAATCTAGAATTTCCATTTTGGAAAATAATGCTTTAAAAAACCTGATCATTTTTTGAAAAATCATGAATATTTTTTTTAAAATCATGATCCAATGAACATTTCTCAAAATCATAAACGAAATTTTGAAATTCATGATTTTTTTAAAAGGCGGGCACATTTTTCAAAACTCATGAACAATTTTTTTAAAAATGTGATACTTTTTTATTTGAAATCATGAACAGATCATAAATTCTGGAACTATTTAAAAACTAAGAAATGAAACAGAAAAGAAACGAGAAAATCATAAAAAAAAAAAAGAAGGAAAAAAATAAAAATTAGAATATGACAAAAAATATAAAGAAGCTAAGATGGGCAAGTCCATTGCAGCGCCCGGTGTGCGGCTCGAACCTTCCATGCCGCATTGAGCAGCATTTAGCAATTTACCGTGACAGCGTGAGGCCGCCGGTGTCGTATGGATCACCTCAGCGCATTAGGAAGCTCGATAGTTGCGCTAGGAGACTACTACCACTCATGGAAAGAAGCCTAAGTTTCCTAAAAACCCGAAGTTAAACTACATAAATGAAAAGAACCTCGGCCCAACAGTAGCTAGAAGTTGTTTTTTCATGTAATTGGAAGTTTCTTTTACTACCCTGAAAATAGAAAGTTTGTTTTTGCTGGCTTGGGTACACGTATATACTTGTTCCCCTAACACTTACACTTAATAAAAAAAATACAATTCTATACTTTATTAAATAAATTAAAGGATGCATTTACTAGTTGTATGAATAACTTAGATGTATTACATATTTCTTGAAAAGTTTATGTGCATACATAATAGCTTATACTGGAACATTCATTTGATACGCATTACTAATGGATAGAGCTGAATCCACCCCATGATGCACGATGGATAGCAAGAAACCCGCAAAATAATACCATAATTTAAGAAATATCCTCAAGGAAGATCGAGGACACAAGAGTACCTAACGTGGACAGAAAAGCCCTTGCCAACATCGGCTAGGTTCAAGGATATAATAGGCACACTTATCTTTGGGGCCTATTCAACTCCAGGATGTCGGGGAGAGTTAGCAGTCGGAATGGAGTTTAATCTTCACCTTAAAGGGGTTGATTGCCTTACCTCTTTCCATATGGCAACTTAAAAGGGTCGATTTTCTACCTCTTGAAGACAAAGAGGCGGGCAAGTTTGTTACTTCAAAAGGAAAGAACATTGATGCGGCCGGTCCTAGGGCTCTTGCCAAGTCAATGCTCATTTTACAAGCTGTCTTTCATCTCACACCACTCAACATCCCTCCGGGTTGCTTCCATAGCCTCAGCAAAATTGAGTGTGACTTCTTGTGGCGGGCACAAAATAATTATTACGGAAAATGCAAAATCAATTGGGAAATGGTGTGTAGACCAACCCACCTTGTAGGTTTGGGGATTTTGCACCTCAAAATTTTTGCTAGGACTCTAAGATTGAGATGGCCTTGGATTGCATCGCGAGACTTCAAGAAACTTCGGATTGGGATGGGACAACCTTGTAGTGAGGTGGATATGGACCTCTTTTATGCCGCAACAACCATCACTATTGGCAACGGGAACATTGTGCCGTTCTGGGGACTCCCCATGGTTTAATGGGAGGATGCCGAAATACATTGCACCCCTTATTTTTTAAGCCTCCATGAGAAATAGGTGAAGCATTAAGAAAGCCATGCAAGACAATGCTTGGATAGCCAATATTGAGATGGATGCAAACTGATCTATCCCCCATATTCATGAATACATCCGACTTTGGGTGGATCTCCAAGAAGTGTACCTCAACGATGAGATTGATGATACTATTATTTGGAACCTCACAAGCAACGGGGAGTACTCTTCAACTTCGGCCTACAATTCACAATTCTTTGGATCCACGCTTACAAATATGCACAAGCTAGTTTGGAAAGCATGGGAACCGTCGAAGATAGAATTCTTTGCTTTGTTGGCAATCCGAAATAGACTTTGTACGGCGGAAAAGCTTAAAAAGAGATGGTGAAATAATTGTGGCATTTTCCCGTTATGTAAGAAAATGCAAGAGACGGTGGATCATATTTTCTCACAATACTCAGGGGAATTGTCTAAGATTGGCTTGGGCTAGTAAATATTAGGATGGAGGATTGGACGGCGGACCTCAACATTGACGCTTGGTGGATAAAGCTTTCTTACAACTCCAAGGGCATGGCCTCTGATGATCCACAAGTATAGGGAATCGCAACAGTCTTCGAGGGAAGTATAACCCAAATTTATTGATTCGACACAAGGGGAGCCAAAGAATATTTATAAGCCTTAACAACTGAGTTGTCAATTCAGCTGCACCTGGAAATAGTCTTGCTTGCAGTAGTTTATCAGTAGCAACATTTTTGTAGTAGCAATGAAAAAGTAATAGCAGTACTAAAATAAAGACAGTAGTAACAATTATAGCAAACAATAGGCTTAAAGTGCGGTAGGCATAGAGATGGATGGACGGGCGTTTCATGAACAAGAAAATTCATATAATATCAAGATCAAGGGAATTTGAATATAAATAAGGTAAGGCATCCAAGTACTAAGTAATCATAGGCATGTGTTCCATATATAGTCATACGTGCTCGCAATGAGAACTTGCACAACATCTTTTGTCCTGCCAGCCCGTTGCAGCGGGGCCTTAAGGGAACCTACTGGCAATTAAGGTGCTCCTTTTAATAGAGCACCAGAGAAAAGCATTAACACTCCGTGAACACACGTGATCCTCACATCACAGACATCCCCTCCGGTTATTCCGATTTCTGTCACTTCGGGGACTCGGGTTCCGGACAATGATATGTGTATACAACTTGCAGGTAAGATCACAAACAATAATATGATCATGAATCAATAACATGTTCAGATCCGAGATCATGGCACTCGGGCCCTAGTGACAATCATTAAGCATAAGAGCATATCCACTCGCCTACCCGGGACGCCGGTCCGAACGTCGAAATTCAGTCCGGACGCCGATAATCGGCGCAGTCGCGTACCCAGGGACCTGTTTTCATAAGGATTTCGGCGTGTTTTGGTACGGCCTACCAAGACCGAACCCAGGTTCCCGGGTACACCCTGGGGACGCCGGACGCTGCAAAAAAGGGCGTGGGCCAGCTCTGTCGGCGAGACACTCCCATTCCCACCCACTCCACTCGGCCAGACTGCCGCGAAGAGCTCTGTCGCCATGACTTCGCCGATGGAGCTCCCCTGCGCCGAGACATGCCCACGCCTCTAGATACGCTCGCCGTAGTTGTCGCCCACCTCCACGCCTTCTCCGCCACCGCTTTCGCCGACCTAGCCTCGCTGTAGCTCTGCTTCGCTCCGTGCTCCCACCACCACGTCCGCCAAGTGTTCGACATTTGGCCAGATTCGGCCATGGACTCCGACGGCGACGAGATACTATCCATTGACTCTGACGAGGACGAGATACTCGCCATGGATTCCAACGATGAGGAGTTGCTCGCCGTACTCCTGGAGGAGGAGAGCGCCGAGGTCGCCGAAGGTGAAGAGCACTTGAAGATCCTCGCATCGCTCGCCCAGTTGCACATGCAGATGGCGAAGCCGAAGCGTGGTGGTTCAGCGCCAGGTCGCATGAAGTGCAAGGCGAGACAGAGGATAGAGGGCTATTTCATGTTGTACGCCGACTACTTCGCCGACCAGCCACTCCATGGAGAGGACGTGTTTCACCGCCATTTCAGGATGAGTCGGAAGCTCTTCCTCAAGATCGTGCATGCCATCCGGGAGTTCGAACCATATTTCCTTTGCAAGAAGGACTGCACCGTCTTGGTTGGGTTTTCCTCGCTTCATAAGTGCACCGTGGCAATGAGGTTGCTTGCATATGGAGCACCAGCTGATGCTGCCGATGACTATCTCCACATCGCCGAGTCCACCGCCCTTGATTGCTTGTACAGGTTCTGCAGGGCAGCGATTGCAGTGTTCGGGGAAGAGTACTTGAGATCACCCACTGCTGAAGGCATTGCTCGGATCCTTGCAGTCAATGAAAGTAGAGGATTTCCTAGTATGCTTGGAAGCATAGATTGCATGCATTGGGAGTGGAAGAACTGTCCATTTGAATAGCAAGGAATGTACAAAGGCCACAAAGGAGGATGCACTGTGATACTTGAGGCAGTTGCTACACATGATCTTTGGATCTGGCACTCTTTCTTTGGCATGGCAGGATCGAACAATGACATCAACGTCCTCAACTCCTCAACTGTCTTTTCCAAGCTTGTTGAGGGTCATGCTCCCCCTGTGGAATTTGAGATCTGTGGACACCACTACAACAAGGGATACTATCTAGCAAATGGCATCTATCCAAGATGGCCAACATTTGTGAAGAATATCTCAAGCCCAATGCTCCCCAAGCATTCTCACTTTGCCAAGGAAAATGAAGCTTGGAGGAAGGACGTGGAGCGGGCATTTGGTGTGCTCCAGCAGAGGTTTGCAGTTGTCCGGTTCCCTGCTATGACCTGGTCGAAAGATCAGATGTGGGAAGTGATGAACTGTTGTGTGACCTTGCACAGCATGATCATTGAGGATGAGAGGAAGGATCCAATGAGTTTACTCGAGGAGGACGAGCCATATTAAAGACAGGATCCTCTTTCCGAGCCTGATCATCAGGTGCCTCCAACATGGGCTGCATTCATCGAAATGCGTTAGGAGATCCGAGATCCGGCGATGCATCAACAACTGCAAGATGATGTTGTCGAGCACCTATGGATATGCAGGGGCAACACGACGTAGATGCTGAGCATGAATTGGCCGAACTTGTCCGAAATATGTTGTACTTTTATTGCAGGCCGAACTATGTTCACATTTACGCAGAACTCTGTTTAAAATTTCACCGAACTTTGGTCTTAAAGTGTTCTGTATTCATCGTATGACGAAATATGCCGAAATTTGGACGAATGTGAGCCGAATTTGAGCGGAAACGGGTGACCCGGGAACTCGGCTTGGGTACACGAGTGGGAAACAGGGCGTACCCAGGCTGATAACTTGCGCCGTACGGCCAAAGTTTGGTCCGGATTTTGGCCTGGGTTCAACCAACGAGTGGAGATGCTCTAACAAGTTGCAACAATGTCAAAAAGCACTAACAATAGATACTTGGTACCATGCCCTAAAAATCTTATGCAATTACATGAGAGATCTCATCCAATCCCTACCATCCCAATAGCCTACAGCGGGAGATTACTCACTCATGGATGGGGGAATCATGGATGGTTGATGGAGAGGCCTTAGTGATGATGATGTCGATGATCTCCTCCAATTCCCCGTCCCGGCAGGGTGTCAGAAAGGAGTTTCTGGTTCCGAATCGCGGTTTCTGGTGGTGGCGGCGCATCAGAACTCTATCTAGAAAAATATCGAACCTCCCTTTGCTTTTAGGTCATAGAGCTTATGTAGGCGAAAGGAGAGGTCGAGGCGGAGACCGAGGCGGCCACACCATGCCTGCGCCAGGGTGTGGTATGGGCCCATCAGGCCTCTTCTCCCCCCGTCTTCTGGCTCCGTGAGTCTTCTGGCTCCGTGAGTCTTCTAGAAAAATAGGATTTTTGGCATATTTTCTGGGATTTTTCCTAAAAGTTGATTTCCTGCACAAAAACGAGACACCAAAGTAATTCTGCTAAAAATGGCGTCAGTTCGTGTTAGTTGTATCCAAATCACACAAATTAGCGGAGAAACAATAGCAAAAGTGTTCGGAAAAGTAGATACGATTTGGATGTATCAACTCCCCCCAAGCTTATCTTATTGCTTGTCCTCAAGCAATTGAGTTGAAAACTGAGTGCGATGAAAGAAACTTTCACGAACACATTTGCTTTATAAGATGTCTATATTCTCAGCATATGATCAAATACTTAGGTGATTCATAATAAGGAGTATACGAATAAGTCTACCCAATAGTTATGCAAGGTATGAAGAGGTTTCAACACAATAATAATAAGCCACACGAAACATAAGCATATGCAAGATTGTAATGCTCATAAGAAGGTATGATAAAGTGGTATCTTGCTTGCCTCTATTTTGGAGCAAAATATAAATGCCAAGGCACCTTTGAAGTGCAAATGAAGACTATAAGTAAAGATGTCAAAGATACAAGCATCAAAGTTATGTCATAATTAACCGTGTTCTGGGACAAGCACATTACACTAAGAATGGCAGCTATGCTCTCGGGAAGGTTCTCATAGAATAAATGGTGATCAAAATGACAATGCAATAAACAATGAGCATCTCAGTGATCTTTTTATTTACCATGATTATGGTGCCTCTCTTTTTTTCTTTTCTCTTTCTTTTCTTATATATTTTTATGAAGATGCTTCATAGATTGCTCACTATGGTTATGATGAAAGTTTCCACCATGATTAGGCATGGCTTAGGCTAGCCACCCAGGCGTTTTGTCAACACCCGGGTTTTTAATCCCAGATGCCTGTTATGCCATACATCGCAATCCCAGGATTACCATTTTTGCGAGACATAACATAATTGGATACCACAGTACATCATCCATTACAAACCATACATAAGATCTTACACAAATAAGGATCTCATGATCTAGTTATTAATACAACTCAACCAGCGGAATACGTAATAATAACGGTAGCGTAGGCGAAGCTCCATCTTCGGGGTCACAGGCAATGCTGATGATGGGAGATGATCCTAGTTGTCGTAACCTTCCTGGGGTCCATCCTCCAGGTATTCCTCTTCATAGTCTGGCCACGAGAATAGCCAGGGACAAAGCCATGAGTACTCTTTAAGTACTCGCAAACTAATACTAACAACTGAAAGGGGTTTTTGATAATAGGACACTAGGCTCTAGGGTTGTTTTGCAAGAAGCCAGATTTATCTCTACTAAGTTTTGAAGCAAGAGAGCTAGTGAAGTTTATAACACCTAAGTGGGAACTTGTATCTCATACCACAACCCTGTTGTGGTCAAGTCAAAATCTCAATTCATTTCACAAGTCATTTTGAAAACATCTGACGGGGGAACAGTATGGCCACTCCAACTGTCCATAACCGTGGACTCGGCTATTCAAATAGTTTGACACTCTGCAGATATTGTACACTTTCACCACAACATTTGATACATCCGTAAGGAACAAATCCTGAATTCACCATACTCAGTATGCGGATAATCAATCCTAACCTTTCAATTAAACGCCCTAGTATAATAACCTCTCCTATGAGTTTGGCCTCCCAACCATGACCAACTGTCATCTTGGGTACTGCACAGGTGGACAATCTTCACAAGGTAGCCTTAGCTCAGACCTTGGCCGTGAGGGAACTAATACTAAGGTATAGAAGTTTCCAGTCAAGCCCTACCCAATCTTCGGGTATTGTGGTTGTACGGAAAAATTGGAATGGTATCGCATCTAGACAACCATCAGTTTTATAAAGGGCTAAGGCTCATGCCTCAACATTTTCATCACCAAAATCATCTGGTGTTCAGAAACACATGTCAAAACATCTCAGTAGAATGATCCATCATTCTAAGGTTTTCATAACCATTTTCACCAAGTATTCCCATCTAAATTTGATCAAGTTTTATGCTTAGCACTAGAAGCTACAAGTGGGGGTGAGTACTAATGAGAGGCGGTAAACTAGTGGAGTTTTAACTAAGTTCAATCTCATGCCTTAGGATGACATCAAGATTATCTAGCTTAGGCCAAATTTTATGCTCTTTATGCAACCTTCAAATATCTTTTTAGAATCTACAAGTCACTTAAGTAAACTTTAAGGAAGTAGCTTTGATAAAGAAATAAAGTAAAAAGCTTTCAATTAAAACTAGGAGGGGGTATCAAGTGGATATGATCACATATGCTTAAGGCACATGGTTGGCATGGTAACAAGCAAGTATTAGCTTGCACAATTACAAGTATAAGCTTGCATAGGTCAACTTGATTAGTAAGGCTTGCAAGTATGGGCTTGCACAATATCAGTATAAGCTTGCTAAATTGCAAGTGTTAGCTTGCCTTGTGCAGAGCAGTGGTTGAAGTTCTCCTCGGCTTCTACTTCGTATTATCCTCCTCCCTCTTCGTATCCTTGGTCGGTACTAGCGTCTATAAATAAATACGATGTACACAATCACCAAACAGTACTTAAATACTTGCAATCATCACACAAAAGGGTCCTATAGATGATCTAGCATCATCACTAACATTACAAGATTAAGGCTTGGTTTAATTCCTTTTATTTTTAGAAAAGTAATTTCTACTCATTGAAAAACTACTTAAGATTTAATACTCTCCAAACTAAACATGGGATCATGTTGACACATGTCATCACCACATGTTTTAGTCCATGGGAATGTGATTTAAAGTGGTGTCACAATTTAATAAGGTTTTACCCTTTTATTTTAATTAAATAAGTGACTAGAAATACCTTTGTGGCATTCTTTTATTACTTGGTCATTATATCTGTAAGTAAACCTATATATTTTTATATATTCTGAAAGGTATGGTTAAATGTGATTTTTGAGAGTTGGAATCAACTCAAAAGCTATTATGGTTTAAATTTGAAAAATGTTTGAATGCAGAAATGCCTGTGCCTTGTTATTTTTACCAAGGATGATCTATAGATCCAAATGGTTTGAATCCAACGGTCTTGGATTCAACATTTCAAGACCTTTATAACAAAATTGGTTTCATTCAATTTGGTCCACTGAATCGATCTGGGTTGATTTTTGAAACTCGGTGCAGAAGTGTGTTTGAAATAAAATGGAAAAGGTTAAATTCAAATAACTGGGTTGCGCGAGAAGCGATACTGGGCTGGCCTGCTAAGCACAGTGCTTACGCGGGCTGGTTAAGTGGCTGTCCCCACGCGTCAGTGAGACGAGGGGGTGCAAAGCGGTATGGGGCGATGTAGTGCGTTCGATCTAGTTCTAATCCAACGGCTGAGGGTCATCGTCGACGTTTGGCAACGCCGGCGAGACAGAAACCTAGCGCGGCCAGTGGGGGTCGTTGGGGGCTCACCGGGGTTCAGGCGAGGGTTGGCGAGGCGGGCAAACGACGAAGTTGACGACGGCGAACCTCCTGGTACCGGCAGCTTCTCCTGGGGCGGCTCCAATCGCTGCCCCCTTCTTCTCCAGCAGCGGCAGGCTCCGGTGAAATTCTTGCAAAGTGCTGCTCGCCTTGCTCCGGGAACAGGGTGGCACGATCAGTGAAGAGAGGGGAGTGAGATGGTGTGCTCAATTTGGCTGGGGATGGCCTCTATTTATAGTCTCAACGATGAGACCGAACGGGGTGGGCAGGCAACAGTGGTGACATGGCTACGGGCGGCTAGAGGCATGGCCGGCGGTGGCAATCGCTTGGTGGTCTCCTGGCGGTGCTCTACGGCTTTAATGCGCGCGTAGGGGCGGTGGCAATTGGTTTGGAACGCATGATGCTCTTCGCGGCAGAGGCGGCGTCTTCGACGGCGAGCGGTGGCTATGCGGCATGGGGCGGCGAACGGGGATGTCTGGCGGTCTCCTGGGTCGGTGGTGATCGCGTATGCACGCAGCAAGGGCGGCGCGCGGTCTGTGGGCGTCGGTCGAGCGTGGCGCTCTGGCGCATGCTCGACATGGTTGCTGGCGAGCTGGGCACGGTCTGTGCGTGTGGTCCAGGGGTTGGCAATGCTTGCGGCTGGGACAGGGAGTGGTGGTGGATGGTGGGCTGCCTCCTAGACAAGGTTGGCATAGCTAAATCTCCTCCTATCTTGTTGTCTCCACTGGGGTGGCATGGTGAGCTTCGCCTGTTCACCATTGATGGCATTTCCCAGCTTACAGTGAGGCTAGTGCTTGGTTTAGTTTGCTAGATGATCTACTGAGGTTGTTGTGAGCTAGATAGGGAACAAGTTAGGCTTCAATCACTGCTCACAATAGTGTTTAGGATTTTGATGATTTGTGTCTGCAAAGTGTTTGATGAAATGGCCGCAAGAATTCAAGTTTTGAATTTTGAAAAGATTTTTGGTGGGTGTGTTAGGTTGGTGCTGGTGAGTCTGCAGATGCTTGGGTTTTGAAAGTTGAGCTTGTTTGAGTGGTTTTTGAAAAAGTGGGATCTTCCCATATGATAAAGATTCAATTTTGCACTGTCCTTTAAACCATGCATTTGAAAGTTTCTGGATGATCACAAAGTGGGAATTGATACTTTGTTATGAGTACAATCAAGGGGTGCAAAGATCCAGAAAAGTTTCTGTTAAGTTCTGAAAGTTTGAGACAGCCAAAGTAGGCATGGGAGTTCAAGACCATTCACTCATTTTGTTTGTTTTTGATTTATTTGTCTTTGGGAAAAGTTTGGGAATTGTTTAGATGATGTTTATTTCACCTAAGCAACATTTTACAAGCAAAGAAACACACAAACAAGGTGGTTCAAAAGAATTCAAATTGGAATGCATACACACATGCATGCTTTCATATTTTTATTTAGAAAAGTTTTTGTTAACCCTAATTTTGATGATTAGAGTTTGATGATCCAAGTTTAGTATTTTTTGGATGTTACAAACCTTCCCCCCTTAAACAAAATCTCGTCCCGAGATTTGAAAAAGGACGAAAAAGATTACCTAGGATTTGAAGAGATCGGGAAACTCCGTCCTGATGTGATCTTCGCGCTCCCAGGTAGCTTCCTCTTCTGTGTGATTGCTCCACTGAATCTTGAGAAACTTGATGCTTCGGGTTTGGGTAGTTCTGAAGGCTTCTTCCAAAATACGAATGGGTAATTCGGGATAGGTTAGGTCATCGTTGATCTCTATGGTCTGATGATCAATGTTCTTGAACACTTCGGTCTTCTCTGGGACTTCGAGGCACTTGCGAAGTAATGAGATATGGAACACATTGTGCACGACTGAAATCTCTTCGGGTAGTTCCAATTGATACGACACTTCTTCTCGACGGTTCAGAATCTTGAAGGGTCCGATATATCTGGGGGCTAACTTTCCTTTGAGTTGGAAACGCTGCATTCCCTTCAATGGCGACACCTTCAGATAAACAAAATCTCCTATGTTGAAGGCGAGGTCTCGACGTCTCTTGTCGGCATAACTCTTATGTCTAGACTGGGCGGTCTTGAGGTGCTCACGAATGTTATGAGCCTTCTCTTCTGCTTCTCGTAGGATGTCGGGTCCGAAGATCTGACTCTCTCCTACTTCCGACCAGTTCAAAGGGGTACGACACTTCCTTCCATACATGAATTCAAATGGGGCCATTTGCAAACTAGCTTGATAACTGTTGTTGTATGAAAATTCTGCAAACGGCAGACAGTCTTCCCACTTAGATCCATATTCTAACACACATGCTCTCAGCATATCTTCGAGTATTTGATTTACTCGCTCCGTTTGTCCATCGACTCTGCGGGTGATATGCGGTACTGAAATCTAGGCGGGTTCCTAAACCTTCTTGGACCTTCTTCCAGAATCTTGAGGTAAACTGAGTTCCTCGATCCGATACGATGTTCTTGGGGACTCCGTGCAAACTAACGATTCTAGCGATGTATAACTCCGCTAGCTTCGAACTCTGATATGTGGTCTTGACGGGTAAGAAATGGGCGACTTTGGACAATCTGTCCACTATGACCCAGATAGAGTCATTTCCCCTACTAGAAGTAGGCAATCCGGTGATAATGTCCATTCCAACGGAATCCCATTTCCATTCCGGAATCTGCAATGGTTGCAACAATCCAGCGGGCCTTTGATGTCCTGCCTTGACTCACTGACATATATCACACTTGGCGACATAGCTTCCGATTTCTCTCTTCATCTTATGCCACCAGAATTGCTCCTTCAGGTCTTGATACATCTTAGTTCCTCTGGGGTGGATAGAATAAAGAGTATCATGAGCCTCCTTCAAAATAACTTCTTTCAACTCTGAGTCTGCTGGTACACAAAGGCGTCCTTTGTACCACAGAACTCCTTCTTCGTCTTTGGTGAATCCGGGTACTTTGCCTGTACCAATACGACGCTTGATTCCGTTGATACTAGCAGTTCCCTTCTGCGCCTCTTTGATCTGACTGATCAAAGTGGGCTGTAGTTCTATGCTAGCCAAAAATCCTTCACTTACTAATTCTATTCGAAAATCTTCCATCTCTTTGTGCAAGCTTGGTTGCTCCTTCAAAATCATGGAGTTGAAGCGGCACGGCAATCTGCTAAGGGCATCTGCTACCACATTGGCTTTACCAGGGTGATAGTGAATGTCCAGGTCGTAATCCTTGATTATCTCAATCCATCTTCTGTGTCTCATATTCATCTCCTTCTAAGTGAATATATACTTCAGACTCTTGTGATCCGAATAGATCTCACAACGATTTCCCATCAGGTAATGTCTCCATGTCTTTAGGGCTAGAACTACGGCTGCGAGTTCGAGGTCATGGGTTGGGTAATTTTGCTCATGTTGCTTCAGTTGTCTAGATAGATAAGATATAACTTTGCCTTCCTACATTAGCACACATCCGAGACCGATCTTGGATGCATCATAGTACACGTCGAAGGGCTTCGTGATATCCGCATGATCAAGATTGGGGCTGAAATTAATCTCCTCTTGAGTGCTTGAAAACTCGCTTCGCATTTATCTGTCCATTCAAACTTCTTGTCCTTCTTCAGCAACTGGGTCACGGGTCTGGCGATACTCGAGAATCCTTCTACGAATTTGCGGTAGTATCCGCCAATCCGAGAAATGCACGAACTTGGGTTTGAGTAGTTGGGGCTTGCCAATCTTCTACATCTTTCACTTTGGCAGGGTCAACGGCAATTCCTTCGGCTGATACAATGTGACCGAGGAATCCTACCTCCTGTAACCAGAATTCACATTTGCTAAACTTTGCATACAGCTGATGCTCTCTAAGGGTTCCAAGAATGGTCCTTAGGTGTAGCTCATGTTCTTCTTCTGATTTGGAATAAATCAGAATGTCATCGATGAAAACAACGACAAACTTATCCAGGAAGTCCATAAAAATCTTATTCATGAGATTCATGAAATAAGCGGGGGCATTGGTTAACACAAAAGACATGACTGTATACTCGTATAATCCATATCTGGTGGTAAAGGCAGTCTTTGGAATATCCTCTGCATGAATCTTGAGTTGATGATAACCAGTTCTAAGATCAATCTTAGAAAACACTTTGGCACCGGTCAACTGATCAAACAAATCTTCTATCTTGGGCAAGGGGTATTTGTTCTTGATGGTGACATCATTCAACTTACGATAATCCGTACACAAACGATTAGCTCCATCTTTCTTGTCCACAAACAAGACATGCGATCTCCATGGTGATGCACTTGGTTGAATCAATCCAATTTCCAACATGGCATATAGTTGCTTCTTCAGTTCTTCTAGTTCAGATGGGTTCATACTATATGGTCTCTGGGCTATGGGTCCTGTTCCGAGGATTAATTCGATGATAAACTCGATATCCCGATCTGGGGGCATACTGGGCAAAACATCTGGAAATACATCGGGGTATTCACAGACTATCCGGACTTGGTCAAGGGTAGGTTGGGATATACTCTTGTTGCACTTGAATTGACGAGGTAAGGTTTCAGATATATGCTCGACTGATATTCCGGCTGTACTGGTCATGGTTATGGCTTTCTTGGCACAATCAATCAATCCTTTATGTTTGGACATCCAATCCATTCCTAGTACTACTTCCAAACCTTTAGTTCCGGGTAAAATCAGATTAGCATAAAAATCTATGCCATGGATTCGGATAGGGACGGCTTTGCAAATTTGCCTAGCCTTGGTGGTTGATCCAGGAATTTGAACAATCATGACATGCTTCAGTTTGGTTGGTTGAATTTTACTACTGCATGCAAATTCTTTGGTGACAAATGAATGCGATGCGCTAGAATCAAACAACACTCTTGCAAGTACTGAATTAACAGAAAACATACCCAGCACGACGTCTGGCGCTTCCTGAGCTTCTTCAGCATGCATGAGAAAAAGACGGCCATTGCGGTTGAGCGAATTCCCTGGGGCAAACCTTCGTCCGTGCTGAACACGATGCTGCTGCTGAGCTGGGGCATTGGCATTGGGGGCTGCGGCATTCTTCTTGTTGGGGCACTCGTTGGAGTAGTGACCCTTATTTCCACAGTCATAACAAGTTACCCGCGACTTGTCCTTTGCTGCTACCGGCACAACATTGCTTCCAGTCCTCGGGGCAGTGTTGGTGTTAGCGGTAGCATTGTTGTTGTTGAACTTGGGTGGGGCACGGTTGAAATTGCTAGAGTTGCCGGGGTTGTTGTGATCTCCTCCGGCCTTGGGTTTCCACGGTTGGGATAGGTCGGACGGTTCATCGGGGGTCTGTTGGTTCTTGGGGCAATTCCTGGAGATGGGTTAGGGCGATATTTTGGGGTCTGATGGGTTCCTGACTGATGCATCATGCGACGCTTGCGGTTCTCATTGGCTTGGTTGATCTTTCCTTCCATCTGTATGGCAGAATCGACAAGGGCTTCAATATCCTCAAAGGGGATATTGACTAACACAGTCTGCATCTCATCGTGCAGACCATTCAGGAATCGTTCTTTCTTCTTGGCTTCAGTGTCGATCTCATCCGGGGCATACCTAGCTAATGACAAGAATTTGTCACGGTATTCCACTACAGTCATCCTTCCTTGCTTCAGTTCTCTGAACTCGTCTCTCATCCTCTTGATCAAACCCGGTGGCACATGGGTTCTGCTAAACTTGACCTTGAATTCCTCCCAGGTCATCATCTGGCCTCCTGTCATTGCGCGAACACTGTTCCACCATGCCCTGGCATCTCCAGCTAGATAGTGGGTGGCGAACAGAACTTTCTCGTTGGCTTCCACTCCGGCGACTTCCAGGTTATTTTCCATGGTTTGCAGCCAATCGTCGGCATCTACGGGCTCTTCTGACTTAGTGAAAACAGGAGGGTTGGTATTCTGGAAATTCTTGAGCTTAGATCCATGGTTATCCTGATTTTCGTGGCCTTGATTGTTGTGGGAAAGCTGAGCTATCTGTTACAGGGTGGCTTAGATTGGCTTGACGTTCCGCTCTTTCAGCTTCGCGGTCCGAAACCAACATTTGCAGGATCTGCAACATCGGGTCCGGGGATGAACCACTTCCTCCGCGTGGCATCTGAAGATTGAGATAGATCATGAGAAAAGAGGGAAATTTCTAAGGTTCTGGGATTTTGAAAAGTTTTTAAAGTTTGACTCAGATTTTTCTAGCAACTTGCTTTTCATTCATCCATTCATAGCACACGATACAACACACACCACAACAAAGAAAAACAGATGGTTTTAAGAACCATTCTGGAATCTACGATACAGTGGGACCGAATACTACTCACTACGCTAGTGCTCAAGTGCTACTACTCCTCGGAGTTGGTGCAGTCGTCATCCTCATCATCATCTATGAAGGCGAAATCATCCTCATCGGTGAAGAAGTCCATAGTCTGATCCTCCAGAAAATCATCACCATCACTGAGATAGGAGTAGGGGTCTCCACAAAGATCCTCTCCTGCATTCTCTCTTTCTTCCAACTGCATGTCTCTCTCGTGGATGGTCTCCTCCAAAGCAGAGATACGGAGGCGAAGACGAGCAATGATGTGCTCCTTCTTGTCGAGCTGACGGCGACAAGACTTGCGATCCTTCACTAGCATGGCGATGGTCTGATCCTTCGTCTTGATGATGGCGGACTTGTGGTTGGAGTAGTCACGACAGTTATCCAACTCCTGCTGACGATTGTACATCATGAAGCTAAGGTGGTCCAATTGAGTCTTCAGTTCAGGGTGGTATGGGGCTTAAAGTGGTTGTCCATTTGCATCACGCCTTGGGAAAAACTCAAAGCGGGTTCCCTTGATCTGATTGATGCTTTGCCCACACAGACGGGCAAGAGCTTCCTGCATGGCCCTAGCAAGTCCATCGAGCCAGTTGTTCTCTCTTAAGGTAAACGGAATTCCGTCAGCAGTGGAAGGTTCAATCTTTCCTCGGAGACTTGCAACAATTAGCCACTGCAGATCTTCTCCTCCTTGATCATTGAGCTGAGCTCCGAAGAACTCGGGGTGCGGACGCTCCAGAAGTTCCGAAAGATGGTCCAAATCCCTCTCAAAGATAAGGTCTCCTCCATTCCCCAACTGATAAAACTTGCTGTACTTCACGTCCATCTATAAGAATATAGGATCAGTAAGTTAGTAGAGTGATCAAGTGTGTCAAATTTTATGTAATTTGCAAGAGTTTTTGAGGAACATAAATTTTCATGAAAGAATCAAAGAGATAAGAATGGGAATAAGTTTTTGTAAATATTTGCTTTCTTTGGTTTTGAAACTAAGTTTTTGATTCAAACGTCCAGTCTAACTAGGGTTTCCTATGGTCAGGATGGCTATGCTACCAACTTTTCAACACTCGGGTTTTTAATCCCAGATGCCTGTTATGCTATACATCGCAATCCCAGGATTACCATTTTTGCGAGACATAACAGAATTGGATACCACAGTACTTCATCCATTACAAACCATACATAAGGTCTTACACAAATAAGGATCTCATGATCTAGTTCTTAATACAACTCAAGCAGCGGAATACGTAATAATAACGATAGCGTAGGCGAAGATCCATCTTCGGGGTCACAGGAAATGCTGATGATGGGAGATGATCCTAGTTGTCGTAACCTTCCTAGGGTCCATCCTCCAGGTATTCCTCTTCATAGTCTGGCCACGGGAATAGCCAGGGACAAAGCCATGAGTACTCTTTAAGTACTTGCAAACTAATACTAACAAGTGAAAGGGGTTTTTGATAATAGGACACTAGGATCTAGGGTTGTTTTGCAAGAAGCCAGATTTATCTCTACTAAGTTTTGAAGCAAGAGAGCTAGTGAAGTTTATAACACCTAAGTGGGAACTTGTATCTCATATCACAACCCTGTTGTGGTCAAGTCAAAATCTCAATTCATTTCACAAGTTATTTTTAAAACATCTGACGGGGGAACAGTATGGCCACTCCAACTGTCCATAACCGCGGACGCGGCTATTCGAATAGTTTGATACTCTGCAGAGATTGTACACTTTCACCACAACATTCGATACATCCGTCAGGAACAAATCCTGAATTCACCATACTCAGTATGCGGATAATCAATCCTAACCTTTCAATTACACGCCCTAGTATAAGAACCTCTCCTGTGAGTTTGGCCTCCCAACCATGACCAACTGTCATCTTGGGTACTGCACAGGTGGACAATCTTCACAAGGTAGCCTCAGCTCAGACCTTGGCCGCGAGGGAACTAATACTAAGGTATATAAGTTTCCAGTCAAGCCCTACCCAATCTTCGGGTATTGTGGTTGTACGGAAAAATTGGAATGGTATCGCATCCAGACAACCATCAGTTTTATAAACGGCTAAGGCTCATGCCTCAACATTTTCATCACCAAAATCATCTGGTGTTCAGAAACACATGTCAAAACATCTCAGTAGAATGATCCATCATTCTAAGGTTTGCATAACCATTTTCACCAAGTATTCCCATCTAAAGTTGATCAAGTTTTATGCTTAGCACTAGCAGCTACAAGTAGGGGTGAGTACTAATGAGAGGTGATAAACTAGTGGAGTTTTAACTAAGTTCAATCTCATGCCTTAGGATGACATCAAGATTATCTAGCTTAGGCCAAATTTTATGCTCTTTATGCAACCTTCAAATATCTTTTTAGAATCTACAAGTCACTTAAGTAAACTCTAAGGAAGTAGCTTTGATAAAGAAATAAAGTAGAAAGCTTGCAATTAAACCTAGGAGGGGGTATCAAGTGGATATGATCACATATGCTTAAAGCATATAGTTGGCATGGTAACAAGCAAGTATTAGCTTGCACAATTGTAAGTATAAACTTGCATAGGTCAACTTGATTAGTAAGGCTTGCAAGTATGGGATTGCACAATATCAGTATAAGCTTGCTAAATTGCAAGTGTTAGCTTGCCTTGTGCAGAGCAGTGGTTGAAGTTCTCCTCGGCTTCTTTTTCGTAGTATCCTCCTTCCTCCTCGTATCCTTGTTCGGTACTAGCGTCTATAAATAAATACGATGTACACAATCACCAAACAATACTTAACTACTTGCAATCATCACACAAAAGGGTCCTATAGATGATCTAGCATCATCACTAATATTACAAGATTAAGGCTTGGTTTAATTCCTTTTATTTTTAGAAAAGTAATTTCTACTCATTGAAAAACTACTTAAGATTTAATACTCTCCAAACTAAACATGGGATCATGTTGACACATGTCATCACCACATGTTTTAGTCCATGGGAATGTGATTTAAAGTGGTGTCACAATTTAATAAGGTTTTACCCTTTTATTTTAATTAAATAAGTGACTAGTAATACCTATGTGGCATTCTTTTATTACTTGGTCATTATCTCTGTAAGTAAACCTATATATTTTTATATATTCTGAAAGGTATGGTTAAATGTGATTTTTGAGAGGTGGAATCAACTCAAAAGCTATTATGGTTGAAATTTGAAAAATGTTTGAATGCAGAAAAGCCTCTGCCTTGTTATTTTTACCAAGGATGATCTATAGATCCAAATGGTTTGAATCCAACGGGCTTGGATTCAGCATTTCAAGACCTTTCTAACAAAATTGGTTTCATTCCATTTGGTTCAATGAATCGATCTGGGTTGATTTTTGAAACTGGGTGCAGAAGTGTGTTTGAAATAAAATGGAAAAGGTTAAATTTAAATAACTGGGCTGCGCGGGAAGCGATACTGGGCCGGCCTGCTAAGCACAGTGCTTACGCGGAATGGTTAAGTGGCTGTCCCCATGCGTTAGTGAGACGAGGGGGTGCGAAGCGGTATGGGGCGATGTGGTGCGTTCGATCTAGTTATAATCCAACGGCTGAGGGTCATCGTCGACGTTTGGCAACGCCGACGAGACAGAAACCTAGCGCGGCCAGTGGGGGTCGTTGGCAGGCTCCGGTGAAATTCTGGCGAAGTACTGCTCGCCTTGCTCCGAGAATGGGGTGGCACGATCAGTGAAGAGAGGGGAGTGAGATGGTGTGCTCAATTCGGCTGGGGATGGCCTCTACTTATAGTCTCAACGATGAGACCGGACGGGATGGGCAGGCGACAATGGCGACATGGCTACGGGCGGCTAGAGGCATGGCCGATGGTGGCGATCGCTTGGTGGTCTCCTGGCGGTGCTCTACGGCTTTAATGCGCGCGTAGGGGCGGTGGCAATTGGTCTGGAACGCACGATGCTCTGCACAGCAGAGGCGGCGTCTTCGACGGCGAGCGGTGGCTGTGCTGCATGGGGCGGCGAACGGGGATGTGTGGCGGTCTCCTGGGTCGGTGGTGATCGCGTATGCACGCGGCTAGGGCGGCGCGCGGTCTGTGGGCGTCGGTCGAGCGTGGTGCGCTGGCGCATGCTCAACATGGTTGCTGGCGAGCTGGGCACGGTCCGTGCGTGTGGTCCAGGGGTTGGCAATGCTCGTGGCTGGGACAGGGAGTGGCGGTGGACGGTGGGCTGCCTCCTAGACAAGGTTGGCACGGCTAAATCTCCTCCTAGCTTGCTGTCTCCACTGGGGTGGCATGGTGAGCTTCGGCTGTTTACCATTGATGGCATTGCCCAGCTTACAGTGAGGCTAGTGCTTGGTTTAGTTTGCTAGATGATCTACTGAGGTTGTTGTAAGCTAGAGAGGGAACAAGTTAGGCTTCAATCACTGCTCACAATAGTGTTTAGGATTTTGATGATTTGTGTCTGCAAAGTGTTTGATGAAATGGTCGCAAGAATTCAAGTTTTGAATTTTGAAAATATTTTTGGTGGGTGTGCTAGGTTGGTGCTGGTGAGTCTGCAGATGCTTGGGTTTTGAAAGTTGAGCTTGTTTGAGTGGTTTTTGAAAAAGTGGGATCTTCCCATATGATAAAGATTCAATTTTTCACTGTCCTTTAAACCATGCATTTGAAAGTTTCTGGATGATCACAAAGTGGGCCTTGATACTTTTTTATGAGTACAATCAAGGGGTGCAAAGATCCAGAAAAGTTTATGTTAAGTTCTGAAAGTTTGAGATATCCAAAGTAGGCATGGGAGTTAAATTGGTAAAAATGACCATTCACTCATTTTGTTTGTTTTTGATTTATTTGTCTTTGGGAAAGTTTGGGAATTGTTTAGATGATGTTTATTTCACCTAAGCAACATTTTACAAGCAAAGAAACAAACAAACAAGGTGGTTCAAAAGAATTCAAATTGGAATGCATACACACATGCATGCTTTCATATTTTTATTTAGAAAAGTTTTTGTTAACCCTAATTTTGATGATTAGAGTTTGATGATCCAAGTTTAGTATTTTTGGGATGTTACATGTTTCTCTAACACATATAAATAACTCCATGGACTTACAAGCTCCCCTTTTATTTCACACCACCGACATCCATAAACAAAAGAGCATGATATCAGCTGGGTAAATATCTACATGTGTTGAAAGTGTTCCCCATGACAACATGGTTCTACTAACTCCCAGCTTATAATTTGCAAGCATATAACTACATATATCATCACAATGGTTCAGGTTTATTAAGTGCAAGAAAATAAAGTGTGCCATCAAGTTCGTGAGTGCTTTACTAACTAATTTTCTCATAACAAGCAAACATTTTATATGGAATAGTAATGATGCTAATAGGTAGATATGGTGGACACTTTTTGACAATTTTGGTTTTGGGGAGTTGGATGCATGAGTAGAGCTCATACTCAGTGCAAGTGAAGGCTAGCAATAGAAAGAGAGCGACAATCGAGAGAGCAGTAACTGTCATAATCATGCTTGCAAAAAAACAAAATTAATAATGGTATAAAAGTGACACAAGAAATCTGAGGCAAAATAAATCATCAAGGCTTTACTGCCTTTTTGTTTAGTCATATGCATGCGTGAGCATGTGCCAAGTCGATTCAAATAAACGTTCAGAGGAGGATACCACAATGTCATACCAAGTTATGAATAGAACAATGGAAGCAAACATCTATATGACATGCTACAAACTATTAGCAAATTGGAACTACTCATAAGAGAGCAAGGACTACTAAGCATCCATTAAATAACATACACCTTACATGAACAGACTAAACATGCCCACAATGATGAGTATATGTACAAAATTGAAAACAAATAGAGTTCATACCAGCCTCTTACCAAACCTCGAGTTGTCATAAATGATCATTTCCTTTCACTTGTGTGACTTGAATAATAATATTAAACCAAACTCCAAAGGATTCACTGAGGACCGCTAAACCCTGCAACGAACTTTACAAAACTAAAGAAGAATAACAATTATTTTTGGGTTTTCAATTTTTTTAAAAGCAAGAACTAAAGGCAAAAGCAAACAAAGCAAAATATTTTTGGATTTTTCTTATAACAAACCAAAGCTAAAAATGGCGAAACAAACCAAAGCTAAAATATAAAGAAGCGATAAAGAGAAATAACGAAAATATTTTTGGTTTTTTGTGTTTTGGAACGCAGAATCAAAAACTAAAAAGAAAGAGAAACATGGATATGCAAAGTACCGACAAAACATGATATGTAGATGAGTGTGATGTCGGTATACCTCCCCGAAGCTTAGGCTTTTGGCCTAAGTGGAGATCAATCCCAACGCCGGTAGGAACTCCAAGATGGCGAATCATCGTAAGAATGATCATAATCAGGTCCTCATGAAAAAGAAGAAGAAACACCCCAATCATAAGTGGGTTGCTGGTATGAAGGCTCCCCCATGTTGGAGGGCTGGACCGAATTATCCTCAGCCTCGCTTCTAGCATTCTGCTCTTGCTGGGAGAGCTCTTCCATGTATGTGTCGAGCTCCTCCTCCATGAGTGACCATCCTTCCCTGGCATCAAGGTTAAACAAGGCAGGCGCGGGCAAAAGGACCGTTTGCTTGGACTTACCTCCTCTCCATCCACTCTTGAGAAAGGTTATTTCATAAGATAAGTTTCTCAAATTAGCCCACAAAGAAACAAATTTATGTTGTATCATGGAATTAAGATCAAGCCTCTCTATGGGAAACTGTAAGTCTGAATGATGAGGCGCTACACCATGCAAAGCTAATAAACGAGAGGCAATGAGGCCTCCACAAATTCCACCTTTCTCGCGGTTAGTAGCAAGACGGAAAGCTATCAAAGCACCCAAGTTATAAGTCCTATCCTGTTTCAAAGCAACTGAGATAAAAGCTAGATCATATGAAGATAATTTACTAGCAGTCTTCCTAGCAAGAACACACTTGGCAATGAAATAGGCAAAATGTCGAATAGATGGGAGATGAATATTCTGAATTTTACCACTCTCCTTTGAAAAGCTGCTTCCTTGGCAAGTGTCTGCATATAAGTTCACGAGTGGCGTAGGACTCTCTCTAATCCTCTCGCGCGAACCCCACTGTGTCACCTTAATAGCTGCACAAAAATAATCAAAAGTGAGATCGATAAATACATTGTAAATTTTGTAATGAACCATGGGGTTAGGCAAGGACCAACAAAATCAAAAATCCTGCACCACCGACAAGTTTCACATATTGGTAAGGTTCATCTCCAACAAAATGCTCCAATCTTGCATTAGAAATTAGAGTCTGGAAATCCTGAAAATTTCCTGCAGCCCTCATGAATTCGGGGCATGGATAAATATTAGGGAGAACTTCCTCCCCGCGGTGGAAATTCATAATCTCAGGTACCCTAATTCATGTTGATTCAGCTGGTGTTCACTCATCTTATTTTCTGAATTTTTTAAGGTAAACATCAAACAAAGTAATTTCAAAGCTAATAAGTGATGGGGAACTACTATAGTAACTTGCAAGAGGGCTAAACATACATCAAAATAATTTCTCTAAGAAAAGAACAAGCATGCAAGCTCACATAACCTGTCACCTACAGTAGAAAATTACTCAAGATATAGTCCACCAATCAAAAACCTAATTGGACAAGCGAAGGAGGCACATACTGTTGGAATTATGCCCTAGAGGCAATAATAAAGATGTTATTGTTATAATTCTTGTTCATGATAAAGTTTATATTCCATGCTAGAATTGTATTAAACGGAAACTTTGATACTTGTGTGGTTTATGAACAACACTGTGTCCCTAGTACACCTCTATGGACTAGCTCATTGATTAATGATGGTTAAGGTTTCCTAACCATAGACATGAGTTTTCGATTAATAATGAGATCATGTCATTAGGAGAATGATATGATGGACATACCCAAATCAAGCAGAGCAATTAGATTGTGTCATCGTGTTCATCTTTATGAAGCTTTTTCCTATGTCAAATATTGTATTCCTTAGACCATGAGATAATGCAACTCCCTGGTATCAGAAGAAATCTTTGAGGTCATCAAACGTCATCATATGTGAGGGTGATCATAAAGGTGTCTCTTAGGTGATCAGAAAGTACTTGTTGGGTTGTATGTATCGAGATGGGATTTGTCCCTCCCGAGTCGGAGAGATATACTTCGGGCCCACTCGGTAATCGATATCAACACCGCTTGCAAGCACGTGGTTAAGGAGTTAATCACAAAGTGATATCGGATTACGGAACGAGTAAAGTACTTGCTGTGAACGAGATTGAACTAGGTATGCCGATACCAACGATCGAATCTCGGGCAAGTAAAATATCGCGTGATGAAGGGAATATATATATGGAATTAATTGAATCCTGGCATCATGGTTCATCCGATATGATCATCGATGAATATGTGGGAGTCAATATGGGTTTCCAAATCCCGCTGTTGATTATTGATAGAAGATCATGTCTGCATATTCTCAAACCCGTAGGGTCACACACTTAACATGCCTCGACGCTAGGATAGAATGGATAATTGGTTTATGAGTTTTTGTTCAGAGTCTCGGATGAGATCCAGGACATCATGAGAGGTTCCGGAATGGTCCAGAGAATAAGATTCATATAAAGGAAAGAAGTTTTTGGATTTCGGAATCGTTTCGGAGTATTCGGTATTGTACCGGAAGGTTCTAGAAGCTTCTGAAGTGGGACCAACGTGGCTCCACTTGTCGGAGGGGTGCGTGGGCCTATGAGGGAGTGCCCTGGCCGCTTTGGGCCAGGGTCACAAGGCCCCATAGGCCCAGCCGGCCAAACCCTAGGGGAAACCCTAGGGAAACCTTCTAGAAGGGGGAGTGAAGACTTGCCCCACACTCCACCCTTGGGGCTGCCGCCCTAGGGCTTAGAGGAGGGGCCAAGGGGGCCGGCCAGCCCCCTATATAAGGTGGGCAGGTGGCGCACCCTCCCCTCACCCCAAACCCTAGCCGCCAGCTGCTGCCCTCTCTCTCTCTCTCTCTCTCTCTCTCGACTGCGTGTAGGCGAAGCCCTGCTGCAGAAACTCTCCACCATAGCACCACGCCGTCGTGCTGCAGATCCAATCCATCTCTCCACCCCACTTGCTGGACCAAGAAAGGAAGAGACATCGCGGCACCGTACGTGTGCATCTCTCGGAGGCGCCGCCACTTGCGGCGTAGGATCAGATCGGATCGCGAGGAGGAGACGGCTAGTACGACTACATCAACCACGTTCTGTTGAACGTTTCTGCTGTGTGATTTCTTCAAGGGTATGAAGATCTCATCTATCCCTCTCGTTGATTGCATCTCCTAGATTAGATCTTGGCTTTTCGTTTGCATCCATAGAATTTTTTTGATTTACTATGCTGCAAAACCCTTCACATACCGGAGAGCAAACCCTCCAAATATCAGCAGCTAAGGTGGGCTGAGCAAGGAGATCAAAAATCGCGAGAAAGAACAGCAACAACACGGGTTTGAGTCGATGAAATGGTGTTTTCTCGGGAGAGAGAAAGAAGTGGCAGGTGGGAGAGTAAGTGGAGGGCCAGGGGTGGCCCACACCATGGCTAGGCACGCCCCTGGTCTGGCCATGCCACCAGGTGGTGTGCCTGCCTGGTGCCCCCGGGGTCACTCCAGGTGCCTCTCTGCCCCTTTTTGGCGTAAAAACTTAATATGAATTTTCTGGAATTTTTCGAAAAACTTTATTTTTAAGCAATTTTCAGGTATTGATAAATGATTTTCTCGCAGAAAAATGATTTTAGAATGATGCAAAACAAATTGAAACTAAAACTACATAAGTTCTAAGACACTCTAATATGCAAGCTACTAGCAATACTAAGACGAACAAGGTGAAGAGCAAAGATTGGAATAGAGAAAGTAAAAGTGAGCAAGGATAATCATGGTGAAAACATTGTTTTGTTCATCCAAAATCCCTTTGTTAACAAGGTTGATAAGGTCTTGTTACCAAATTATTTTCATATGAAATAATACTTTGCATTTCACAAGGTTGATAAGGTCTTGTTACCAAATAGCAATAGTCCAATCATAATAGTTTCATAATTTTCTTGTGGTATGGGACAATATATTTCTCCAACTTTGATGCCCTCAATATTTTCAATTTAATTTAGGCCATAAGTCTTATCAATTTTCTTGGGGAAATAAACAGTATGCTCCTTTTCATTAATATTAAATGTTACTTTGATTACAATTAATGATAGCACCTACAGTATTAAGAAAAGGTCTCCCAAAAATAATAGACGTATTATCATCTTCAGGCATTTCAAGCACAACAAAGTCAGTTAATATCAAACAATTATGAGCCACTTGAACAGGAACATTCTCACATATACCAACAGGAATAGTAGTAGACTTATCAGCCATTTGCAAACATATATCAGTTGGTATCAATTTTTACAGTTGAAGTCTCTTGTAGAGATAAAAAGGCATAACACTAACTCCTGCTCCCAAATCACACAAAGTAGTTCTAACATAATTATTCTTAATAGAGCAAGGAATAGTTGGAATCCCTGGGTCTCCAAGTTTCTTTGGAACCTTACCATTGAAGGAATAATTATCAAGCAAAGTGGAAATTTCCTCATTAGGAATCTTCCTTTTATTAGACACAATATCCTTCATATACTTTGAATAAGGAGGCAATTTAATAGCATCAGTCAAAGGAATCTACAAAAATAAAGGTTTCATCCACTCACAGAACTTGTTATAGTGTTCTTCTTCCTTTGACTTGTGTTTCTTATCAGGAAAATGCATTGGTTTTTGAACCCAAGGCTCTCTTTCACTACCATGTTTGTTAGCAACAAAATTTTCCTTAGTGTACTTAGTATTCTCAGTGTGCCTTTCAGGTTCCTCTTCAATTTCTTCCTTATCAGGAGCATCATTTTTATCATTACCACTTTCAGTTTCAGCATAAGAGACATATATACTATTAGGATCTATAGCAGGTTCAGAAGATTCTACAACTGTTTTATGTATCTTTTTCTTTCTCTTAGATGAAGTACCAATATTTTCTGCTTGTTGAGAATCCTGCTCAATTCTTTTAGAATGTCCCTCAATATATAAAGGATCCTCAGTGGAAGCACCACTCCTAGTTCTAATTTCATAAGCATGTTTTTCTCCAGAAGCATTAACTAGCAAATCTTTTTGTAGGGGTTTGTAGCATGGAAAACAAAAATTTTCTATCACATACAAACAAACAAGCCAAGATCTATCTACTAGATTGTAGCAACGAGTCGATGGAATAACTTACCCTCGAAGATTCCAAAGCGGTTAACGAGAGCAGATTCTCGTGGGTGATGTAGTCGTACTATTCCAATCTCAAGATCGCGTAGATGATCCTTCCGGCGCCACGTTCCGGCAGCGCTCCCGCAGTCGGTCACACGTTCGGTACTCGACAAAGACCTTCCTCTCCCTTGTTCCAACAGGCAGCGGAGGTTGTAGCACTCTCCTCGCGATTCCGGCAGCACAACGGCGTGGTACCGGAAGTAGAGGGGAGATCCCGTAGGGCTTCGCCTTAAGCCGGAGCGAGTATGGTGGAGTATGAGAGAGAGCTATTAGTGGTCTAGGGATTAGACACACCAATTAGAAGGCTCTAAACCGCAGGCTAGAGCAATTAGAAGCTCTAAACCAAAACGGCTCTAAACCGGAGATTAGAGGATAGGAACTTGTGTGTCTAGAGGAGGAGGCCCTGCCCCTCCTCTTATAGGTGGGAGGCGCGGCCAAGGGGAGGGGAGTCCCTCCCCAAGTCGGCCTTGGGTGGCGCGCCGGCTTGGAGAGGAGGGACTCCTCCCCCAAGTCGGTTTTGCCTTCTCTTGCTTGTTTCCCACAGTTTCCTGTTTTAGCCCTTTGACTTTCAAACTGGACATTTGAATTTTCTGTTTTAGGATTCAATTTAATCCTTTATTTGGAACAGCAAGAACACTTAGTACATGATGCAATCATTCCAATATGTAATGACACATTCATGTACCCCTCCCCCCTCCCGGAGTGCCGGACATTCCGGAACCTTCTAGAACATTCACCGGAATCATTTCCGAACTCCGAAACGGGACTTTCCTTATATGAATCTTATTCTCCGGACCATTCCGGATCACCTCGTGATATCCCGGATCCCATCCGAGACTCCGAACAACATTCGGTCTCTTTCTCATAATACCATAACTACTCAAAACAACGTCGAATCCTTAAGTGTGTCTCCCTACGGTTCGTGAATTATGTGGACATGATCGAGACAATTCTCCGAACAATAACCAATAAAGGAATCTGGAAATTCATATGGCTCCCACATATTTCTACGATTACTTTGCGATCGAATGAACCACTTACATACGATACCAATTTCCCTTTGTCTCACGATAGTTTACTTATCCGAGGTTATGATCGTCGGTATCTCTGCATACCTAGTTCAACCTCGTTACTGATAAGTACTCTTTTCTCGTTCCCGTGATATGTGATCCCTTGTGAGCCAGTCACATGCTTGCAAGCTAATTGGATGACATTACACCGAGAGGGCCCAGAGTATATCTATCCGTCATATGGATGGACAAATCCCACTCTTGATCCATGTGTTTCAACCAATACTTTCTGAACACTCAATGCCACCTTTATAGCCACCCTGTTACGGTGTGGTGTTTGATGACATCAAAGCATCCATCCGGAAAAGGTGATATGCATGATCTCATGGTCGAAGGAATTAGGTTACTATGTATCAGAAAGCATATAGCAATTGAACTATTGAAATGACTTGATCTTTATGCTACGCTTATCTATAGGAGTATGTCCATCACATCATTCTCCTAATGATATGATCCTGTTGTTAATAACATCTCTATGTTCATGATCAGGAAACCATGATCATATATTAACCAACAAGCTAGTTTAACAAGAGGCTTTACTAGGGACTCTTATTTTAGTTTACAAATCACACAGGTATTAATGTTTCCGGTTAATACAATTATAGCATGGTATGTAAACATTTATCATAAGTGTGAAGATATGATAATAACCACTTTATTATTGCCTCTTGGGCATATCTCCAACACTTTTTGTACTTTAGTAAGCTCATCAATTTGAGTTTGAACCATTTGGAAATGTTTAACAAGCATTTTAACATCATTGGAGGTTCTTTCCACAATATCTTTCAACTCATTAATAGCTCTAGAGTTTTCCATTACATGATTTTGCTCTCTCTTATTAAAATTATCTTGTTTAACAATAAAAATATCAAATTCTTCTAAGCATTGATCAGGAGGTTTAGAATAAGTAATATCACCTTCATAAAAATGTTGGAGAGAGTGTACCTCAATAGTGGATGAGTGGGAGATTGGCTAACATAATTCTTCTATAGGAGGTAAATTCTTCACATCTTCAGATTTAATACCCTTCTCCTTAAGACATTTCTTAGCTTCCTTCATCACTTCATCATTTAATTCAATCACTCCTCTCTTCTTGGGTATTAGTGTTGGGGTTGGTTCAGGCACAATTGGTTCAGGTGTAGTTGGTTCAGGTGTAGTTGACTCAGATATAGTACAATCATCATAATTCTTGCTTATTTTAGCCATTAATTCCTCATCTTTTTCGGGAGTTCTTTTCCTAAAAACACAATCAGCACAACTATCCAGGTATGTCCTAGATGCATCAGTTAGTCCATTATAGTATATATCAAGAAGCTCATTTTTAGGTATTGGACATCCAGGTTGTGCATGAATTAAAGTAGAAAACCTTGCTCATGATTCAGGCAATTTCTCATTTTCTCCCTGTTTAAAATCAAAAATTTCCTACAAAATGTCATGTCGAGCACTAGGAGAGAAATATTTCTGAAAGAAAGTATCAATCAAGCAATCAGGGCTATCAATAGATCGAGGAGGTAAATTAGTAAACCAAGCTTTAGCTTCTCCTTTCAATGAAAAAGGGAAAATTTAAGCAACAAAGTAGGTGCGCATCTTAATATCATCAAAAAATAAGCCACTCATGGTAGAAAGATCAGTCATATGTGCTACATCATTTTCATTTTCAGTCCCACAAAAATGTTCTTTCTCAATAATGGTTATGTAAGATAAATCAAGTGAGAAATCATAATCCTTATCTTTAATGTTTATGGGATATGTGGCAAACTTAGCATCAGCAAATAGTTTAGCTCTGATAATACGTCTCTCAAGAAGACTTTTAGTAGCACTTGCACCATGAGTGTTTCGACAGTCTTCAATAAATTCATCAGTCAATTAAATATAACCATCATTAATATCATAGCTAGGACTCTCTCTAGACTCAGGTGAGCTAACAGGTGTAGTAATATATTCATTAGGAGTTTTAGTATTTCCAATTATAGTTCTAGCAATTTTAGCATCTAGGAAAGGACCTAATGAACCACTCCCATCAAGCATAGTAGAAGTAACATCATGAGTATCAGAAGCAATTTCAGATTCAGCAGAAGTAGCAGTATGTATAATATGTGTATGTGGTGGTTGTGTAAGGAGCTTGCTCATAACAGATGGTGAATCAAGAGCAACATAGGTGTTTAGAACTGTACCTCTTTTTGTAGTGGATGGTAATATAGGAACTTTTCCATCACGAGTTTTACCCATGATGAATGGATAGAAGCGAACAATAATAATTCCAAGTGAACTTTATAAATAAAGCTATGCTCCGCGGAAACAGCGCCAGAAAATAGTCTTGATGACCCACAAGTATAGGGGATCGCAACAGTCTTCGAGGAACGTATAACCCAAATTTATTGATTCGACACAAGGGGAGCCAAGAATATTTATAAGCCTTTACAATTGAGTTGTCAATTCAGCTGCACCTGGAAATAGTCTTGCTCGCAACCGTTTATCAGTAGAAACAGTTTTATAGTAGCAATGGCAAAGTAACAACAGTAGTAAAATAAATACAGTAGTAACAATTGGAACAAACAGCAGGATTAAAGTGCGGTAGGCATAGGGATGGATGGACGGGCGTTGCATGGACAAGACAATTCATGTAATATCAAGATCAAGGGAATTTGGAGATAAATAAGGTAAAGCATCCAAGTCCTAAGTAATCATAGGCATGTGTTCCATATATAGTCATACGTGCTCGTAATGAGAACTTGCATAACATCTTTTGTCCTGCCAGCCCGTTGCAGCGGGGCCTCAAGGGAATCTACTGGCAATTAAGGTGCTCCTTTTAATAGAGCACCGGAGCAAAGTATTCAGCCCGTGAACACACGTGATTCCCACATCACAACCATCCCCTCGGGTTATCCTGATTTCTGTCACTTCGGGGCCTCGGGTTCCGGACAATGATACGTGTATACAACTTGCAGGTAAGATCACAAACAATAATATCATCATGAATCAATAACATGTTCAGATCTGAGATCGGCCCTAGTGACAAGCATTAAGCATAACAAGTTGCAACAATGTTAAAAAGCACTAATAATAGATATTAAGCACCATGCCCTAACAATCACTACAAGGAATCTGGCTATATATGACCCTCCATTTTTGTCACATTATCTTCATAGTAGTCTGTTTATGACGTTTCTATGATGATTTTAAGATCGTCGAAAGCTGGGCATCGCAAATGAACTATAACGATGATTTTTGTAAAATCGTCATAATCGTATATGATGATATTGGGTTATCATAACGTCTATGACAATCCAATATCGACATCTAGCCTGGCCACGTCAGATCCTATGTGGCAGATCCGATGTGGCAACGATTCAGCCCGATCCACTTCACCCATTTAAATGGGCCAAGCCCAACAATTCAATACATTTATGCTTATGTTTCCTACCAATTATGTCTTAGCTACATGGGCCAAATCCAACGTTTCAGCATGTTTGTTTTATGTCTTGTCCTTTTTATAGTCTAATTTTTTTTCTATTCTTAGCCTTTTTACAATCCATTTATTTTCCAATTTTGGCCTTTTTGTCGATGGGTCCCAATTGTCAGATTGTTGTACAATGGTTCTCAACTGTCAGTTCATCTCATTTGTAATGTTTTGGATTTTTTCCACATCAAATGAATGACCAATATACCAATTAAAAAGGAGAAAGAATACAAATGAAAATCGATAAATAATAGCCAAAATCTCTTTGTTACAGTATGATTGTCGGAACAGTTATAACACATGTGAAATTGCACAATTGACATCACAACGAATACAACCATCAAATCTTTCGTACCCTACAGTCTACAAATAGAACTCTCAGAAAGTACTAAAGCTAGCTACTCTTGAACATCATCATCCTGTAGCGCTTATAAAAGACGGTTTTAATGGTGTACTAGGCCTTGAGCTTCTAAGCCTTCTCCTGCATTTCAAACAGAAAAGTTGCATTAGCACAAGATTACTTTCGCATAGATTTCACTTAGTTCCTATACTTCTATAGGGAGATCAAATTCTGCATGAATTAGTTATTGTTCAAATATGCAACAATCAACTAACAACATGCTAAAGCCAGCCAGATATGATTCCACCATTATCAAAAGCAAACTAGCTACCAAAGCAATTGCTTCTATTGTATCCATGATAGATATGGCCAGTTTACCCGATATACCAAATAAGTTATGATCAAAGCTCCCATAAGTGACTAAAACCATTTTGGGCAGAATTCGTTAGGATTTAGCCTAAAATGGACAATTCCAGCAAGCCCTCGATGTAAACTGAACAAACGCCAAACCGACAGTATAGTACAAAGCATGCAATAGAATTTACTCCAAAAAATTCCCAACCAATAGGATCACGCTGTAGTTCAAAATAAACATGCATATCCATAAAACTTTCAATCTGACATAATATAACCATACTGGAGCAGTTTACTACTAATCCGTCCAATGACTATCTTGGATAGCACTATATAACTAATTGATAGAAATGAAGGAACCGATATTTCACACTAAGAAACGTGCTGAGAAGTATAGTCAATCAAGAAATGAAGGAACCGATAGTTCGACTGTTTCTATTTCAGCAGCAGCACCACTGAGTGAGTATGGGACTGGAGTACCTTACCATTGAGCATGTCGATGCAACAGTCGCCGATCTTGCCGCTAGAGAGGTGAGCGAGGTGAAGGCAGAGGTGATCTTGGGAAAACTGATGTTCACTTCGTCCTCCATGATCTAATCTTGTCCGCTGAATGGCAGGCTACCAGAATACTTGGACACTTCCGCATCCTCCTAATCTGTTGTCCGGTACTCGCCCCTCCTTGCTCCTTCATTAGGATTCCAACCTGAAAAAACACAAGAGATGACAGGACACATACAAGTCAAGTATTCAGTGGAGTAGACAAGTTTCAGAGTAGTGCGAGTAGACTGATTGGGCATCGAAAGCATTGAGGAAGTTCATTTTTCAACACTAGTATTCATTTTTTTATATCATTTGATTGCACACAAAGATTAACTACACTACAAATCAGAGAAGAACTAATCCATGTAACTAATCTAGTCCTACTCCTACCCAGGTTTGTTCAGGATTACTTCATTCTAGGATTACTATTATTGTGATAACTACAGGTGCCAGGTTAAAATTACACATATCATGACATAATAACTACAGGTCCTAGACTAATCCAATTAGTGCCAAATCAAGAACATGCACGAGTACAAAGCACTAAATGAAGAAATGATGACAGGCGCGAGGGATCACAGGACTGAACCAAATTCCAGGACTGAACCAAATGCCAGCAAAAACAAATGGCAGGTTTATTCAGGATTACTTCATTCTAGGATTACTATTGTTGTGATAACTACAGGTGCCAGGTTAAAATTACACGTATCATGATATGATAACTACAGGTCCTAGACTACTCCAATTAGTGCCAAATCAAGAACATGCACGAGTACAAAGCACTAAATGAAGAAATCAGGACATGAGCGAGGGATCACAGGACCGAACCAAATTCCAGGACTGAACCAAATGCCAACAGAAACAAATGGCACAAGTAATATACAAAATAGTTCCAGGACTGAACCAAATTCCAGCCTTTTAAGTGTGCTTCATCTACAAATAACATCAGAAACAAAATAACAATTGAGGATGCCAAGATTTTCTCACTCTAGATTTTTTGTTTCCTAGCCTTGCTTCAGTTTATCTAGCTATCAAAATACAAATTAAGTAGTACAAGAAAAATAGAGC
This sequence comes from Avena sativa, assembly GCA_916181665.1. Taxonomy (NCBI): domain Eukaryota; kingdom Viridiplantae; phylum Streptophyta; class Magnoliopsida; order Poales; family Poaceae; genus Avena; species Avena sativa. The sequence goes on along the minus strand of OV702284.1, from coordinate 357,071,430 downwards.
AGCGACATCGCAATCCTATTACCTTGAGAACCGCTAGCGCATGCATCTTACTACATGTACTTGTCGAGGAAGATCTAGCCTAAGAGGATCAGGTCAAGGATCCCCCTGAGGCGGATGGTGATAAATGAAGATGACAGTATCTAGTAAAGCAAAAAAATAAAGGTTATAAGTTAAACCTTTATTAAAAAATAGCACGCCTAAAACAAGTTCTTGCAGATGAAACTATACTAGGACAAACAAACTACATCTAAAACTAATTATACTTTCAAGTTTGTATCAGGCATACAAGCAAGAGCTAATGTCCAGATGAATTAACAACCCAGGAAAAAAGCATGTGATCTTTCTTTCCTGGAATTAACAACCCAGGCAAACTAACAGGTAAATGGAGTGTCTCAAACAAAAGTAACAGATCAAATGAACATTTTACATTGCAAAAACTGCAACATAAGCATATTCATGACACTTGACAGTTACATTTCTTCAATAAATCAATTGAAAAACAAGGTGTAGGGCATCAAAAATCAATGACCATACAAGGTGTATGTTACTAGGAATCAGTATACATGCATCCATGGCCATACTTAATAGGGGATGCCATTTCTCTTATTTGTTCATCTACATACATGCATCAGGATATACACAAAATTAGGAACTAATCAGTATTAAATCTTAGCTAAAGCTAGCAGTACAAGAGTGCTAGAATCGAGGTCATCGGCCATTCCTACGAATTATGGTACTAATAGCTCCTAAATATACCAATTGCTAGTTGCCAGGCATAAATTGGCAATCATATGAGTTTTTTTGCAATCACAGATCCACAAATAGTAGTAACAGGAACACGATTGCTTGTATCCCTTTCTACCTATTCATCATCGATACCCAATTCCAAAACATTCAGCAAGAACTAATCTAACAACCTAGAGCATCACCATACTAGTAAAACAGACGACCAACACGGTGATGTTTACCTTTGCTTGAGGGAGATGGAGGACCAAACAATACGGTGACGAGGCGTAGCCTATGGAAGGGGATCCATGGGCTGTCGACGGCGGCCAGATTGCACGGGGCATGTGCGGAGGTGCAGAAGGCCGAATGAGGTTAGGGGCGCCAGATTCATGCGGGGCTCCAACTCCCGCCCGTCCTGCTAGGGTTTCGCCCTCTGCCCTTGGCCGGAGAACAAGGAGGAAGGATGGCGGCGGTGCCATGAAGGCATCCTCCTGCTAGCCCTCGATGCCCGCGATGGACGAGAGGACGAGGAAACGCGCGGTCCAGTCGATGAAGCTGAAGATGCCCGTGGTCCAGCGCCTCCTTTGATCCCTATATTAGACGCGATGGCAGCCATGGCGGGTTGTCTCTATTGCAAGGTGGGAGAGAGGCTATGATAACGGGGAGGTGGGCATCGGAGCGGCAGGAAGTGGGGATCTGCTGCGAGGTGGGCATCGGAGTGGCAGGAGGTGGGCATCAGGGGCGGCGCACCGGATTTAACTCCAAAGAAGATGGGGATCTTCTGTGAGGTGGTGGCAGCGGTGGAGGGGAGGAGAGTCCTAGGGTTTCTGTGATCTGTGGATGTGGAGGGAGGTAGGTGGTTGCGCGGGGCTGGGGAGTGGGGAGTTGGTGATGCAGTGGGCGCGGTGGGATGTGTGTTTATTCACTAAGTGACTAAGCCGTTGGATGGGCAGTAAACGGTTCAGATCAAATAAGAATGGACGATCTGTGGGAGGTGATTTATTGTGATTTGATTGGTTTTAGACTATTTTCCATTTTCTAAGTACCAAAAAGAGGGCTTGGGACAGTTATGGCCCGAATCTCGGCATACTTTGTGATAATGTGCCCATATTATGTACCCATATGTTTCAAAATGCTACCATCCCATTTTTCAAAAATAATAGGCCACCTTACATGGAAAAATGTCCCAACCGGGGTATCTCAAAACTTTTCGTCCACCCCTGGTAAAAAAGACAAATTCCTGCCGAATCGGTAGGAAGTAGGTCCGATTTGAACTACAGGTACATGATCCGATGCCCATTATTTGTTGAAAAAAAAATAAGTTTTAGACTCACAATATCATGTTTCTTCAGAGATCCAATGCAAGTTTAGCGAGGCTCATCCCCGAGCTAAGAATCTTTATGCCTGCCATTTTGACCATAGTTTGAAACGGGCATAAAAAAATTCAAAAACAGTCCGATCAATGCAAATCCTTTGCGTGGTGTCTTATTATGTGACATAGTTGCAAGAAAAAATTACCAAACTTGGTATATTTCAAGTGTCTCAAAAAATCTTCTCAGAAATGACCTATCATGTTCGAGGTTTCATGACTTTTGGGCCAAACGACCAATGTTATGGCCCGAATTGCGGCATAGTTTGTGATAATGTGCCCATATTGTGTATCCATATGTATCATGGGATGGCGAACAATGTTGCAGGAGAAAGTTTTACTTTTCGTCGCACAAAAAAACATTTTCCATTTTCTGAGTGCAAAAAACGGGCCGTTTTGTGAAGCAACCACCAAATGAAAGTTTCAAAATGCTACTATCACATTTAAAAAAAATAATAGGCCACCTTACATGGACAAATTTCCCAACTGGGTTATCTCAAACCTTTCCGTCCACCCCTGGCGAAAAAGGCAAATTTCTACCGAATCTGTAGGAAGTGGGTCTGATTTGAACTACAGGTACATGATCCGATGAACATTATTTTTTTGAAAAAAATGAGTTTTATACTCACAATATCACTTTTCTTCAGAGATCCAATGCAAGTTTAGCGAGGCTCAGCCCCGAGCTAAGAATCTTTATGCCCGCTGTTTTGACCATTGTTTGAAACGGGCATAAATAATTCAAAAACGGTCCGATCAATGCAAATCCTTCGCGTGGTGTCTTATTATGTGACATAGTTGCAAGGAAAAATACCAAACTTAGTATATTACAAGTGTCTCAAAAACCTTTTCAGAAATGACCTATCATGTTCGAGGTTTCGTGGCTTTCGGGCCAAACGACCAATGTTATGGCTCGAATCGCGGCATAGTTTGTGATAATGTGTCCATATTGAGCACCCATATGTATCATGGGATGGCTATCAATGTTGCAGGAGGAAGTTTTCCTTTTCGTCGCACAACAAAACCATTTTCCATTTTCCGAGCGCAAAAAACGGGCCGTTTTGTGAAGCAACCACCAAATAAAAGTTTCAAAATGCTACCATCCCATTTTTAAAAAATAATAGGCCATCTTACATGGACAAATGTCCAACCGGGATATCTCAAACCTTTCCATCCACCCCTGGCTAAAAAGACAAATTCTTGCCGAATCGGCAAGAAGTGGGTCCGATTTGAACTACTGGTACATGATCTGATGTCCATTATTTTTTGAAAAAAAAAGAGTTTTAGATTCACAATATCATGTTTCTTTAGATATCCACCAAAACTTTATAATAAGACTCAATCCCTAGACGAGAACAGTCACTCCCTAGTTTCAAACTCATATTTTGAATTATGGTATTGTTTGTACTATGGAATAATATGGGATTAGTAAATCCAGTATTTTTAGTTAATCAAAGTATTTCTAATTAATACCCTAAGATGTTCTATTGAATTTTATAGAAATTTAGAAACAAAAATCAATTATTTTAGACTTATTATGAAAAAGTTACAAAAGAATTAAGAAAACAAAAAAAAACTGAACAGGCAGAGCTGGCCAGGCTCTAATCTTCCGCTTTCCACCAAGGCCCATCACGGCTAATTCCCTTCCCACCGAGCCCATTGCAGCCGATTCCCTTCCCACCGAGGCCCATTGACATAGAGGACTCAGTCCAACGCAATGTTTGAATAGATATAAGGGAGCATTGTAGTAGTGGAACAAGAAAGACTGGTTGGTGTGGTGATAAGGTGCGGCCAGGTTGGTTGGGAGGTATGGGGTTCGAATCCCCGCCCAATTTTTGTTGTTGCAAATAACCTATAAGGCAATCTGGGCAATTTGCTTTGGGTCCCGGTCCTAGTAGATTCGAACAGCGCCACATAAGCATATATTAACACATATAAATATGACACGTAAGCATATATTAACACACGAATATGACACGTAAGCATATATTAACAAACGAATATAACACGTAGTCAAAAACTAACACATAGACAAGTATATATTAACACACGGATATGACATGTAATAAAAAATTGACCCATAGACACGGCACATAGGTGAAGGGAATATGCCCTGAGAGGCAATAATAAAGTGTTTATTATGTGTATTCCAAGTATATGATAGATGTTTATTTTGCATGCTATAATTGTATTAACACGAAAACGTTAATACATGTGTGTTTAATAAACAAACAGAAAGTTCCTAGTTATGCCTCTCTCATAAACTAGCTCGTTGATTAACAAGATGATCAAGGTTTCCTGATCATGGACATTGGATGTTGTTAATAACGGGATCATAACATTAGTGTAATGGTGTGATGAACATTCATCCGAAGTATAGCATTACGATCAAAGTCATTGAGTTTATATTGCTATAACAACTTACGAAGTGATCCTAATCCTTAGACCATGAGATCATGTCAATCACTAACACCGGAAGAGTTTCTTGATAACATCAAACATCACACCGTAACAGGGTGATTATAAAGATGGATTTAGAACTAATAAAGTGTTATGTTGAGGCTCATGGATCGAGAGTGGAATTTGTTCATCCCGATGACGGATAGATATACTCTGGGCCCTCTCGGTGATATCACATTGATTAGCTTGCAAGCAAGTGATTTGATCACTAGAATGTTATATCACAGGAACGAGAAAAGAGTGCATGTCGGTAACGAGATCAAACTAGGTATGGAGATACCGATGATCGAATCTCGGACATGTAATATATCGTGAAACAAAGGGATTAAGATACTAGCGTAAAAGGTTCCGACGATCACAAGAAAGTCATCGTTGAATGTGTGGGAGTCAGTATGGGTCTCCAGATCCCGCTTCTGATTATTGATCCGAGATGGGTCTCGATCATGTCCGCATTATTCACGAACCGTAGGGTGACACACTTAAGAGACACCGACATCCAATTGGAGCAAATGTTTCATGCCGAAAGAATGAACAAGCGCAGGAATTTATTTCACTAGATACCGAAACAGATTTTCGGGTGAAATTGCATAAAGTGGTTATGCATGTGAAATAGAATTCTAGCAAGGGGTTATTTGTGAATGTTTGTCATTAAAGTAATTGACAAAATTCTGAATAAAATAAAAGAGTTTTATTTAATGAGAGTTTGCATTAAATTTGGTGGAAATTTAATGGGAATTTGAGTGGACTTTTGAGTGGAGGGAATTTAAAGGAGATTTGTGAGTGGAGTGTCCACCCACATGAAGAGGGGAGGGCAAGGGGGCAGCCCCCATGCGCCGGCCACCCCCTTGGGGTTCCCCCCTCCTCCTATAAAAGGAGCCCCCTCCTCACTTGTCTCTCACACCTCCTCGTAAAGGATCTCTCTCCCCCTCTAGAATTTATCCCCCATGGTCTCGGACTAGCGAGATACATGTTCCCGGTGGCTATTCGTCAAGAAAGAGTTGTGCTTCCGCTGCATCGCTGGAGCGAGGAGGCGGAGGTTGCTCGGTGCCTCGAACGTGTGTGCGAGCACGGATGCGCTGCTGATTTGCGGGGCTAGGACTTCCTCTCGATCTTGAGATCGGCAAGAGATCGTCTACATCAATCACGAGTTGAACTCGTTAAGCTTTGTCGGTCTTCAAGGGTATGTTCTCTACGGATATACATCCGCCCGTTGTTTGTATCTAGTAGATATATCTTGGTATATAGTTCACATCGTAGGAAAATTTTTGTTTTCTATGCTGCGAACCCTACAATAGGCGCAATTGCTGATGTGGCCGACTACCAATCCCTACCATCCCCATAGCCTACAACGGAGGATTACTCACTCATGGATGGGGGAATCATGAATGGTTGATGGAGAGGCGTTGGTGATGATGATGGCGATGATCTCCTCCAATTCACTGTCCCGACAGGATGCCAGAACGGAGTTTTTGGTTCCGAATCACGATTTCTGGTGGTAGCGGCGCAGCGGAACTCTATCTAGAAAACGTCGAACCTCCTGTTGTTTTTAGGTCAGAGGGCTTATGTAGGCGAAAGGAGTGGTTGAGGCGGAGACCGAGGCGGCCACAACATGCCCTGGTGCAGCCAGGCCTGGCCCGCGCCAATGGGTGGTGTGGGCCCCTCGGGCCTCTTCTCCCCTCCGTCTTCTGGCTCCGTGAGTCTTCTAGAAAAATAGGATTTTCGACATATTTTCTGGAATTTTTCCTAAAAGTTGATTTCCTGCACAAAAACGAGACACCAAAACAATTCTTTTGAAAACAGCGTTAGTCCGTGTTAGTTGTATTCAAATCACATAAATTAGAGAAGAAACAATAGCAAAAGTGTTCGATAAAATAGTTACGTTTTGGACGTATCAACCTCCGTCACCATGCTTGTTAGTTGGACCTTAAACAACAAATCTATGCCGCGACATATTCACCTAAGAACTATTAAAGGAGAGGTTAGACTTTGGGTCAAAAAGGGGTGCTAAATCTTCGGATTTTGTAATGATGGGATAGTAATCCACGTGTGGATTTGTTGTAGCCGTTGTAATGTGTCAATACTATTCTCCTTATTTAATCAAATGAGGCAAAGCTTTGCCTCCGTTCAAAAAATTAATAATCCTCATCTCCTATTTTAGTAGAAAAAAAATGAAGCAACTGTTTGGAAAACTGTCCTTGCAAATAGTTGTTTATGCTCTTCAATTCTTACCTTTTGGGGGTGGACAACTTATGTGGCTCTTTCAAATCTTTAAAATTAGTCAAACTTGTGAAGGTTTGATATTTTGCAGCCTTTTTCACTAGAAGATGTAAGAAAGTCGTGATACAAGAGGTGGAGCTCTAGCCGGTGATGGCTAAAGATTTGGATGTAACTTTTCGTAATTAGGGTTCACAAAAGAACTTTTCGTAATTGTTTAATCTAATAAAATTATTTTCACATATAGGAGCATATACTCTTGGGAGCCGAGTTGTATATTCGGTTTATGACAACACTGGGATTGTACAAGAAATCCACCTTACCAATTTTTTTTTTGTCAGATCCAAGGTACTGGTCATGATTATTATTTTTCTAGACATGAAAACATAATTCTTTTGTACTCTAATTCATCTTTATTGCCAATGTTGGCCAACTCAGAGAGTCAGAGACAAATCAAACCTTGACCAAGCCAAATGTTTGGTAAGGGAAACCAGAAGGTCCTTAAGTCAAATTAAATATGCCAAAACTTTCGAAGGAGGTATAATTTATTTATATCTATTAGCGATGACGATTAGTTAGCATGTCAATCGAAGTAACTCGAAAACTGTAGTATGGAAAATCTTAATGAAGAAATGTTATGAATGCAGAAAAAACTACTTTCCCTCTAATCTATAATAAATATTGCTATTTTGTACTAAATCAGCAACACTTATTTAATCGAGACACTCTGAACTAAATGAACAAATATGATCTTTCAGACTTTTAATTTGGTCTGATCTTTTTGAACCGTACCTAAACTTTCAGACTTGACTGCAGTAGAATGTCCACTTGAACTGTAGGAGGCAAAGATCTGCAAAGAATGCACTAGAGGCAATAGAGACGTTGCCCGTACCAGTCGATGTACTTATAAAGAGGCAGGTTCGCGTTCCCAAAGCATACTTGGCCCTGCAGAAGGCTCTCTCCGTGCATCAGTAGATTCTCAGAGATCACAGAATTAATCCGGAGAAGGTCCACGGTACGCCACGCTTTGCGCCTGGAGTTGTACGCGTCGAGTCGGCCGCCGAACTGCTTGAGCAAGACCTCCTCGCCCTCCCGAGGATCCTCCGCCGCCACCACCTGGTTGTCCATGTAGAACTCCTGCGACAGGTCGCATCCGTCCCAGGAGACCAGGCTGATCCTATCCTTGAGCTGCCAGGTCCCACGGGGACCGCCGGAGTAGTCTTCGAGCACCCACGTCTCCATCGAACTGGACGACGGCTCGACGGCGAAGATGCAGAGCTTCCCGCATGGCAGCACGCCGATCCGTGTCGTCATTAAAGACAGCGGTCGTCCATGGCGTTCTGGTGTCTTCATCGACCACAGCTTCTCATGCCTCGTGTCGAACGCGAGCAGCCGCACGGCCCGCACGGTGGTTCCCGACGATCCCATCGACCGTACCAGCCAGTGCAGATTGTTGTGTAGCCTAACCATGCGAGCGTTACGGTATGTGCTGAGCATGATGATCATGGGAGTTACGGGATCTGCAGAAGTATCCTCCAGGGGAAGCTCGCGCCAAACGGCATCACCGACCCTTAGGATCCGGAAGATAGTCGGTCGGATAGGCCAAGGACAGTGATCGGTTTCGCCGAAAGCGTGCAGGAGGTGGAAGCGCCTCGTCTCCGGGTGCGCGTAACCGCCGATGATACGACCCCTTGGGGCCGGCGTACTAACAGTAGCGCAGGCCATGGTGAGCGGGTTCCAGAGCACATAATGGTCGACGTAGAAGTGGATGGGTTTCCAGTTGCCGCGCTCAAGGCACAGCACCCCGTCCCAGGAGGCCCTGACCATCGTTGTCATTGATAAGGTAAACCAGAGGGCTCGGGGGAACGGCGCTCTCTCGCGGCCGCCGTGCAAGAAGTCGAAGACGACGACTCTAGTCAATGAGCGATGCAGTAATCTGTCACCTTCGATGCCATAGTATTCGATCTCGCGGTGAGCCGTGACCTTGGCGATGGCTGTCGGGCGTTGTTGTGCGTGGGCGCGGTCGAAGTTCGGGTGGGGTATGGCGGAGCGCCAGGCCCTGCACACGGCGCGGCAGCCTGCGATGTAACGGGCAGGCAGGCGGACGAGAATCTCCACGAGCACGTCGTCCGGCAGATGAGGGAGGGAGTCCATGGCTAGGGTGGATGAGGATCGAATCGGGACGGACGTACGGGGAAGGCCAAGGGTATGTTCACTTCACAATGCTCTCGTATAATTATCCCTTTTGCTTACTCTCGGCTAACCGAGAAATAAGTTAGCTCTCGATCGATTGTAGCTGACGTTCGATCTAACTTTGCCGTAGAGAGATTTGCACGTGACTGCCTTTGTCTCTTTTTCCTTTGGGTGGCCTGTTACCTTGCGTGGACTTGTAGGCCTTCTTGTTATTGACTATTAGCTTTTTTTCTGCTTTTTTGTTGTTAACGGTGGGCTTTTGAGTTTCGGCTGTTAGGCTTTTTTTATCTTTTAAGTGTTTTTAATTAAGAGAGTGCCTAGATCTGAGAACTTTTGTCTAAGTCCCTGACATCATTCTACTATTTAGGCTTACCATGTCTTAGTTGCAATCTAGTTACAACTTATATAACTTGTACTAATTCTTAGTTGCATCCTCGTTAAAATCACAGTTACAACCTAGTTGCAACTCATGTGAAAGTCCCACATTACACGAGTCACGAGGTAAATCCAATAACGAGAGAGGTGAGTGAGAACTAAAAAGTTCTCAGTCAACTGAGAACTAGCAAATCCGTTTAATTAATTTTATATGTAATTGTATATAGTAGTGTAACTACATGTATGTATAAATCAAACCTATATATTATGTGCACCCTCGTCTTTTTATGTGCGGTTTGCATATATATGTGTAATTGCACAAAATTGCGCAATTGCATATATGTGTGTAATTTGGAAACCAATGCTATTTACGTGCAATTACATATATATCCCCAATTGCGTATATGTGTGCAATTGAAAACTCTTGCTATTTTTTATATGTGTTTGTACATATATTCTTTTTTTTGCGGAAAGTTTGCACATATAAGCGCAATTGCATAAACGCGTGCAATTTGAATGTGTCTTTCACATGTACGTGCAATTTTATGCACCAGAAGAACGTATTGTTTTTTTGGCTTGTGGACACACAATTGCACGTAAGTGTGCAATTTTTTTTGTGTAATTACAATTTTTTGTTATTCTCTTGCAATTTGTCTAGTTAAAAAGCATAGTAAAAAAAGCCTAGTTAAAAGTCCACGGAAGAAAGTAGATGTACGAGTCGGTGTCCAATAATCGTCCAAGAATTGGATAAATTCTTAGCCAACCGCCAAACACTGGTGGAAAACGGTCTTTTCGTCCGGATCATTAGTCCCGACTAGGGCTGGGCCGGGACTAATGGCCCGCACCAGACTGTCCTAAACCCCCAAAAACTAGTCCTGGGCCGGTTGGGGCCACTAGTCCCGGTTTGAGACATAAACCGGGACTAAAGGGCCCGGACCCTGCCGCTCGCTGCGGGCATCCCCTTTAGTCCCGGTTTGTATCTCAAGCCGGGACTAGTGGTCCGAAAAAATCGGTCTTTACCTGCAAGTCTGTTTTGATAGATTTCTGTTATTATTTGTATTTACCTCTTAATTGATTTTTTTGAGTTATTTTGATCACTTGAGCTTTTAAAAGGATTTGCTACAGTAGCTTATGTTTTAATGGATGTTTTACTTGAGTTGAAATTGAACCCAAAGGTTTATTATCTTGCATACACTAATGTTGCTAATAAATATTGTGTGAAGTTTTGAATGAAGGAAGTTTTCAAGTGTAAGAAGAGAATGATGTGATGAGATGAAGTATGGACAAAAGCTCAAGCTTGGAGATGCCACCCGTGTCACCCCAAGAAATATTTAAGACGTACAAGCGTCAAAGCTTGGGGATGCCTTGGGCATCCCCTTCTTCATCAACAAAAATCTCAGGTCTTCTTTCAAGGCACTATATTTTTATTGCTTCATGCACTATGTATTGTTCTTGGAGCGCCTTTATTTTTGTCTTTAGTTTTCTTTTGTTTTGTTTGCTGCAATAAGTTGGTTGGATCCCAGCACATTTTTTTTGGAGAAGTCACACCCCGTTCTTCATTGCCTAGAACACTCTAGTTTTCACTCTTATTGTTCTGCAAGTATTCTCTTTTGCTAGGACTGCGTTTAGCTTTAGTTTTCCTCTTCTTTTTTCTTAGAACTTTTTAGTTTTTCTTTGTAGTTAGGTGAGACAAACTCTCTGATCTTTATTGATTATTATCTTTGTGAGTTGTTTCAAATAAGTTAATTGGTGTTGGAAAAGAGTAGAATGTTTCATGCTTATGGTGGTACAAAAAGAAGCTTGTTTTAACTGTGGCTTAGACTTTATCATGTCATGTTAGATGTTTTTTGACCATATGCTTAGTGATTATTGTTGTAGCATGAATTATTTCAAACAATTGAGATTGCTTAATGTGCCATGAAACAATCATGCGTTGTTTTAGCATACAAAGGCATAATATTGTGGTATTCTCCTTTGATGCTTTATTTGGGTTGACTTGGCATATGCTTACACCATGTTATGATTATGAACCAGTCACCTAAGCCTCGATGATCATTTAGTTTTTTACTTGTGATATCACTTTATGCTTTTATTAATAATGTTTTGTCGCTCTACACAATTATGACCATTATGGCTCTCTTAGTTGGTTGCTCCCAGTCTTATGCTAGCCACCACCTGTACTGCGTATGAGCTCTACTCATGCATCCAACTCCCAAGAAACCAAGTTATTCCAAAGAGTCCACTATAAATTTCTATGCATGGTGTGTTACACCATTCCAAGTATATTCATGTTTTTATATATCTTCCAAATAAAATATTTGTTATGTGAAAATTTGTGATTAAAGCTCTGACGAACTTGAAGGCACATTTTATTTCTTGCACTTAATAAATCTGAACCATTGATGCTTATATGCTGCAAATTGTAAGTTGGGAGTTAGCAAAACCATGCTTTCATGGGGCACGCTTTCAACATTGCACTTATTTATTCAGTTGATATCATGTTATTTTGTTTATGGATGCCGTTAGTGTGAAATGAGATGGGCGCTTGCAGGTCCATGGAGTTTGTATATGTGTTAGAGAAACGCCTGGGCGGCTAGCCTAAGCCATGCCTAATCATGGTGGAAACTTGCAGCAAAACCATAGTGGCATTCTATGAAGCATCCTTAATAAAAAACTATGCAAATAGCAAAAAAATGGATTGTTGAGATGCTCACTATCTGTTGCCTTGTCATTTTGATATGGGATAGCTCTTGTGTCATGGGGCAAGGGGTGCCCCATTGGCGGTTCTCTATGATACACATATACTTACAATGACAAGAACTTACCTGTGACCAAAGTTGAGTAGCATGAGGCCTCGGTACTCGTACTCAAGGGGCATGAGATTTTCAACTTGTGATTTTTCAAGCATGTAACTCATATTTGCCCTCACTTTAACCTTAATCACTTCAAGATGCTTATGATAGGGGTAATGAGAGCTCAAAGCTAATGCATACCATATTTTTTGGAAGCTTTATAAAACCATTTAATCCCTACTTACCTTTGCGAAGGGCCTTTCTTTTACTTTGTGTTGAGTCTCCATCTTCTATCTTTATGAACCCGCTAAGAGAGCATAGTTGTCATTCTGAGTTTAATATGCATTGTCCCCATATTTGTTGATTGATTCATAATTCTGGTATTGCTTGTTCTTAAATTATTTGTATCTAGTCACCCTTACGAACTTTGAAGGTGTACTATGCATTTATGTTTTGCTATTCCATGAAGGACAAGCTGAATACCACTCTTGCTATGTTTTCTATATGTGAAACAAACAAATGTCTTTCAGAGCATTATTCATGATCTTTTGTTTGTGCTGCCTTTCATGTTGCAACATAGTTGCTATGCCTTATTGTCAGAAATATATCTTTCATGCTTATGTTTAGAGTACTTTGATCCCAGCTATCAATGCTTTGCAATACCTTGATCAAGATTGTGTTGGTGCATGTCACCTCAAAAATTATTCTTTTTTATCACTTACCTACTCAAGGACGAGCATGAGTTAAGCTTGGGGATGCTGATACATTGCAAACGTATCTATAATTTTTGATGCTCCATGCTTGTTTTGCACCAAGTATCTTATGTTTTTGTCTACACTTTGTGGCATTTTTATGAATTTTTTGCAACTAACATATTAACAAGTGCCACAGAGCCAGTTTCCTATTTTCGGCTGTTTTTGTATTTCAAAAAAACTAGTAAAGAAATATTCTCGGAATTGTATAAAACAAAATACGAAGTTCCTATTATTCCTGAAACGACACGGAGTCCAAAGGAGAGACGAAGAGGCGCCGCGAGGTAGCCACACCAGGGGCCCGCGCGGGCCCACCCTAGGCCGCGCCTGGCTATGGTTGATGTGTGCACCCAGTGTTGATGTGGGACGCTTTGTTGGAAACCCCAAGAGCAAGGTACGATGAGCACAACATCAAGTTTTCCTCAGTAGAGACCGAGGTTATCGAATCAGAAGGAGGAAGGAAAAGTCTCAAAGGTGTTGGAAGCAACATGGAAACCTGCACAACACAAACTCAAGACTTCGCCCCAACAAAACAGTGAGGTTGTCAAGCTCACCGGTTTGCGGTAACAAAGGATTAACTGTATGGTGTGGAAGGTGATGAATGGTTTGCAGCAAGTAAACAATGGAATATGTATCAATGGTAAAGATTGGACCGGGGTCCATAGTTCACTAGAGGTGCTCTCCTTAGATAAACAACATGGCATGAAGGGTAAATAAATTACAGCAGGGCAATTGACAGAAACTGAGTAAGGCATAATAATGCAATACCAGACAAAAAGATCCTATGAGATCCGATTGGGAATTAAAAAAATATACATAGACCTTCATCCAACTGCATCTATTACTAGAAGTCCATCTTCAAGTTATCATCCGAACCCCCTCCAGTATTTAGTTGCAAGCAACAGACAACTGCTTTAAGCAAAGTGTGTAAGGTAAACATTCCACTTGTTCCATGAACAAGAGACCGTTGTTTTCTCCCTAGTGGAAACAACACATCTACAACCGAAGAGATTTCTGTCACTTCCCTTGGAAACTAGAGAAATGAACCCACTATCGAGCATAAATACCCCCTCTTGGAGTCACTAGAAACTACTTGGCCAAGATAGCTACTAACAACAGAGAGCATGAAAGATCACAAACAACACAGACATGATAGTATCAAATAGACAAAACCATTAATCAATCTGACATAGTAATCTCAATATCCATCGGATCCCCGCAAATACAACATGCATGATTACAAATAGATTAGATCTTGATCATGAACGGATCTCACAAGATCTATACATGAAAGTACAAGGAGGAGATGTTGGGAATATGCCCTAGAGGCAATCATGTATGATGATATTTCCCATTGTATTCATAAAGTTATTAAGTTGTCCTTGTATAAACATCTGATGTGTATCATTGAATATGTGATTGGGTTGTGGAACTATGCATTCATGTTATTTGTACTAAATATCCTTGGTCATTGAGGTTGTGCTGGACACACAACTTAGACCAATGTGAAAGTTGGCTTGATGACTCAGTTCCACTTGTCATGGGCATGGAGATGCTATTCCAACTTACACAGATACGGCTAAAGAGTTTAGCGAGTCGGATTGGCCCATATTGAGGTACAACGAACAAGTTGTCATTTGTATATCTCAATCAATATAATCCTTAGACCTGAGGTTATTACATAGTCCGAGTTGAGGATCACCGACTTAGGTTCTGTCAAACGCTGATCCGTAACTGGGCAGTTATAAAGGCAGAGTTCGGGTCGACTGAGAATCAAGCTGTGTGATGTGAATAACCAAGGTGGGATTTTGCCCCTCCACTTGGAGAGATATTCTCTGGGCCCTCTCGTGAGGTATGATTCGGAAAGCATGACCATGCACGACTCGGTTAAGTGTTAACCGAGGCGGTCGACTAAGAGTTAGTCGGGTGAATCACTTATCTCGGATCGAGAAGAGAGTCGGACTATTTAAGGGATGACAAATATTCGCCTATAGTCTGACAAGGTATATCGTGAGGCAAAAGGGACTCGGACATAAGTCGCATTGGAAAGGCAAGTCATCATGACTCTTTGGTACTTGGGAGTCGGCACGTTCTGCTAGGAGCCGCTACCGACTGATCAATTGAGAGTCGGACTCCAATTGTGTCTAAGTAGCCATGAGCCTGCGGGGTCACACACTTAAGAGCAGGAGCAAGTTCGGATTGGATCTAAACCTGTAATCTGGTTGGGTTGGACCTAAACCGGATTAGGACTGAGTTAGTGAGTTGGACTCACAGTGACTAGTGTTATATGGTCTTTAGTGAATGGGTCGCGCGAGTAGAGCCCACGTTCACTCCCTATATATAGTGGAGCACCATAACCTAGAAAGGTTAATCGTGTTCGGTTAGGTCATTCCATGTGTTGGAAAACCTAGCTCCACAGCAGTCCTGCCGCCGTAACGAACCTAGCAGTTCGCCGCCGGCGCTCCTCCTTGTACGTGTGGATACCAGTAGAGGTGTTATGCGATCAACACCAGGACGATCAGATCGTGAGGACTGCACTGCATCAACTGACGTGCTTCATCAGTAATCCGCAACCGCGCTTCTAGTGGTAAACATCATGGCCTTCTAACTCAGGTAGATCTTGGGATCACCACGTTAGAGAATTTTTTTTGTTTTATCTCTGCGTGGCCCAACAGGAGATACAACCATCTAGCTACTACATGGACCCATAGTCCAAGGTGGAAATACTCACGCTTCATACCAGAGAAGAAGGCCTCCGAGATGATCTCCCCTCCGGCAGGGTGCCGGGAAGAACTTCAGATCCCCCCGATCTAGGGACGATGGTGGAGGTGGCTACAGAAGGTTTCGTGGAGTTTTTATCGGGTGCCTAGGGTTTCTGCATCGGGGGCTTCTTATAGGGGAAAAGGTGAGGCAGGGGGGCCACACCCTGCCCAGGCGCGGGCTTAGCCCACCCGCGCCTAGGGGGGTTTGGCCGCCCTATGGCGCCCCTCTATCTCGTCTTCTGGATTCGTGTCCCCCACGGTAAAATATTGACTTTGGCTTTTGTCCCGTCCAATTCCGAGAATATTGATTTTCTGCCTTTCTGGAACCAAAAACAGAAGAAAACAAGCAAATGGCACTATGGCAACTTGGTAATAGGTTAGTTCCAGAAAAGATATAAAAACACCTCAAAGTGTAGATGTAGCACCCCCCGGGGTCAGGGTTAAACCAACCTTAGATCACCATCTAAGATAAGTTCAACTCCCTAACACGGAGGATCACAGTATGGTTCGGTAACATTACATAACACAGGGATTCCACAACATAAGTTTAAACTCTTAACAGAGTAAGATATTAGATTTATTACAAACCAGAGGTCATAGACCCAACATTACATCACACAACGAAAGTAAATTATGTTGTTCTACACAACAACTTAGCAAAAGGCCTAAGAGGCCATAAACAAAAGCGACGTCCATCCCATAGTCCTCAGGCTTCTACCTAGGACCCCCAACTACTCATCGATGTCAACGTAGAAGCCACCTTCAGCTGCAACCAGATCCTCTGTAGAAAAACAACAATGGCGCAAGGCTGAGTACGAGAATGTACTCCGCAAGACTTAGATAACCTAGTATCTATATGCTCTGGCTAGAAAGGCTTTCTTTGGATTTACGTTTGCGAAAAGCAATCTTTATTTGTGAACAAGAGAGAGAAGAGGCTCGTCTACTCAGAATCTTTTAAAAAGGGATAAGATAGCGACTTCTTCATCTTGTTCATCACATCTCGGTAACCACCAGCTTCATCAGAACCTACTATCTAGGATCACCCCCTCGACCCAGAGGAAGCATCCTTAAGCACACGTGGATCAACAAGTTTTATAATGGTTAAAGTTATCTATGATCTTAGAATCTAGTCACCAAGCGTTCATAACCGTGAACATGGCTTTTCGAAAAGATTAATACCTTGCAGGGGTGTACAACTTTACCCACACGTACCAACCGACTCTTAATGCCAAATATTATTAGACCTCTTCCTTGGAAGGCCGACAGAGGGTGGTTGACCACGACCTTTACCTTGCTTTCGCCGAGACCATGAGTCATGCAATAAGTATGATTCCGCCGTAAGGGGTCAAATCCTGAAGCCGGTACTTAAAGATGTGAGGCGAGGTTGGTTCACCAAGGGCTCCATCGACCCCAAGCAACCCGGTCCATGCTTCCCTACCTGTTATGATGCATCTCCATCACCTCCTCTTTCGAAAACGTTTTCAATGCGTATGCCAAATGGAAAGCCCGAACAATGCAAATCATGGAATCTACTAGGCAAGTTAGTCAGTCGAGGGGTTCCCAAGCCCAGTGTGGTTGTACGCTCGTCTTGGTTCCAAAGGCAAGAAATCAGTTCCTAGTGGTGGCGAGCATGGGAATACGAAAACCACACCCAACGTGGCCTCCCATACAAGCCTTAGCATGATTAGTTAACTCCTCCGATGATGTCACCATCTCCTACCTCACTACATTCTTTGGCACCTATGATTCATCATTGAATAGATCAGACGTTGTTTCTATGCTTGGCTAAGATGTCGGTAGCAGAAGCTCTATAACGTCACATGCCAAACCTAGGTATGCTAGGAGCAGTGGATTAGGAGTATAAGGCTACAAAAGGGAAACAGTGCAGCAGATAGGTAACACTAGCTACTAACAAAAGACCACATTTGGAATCGTGTGCATCATAGCGAGAAAGTAATATACTTTGTAAAACATAGGTTCAGAATGAGAGGCTACGCTTGCCTTGTCCGTCAGTAGAAAGGTATGGATCGTCAGTGTTGTTGACCTCAGCTTCGGGCTCGGATCCTATCGTGAAGAACCAATACCGGAAAGAAAGGCAGCAATCAAGACATGGCATTGATGCAATGCTCAATCAAGGATGATGATATGACAAGTTAAATTGCACTGAAATGAAACCCTAAGTCATGCTTGAAAACTTAAACGGGGTTCCGAGGGTTGAAAACCCTAATTTGGGAAACTCCGGAAACACATGAGAGGGGTTGATTTATTTCCCTAATTAAACTTGTCATTAAAGTTGATTAGCAATGCATGATTATAACTTAAATAGGTAGAACTTATTTTTCTGAACATTTTTATATATTATTTGTATTTTTCTGACTTATAAATTAAAAGTTATTGAATTTACAATATTCAAACAATTTCAGAAATTAATAAAACAATTTATTACATCAGACTGACGTCATAAATCAACCCAGACTTTTGTTACCAAATCTAAACCTACACACGATGACTGACTGGTGGGGCCGAAGCCACATCAGCAGCCCCACGCGTAAAGTGGGGGTCGGTCATTTCTCACCGGGGCTGCAACTAGCCAGAGAGGCTGACCGGTGGGCCTGGGCCACGCAGGCAAGCCACCGTGGTGCCACGCGGACCTTGCCGGGGAGCGGCCAGACAGTGGCGACTAGCGGCACTAGGGGGCGTTCTGGGAAGCGCGGTTGGGCGGGTTCGAAACGGAATGACATGGGGAGTGAAACTACGGTGGAGCCACGAATTTTTGGTCGCCGGAGCTAGCTCCCCGATGCTAACTAGCGGCCGCAGCGGAGGTTACACGGCGGCGGCGAGATACGGAGCACTAGGGAGGAGAGGGAGGGTGCCTTGAGCATCGTATGCTCACCCTGAGCGCGTAGATGGCGACGGTGAGGCCAGAGGAGCTTCGGAGTGCAGCGATTTGACGACGATAGCGGCGGCAGAACCTCGGGGAGACGAGCGCGTCCGTGCCAGAGGGGGATGTGCGGCTCGATTCCTCTGGCTAGAAGACGGAGGGCTTCACGGCGGAGCTCCTAAGCTACTCTGACGGGCTCGGGGTGCACATGAACGAGCTCTAGCTCGTCGCCATGGCGGCTAGGGTTCGGTGGGGAGGAGCTCTGCCGAGAGAGAGCAAGAGGGAAAGGAGTAAGGTGGCGAGGAGAGAGAGCCGAGCAGCGGCGTTCTTATCCTGGCTTCGGGGGCGGCGGGGGCGCTGCGATTCAGGCGAGGATCGAGCGACGGCGGCGCTGCCACGCAGGAGCTTCGCCGACGTCCTTCTAGCGAGGAAGAAGAAAGGAGGAAAGAATCAAAGGGGTATGGGCCTTCTCCTGGGCCCCGGGTGGGCTGACCTAGGCCGCAGCTGGGCTGCAGGAAAGGTTGCAGGGAAGAGAAAGAAGAGCTGGGCCGGCCTGGGAGTGCTCTGGCTCATTTTTCTGTCAAAAACAATTTTCCTTTTTTGGTTTTTGATTTCTGTTTTAAATTTTCATTTCAAATCTATTTTGAATGATTTGGAAAAAATACCAGAGAGTTTTTTGGCAAACATTCAAAATAATGTGAGGGCCCTTTAGTCCAATTGGGCTCCAAATATTTTGTAATTTTCAAAATTCAAACTATTTGAATGGATTCCAAAAAGAGGGGGAAAGACTAGGGTTTAGGGTTTTGCACTTGTTCTTTGGTTCAACACTTGATCACATGCAATATTTATTGAGTTTAAGACATGCATGCATTGCTTAGGTACTGATTACATATATTACAAACATGGGCTGTTACAGCTCTACCCCCCTTACAAGAATCTCGACCCGAGATTCCTAAGTTTTGGAAAAGAAGGCAGGGTACTCAGATCGGAGACGATCTTCTCGTTCCTAGGTTGCCTCATCCTTAGAGTGATGAGACCACTGAACTTTCAGGAACTTGATGTTCTGACGGTGGGTTTTGCGTTCGGTTTCATCAAGGATATGAACATGATACTCGCCATAAGTTAGATCCTTTTGGAGATCAAGAGTTTGGTGATCAACACCACGGACAGGATCTTTGAAGCAACGCTTGAGTTGTGACACATGGAAGACGTCATGTACCTCAGGGAAGTTTGCAGGCAACTCCAGTTTGTATGCGAGGTTACCTTGCTTGGATAGAACACGAAAAGGACCAACATAGCGAGGAGCCAGTTTTCCTTTGATACCGAAACGATGAACACCCTTCAAAGGAGTGACCCGGAGATAAGCTTGATCACCAACTTCATATTCAACATGTTGATGGTGATGATCATAATAGCTTTTCTGGCGAGATTGAGCAGTTTTCAAGCGATCTCGAATGATACGAACTTGATCTTCTGCTTCCTGGATCATATCCGGTCCAAAGAACTTTCTTTCGCCGGTTTCTGACCAGTTCAAAGGAGTACGATAGGTTCTTCCATATAGAAACTGGAATGGTGCCATACCAATACTGGACTGAAAACTGTTGTTGTAGGAGAATTCAGAAAAAGGAAGGCATTTCTCCCAGTTCTTGCCAAAAGATATGACACGCGCTCTAAGCATGTCTTCAAGGATTTGATTCACTCGTTCGGTCTGGCCATCGGTGCTAGGATGATAAGCTGTACTAAAAGACAGACGAGTTCCCATAGCTTGTTGGAAACTTGCCCAGAACCTTGAGGTGAACAAACTTCCACGGTCAAAGACGATTTTCTTCGGTACCCCATGAAGGACAACTATTCGTGAGATATACAGATCATCCAATTGATTGGCAGTGATGCTATCGCGAACAGGTAGAAAGTGAGCAACCTTGGACAGATAGTCAATGATTACCCAGATAGCATCATTTCCCTTTTGAGTCTTAGGAAGACCAGTAATGAAATCCATACCAACTTCATCCCATTTCCACTCAGGGATTTTATGTGGTTGTAGGAGACCAACAGGTCTTTGATGCTTAGCCTTGACGCGACGACAAACGTCACATTCAGCAACAAAACGAGCTATATCCTTCTTCATACCAGACCACCAAAATCTTTGACGAAGATCCCGATACATCTTGGTACCTCCAGGGTGGATAGAAAGAAGTGATTCATGATCTTCGGTAAGAATTATCTTCTTCAAGTCCTTTCCATTTGGTACTACCAGACGTGTACCATAATATTGGACACCTTCCTCGCTAACAGAGAAACATTTAGCAACTCTGCTAACAATGTTCTCTTTAATAGTATCCATCTCAGGATCTTGCCTTTGAGAAGCTTTGATTTGATCCTCTAGAGAAGACTTCACTTCAAGAGTAGAGAGAAATCCACGAGGAACTACTTCAAGATTCAATCGAGAAAATTCCTCATGAAGAGAAGGTTGAGCTTGTTTTATCGTCAGGGTGTTGCAATAAGATTTACGGCTCAGCGCATCAACAACAACATTGGCTTTGCCAGGTTGATAGTTGAGACCCAAATCATAGTCCTTGATGAGTTCCAACCATCTTCTTTGCTTGAGATTCAAATCAGGTTGTGTGAAAAGATTCTTCAGACTTTGTTGATCCAAGTATAACTCGCAACGACTACCGAGAAGGTAATGTCGCCATTGCTTGAGAGCATGAACAACAGCTGCAAGCTCAAGATCATGAGTTGGGTAGTTGTTCTCATGTGGTTTTAGCTGACGGGAGGAATAAGCCACCACATGTCCATCTTGCATCAGCACACATCCGAGACCTTAGTGAGAAGCATCGCAGAAGACTACAAAGTCTTTGCTAGTGTTTGGGAGAACTAACATCGGAGCAGTTGTTAACTTGGTTTTCAATATCTGGAAGCTTTCTTCAGCCTTATTAGACCATTCGAACTTCTTATCCTTCTTAAGAAGATCAGTCGTCGGCTTTGCAATCCTGGAGAAGTTCTCGATGAATCGACGGTAATAACCAGTCATCCCGAGAAAACTTCGGACATCCTTCACGGATTTAGGAGACTCCCAGTCGAGGATAGTTTGGACCTTATCGGGGATAACAGCAACCCCTTTGGCGGTAACAACATGACCAAGGAATACGAGCTCTTGTAACCAGAACTCACATTTAGAAAACTTGGCATAGAGACGATGTTCTCGGAGTTTTGTTAACACCAAGCAAAGATGTTTAGCGTGCTCTTCTTCAGTCTTGGAATAGACCAGAATATCATCAATGTAAACCACGACGAACTTGTCAAGATACTCCATGAAGACAGAGTTCATAAGCCGCATAAAAGTGGCTGGAGCATTGGTAAGACCAAAGGACATGACTGTATACTCGTAAAGACCATAACGAGTGGTGGAAGCAGTCTTTGGAATATCTTCGTTACAGATCTTTATCTGCTGATACCCTGACCTTAAATCCGTTTTGGAGAATATAGTGGCACTACTTAACTGGTCAAAGAGATCATTGATCCTAGGGAGAGGATACTTGTTCTTGATAGTCACAGCATTGAGTGGGCGATAATCCACAACCAGACGCGGTATATTGGTATCCTGCTTCTTGAAAAAGATGGTAGGACATCCCCAAGAAGATGTGCTGGGCTGTATGTATTATTTTCCTTGTAACTCCTCTAATTGCTTCTTCAAATCCACAAGCTCATGAGGAGGAATACGATAGGGTCTTTTAGAAACAGGAGCAGTTCCAGGAACTAACTCTATGACAAACTCCACACTTCGATCAGGTGGCATGCCAGGCAACTCCTCAGGAAAGACATCCGGGAATTCACAGACCATGGAAACATCTTGAATCTCTAACGGAGGTTGAACTTCAAGAGCATACAACTCTGCATCGGGGATAGAAACAGCTGAAGGAGATAGTGACCCTACGGTCCAATACTTGACTATTATGCCAGCAGGACTAGTCAGAGTCACAGAATTGGTTGTACAAAGAATGGCTTGATAACGGGTCAACCAGTCCATGCCAAGAATGATGTCAATGTCAGTTGACTTGAGGGCGATCAAAGAAGTGGGGAAAAGTTGAAATGCAACTTCAATTAGATTCCCATGACTAACCATGGTGGAACACCACCTAGAACCAGGAGACTGAACTAGCAGAGGAACAGATAACCCCTCAAAACTTATCCCATGCATTTGAGCAAAAGCTTGTGACAGGAATGAATGCGATACTCCAGAATCAAACAAAGATTTAGCTGGAATTCGATTGATACGAAGCGTACCCATGATGACGCTTGAATATTCCTAAGCCTCCTCGGCAGAGATATGGTCCAGGCGTCCTTTTCTAGCACCTGGAAACTTATCATTCTTCTTTGGTGGTTGTGCCTTTTCAGCAGCACCCTTTTGAGGACACTCCTTTGCATAGTGGCCAGGCTGGCGACAATTAAAGCATATAAAACCTGAAGCGTTGCCAGCAGGAGGGTAGTTTGATCCACCAGCTTTGCTTGAATTAGCATTCGGACGAGGAGCATATCCAGAAGACCTTGAAGTATAAGGAGCACGTGGCATAGCACTATAAGGCACGAAGACACGACGCTTCTTATTACCAGAACCAGTCTTGTTGTACCCCTCCTGAGGACGCTTACGAGTTTCTTCATACTCCACCTTTCCACTCTCGGCCTTCATAGACTTGTTGACAAGACCTTGGAAGTTAACAAAGTCCATGAGATGGAGATCACGACGAACCTCAGGATCCAGTCCCTTGCAGAAAAGAGCTTGCTTCTTAACATCAGTGGAGACCTCTTCAGTAGCATAGCAGGCAAGACGATTGAATTTGCGCTAGTATTCACACACGGAACTAGTGCGCTGCTTAAGCTTGAGGAACTCCTCCATATTCTGATCCATCAAACCTTCCGGAATATGATAAGCTCAAAAGGCTTCAGTGAACTCTTTCCATGTAACAACATGTTGAGCTTCTTGCATAGCCAGGAAATTTTCCCACCAGGAGTTAGCTGCTCCCTCCAGATGATAGGCAGAAAAGTCACCCAATCAGCTTGAGCAACATGACCAACCTGAAGTTTGTGCTCCATGGTGCGAAGCCAGTAATCCGCATCAAGTGGCTTAGTGGAATAGCTGAAAACTGGCGGAGTGACACGTGTGAAGTCCTTGATTCCAACTTGATTGTTCTGGCGTTGAGAAGTGTTGCGCTCAATCCTTTCAAGGAGCCTCATGTTGTCAGCACGGTTGGTTTCATACATGGCCATGAGTTGAACCATGGACGGCGGTGGAGGAAGGTTGGAAGATTCACCCTCATTGGTAGCACCACGTGCATGAGCACGGGTACGAGCACGAGAGGTGTCACCCATCCTAAAAGAACAAAGAAAAGGTTAGGCAAGGGATCCAAAGATACCAGACGGAAAGATGAACAAAGAGTACTTGATGTAAATGTATCATCTTATCAAGCATGGTAGTATCAAAGCATACTAATGTATACACTAACCAGCTGACTTACAAACCATGACAATGGAATGCTAAGATGTTACACACCAAACAAAACTGAGATATGTTAGAACTCTGAGATTAGCAACCAAGTACGGAGTACTTTAGAAAATCAACCCCAAAACCACGATCCTAAAAGTTTTGAGATATAAGGTAAGGAATGAAAACCTTTTCAAACTAAATAAGGTAAGAGAAACTCCAGCATCAGAAACACACCAGAGAAGGAGTAAAAAGAATCCTAGTCAGAGTTTCTGCAAATAGTTTTTAGCTTTCAAATAGTTTTATCAACTTCTAGACTCAACATCGACCAATAAAAGGGTTTCCTACAGGTAGTCCTGCTCTGATACCAAAACCTGTAGCACTCCCCCGGGGTCAGGGTTAAACCAACCTCAGATCACCATCTAAGATAAGTTCAACTCCCGAACACGGAGGATCACAGTATGGTTCGGTAACATTACAGAACACAGGGATTCCACAAAATAAGTTTAAACTCTTAACAGAGTAAGATATTAGAGTTATTACAAACCAGAGGTCATAGACCCAACATTACATCACACAGCGAAAGCAAATTATGTTGTTCTACACAACAACTGAGCAAAAGGCCTAAGAGGACATAAACAAAAGCGACGTCCATCCCATAGTCCTCAGGCTGCTACCTGGGACCCCCAACTACTTGTCGATGTCAACGTAGAAGCCACCTTCAGCTGCAACCAGATCCTCTGTAGAAAAACAACAATGGCGCAAGGCTGAGTACGAGAATGTACTCTGCAAGACTTAGATAACCTAGTATATATATGACCTGGCTAGAAAGGCTTTCTTTGGATTTACGTTTGCGAAAAGCAATATTTATTTGTGAACAAGAGAGAGAAGAGGCTCGTTTACTCAGAATCTTTTAAAAAGGGATAAGATAGCGACTTCTTCATCTTGTTCATCACATCTCGGTAACCACCAGCTTCATCAGAACCTACTATATGGGATCACCCCCTCGACCCAGAGGAAGCATCCTTAAGCACACGTGGATCATCAAGTTTTATAATGGTTAAAGTTATCTATGAACTTAGAATCTGGTCACCAAGCGTTCATAACCATGAACATGGCTTTTCGAAAAGATTAATACCCTACAGGGGTGTACAACTTTACCCACACGTACCAACCGACTCTTAATGCCAAATATTATTAGCCTTCTTCCTTGGAAGGCCGACAGTGGGTGGTTGACCACAACCTTTAACTTGCTTTCGCCGAGACCATAAGTCATGCAATAAGTATGATTCCGCCGTAACGGGTCAAATCCCGAAGCCGGTACTTAAAGATGTGAGGCGAGGTTGGTTCACCAGGGGCTCCGTCGACCCCAAGCAACCCGGTCCACGCTTCCCTACCTGTTATGATGCACCTCCATCACCTCCTCTTTCGAAAACGTTTTCAATGCGTATGCCAAATGGAAAGCCCGAACTATGTGACTCATGGAATTTACTAGGCAAGTTAGTCAGCCGAGGGGTTCCCAAGCCCCGTGTGGTTGTATGCTCGTCTCGGTTCCAAAGGCAAGAAATCAGTTCCTAGTGGTGGCAAGCATGGGACTACAAAAACCACACCCAACGTGGCCTCCCATACAAGCCTTAGCATGATTAGTTAACTCCTCTGATGATGTCACCATCTCCTACCTCACTACATTCTTTGGCACCTCTGATTCATCATTGAATATATCAGACGTTGTTTGTATGCTTGGCTAAGTTGTCGGTAGCAGAAGCTCTAAAACTCTCACATGCCAAACCTAGGTATGCTAGGAGCAGTGGATTAGGAGTATAAGGCTACAAAAGGGAAACAGTGCAGCAGATAGGTAACACTAGCTACTGACAAAAGACCACATTTGGAATCGTGTGCATCATAGCGAGAAAGTAATATACTTTGTAAAACATAAGTTCAGAATGAGAGGCTACGCTTGCCTTGTCCATTAGTAGACAGGTATGGATCGTCAGTGTTGTTGACCTCAGCTTCGGGCTCGGATCCTATCGCGAAGAACCAATACCGGAAAGAAAGGCAACAATCAAGACATGGCATCGATGCAATGCTAAAACAAGGATGATGATATGACAAGTTAAATTGCACTGAAATGAAACCCTAAGTCATGCTTGACAACTTAAACGGGGTTCCGAGGGTTGAAAACCCTAATTCGGGAAACTCCGGAAACACATGAGAGGGGTTGATTTAGTTATCTAATTAAACTTGTCATTAAAGTTGATTAGCAATGCATGACTATAGCTTAAATAGGTATAACTTATTTTTCTGAACATTTTGATATATTATTTGTATTTTTCTGACTTATAAATTAAATGTTATTGATTTTACAATATTCAAACAATTTCTAAAATTAATAAAACAATTTATTACATCAGACTGACGTCATAAAACAACCCAGGCTTTTGTTACCAAATCTAAACCTACACACAGTGACTGACTGGTGGGACCGAAGCCACATCAGCACCCCCACGCGTAAAGTGGGGGTCGGTCGTTTCTCACCGGGGCTGCAACTAGCCAGAGAGGCTGACCGGTGGGCCTGGGTCACGCAGGCAAGCCACCGTGGCGCCATGCGGACCTCGCCGGGGAGCGGCCAGACGGCGGCGACTGGCGGCGCTAGGGGGCATTCTGGGAAGCGCGGTTCGGCGGGTTCGAAGCGGAACGACACGGGGAGTGAAACTATGGTGGCGCCACCAATTTTTGGTCGCCGGAGCTAGGTCCCAGACACTAACTGGCGGCGGAAGCGGAGGTTACACGGCGGCGGAGCGATACAGAGCACTAGGGAGGAGAGGGAGGGTGCCTTGAGCACCATATGCTCACCCTGAGCGCGTAGATGGCGACGGTGAGGCCGGAGGAGCTTCGGAGTGGCGACGATTTGACGACGACGGCGGCAGAAGAACCTCGGGGAGATGAGCGCGTCCGTGCCAGAGGGGGATGCGCGGCTCGATTCCTCCGGCTAGAATACGGAGGGCTTCACGGCGGAGCTCCTAAGCTACTCGTCCGGGATCGGGGTGCACAGGAACGAGCTCTAGCTCGTCGCCATGGCGGCTAGGGTTTGGTGGGGAGGGGCTCTGCCGAGAGAGAGCGAGAGGGAAAGGGGTAAGGGGGCGAGGAGAGAGAGCCAAGCAGCGGCATTCTTATCCTGGCTCTGGGGGCGGCGAGGGCGCTACGATTCGGGCGAGGATCGAGCGACGGCGGCGCTGCCACGCAGGAGATTCGCCGACGTCCTTCTGGCGAGGAAGAATAAAGGAGGAAAGAATCAAAGGGTACGGGCCTTCTCCTGGGCCCCAGGTGGGCTGACCTGGGCCAAAGATGGGCTGCAGGAAAGGTTGCAGGGAAGAGAAAGAAGAGCTGGGCCAGCCTGGGAGTGCTCTGGCTCATTTTTCTGTCAAAAACAATTTTCCTTTTTTGGTTTTTGATTTCTGTTTTAAATTTTCATTTCAAATATGTTTTGAATGATTTGAAAAAATACAGAGAGGTTTGTGGCAAACATTCAAAATACTGTGAGGACCCTTTAGTCCAATTGGGCTCCAAATATTTTGTCATTTTCAAAATTCAAACTATTTGAATGGATTCCAAAAAGAGGGGGAAAGACTAGGGTTTAGGGTTTTGCACTTGTTCTTTGGTTCACACACTTGATCACATGCAATATTTATTGAGTTTAACACATGCATGCAATGCTTAGGTACTTATTACATATATTACAAACATGGGCTGTTATAGTAGACAAAGCAAAGCAAAGTAGATACTAAACAAGCATGGGGCATAAAATTTATAGATACGTTTCCGACGTATCAAGCATCCCCAAGCTTAACTCCTGCTCGTCCTCGAGTTGGTAAGTGATAAAAGAATATTTTTTGAGGTGACATGCACCATCAAAATCAAGATAAAACCATTTGCAAGTATTGAAAGCTGGGATCAAAGAACTCTAAACATGTGCATGAAAGATGGAGTTCTAACAATAAGACAAAGTAACTATGCATGCAACATGAATGGCTACAAACAAAGATCATGAATAACATGCATTTAAAAACGTTTGTTTGTTTCACATACAGAAAACATGGCATAGTGGCATTCAACTTTTCCCTCATGGAGTGTCAAATAGATGCATAGGACACCTTCAAAGTTCATAAGAGTGACTAGATACAAGTATCACAAGAACAAGTAATATCACAATATGCATCAATCAATAAGTTTTGGGACACTGCACATAGAACTAAGAATGACAACTATGCTATCTTAATGGTGCCTAAAGGTAGAAGGTGGAGACTCAATATAATGGTGGAAGAAAGGCCCTTCATAAGGGGAAGCAGGGATTTCAAGTTTCAAAAAGAGCTTCCAAAAAAAATATGGTACTTGTTATCTTTCAGCCCTCATTGCCCCTATCATAAGCATCTTGAAGTGATTAAGGTGAAAGTGAACAAACTATGGAGTATATGCTTGACAAAGTATAAGTTGAAAATCTCAAGTCCCTTGAATACGAGGGCCACACCTCATGCTACTCAACTTCAGTCATCTGTAAGTTCTTGTCATAGTAAGTACATGTGTATCATAGAGAACCGCCAATGGGGTACCCCTTGCACATGGTACAGGAGCTATCCCATAACCAAAATTACAAGGCAAGCAGACAAGAAGCATCTCAGCAATCTTTTTATTTACTATGTGCATAGCTTTTTATTGAGGATGCTTCATAGATAACTCATTATGGTGATGCTGCAAGTTTCCACCATGATTAGGCATGGCTTAGGCTAGCGGCCCAGGCGTTTCTCTAACACAAAATACATAACTCCATGGACTAACAAGATACTACATGGACCCATAGTCCAAGGTGGAACTACTCACGCTTCATACCGGAGAAGAAGGCCTCCGGGATGATCTCCCCTCCGACAGGATGCCGGGAAGAACTTCAGATCCCCCCGATCTAGGGATGATGGTGGCGGCGGCTACAGAAGGTTTCGTGGAGTTTTTATCGGGTGCCTAGGGTTTATGCATCAGGGGCTTCTTATAGGCGAAGAGGCGAGGCAGGGGGGCCCCCAGGGGGGCCACACCCTTCCCAGGCGCGAGCTGGGCCCACCCGCGCCTAGGGGGGTTTGGCCGCCCTGTGGCGCCCCTCCGTCTCGTCTTCTGGATTCGTGTCCCCCACGGTAAAATATTGACTTTGGCTTTTGTCCCATCCAATTCCAAGAATATTGATTTTCTGCCTTTTTGGAACCAAAAACAAAAGAAAACAAGCAACTGGAACTGTGGCAACTTGCTAATATGTTAGTTCCAGAAAAGATATAAAAACACCTCAAAGTGTAGACAAAGAAAAGCAAAGTAGATACTAAACAAGCATGGAGCATCAAAAATTATAGATACGTTTCCGACGTATCAATGGTGTGGCCCCCTCGCCACTCCACTGACCTCGCATCTCCGCCTATATAATCCCCCCGATACGAAAACCCTAGGTACCCGATCATAATTCCACGAAAAAGTCCGTAGCCGCTGCCACCGTCGTCCCTAGATCGGGAGGGATCTGAAGCTCTTCTTGGCACCCTATCAAAGAGGGGAGATTATCCCGGAGGCCTTCTTCATCACTATGCCTGCCTCCGGAGTGATGTGTGGGTAGTTCATCCTTGTACTACGGGCCCATAGCAGTAGCTAGATGGTTGTTTCTCCTATTTGTGTCGTCATTTTTAGATCTTGTGAGATGCCTATCATGATCAAGATCATCTTATTGTAATGCTACATGCTGTGTTTGCTGGGATTCGATGAATATTGAGTATTATGTCAGATTGATTATTGTTCTATCATGTCTATGCTATTTGTGATCTTGCATGCTCTCTGTTGCTAGTAGTTGCTCTGGCCAAGTATTTGCTTGTGACTCCAAGAGGAGTTATTTATGCTCGATAGTAGGTTCATGCCTCTAGTAATCTGGGAGAGTGAGATAAACTTCTAAGATTGTAGATGTGCTGTTGCTACTAGGGATAAAACAACAATCCTTTGTCCAAGGGAAATTGTATTGTTTACATTACACACTCTGCTTAATGCAATTATCTTTTGCTTGCAACTTAATACCTGGGGGTTGTTCGGATGATATCCCGGAGGTGGATTATTAGTCATAGATGCAGTTGGATTATGCTCTATATATCATGTTGTAATTCCCAAGTGAATTTCATAGTAATCATCATGTCATGTACATGCATTGTTATGCATTCTCTATTTGTCAATTGACAAGCTATAATTTGTTCATGCAGCATGTTATTTATCTTATGGAGAAACACCTCTAGTGGACTGTGGACCCTGGTCCATTCCTTCCCACAGATATTCCATCTACTGTTTACTATTTACTTTATGCAATTACTACGAGCAATTACTTTCTTCCATATTGTACGTTTAATCATTTGTTTTCAGCAAAACTAGTGAGCTTGACAACCTCACTGATAAGTTGGGGCAAAGTATTTTGGTTGTGCTGTGTGCAGGTTCCACGTTGCTAGCAACACCTTTGGAAGTGGTTTCTTTCTCCTACTGGTTCGATAACCTTGGTTCCGTACCTGAGGGAAAACTTGCTGCTATGATCATCATACCTTGCTCTTAGGGTTCCCAATAGGCTCCACAACAACTGAGCCATCACTGGTGGAGAGGGCCGCGGAGAGCACGGGACGAGGTGGTTGGCGCTGGCGGCGGACGAAGCAGAGGGCAACTGGGCCAGAGATGGAGGGGAATCAGGGCAGCCGGCGGAGGAACTAGAGGAAGGAGAGGCTCCCAGGATGCAATGAGGCACAAGCAGAGCTCCGTGGCGGCGACGGGTGGCTGGAGAGGACGAGGAGGGTGACAGCGGTTTGTGTAAGAGGACAACGCAACTCGCAGGGAACCGGGGAGGTCGTGATGACCCACAAGTATAGGGGATCGCAACAGTCTTCGAGGGTAGTATTACCCAATTTATTGATTCGACACAAGGGGAGTCAAAGAATACCTGCAAGCCTTAAAAACTGAGTTATCAATTCAGCTACACCTAGAAATATTTCTTGCTCACATAAGTTTATCAGTAGCAATAGTTTGTAGTAGCGACAGCAGCGGCAAAACATGAGCAATAGTAATAGTAGCAGCAAACAGTAGGATATGAGCGCGGTAGGCATAGGGATGGATGGACGGGCGTTGCATGGACGAGTCTAAATATGTAACTTTAAGATCTAGGGCAATTGCAGATAGATAAGAATAAGCATACAAGTACTAAACAATCATAGGCATGTGCTCCATATATAGTCATGCGGGCTCGCAATAAGAACTTGTATAATATCTTTTGCCCTGCCAGCCCGTGGCAGCGGGGCCTCAAGGGAACTACTGGAAATTAAGGTGCTCCTTTGAATAGAGAACCGGAGCAAAGAATTAACACTCCATGAACACATGTGATCCTCACATGACAGCCATCCCCTCCGGTTGTCCCAATGTCGGTCACTTCGGGGACTTTGGATCCGGGCAATGATATGTGTACACAACTTGCAGATAAGATCACAAACAATACTATCATAATGATTCAATAATAAGTTCAGATCTGAGATCATGGCACTCGGGCCCTAGTGACAAGCATTAAGCACAACAAGTTGCAACAAAGTCAAATAGCACTAATAGAGATACTAGGCACCATGCCCTAATAATCTTATTCGATTACATGATAGAACTCATTCAATCCCTACCATCCCCATAGCCTACAGCGGGGGATTACTCACTCATGGATGAGAGAAACATTGATGGTTGATGGAGAGGCATTGGTGATGACTACGGCGATGATCCTCTCCAAATTCCCCGTCTTGGTAGGGTGCTAGAATGGAGTTTCTAGATCCGAATCGCGGTTTCTGGTGGTGGCGGCGCAGCGGAACTCTTTATGAAAAAACGTCGACCCCCTGAATTTTTAGGTCAGAAGGCATCTTATAGGCAAAGAGAGAGGCCGAGGGGGTGCCTGGGCTGGCCAAACCCCTCCCAGGCGCGAGGTGGGCCCACCCGCACGGCAGGGGTGTGTGGGCCAACCAGGGCTCCCCTCCGTCTCGTATTCTGGCTCCGTGGATCTTCTGGTGAAATAGGATTTTTGGCATATTTTTCGGGGATTTTCCTGATAGTTGATTTTCTGCACAAAAACTAGACACCAAGGTAAATCTGCTGAAAACAGCGTCATTCCATTTTAGTTGTATCCAAATCACACAAGTTTAGAGGAAAAACAATAGCAAAAGTGTTCAGAAAAGTAGATA
Source organism: Avena sativa (assembly GCA_916181665.1). Taxonomy (NCBI): domain Eukaryota; kingdom Viridiplantae; phylum Streptophyta; class Magnoliopsida; order Poales; family Poaceae; genus Avena; species Avena sativa. The sequence continues at coordinate 357,039,169 of OV702284.1, read as the reverse complement.
CGTTTTGGATGTATCAGTCGCGGTAGGGGAGAGGCGCACGACGGCGGCCGCTTGCAGGGAGGAAGGCGGGGAGGGTCAGGAGGAGGGCGACGCGGCTAGCGCGGGCGCTCACGTGGTTGCTGGTGGTGGCAGGGATTGGAGACGGGTAGAGACGGGCGAGGATAAGGGGTCGCGAGCGAGAGTGGTGGGGTCGGTTGCGGGATTGTGGGGTCACACACGGGGTGGACGCGGTTGGTCGGGTGGGTCCCGCTGGGAGCGTGCGAGTGTGCGGTGTGTGAGTTGCGTGCGAGGCTGGCGCGGGTGAAGCGGGATGGTGGGGCCAGGGGCGCAGCGAGCGTGTGTGCGCGCGGCCGTGGCATGCGTCGTGTTGTGCTCTAAGTGGTGTGGCGGCGAGCAGGTGAGGGGCGGGATTGGTTTGTGTCTAGGGTTTGAGGGTTTAGTTGGGGTGGTTCTAGGTCAGGGTTTCCGGTGGGGTTGGGTTGGGCCGATCGGGGTGGTAGGTGGCCTGGCTTTTGGGCCGGTCTGCCTCCCCCGATCAAAATAGTTTATTTATTTTATATTTTATAAAAGCTTTTACAAATAGTTTTTAGGCAAATCAAAGATCTGGGCAGACCGGACCTTATACTTTGAAATAAGAGGGGACAATGTAGAAAGCTCCTACGTTAGTAGAAAAAATGAAGCAACTGTTCGTAAACCTGCCCTTGCAAATAGTTGTTTATGCTCTTCAATTCTTACCTTTTGGGGGTGGGCAACTTATGTGGCTCTTTCAAATCTTTAAAATTAGTCAAACTTGTGAAGGTTTGATATTTTGCAGCCTCTTTCACTAGAAGATGTAAGAAAGTCGTGATACAAGAGGTGGAGCTCTAGCCGGTGATGGCTAAGAATTTGGATGTAACTTTTCGTAATTAGGGTTCACAAAAGAACTTTTTGTAATTGTTTAATCTAATAAAATTATTTTAACATATAGGAGCATATACTCCTGGGAGCCGAGTTGTATATTCGGTTTATGACAACACTGGGATTGTGCAAGAAATCCACCTTACCAATATTTTTTGTCCGATCCAAGGTACTGGTCATGATTATTATTTTTCTAGGCATGAAAACATAATTCTTTTGTACTTTAATTCATCTTTATTGCCAATGTTGGCCAACTCAGAGAGTCAGAGGCAAATCAAACCTTGACCAAGCCAAATGTTTGGTAAGGAAACTAGAAGGTCCTTAAGTCAAATTAAATATGCCAAAACTTTCGAAGGAGGTATAATTTATATCGGATTTGCTAGTTCTCAGGCGTCTGAGAACTTCTTAAGTCTCAGTCGCATCTTTCACCGTTTGATTTACCTCGTGATTCGTGTTACACATGAGTTGCAACTCGGATGTAACTGAGAATTTAATGAGTTGCAACTAGGTTGTAACTGAGAACTAGTATAAATCTTATGAGTTGCAACTAGGTTGCAACTGAGAATTAGCACAAATATTACAATGACATCAGCAACTTAGATATAATTAATTCTCAGGCGCCTGAGATCTAGGCACTCCCAATTTATATCTATTAGCGATGACGTTAGTTAGCATGTCAATCGAAGTAACTGGAAAACTGTAGTATGGAAAATCTTAATGAAGAAACGTTATGTATGTAGAAAAAACTACTCTCCCTCCGATTTATAATAAATGTCGTTGTTTTGTACTAAATCAGCAACACTTATTTAATCGAGACACCCCGAACTAAATAAACAAATATGATCTTTCAGACTTTTAATTTGGTCTGATCTTTTTGAACCGTACCTAAACTTTCAGACTTGTCTGTAGTAGAATGTCCACTTGAACTGTAGGAGGCAAAGATTTGCAAAGAATGCACTAGAGGCAATAGAGACGTTGCCCATACCAGTCGACGTACTTATAAAGAGGCAGGTTCCCGTTGCCAAAGCATACTTGGCCCGGAAGAAGGCTCTCGACGTGCATCACTAGATGCTCAGAGGTGACAGAACTAGTCCGGACAACGTCCACGGTACGCCACGCTTTGCGCCGGAGGTTGTACGCGTCGAGCCGGCCGCTGAACCGCTTGAGCAAGACCTCCTCGCCCTCCCGAGGATCCTCCGCCGCCACCACCTGGTTGTCCATGTAGAACTCCTGCGACAGGTCGCATCCGTCCCACGAGACCAGGCTGATCCTATCCTTGAGCTGCCAGGTCCCGCGGGGACTGCCGGAGTAGTCGTCGAGGACCCAAGTCTCCATCGAGCTGGACGACGGATCGACGGCAAAGATGCAGAGGTTCCCGCATGGCAGCACGCCGATCCGTGTCGTCATTAAAGACAGCGGCCGTCCATGGCGTTCCGGTGTCTTCATCGACCACAGCTTCTCATGCCTCGTGTCGAACGCGAGCAGCCGCACGGCCCGCACGGTGGTTCCCGACGATCCCATCGACCGTACCAGCCAGTGCAGGTTGTTGTGTAGCCTAACCATGCGAGGTTTAGGGTATTCGCTGCCCATGATGATCATGGGAGTTACGGGATCTGCCGAAGTATCCTCCAGGGGAAGCTCGCGCCAAACAGCATCACCAACCCGTAGGATCCGGAAGATAGTCGGTCGGATATGGCAGGGACAGTGATCGGTTTCGCCGAAAGCGTGCAGGAGGTGGAAGCGCCTCGTCTCCGGGTGCGCGTAGCCGCCGATGATACGACCCCTTGGGGCCGGCGTACTAACAGTAGCGCAGGCCATGGTGAGCGGGTTCCAGAGCACATAATGGTCGACGTGGACGTGGATGGATTTCCAGTTGCCGCGCTCTAGGCACAGCACTCCGTCCCAGGAGCCACTAACCGTCGTATACATCGCGAAGGTAAACCAGAGGGCTCGGGGGAACGGCGCTCTCTCGCGGCCGCCGTGCAAGAAGTCGAAGATGACGACTCTGGTCAAGGAGTTATGCAGTAATCTGTCACCTTCGACACCATAGTATTCGATCTCTTGGTGAGCCGCGACCTTGGCGACGGCGGTCGGGCGTTGTTGTGCGTGGGCGCGGTCGAAGTTCGGGTGGGGTATGGCGGAGCGCCAGGCCCTGCACACGGCGCGGCAGCCTGCGATGTAACGGGCCGGCAGGCGGACGAGAATCTCCACGAGCACGTCATCCGGCAAATGAGGGAGGGCGTCCATGGCCAGGGTGGGTGAGGATCGAATCTTGATTCTGGTGGTGGGTGGTGGATATGCACGTTGACATGCTCGAGTGTTTAGGAACAGGCACGGCGCCCTACGCTCCATAGTATATAAGTACAAGTTGTATACATACAGGTTTACTTGAGTCCAGTCCGTATAGTTGCATGCAATCGAGTAGCACCAGAATTAGATTATGAAAGAAGTCCGTAACTATGGCGTTTCTAACCACCCACAAGTATTTAGCACCCCTCTAACTATTCTTGTTTGGATTGTTATTTTTTAGTCCCGTCGTTTTGATTTTGTGAATAGGTTCAGCAGGAACAGTCCATATAATCCGGTGATTTTGGTTAAAGTACGACATTCCAAACGGGTAAGACCGTGTAGATAACCCCCAAGCGGCGATGGACAGTTTTAGGGTCTGTTTTGTACATGGTGGAGTTTTTTTTTTTTGAATCAATGACTTTCATTCATTAAACATCGGCATTATAATCTTTCTGAAGACAATCTGCTAGAAAGCTAGGGATATAATTAATCCAAAGACACCTACGTCTAGTAGCAGTTGCTTGTTTAGCACAAAGGTGTGCACCCTCCTTCGACTCTCGGCCAATGTAGGAGAGATTGAAAAACTCCAAATTGCTAGAGAGCTCTGCAATCTCATGTAAAATCGGAGAGATTTCAGATCTCCCTTTGTCTCTGTCCTTCCATAATTGGACAACAACAGTCTCAAGCTCCATTCGCTGAAAGCCAAGGTTATAGGCTAATCTCAATCCGTCCCGAACCGCCAAAGCTTCCATAACCAGCGAATTGGCTGCATGCTCATACCAGATGGCTTAAGCTCTTAACAGTTTACCAGCGTGATCCCTCAAAACCATACCTATAGATCCATTACCAGATGTTAAGCAAAAGCCTGCGTCAACGTTGATTTTCACAACTCCTTCAGCCGATGGTTTCCATCTTGGATTTGCACTAACCCTGTTTATCTTGGTTGAGAGCTTATCGATAGATCCAACACAATATCAGTTGTCCATTTAACAGATTCCAGGACTGTTCTTGAGCCCTCACCATGATTTCTAGCATTCCTATCCAACCATACCGCATATCCACCACATAAAATCACATTTGCATTCTTAGCTTGCACTAAGGTACTATCAACAATATCAACTGCCCAAGTTGTCAGATGAAGTACAGGTATCTTGATACCTGTAACCTTTTTGATCTCACTCCAGAAACTTTTCGCCCACGGGCATTCGAATATGGCATGATGGATTGACTCAACGGCGCCGCAGGCCTGACAATATTCAGTTTTCTCCATATGACGAGGTTTAATCTCATCAATGCCCATTGTTATGGACTTTGGGTTTTGGAGAAGATGGGGATGCTGGAGATCGTGGAACGGTTAACAGACAAGCAACCAGGGGACACGAGATTTACCCAGGTTCAGGCCCCTGGAGGGAAAACCCTACTCCTGTTTGTCTGCTCTTGATTACGGCGGAACCGAAGGTTACAGGGTGCACATATTCGATCTGGCGTGGAGGTGTGTGTGCAAAGTATGAGTCGAGAGATCTGTAGATCTGTTGTGGTCTAGTCTGTTGGGGGGTTATGGCGTGTGTAGGTCGTGATCTCTCCTCCTCGTTGGACCCTCCTAGCCTTTATATATGGGGAGGCTAGGTCTCGGGTGCCAATACGATTAGGTTACAAGTTGTATTCAAACTCTAGTCTTAAGGTTTTCTTGTCTTGTGCGCTTGGGACTCCATGTCCATATGGGCTTCGTTCCAGCCGAACCGTCATAGGCGTCATGGACCCGGGCAGGTCGTCGAGTGGGCCTTCCGTCGGGCTGGACCAGGTAGGCTAACATCGGGTACCCGTAGGGCATATCCATGTCAGTAGCCCCCGAGTCTCCATCCGAAACGTAGATTCGGGTGGAGAATAGTTGTCTTGAACCTTGTATTTGGATGTCGGAGTCGAAAGTTGTGTCGAGTGCGAAGCACTTCACCCGGAAGTTCATCGGGTCAGCTGAATTTGTTCGGCTGTTGTAAAGGAATCGACATCGTGGACGTAGTCAACACAATGGACTATAGGGTGCGCGACCAGCGCTCCCTATGGGAGTAGCCCCCGAGTGTCTGTTCGAGTCGTAGACTCGAGCAGAGACTTTAATTCAGTCATTGTTTGCTTCAGGTCCGTAGGACATAATTTTTTCGGATGCTTGAATCAATCCTCCCTATGGGAGTAGCCCCCGAGTCCGTAGTGGAGTCGTAGACTCGGCGTAGGACTCGAAGATCTTGTGTGTGCGCGACCAGCGCTCTAGTTTGGAGTAGCCCCCGAGTGTCTAGCGGAGTCGTAGACTCGGACAGAGACTCGAGTGGAGACTCATGCGAGGAGAAACCACTGACCCGGAAGTGCATCGAGTCAGCATCTCATGCATAAGGAGCCAAGAATCGATGATGCAGTCGGAGTTGGCGTGGCGGAGTCGTGCGGCGTTTAGCCGAAAGGACTCGACGTTGCGGATGAAGTCGACGTCGTTGCTTCTGTCGGTGCACGACCAACGCCGCTTTTGTCGATGATTGATGTGGTCATCCGAGGAATGCTTCGACTCGGATCTTGGTGTCTGTTGACGTGACTGGCGCTGGTCGATTCCGTTGGAGGACCCGATAGAATAGCTCGGGGCATTTGACATCCTTGTAAGCTACAGAAAAACATGACGAATTGTGAAGTACTTGTATCTTGTAAAGAATATTTGTCTGTCGACTTGTATAGTAAGATTCTGGTGCCGATCGAGTAGACACTTTTGCACTGTATGCTAGGCCTTTTTGTTAGCCTGATTACCCTTAGTCTCAGTACCTCGCCGAGGCACTCGGAGTTCAAGGATTCGACGATCAGGCAGAATCAGTTACTCGGGCTGTCATGTTCGAGGTGCTCGAGTGCGTGGATCCGATGGCACATTAGGTTACTCGAAGAGGGTGCAGCCCCCGAGTGTATCGAGTGCGATTAAAGTAAGAAAGAAATTAACTCTGAGTAGAGAAATTAGCTTTGTTGGTTGTCATGGCGAAGTTGACACGGTAGTGGGTCACGCGGCGGACGTAGTCGACGCAGCGGACCATGGTCATAGCGACAACGGGTTTTCGAAGTTGATGGTAGTAGCGAGCTCCACATCTGAAGATTGCCGCGGTTGAAGACCGCATCGGGTCGCCGCATCCGAAGGATGTATCGATTCATCGCAGCCGAAAGCCGCATCGGGTCGCCGACGTCGAGGAAGCCCCCAAGTCGCTGGATCCGAAGATCGTAGATGATCGCCAGAGTCGAAAACTGCAGCGAGTTGGATTTTCATCATTCGGGGTCGGCACGGCAGACTCGTTGGATTCACATGGGCAAAGAGGTAGTTGACGCTGCACATCGCACTTGGCATGACAGATGGAATTGAAACTGTCAGAGTCATCGGAAATTTTACGGACCCGACGCAACGAAATCGTCTCATGTGTCATCTATACTGCCTTTTATCTTTTTTGTACCGATTTTGACAACAACTCGGATCCATAAATCTGATACGGATGCTCCAACGGAAGTATCTGGGCTAGCTATCTTTGATTGATCCCTTTTTTATTTTGCCTTTGTTTGAATCACGTGGACAAGTGCTTGGCCTAATTGCCTTGATAGCAATTGATTCCCTGTCTTCACGTGGCATACTAGTAATGATTGATTCCTGTGACTGATGAAGATTTGCTTGTCGTGGTCTGTGGCTTCATGGACAGAAATTTAAAAAACCATCGGTCGCTGGCTCTTCCGATGCACAGGACGTGTAGCCAGTCCTGACACGACTCGATTCCGCGTGTCGCTGGGTCGTCCGAAAACATCTTAGTTGTAGTTGACGTGATCCTTGTCTTTTGATGAACACGATCTCGCCCAGTACGCCCAGGAGCTGGCGCTGCCGTCTCCTCTGACTACGCGTGAGTTGGCAAACCTTTAGCGATGATGAAGTCGTGTGGCCGTTGACGATGAAGCTGACACGTTAAAGTAGATCTGTTCCTCAGTAGTCGTCGAAATTGATGAGTTGTAGATTGCTGGTGATGGAACCGTCACGATCGCACAAATCAACGTCCCCAGTTCCCACAGACGGCGCCAATTGACGAGTTTTAATCTCATCAATGCCCAAATGCCCATTGTTATGGACTTTGGGTTTTGGAGAAGATGGGGATGCTGGAGATCGTGGAACGGTTAACAGACAAGCAACCAAGGGACACGAGATTTACCCAGGTTCAGGCCCCCGGAGGGAAAACCCTACTCCTGTTTGTCTGCTCTTGATTTGCGGAACCAAAGGTTACAGGGTGCGCAGATTCGATCTGGCGTGGAGGTGTGTGTGCAAAGTATGAGTCGAGAGATCTGTAGATCTGTTGTGGTCTAGTCTATTGGGGGGTTATGGCGTGTGTAGGTCATGATCTCTCCTCCTCGTTGGACCCTCCTAGCCTTTATATATGGGGAGGCTAGGTCTCGGGTGCCAATACGATTAGGTTACAAGTTGTATTCAAACTCTAGTCTTGAGGTTTTCTTGTCTTGTGTGCTTGGGACTCCATGTCCATATGGGCTTCGTTCCAGCCGAACCGTCATAGGCGTCATGGACCCGGGCAGGTCGTCGAGTGGGCCTTCCGTCGGGATGGACCAGGTAGGCTAACATCGGGTACCCGTAGGGCATATCCATGTCACCATATGCCTCTTCTTTAGTACTAATTTGCATGGAATATATTCTTTTATAACACGCCACCAAAAATTTCAAACTTTCGGTGAAACCTTCATATTCCAAAGCTTTTTCCAGTAAGATTGTTCACCACCTCCACAAGCATCCTCTGGATTATGACTTGTACGAGATTGCAGTAGAGCCCTGTAGGCAAAACACATCATGAAGTTCCCATGTTTTCAAGGTGCCATGCCCATGAATGCTCTTCAGAAAACCCAATTGGGATTTTTTTATTGCATGTGCATCAACTGGTTCAAATATTGTTGTTAATAGATCTTTCTTCCACTCCCTCGAAGATGGATCAATCAATTGCTGCACAAGGATTACATCTGAGTCTGTTTTCCTCACAATCGTTTTCCAGCCAGGGTTTAAGGGAATCCATGGTTCATCCCAGATTCTAGTGTTACCACCATCACCTATACGCTTTATGAGACCCAAATGCAAAGCCTCACGTCCATATAGAATCGCTCTCCACGTATGTGATGAGTTCCTCTTATTACGTGCAGAAATAAAATCCCCATCATGATAGTACTTGCCTTTTAACACTCTAGCACACATTGAATCTGGATTAGAGAGCAAACGCCACCCTTGTTTCGCTAACATAGCTTTGTTGAAGAGCACGAAGTCCTGAAGTCTGCGAGCACCTGCATCTGTCGTCTGTGCAAACACCATGCAATCATCAGCAAACAACAGGTGTGATATCCAAGGGCAATGGATACCAATCCGATTTCCCCTTGAAAGATGGCCAGCACCATAATATTTCAACATGCTAGAAAATCCTTCACCGCACAGCAAGAATAGATAAGGCGAGATAGGATCGCCTTGCCGTATCCCTCTCGTCGGTCTGAAGATTTCAGAATACTTCCCATTTACTCTTACCGATAAGTTGACAGTCTCCACACAGCACATGATGCGCTCAATCCACACAATATTAAAACCCAATTTATTCATAATCGCCCTTAGATAGGACCACTCCACTCGATCATAGGCCTTGGCCATATCCAATTTAACAACACAAGAACCTGATTTACCTTTCTTCCTTTTCAGATAGTGAATACATTCATAGGCTAACAACACATTATCTGATATCAGCCGCCCCGGAACGAAGGCACTTTGTTCTTTCGAGATTAAATCATCCAATAGTTGTCTCAATCTCAAAGCTAGAACTTTGGAACCCAGCTTATATAAAACATTACATAATGAGATAGGTCTGTACTGAGATAGTTCTTGCGGGTTTTTCACCTTCAGAATAAGCACTAGTACAGTTGAATTCACAACTTCTGGCATATCTCCCCCAGCTAAAAAATCCCTCACAGCCGAACAGATTGTTGACTTCATAACAGCCCAGTGTCCAATATAGAAACCAGCCGTTAGACCATCCGGCCTTGGCGACTTGTCCAAATGCATCATAAATAGGGCTTCCTGAATTTCCTCATCCATTATTGGTGCACACAACCGGCCATTCATCGAATCATCAACCTTCCTTTCCACCCAATCAGTCACACGTCTTGCGTCTATATCTTCTTGTGCCGTAAAGAGGTTTTGGTAGAATCCCATAGCCTCTGATTCCAATCCTTCCTGTGATGATACCACTGTACCATCATTTGGCCTCGGGGATTTAATTTTATTCCTTCTCGCTCTCTCCTTTGTTTTTGCATGGAAAAAGGATGTATTGCGATCCCCTTCAGCAAGCCATAAAGCACGTGACCGATGTTTCTCCAATATTTATTTTCTAGACAGTAGTTCTGAAATCTTTGCCATTAACGATCCCTCTTCACTCGATGGACCCTTATGAAGAGATTCTCCTCTAATGATCTCCAACCTAGTTCTCAGAACCTTCAACTGTCTTTTGACAGATCCAAATTCAGTTGTACTCCATATTTTTAGACTCTGGGCAACATCACATAAGGAGTTGTAAACCCCTTGCAGGTTCTGAACTCCAGCTTGCCATGCATTTTCAACTACCTGAATATATCTATCATGACGGGTCCATGCATTCTCAAACCTAAAAGGTTTTGTCATCATCCCCTCATCAATCCAGTCTGACTTCTTTACTGATATCAACAATGCACTATGATCTGATTCGCAACATTGGATTGGCAATAGTGTTATCAAAACACTCCATGAATTTATCATCCCCAAGCCCCCTGTCCAACCTTGCTTTAATATTATTTCCTCCCTGTTTCTTATAATCCCAAGTGTAGGGAAGCCCATAGAATCCCAAATCCTCAAACTTGCATTCTTCTAGAGTCTCCCTAAAGCCTTCCATTTGCCACTCCTGGCGTTCATTTCCCCCAAACTGTTCTGTTGCGTGAAGAATTTCATTGAAATCTCCAGCACATAACCAGGGATTATTATATTCTTTCCTCATAAATTTCAATAGATCCCAGCTCAGTTTCCTTCTAGATCTCATAGGATTTCCGTAAAAACCCGTGAATCTCCATTCGATTTCTCCCAATTCAGCATTCTGAATCATCACATCAATGTGTGTATTACTGAAAGATTTTAAGGTAACCTTAGAATCGCTGTTCCAGTACAAGCATAAACCCCCACTCCGCCCCATGCTCTTTACTCCGAAAGAATTTGAAAAACCAAATTTCCATCTCAAATCATGTGCTCTTGTCTGACATCTTGGTCTCCGAAAGGAAAACCAAATCCGGACATTGCAACCTAATAAGGTCACTAATTTCACGAACTGTCTTAGGCCGTCCCGCACCTCGAAAGTTTAGAGACATTAGATTCATTGTTCCCGGCGATCATACTCGAAGGATGTCGCCGATATAAAGTTTGTACTGTTAACTGCCTCACCATCTGCTCCTTTCTTCTTCTTCTTCTTCTTCTTCTTCTTGTTTAATCCCTTCTGAGGTGATGCCAATGGATCTGTACCATCATATTTACTGACCATCTCAGACACTTTCGAGCTGTTCCTGATACCACAATTGCTCATGATGTTTGCTATACTGATTCCGAAGTAGATTTCAGAGCTTGCCTTTTTTTCCTTAGGCTAGCCGTTTCCTCCATCTCTGTGTCCACTTCATTCTCCACACCACCTCTTTTACCATCACCGGGAGGTATATCATTTTCCATATCTTGATCGTCCCAATTCCAATTTCCGTCCCCGATGTATTTCCCTGGAGCTCCAGCATCTCCTCACCCCCTTGTCCAAAGCGACCTCTGCATCTACCAATTCCTATACCATCTCCTCCATGTCCACTAATAGGACCACGACCAACTCCTCTGTTTTTCCAATCATCAGCCAATATAGAATCCCCCCACTCAAATTTCGAGGGGGTACCACACTCCTCGAACCAATGTCCAATTAACGCACAAAAATTGCAAAAGCTTGGCAATTTCTCATACTTGATTTGATACCAATCCTTCTTTCCTACCCTAGTAATTGAGACAAACCTCTCAAGCTTCTTTGTTAAATCCAGGGAAACTCTTATCCTCACAAAAGCACCAACATAGCCTGATGGGAGATTAATTTGTATCTCTGAGATCTTTCCCATCTTCCTACACATACCTCTGATCATAACTTCATTCAGATAATTGTCTGGCAGCTTCAAGACTCTTGCCGAGACCTCTACCTTGTCAAGCATAACCGATCTAGGGTTAGTGAATCCATCATACTCCTGTATGATTAAAACTCGATTCTGGAACAGCCAAGGTCCGTTCTTCATCGCCATATTCCAATCTGCTAGGCATCCGAATTGAATTGTGAATAGATTGTCTTCAATATGTCTCCACCTTACCTCCTTCGCAGGATTCCACGCAGATCTCATGTCTGCGTACAGTGCAGAGGGGCTAAAACCCTTATCACTATGTACCCTCGCAATAGCCAGCCACTTGGCCTGGAGATCTTGTTGATCAACTTCCTCCTCCCAAACGAACCCATCGCCATCATCTTCATGTAGAACCAGACGACGCAGTAGGTCATCAACATCTTCTTCCCCCTTGCCTCTCCCTCCTTTACTGCCTCCTGCAGCTTTCATGCCCTTCCGACGAGATCTTGACGGTAGGAAACACTCTCGGCGTGCGAGCCGCCGGAGGAGAGAGAAACCCTAACTTTCGGTTAGGGGAAAAAACTACTTTTCATCACAACCAACCATCTGATCTTATACACGGTGGAGTTTTGGGGTCTGTTTTGTACACGGTGGAACCTGGTTTCGACACGGTGGTACTTGGAGTCAATTAATACTAGTTACAGCAGTGCACTCAGACTGCCTCTACTAGTCTTTAAAGCGGTTGTTTATGATGTACGACTCAAAAAATGGCCCTCTTGGAGGCGAATAATAAAAACAAACGCCTCAGTGTATGACCTTAGACGGTTGGGAAAATTAATCATCTCTAATACTTAGAGCGGTGAGCCGATTATTATTACAAGCCACATCTATTTGGTTGTCTGACACGTATAGTCATGACACAACTGGTTGTCATGCCCACTCGAGTGCACCTAAGACGGATAATAATAAAAACCGCCTCTAAGAGTAGTCAGAGGAAGAAGTTGGGGTTTTGCATCGTCTCCTATATCTACACTTGGGGCAAACTAAATTTGCATACATACAATGGTCAGTTCTAGAGGCAGAATACAGAGGAACTCCCGCCTGCCTGCAGGTGCTCCTTCCTCTCTACTCTTCTTTCTATTTTATTTCTTTCTCTGGATTTAGTCTAACCACACGCAGGCGCTTGTTCATACAGAAATCTCGAGTTGTGCAAATTGTTCAGACGCTTCTTCAAATCTGTACAAATGGGATTCCTTGCTCTATTTTTCTCCACCTTTTCTACTATATAAATGGAATTTTCAGTTCGTTCTGAATCTTTTTTTTAATTTTTTTCAGTGCGCAGAACTAAGCTGCAGTGATGAAAATCTGTTGTATATGCAGCCAGCTAAGACATAATTGTGGCCATTCAAACAAGACTTCAGAGTCCTTCACAATCATGCTGAACCAGTCTAACTTTCGGGAAGTTGTGGTCAGTAATTTAGCCTCAATCTATCTATAAAGTTTTTCACTATCAGTTAATTAGCATGCCTAAGTGTGAACTAAAATTATTGTTCCGGTGCTTGGTAGCTACAAATTTGAGTTTTTGTTGTTTGAGGAATTAGAAACATCAATGGACATATCTTAAAATTTTTCTTTCAAATTTTAGGAGTGATAAGCCATATATGCATCTCTGTTTCCTCCGAAATTTGTTAGAGAAATATCGATCAATTATTTTCTGATCCTACCATATATACATCTCTGTTTGGATCTGATAAGCCACACATGAGTATATGCATTTATGTTTTTATATAGGTTAAAGTGAATCTTCCTACTGTTATATATGATCCAACATCATCATATTTATTTGGTTAGTATTAAATTTTTCTATTGAAATTTTTTGTACCATATGTATATTACAAAGACAATTTAAATAGTTTAGGAGTAGTGGAAATATTTTTGTTTGAGTAATTAGAAAACATCAATCAATGGTACGGTCTGTTTCTGCCATATATGCATCTTTGTTTTGATGTGATAAGCCACACATGACAAATGCATTTTTGTTTTTCCTACTGTTATATATATTTGATTAGTAGTTTTCTGATTATTTTAGGAGTACTACTTTCTTAATTAATAGTAAATTCTTCCTAATGTTATATGTATGATCATCATCACATATTTATTTGGTTTTTTTCTCAGACTATTCCTTGTCACTTTAAGGAAAAAACTCAACGAGTATGCCGATCATTACAAGAAATGTTTCCTTTCACAACGACTTGGCCTGTCAGTCGTTGTAGAAGGCACATCTTTCGCGATGAAATTCTTGGATCGACCGTGGCAAATGGAAAACTTTTTTTTCGGTTTCGCGACCCTCTACTACGACGAAACCGCTAAAAACATGGACAAAACTCGACGGGCGTGCGACAGAAGTAAGATTTCCGGTTCCTCGCAAGATGTTGACTCGCCAAAGTATTTTTTGGCGTGTGGGTCCCGGATGTTAGTGACTCTAGCAGACCATACTCTTCGATGCCTCTTCCGTTCAGTTAGGTTGTTGGGTCCCACATATCCGCCTCTCATTAGAAGAATCCTGTGGATGATGGAATTTTTTCCTTCCCTGTTCCGAACTTGATAGCGTTGCTCGATGCATCTGCTGTTTAATCAGGCTGCTGGGTCCCACATGTCATCCTCATACTAGAAGAAACGTGTGCATGATATATTTTTTCCATGGCTCGTGCCTTCCTAATTTGAACTCGATAGCGTTACTCGATCTATCTGCCGTTAATCATGCTGTTGAATCCCATATGTCAGCCTCTCATAAGAAGAATCGTATGTATGATGATTTTTTTCTTCGCTCCCGCTATACTGTTCCAAACTTGATAACGCTGCTAGATGCATCTTCCATTTAATCACGCAGCTGGGCCCCACATGCCATCCTCTCATTAGAAGAAATATGTGTATGATGGATTTTTTCCTTGGCTCGTGCCTCCCTGATTTGAACTTGATAACGTTGCTCGATCTATCTGCTGTTAATCACGTAGCTAGGTCCCACATGCCAGCCTCTCATTAGAAGAATCGTGTGTATGATGTATTTTTTCCTTCGCTTCCGCTACCATGTTCTGAACTTGATAGTGCTGCTAGATGCATCTACCGTTTAATCACGCAGTTGGGCCCCTGATGAGTGCATAATTGTATCATGTTTTATATTATTGTTTTGCATTGTATTAGTAGTATCTTGGTATTTTACGGTGCTCACGCGCATATTTTATGTCTATTTTCATCAGGATCAGGACATATAATGGACACAATAGACACAATTCTTGGAGCAATTGTATTGGAGCGAAAATGAGTCAAAAACATTGTAAATCGCTTATTTGGGAAATATCAATAACATCAAAAGAAAAACCGAAACAAACAAAGTGTACATAAGGTTTAACGATCAACTATATGGCGAGAATAAAATTTTCGGCCGTATAGTTCCCGCCGTATAGTTGGCGCCTACACCGTCTCCTCAAAAAGTTTCACCCCGTGCAAATGGATTAGAGATCCTACATATAGAACACCTAGAAATCGCCAAAACCTCACCTCCGGAAGGCATCTAGAGGGGGAACTCACCCACCGGGGATCCATCTTCGCCCTGCACAGATCCGGGAGGCTAAGGCATCGATCTTGATCATCAACCGCTGCATCACCACCATCTCCATCCATCCTATCTACATCTTGTCTAGATCTTGTTGTAATTTTCGTACTCGTTGTGGATTTATACAAGTACTATTCATCTATGATAGATTCCATTACTTTTGCCATGATGTTGATTGCCTCCATGTCTGAGTAGATCATTAGTTCTTGGGGAGATGGAGAAACGCTAGCATGAGATTGAAATAAGATGAAGTTTATGATATTCATCACTACAACCATGTGTTAGATTGTCTTCATCTTGATGTTGGGAGAAGTCGACCTCTTAATATTTGCCTCTTGTGGGGACTTGATGGAGGGAACTACTTGTTGGTAGACGGAGGTGTGTTAGCACTTATGGTAACTATAAAGCTGTTGGCACTCCTTACATATCAACTTGGGAACAGAGGAAACTCACGGAACACTATCCATTCCATGGGATACGTCCTGCGGGATTAAGTCCCTTAATAGCATAGTAATTCAATTGATGCTGATTGATGTCTGCTGTGGTTATGAAGATAATGTGAGCAGTGGTTGCTGCCTATTTGTCCAAATACGGAGTTCCTCCCACACATACATAGTTAAGAATGTTCATGATAATAATCTTTACCTTAGCCCCTTTAAAATGCTAGTGGTGTATCCGCTAATCTCTAAGAACGCCTTTCCCCATTGTAGTTTCAAATATCTTTTACACACGCGATACTTACTTTCTGTATTCAGTTTGTTTTACTTTACTTATTGTTCTTTTATACCAAAAACCCAAAAATACCTTTCTACATAATACTCGCATTTTATCTTGTTACTTAGAACTTTATTTTAGCAATTCTATTTTAGTATTTAATTCAAGAATTCTTAGACTTCAGACTCCTGCTCCCTGTGGGATCGATATCATTATTTTGAAACTAGCTATAAAAGATATGTGCACTTGCAGTCATCAAGCTATTTTGGCGCCGTTGCCGGGAAGCTAAGCGATGTAGGTCTTTTAGTTTTTGCTTATTTATTTTAGTCTTTCTAAGTTTTGTTTTAGTTATAGGTTTCCAGCAACATAATGGAGTTTGACCATATGACTAGTGCTAACCCACTAAGCCACTTTGGGAAGCCCTATGATATTTAAAAAGAGACAACTCCAACAAGAAGACAAGGGGGTTTGAAATAAATCCTCTACTACTTGGTATTCTATACAAGAAACAATTTACTAGAGATGAACAAGATCCTCATCCATATGATCATATTGCATGTTTCAAATATATATGTGGCACTTTCGAACTACCGGGGTATATACCGCTAATGAGGTAAGGGTTAAACTTTTTAGTCAGACTTTGACGAGCACAACTCTCTCATGATATAGATCTTTACCCCTGAAGCCACTACTACATGGGATAACATAGCTTGTGAGTTTCTAGCAAAGTATTATCCTTTATCAAAAACTTTACCAATCAAGCATCTTGTAATGACTTGGAGGAACCGTCCTAATGAAGGACTAGTAAAATCGTATATAAGATTTATAGATTTACTAAATCAATGTCATCATCATGACTTGCCTGAATGGTATTTATTGTATATCTTTTATGGCGGTTCAATTGAACCTAATAAAATTGAACTATACTCTTGCGCGAGAGGAGCTTTTATGAATCTTCCCATAACTAAATCTTGGGCTTTACTTAGTAGAATTCGCGATCATAGAGTTTTATGGAATTTTGGTCTAGGAAGTAAAGGAGACAGAAATAGATCATGAGTGTATTCATGACTATAATAAAAAGGGCCATGTTAATGAATTATCTAAAGAACTATATTTGGATTCAGATCTTGTGTTGCATGTTGTTAAAGTTTTCACAGAACACATCAAAGCTCCAAAGGATGGTTCGGTCAAGTATGATCGACCATGCGAACCTGAACAGAAAAGAGAAGTTACAGCAACACTGGCCTCCCTAGAACCAACATATGAGATACCTTTCCGTAACACTGTGCAAAAGAATATTTTGGAATATGAACCGGTTAAAGCAGTACATGAGAAGAAGGAAGAGGAAAGCGTGCCAAAAGTTGAAGAACATCTGGATGAAACCAAAGATGAAGAGGTAACCAAGGAAGCAATTATGGCTATATGAACATTGCAACATAGTTGAACTTTATAAAGATACTTCCATATTGGTTGAAGGTAAAGCTAAGATAAAAGATGTGGGTAAGCCTATTCTTCCCTGCATATTTAAAGAGACCTCGCATTATGGTTTATGTGATCTTGGCACCGCATTTAATGTTATATTTTATGATTTTTATTTAGAAATAAAAGAAGAGATAGTACCTGCTACAATAGAAAATACTGATATGACAATCATGTTAGCTAATAAAACTCTTAGAATTCCAATGGGAATGGTTGACGATGCAACTGTCACAATTGGCAACAAAATTTTTCCTATCGATTGTGTAGTTGTTGATATGCCATCTGACACTCTTTACCCAATTATATTTGGAAGAAACTTTTTGAGCGATATAGGTGCCCAAGTTGATTTCAAGAAGGAGATTGTGTCTCTTAAGCTTGGGGAAGCGAAAAAAAATTCCAGTTTTCTAAATTTAAAGACAGACCTCTACAAATACAAGAAGAAGAGAAAGAAAAAACTATTGAGGAGATGGCATCTCTCTTCTTTAGTAATCAAGAAGAAACAAATGAAGACTTGAATTGTGAAGGAATAATTATGGAGGACAGGTCCCTAGAAGAACTAGAAAGTTAATTTGATTCACTCCCCATTTTAGGTCCTCCAACTGATGAGGCTTTTGGAGAGCCAGAAAAGAGAGAGGAGGAATTACCACTCCCAGAATTGAAAACTCTATCAGATAATCTTAAACATAGATTTTTGGAAAATACAAATAAATTTCCTGTTATTGTCAGTGCTAAACTTCCAGGGGAAGAAGAAGAACTCATGAAAGTACTTAAGGAGTGATGGATGTGAAATATAGCCATCCACGTCCGCATTTAAACTAGATATTATTCATATATTTGATGAAATATCTCTCTATTTCCTGCCACTAATGCTTAAAGATCAGAGGGGTATGCTATCCTTTCTTGCTATTTTTGCTTGCACAGATAATGACGTATTATGAAGGGAATCACTACATAAATGCTAAATATACGAGATATCTAACATGCCAAAGAAACCAGGAGCCGTGAGGAGGCATCTGCGAGTTTAACGACCAACTATACGGCCCGCCTCCATATAGTTGGCGCCGACCTCCTTAGGTCAAACAAAACAACTTTCATGAAGGGACCCTATATAAAGAGTCTTCAGGCGACGAGAAAAGCCGCCCCCGACTCCACAACATCGCTTCTTTCATCCTCAACTCTCCCTGTCGCCACGCCGGAGGAATAGATCGAGATCTAAACCTCTAAACCCTTCTCCACCACCATAGCCATCTTCCACCACTTGTAATAGTAGATCTCGTATCCAATTGGTGACATTGTAAGACTATTTGTTACCAACTCTATGATCTCTATTACAATGTTTATGATTTTCGATTTCATCTCTATGTGTGAGTAATTCACCTTGGGCTAAGGGCTTCGGCCTAGACATGTAGCTTTTGTGCATGTTATTTATCGTATATGGGATCATGTATTAGTTTGTATGACTTGATTGTAGTACCCTATCTTGCCTCAATCTAAGGACTTGTCAGGTACCGAAGACCCCGATGATTGATCCAGGTAAAGGGAGTGTGAGTAACGACTGATCTGCAGGATATGAACCCAAGTGACAGAAAGGGTAGTACGCCTGTATGTGAGGAACTTACTTGGGATTAACGGCGACATCACTATGCATATCATTAGTTCTCTTTCTTCCATGGATGAGACTAGTAGGTTATTGCCATAAGCGGTTGTGGAGGCGATAACATTTATGGATACACTGCCCACATATAATTATCTTGCTCCAACAATTACATGAGTACTTTATTACTATCTATTATTCCCATCAAATGTTTTGCACAGCTACTGGTGAAAACCGAAGACCCTAGGCCCTCTCTCTCCATCGTCAACAACAACAACAATAATAAGATCGCAAGCTCTTGGTCCGGTGAAAATGCAATAGGAATTATAAAACTCTCGAAGGTCCGTTAAGGTAATCTCACTTTGCTTTCTGCCTCCCGAGGATTTAATAAACCTAGGTCTACTAGGGAAAAAGAGCTATACTACATCTGTAATCCGGATCCAAGGTATCAACCCTTTTTATGGCGTTGTTGCCAGGGAACCAACATCTACCCTGGTGAGGTTAGTAGGAACCTTGCTAGTTTTAAATTCTCGTTTTGAATTTTGTTAGTTTGCTTTCAGTTTTTATTTGAAAAAACAAAAAATAGTTAGTCTTTTTAACTCTTTCTTTATCATCATTAGTACTTGTTTAAGAAAATATAAAAACATAGGAAGTATGGCTGAAAAGAAGCTTGGGGAGTTTGCAACTCCTAACAATGAATATTTGTGTACTCCTATTACTCAGCCAGCAATTACTGCTGAAGATTTTGAAATTAAGCCCCACTATTTAAGTTTCAACAAAATCAATTTGGAGGCTCTGCTGTAGAAGGTGCATGTATGCACTTGAATACTTTCACTGAAATATGTGATATGATGCGCATTAAAGATGTTGACCCCGATGCGATTAAATCACGCTTATTTCATTTCTCTCTTAGAGGAAGAGCAAAAGAATGGTTGCTATCTTTGCCTAGAAATACTATTGCATCATGGGTGGAATGTACTTCTTTATTTATGAATAAATTCTTTCCACCTGCAAAGACTATGCAACTCAGATCTAATATTACTAGTTTTAGACACGAAGAGTGTGAGCCACTAGCGCTTGCATGGGAGAGAATGAAAGAATGCGTGAGAAACTGTACTAGCCATGGGATGGAAGATTGGTTAATTATCCATTTTATTTTATAATGCTTTTAACCCTGTGTCTAAGTCTATGCTAGATATTGCAGCTAGAGGAATATTTATGGGTAAGAAATTTACCAAAGTAAATCAGCTGCTAGACAATATGCAAGACAACCATGCCCAATGGCATGTGGAAAGATCAAACACTAAGAAGGTGAACTCCGTCACACCTCAAGAGAATGAAGAACTTAATTCTGAGTTGGATGAGCTTATATTAGCCGTTAAAGGTAAGGAAACCCCGGTAAGAACTACTCTAGAACCAACTATTGAAGAAGTAGACTTCATATCTCGTAATGACTATAACCCTACTTGGAAAAAGAATTACAATCCAATCTTTCAGAAACATTACTCTAGTCCAGCAGGTAGCTCTAATAATAATATGGCATCAAGCAATACTAGTCTCCAAGAAACTCTCAAAGCTTTTATGGACTCACAAAATGAGAAAAACAATATTCTAGTCAAAATTATGCAGAATCATGATGCTATGCTTGGTAAATTATCTAACCAAGATGTTAGTTTAAGAAATGATTTGCAGGCCCTCCAAGAAAAAACAAGGATTGTTGAGGCACATTTACGTAAGATAACCGAGAGTCAAAATCTCATTCTAGCAAAATTTACAGGTAAAGCTGAGGCCAATCTAATTGAAGAGCCCAAGATGATAAGAATCCAAAGGGAGGAGCCCGAAGAACTTGATTATAGCAATGCTCCTTCACCAAACTACACTGTTGAAGATCTCGTAAAAAGGATCAATGTCAAGATTTCGGTAAGTGAAGGAAATGAAGAAGCTATGTATCAACACTTTGTTAATCAGGTAGAAATAAAGGTACGTGAGCTTGAAGAAGAATACAAGAAAATTGCTGAAAATTGCCTGTTAAGCTAGATGATATATTTGAGCCTACCATTAAGATTAAAATTGGGACTAATGAAATAGCTGCACTATGTGATCTAGGTGCAAGTGTTTCAACAATTCCAAAGAGTCTTTTTAAAAAGTTAAATCTTGGCTCTTTTGAAATCACCGAACTGAAATTACATCTAGAATATTCACTACTAGGAAAAGGCCCATCAGTGGCGCACCATTTTGGGACTTCTGTGGCGCATATGGGATACGCCACTGTTATCTCGCCACTAAAGTTCAGTTCTGTGGCGCATATTGAAATGCGCCACAGAAGTCTGAAAAACTTCTATGGCGCATATGGCCAAAATGCGCCACAGAAGTCCTGAACCAGATCTCAAACTTTTGTGGCGCATTTGGCCAATATGCGCCACAGAAGTTTTTTTTCAAATTTCAAAAAAATACGCCGGCCAGATCTGGCCGGAGGTGGTGCTCGCCGGAGGTGGGGGTTGCTGATGGAGGAGAGAAGGAGGTCGCTAGTGGATGAGGTG
The DNA here is from genome assembly GCA_916181665.1 of Avena sativa. Lineage (NCBI taxonomy): Eukaryota > Viridiplantae > Streptophyta > Magnoliopsida > Poales > Poaceae > Avena > Avena sativa. Next base: position 357,017,856 of record OV702284.1, on the reverse strand, counting down.
GAGGTCACCGGTGGAGGAGAGGAGGAGGCCATCGGAGGAGGAGGAGGAGGAGGAGTCGAAGGTCGCCGGAGGAGGAGCTCGCCGGGGTGGAGGAGGGAGGTGGGAGGAGGAGGAGCTCGCCGGGGTGGAGGAGGAGGGAGGTAGGAGGAGGAGGAGGAGGAGGAGGAGAAGGTGATGAGAATGAGAGAAGAAGTGGAGGAGAAGAAGGATGGAGGAGTGGAAGAGTATAAGAAAGGGAGAAGGAGGGAGGGATTCAAAATTCGAATCCCTCCCAAAACTTCTGTGGCGCATATGGAAGAAATGCGCCACAGAAGTTTGTCCTCCTTTTTTATTTTTTTGCAGGAAAAAACGATCTTTTGGCCATAACTTTTTACTCTTTTCGAATTTTGAAAATGTAAATAATCGCTAAACGACCATTGGTCGTTGCGACCGGATGAAAAATCTCGTTCTCGTCATTTTGGTATATTATACGTATTTTTTTGATATCGTATGCAAAATTAACGGCCATTTTACCGTGGCATAAACTTTTTTGTATAAAAAGTCGAAATGCATGTTTGTTAATTTTCCTACAAACTAGACCATATTACCTATCACTATGTGAAAGGATTTTATTTTTTGACGTATTATTCATTTTCTATTATTTTTTACAAGGCTAAAAAGGCGATCCACGGGGGGGGGGGGGGGGGGGGGGTAGAATCTGTTTTTCCTATAGAAACTTCTGTGGCGCATGCCTCTATGGTCAAATGCGCCACAAAATGTTGGTCAGAGTACAATCAATGAATTCTGTGGTAGGGTCCACCCGAGCTTTCTGTGGCGCATATGTCCATATGCGCCACAGAAGTTGGAACTTCTGTGGCGCATGTGGACATATGCGCCACAGAAGTTCCAACTTCTGTGGCGCATTTTTCCTATATGCGCCACATAAGTTGGAAGACTTCTGTGGCTCATTTGATGAAATGCGCCACTGGACAACTTTTGTGGCACATGGTCAGAACCATGCGCCACAGAAGGTCTGTCTATCTATAGCTAGTTTCCTAGTAGCGATTCTACCTATAAACAAGCAGCAGGCATAAAGGAAAATACTTTAGTTTACATTAAAGACTGTCCTGCTCTTATTGATTTTGTTATTGTTGACATGCCTAAAGATGCTACTGACCCTATCATATTAGGCCGTCCTTTCTTAAAAACTATTAAGACTTTGGACAATTTGCATGAAGGGAACGTGAAGCTTTAATTGCCTTCGCGGGATCCTTTTGTTATTCATTTCCCTAGGAAAAAGAAAGCCAAGCAAGATGATAAGGAGGCCATCACTTTGAAGGCCAATTACTTCGGAGTGGGTGTTCCACTCATATGGCCTAAGTGAACGGTATCAAGGTCAAGCTACTGACCATAAAAGAGCGCTGCATGGGAGGCAACCCATGTGAAATAAAGGTTTGAGATAAGTTTTTAAGTTTTAGTTTAAGTTTTATATAAATAAAGAGTTCTAGAACACTCTAGTGAGAGGAAGAGATTCAGCGGTACTAAAAATTCATGTTTTATATATGCCATAGTTGGTCGAAATTTTAGTCTGTCTTTTTTCTGACAAAACAAGGTGTTTCGCTAAGTTTCAGTCTAAAAATTAATCTACAAAGAAATAGAATTTTTTTGATGTGTATAGAAAGGTTAACGACCAACTATACGGCAGGAATACAAATTCCCGCCATATAGTTGTGGCCGCATAGTTATGTTACCCATCAACAATTTTCATCCTAGAGTACAGAATATTTGACGACCAACTATACGGCAGGAACAAAAGTTCCGGCCGTATAGTTGTCTCTGTATAGTTACAGCCGCCAGACAAAAACCCTAGGAAACCCTAAAATTTTGCCGGCAGACCAACTATACGGCCGAAAATCCCTGTTCCCGCCGTATAGTTGCATACAGCCACTTAAAACCTCGGGGAGGTACCGAAAACATCAAAAACACAATAATTTTTCTCTCTTCTACCTCCAAAATCTCTCAAAACCTCAAGGGATCTTCACCCCTACTCGATTTCGTTCGAATTCCTCGCACACAAGTGATCTACGGTATGTTTCTCCTCCGATCCTCCAATTACTTTTTGCAAATTCATCTATGATCTTTTGTCATTATCAATCTAAGGTGAGACTTATATTTGAACTATTGCCATGAATATCTTGCCTCGATTAATATGTTGAGGAGATTCTTTAGTGTGCTATGACGAGGTGCTATGACTATTACTATTGGATCAAAATGTTTTATATTTGTCTCCTTTATTAATTTTAGAAGATGAACACGAGGAGCCAGACATGTGCTTTTGCCGCACCGAGTTACTTTACTCATATTTGACTTATGCCTCATATCTGAGTTACCTGGCTCAAAATCCGAGTTATATGACTCAAATCTGAGTTACTTTACTCATATTTAACTTATGTCTCGTATCTGAGTTACCTGGCTCCAAATCTGAGTTACCTGGCTCAAAATCCGAGTTATAAGACTCAAATCCGAGTTACATGACTCAAATGCGAGTTACTTTACTCATATTTGACTTACGCCTCGAATCTGAGTTACCTGGCTCAAAATCCGAGTTATATGACTCAAATCCGAGTTACTTTACTCATATTTAACTTATGTCTCGAATCTGAGTTACCTGGCTCAAAATCCGAGTTATATGACTCAAATCCGAGTTACATGACTCAAATCCGAGTTACTTTACTCATATTTGACTTACGCCTCAAATCTGAGTTACACTACTAGGAAAATGGCTATAGGTAATCAGCACATCCGTGGCTCACATGGTTGAAGTGCCCCACGGCTAAAACAGGCGTGGCTCACCTATGGGCAGTGCCCTACTAGTAACTAGAACAACCATGGCGCACATGACCATAGTGCGCCACAGATATGTGTGGGCCAGGGCCCTGTTGGCCGCACGCCAAACATCTGTAGCGCACATAGGGCATTGTTAGTGCCAACCGTGGCGCACATGGAGGGGGTGCGCTACGCACCCCCCTCTGCTGTGAAACAGCCAGACACATCCGTGGCGCACTATGGCTGTGCGCCACGGATGTTACTCCTCCCTGTGGCGCACTAGGGCAGAGTGCGCCACGGATGTGTCAATTTTTTTTTGACAGCACTTTATGTGCACATGTGTGACCATATCCACCACCCCACACTTCACTTTCCTCTTCTTCTTCCTCCTTAGATCTAGTCGGGATCTTCTCCTTCCCACCTCAATTTCTCCACCCATTCACCATTTTTAGCATGTAGAACTTGCCTTGGATGTTACATAAGTAATAGAGGAAGGTCTCCGGTCTCTCATCTCCTTCTCCGGTCTCGCGCGCACCTCTCCTTTCCATCTTTCTCGCGATCGGTCTCTCATCTCGGTAAGTTGTCCATGTAAGGATGTGTTCATGTGTATATGGTATGCTCATATGTATGTGGATGATCGATGCTCATGATGTGTGTATGGAGAGGATCGATGGTCAGATGTGTGTATATGGAGAGTATCGATGATGCTCATGCATGTGTGTATGGAGAGGATAATGATATGTTCATGTGTGTATGGATCGGTCTCTCTCTCTCTCTCTCTTGTGTTTGTATGTGAACAAGTTGCCATTTGTTTTGCCAAAATGTTGATTCATTTCCATTTTGGCAAGACTTTGGCATTTCGCAAAGGTCCTAATTTTAGGATAGGTCATGCCGAAATTTTCTATCGACCATTGCATGCATGCATTCATATATGTGGTTCTAATAGACTTCTAATTGTACCGTGTACACCGTGCAGGCAAAAATGGTCCGCATAATGAGCGAAGGCATTGTGGCTAGATTTTTGAAATGTGCGACGGTCGACATCATACGAAATAACAAGACGGATATAAGATGTCCGTGCAGAAGATGCAAACTCAACTGGGTGATCGACCCAGATTCCGGGAATCTGCAGGCGCACCTGCTCCGCCATGGTTTCATGGATGGATACACTCGTTGGATAAGCGATGTTGAAGTCGATGGAGACGGTGAAGGTGGCCAACATGACGATGATCATCATCACGGCGAGAACGGGTTAGATGATGAAGAGTCTCCTGGAGATGGTGAAGGTGCGGAAGCAGACCGGGATGATGATGATCTAGATGCCAGAGGAGAAGACGGCGATGGAACAACGTCATGCTGGGTGCGGGACCCTTATGTGCAAGAGCTGCTTCTCAAGCAGACGAGTAACGCCAGGGCTGCCGCTAGAGAGAAAGCCAAGCTTGCGCAACTTGAGAAAGACGCGGTTACTCCATTGTATGAAGGATGCAGGCCCAATGATACCCGGTTGAATGTAACGCTCAAGGCTATGGAGATGAAGGCAAAACACAAATTGAGCGACGCAAGCTTCGACGATATGATGGCATTCTGGCACGATCGTCCCCCGGAGGGGAACACATGTCCAACTAGTATCGAGGACGCCAAGAAAATCGTCTGTCCTCTCGATCTACCGCACGTTAGATATCATGTATGCATCAAATATTGCATCATTTATCGGGGCGAGGACGCGGAGAAAACCACATGTCCGGTGTGCGGCGTGAGTCGATACAAGAAAGGGAAGAAAGCACCTCGAAAAGTGGTATGGTACTTTCCTATCACTCCTCGTCTGCAGCGCTATTTCGCGGACCCTAAGGAAGCGAAGCTCATGCGATGGCATGCAGAAAGGAAGAAGCCAGGAGATGATGATGATGACCCCGAAAAGGATGAGCTGCTGACGCACCCTTCAGATGCTAGCCAGTGGAAAGCATTGGACCTCGAATTCCCAGAATTCGGTGGAGATTCGAGGAACATCAGGCTTGGTGCGAGCACCGATGGACTCAATCCGTTCGGTAGCCAGAGCAGCACGCACAGCACTTGGCCCGTGTTTGTATGGATGTACAACCTCCCTCCATGGTTGTGCATGAAGAAGAAGTACATACAAATGAGTATGCTAATTCAAGGGCTGAAACAACCTGGTACCGACATCAATCTGTATCTCGGGCTGTTGAAAGAGGAGCTAGCCACGTTATGGGAATCTGGAGCCAATACTTACGACGCCGTCGCACAAGATTATTTCACTATGAGAGCCGCGTTGGTCACTAAGGTGCAAGACTATCCAGGTTGCAGGTATATCTCGGGGCAGGTTATCCAAGGATTCTGCGCATGTGTTAGGTGCATGGATAACACAAGCTATCTCCAACTAGAGAAAGATCCAGGGTCATCGAAAACCGTGTTCATGGCGCATCGGAGGTGGCTCGGCAAGAATGATCCATGGAGAAAACGTGGAGACCTGTTCAATGCCAAATCAGAGACCCGAGGAATCCCAGAGCGTAGGAGCAGCGAAGAAGTGGAAGAGTTACTGAAAAACCGGAAAGATTGTCCTAAGCCTGGAAAGAAGCGAAAGAGGCAGCAACAAGACAAGCCGCTAATGAAGGTATGGAAAACAAGGTCTGTTTTCTGGGAGTTGCCATACTGGAAGTTTCTCCGCACGCCTCATAGCCTCGACATCATGCATATCACGAAAAACGTGTGCGAGAGTCTGGTCGCCACCATAATCAACATGCCAGATAGGACGAAAGATGGTCCGAAAGCAAGGCACGACCTGATATGCTTGGGTATCCGGAAGGAGCTTCACGGAGGACGCACTACTCCTGATGATCAGGAAGATGACGATGATCATGAGTCGGAGACGACACAAGGTCATCGGAAGGGTAAAAAGTTCAAGAAGAACGAATATTACTGCCCTCCTTCTTGCTTCACTCTAAGCCAGGATGAGATCAAACAGTATTTCAAGTGCCTTCTAGGAGTCAAATTTCCTTACGGCTACGCGGGCAAGATAAGCAGATACCTAGACGAGGCGAAGCAGATGTTCAGTGGCATGAAGTCTCACAACTGTGCCGTGCTAATGACGCAGGTACTTCCGGTCGCACTAAGAGGGATAATGGACGAGCACGTCCGTGAAACGTTATTTGGCCTATGCAAGTTTTTCGACGTCATCTCTAGGAAGTCGATTGGCGTGAATCAGCTCGGGAGGCTACATGAGGAGATCGTGGTGATACTATGTGAGCTTGAGGTCTACTTCCCACCCGCATTCTTCGACATTATGGTGCATTTGCTGGTCCATGTCGTGGAGGACATCGTATAACTCGGGCCGATGTTCCTCCGCAGCATGATGGCGTTCGAAAGGATGAACAGACACATCAAAGGATACGTTCGCAACAGGTCCCATCCAGATGGAAGCATAGCTAAGGGCTTTCTGGCCAAAGAGTGCATCTCTTTCTGCACGAATTATCTAGACATCGAGAACCCTGTCGGTCTTCCCGTCAACAGGCACCTTGGCAAGCTCGACGGATCTGGTCACCGAGAGGGTCATCGCATACTGCATGCAGACTTCGATTTTCGACGCGCAGACTTTGATCGAGCAAACCTCGCCGCGCTACAGCATTTAGAACTGGTCGATCCTTGGGTACAGAAGCACAAAAGGTTAATCGAGAAGAAGTACAGTGACCGGGGCATATAGAGGACGCAGGGAGAAATAATCAAAGAGCATAACTCAGATTTCACGCGTTGGTTTAGGCAGACGCTCCTTGATAATCCCCCGCGATCGCATTCTTCTGACACGAAAAAGATCATATTCACCTTGTCGTAGGGACCGATGCAAAACCTGGTGACCTATCAGGCGTATGATATCAACGGCTACACATTCTACACGGAGGAAAAGGACAACAAGTGTGATTATCAGAAGTCAGGCGTAACATCGGAATTCTACACCGATGACAACGTGAAGGAAAGATTCTACGGAAGAATCGAGGAGATCTGGGAGCTCGACTACTATGGAGAAAAGGTGCCGATGTTCCGTTTTAGATGGGCAAAGAGCGTCGAAAGAGAAGACCGGTATTTCACAACCATGGTTATACCCGAAGCAACCAAATCCAAGGCCGCCGGTGCAATGTGGCCGCGAAAAATGAACCGTGGGTACTGGCTACCAAAGTGGACCAATGTTTTTTCATTACCGACCCGACAAAGCCTAGCCGTGTTATCGTGAGGAGAGGAAAAAGAAACATCATCAGAATGGATGGAGTCGCCAACGAGAAAGACTTCGACCAGTATGACGATCCAAAGATTGAAGATGACGACGACTACGATGCAGCAACATACATCACAAGAAGAAAAAGTACAACCCTACCCAAAAAAGGTAGCCTGTTCGAAAGAAGAAACATTAAAGTGCCGGGGCTAAATTATTCAACCGCGTCCGATATTGTAAAACGCTAGCTCAAAAAATATTGTAAAACGCGTGGTCAAAAAAGATTGTAATATTCATGGATCTGTTCTTATGAAATTTAGTTATACTTTGAATCATATTTGTACCACTTTTATGACATATATTATCACTTTTGGGCATTTTTGGAATATTTAAAAGTATTTTAAAATAAAAATAAAACTTCTATGGCATATATCACCACTTTGGACATTTTTTGGAACATTTAAAAGTATTTTTGAAATAAGAAAAAGGTGGGCACTAGGATTCGAACCTGGGTGCTCACAAGTTTAGAATAGAGCTAAGGGCGGAACCAGTGGGATAGGCTAGTGTAGTTATTAGATAGTGGGGCTGCAGTTTTCTTATACAGTAGTTAGAAGCCGATAGGCGTAGCGCACTAGCCCATAGTGCGCTACAGATATCCGTAGCGCACTATGCCCCAGTGCGCTACGCCTAAGTGGCTTTATCCACACGTGCGCTCGACCCCCCTCTCTCATACCCATCTCTCCATCTCTCAGCCCGATCGAGCACGATCCGCCGCCGCTCTCTATCCGCCGCCGCCGCGTCTAAGGAGGAGGAGGCCTGCCCGCGTCCGATGAGGAGGAGGTCCGCCCGTGTCCGAGGAGGAGGAGGCCCGCGTCTCAGGAGGAGGACCGTGTTCGAGGAGGAGCAGCCGCCGCGTCTCAGGAGGTGGAGGCCGCCGTCGTCCGCCCGTCGTCCGCCCGTCAGAGGTGAGCGTCGCCTCTCCCCTCTCTCCCTCTCTCCCTCTCTCTCCCTCTCTCCCTCTATCCCCTCTCTCTGCAGGCCATGGTTAGGGTTCAGTAGGCCTCGCTCCATGTCCTGCTCTCTTGATTCAAGCCTATCTCCTCCAGTTGGCCATGATAATTTCATATTTGGCCTTAGGTTTATCCTCTGCGCCTTTCTAGATGTGTGTTGTTCCCAAATTTGAGATAAAACTCTAGAATTTTACTGAAGAAGATGCGGAAACTGGCGAACGAATTAGACCAAGACTTAGGCAGATTACTTCAGGAGTCATTTTCCTTGATTTTCTTTGATAAAAGTATTAATGTGTGGGTACATGGGTAGGAGTTCTCTAATTTGGGAAACTTGCTCTAACTCTTTAGTTCAACATTTCACTTCTACATTTTGCCTAGCTACCGCTCACATTGAATTATTCACATGGCAAAAGAAAATCTCAAACTATAAAGGTTATCAATAAAAACTAGCAAATGGCCATATAGGTTATCTTGAAAAATTGAGAATTGAAGATAAGGTTTGTCATATTTGTCATGTAAGTTTTCAAGATGGTGCTTTAAACAGTGACACATACTGTACACATTTTGGACAGAAATAGGACCTCAAAGTTTGTACCATCCTCGTTAGTTTCAGTACAGAATGCAGCATCTACATCAAATTTAACAACTGGTTTTTACATTGTCAAATTTAACAACTTAATTCTGGACATCAACACGCACCACATTCAGAGATTTAACTTGTCAGTTTTACACTGCCCTCAAGAGGAATAACAGCATTTTCACCTTAGTCCAGATGTAAGCTGGTGGTACTGTACCAAAGTTTCTGTACCAGGCATACACTCCGGAGCGATGACTTCATGTTCAGTAGCAGGCCTATCTTCCATCCCAGGCCTTCACACTTCTCGTGAGGCCATAGCTATAGTACAAGGAGTGGGCCGCTTGGCTAAACAATTTGATTTTCTTTTTTTGCAAGGGAGATCTATTACTGTACCTAAGGTTCTGTTGGGCATTGGTACTCAAGCACCTCCATCTATCCTTTTTTTGTCAGTGCCACTTCTCTTTTTCTGATGAAATAAATTTAACAATTCATAGAACATTGGTTACTTACCTGATTTGAAGGCACTCGCCTGTTTATGTTCTGAACTTAATTTCCTTGGTTTATGAAACTGCTGAAGATGTTATATATGAATGCCAGCACAGTTTAGGCACTAATGTTGTTTGAGTACCTTTTGGTCCAGATGGTAACTTCTTTCTTTGGACTTAAAAATCTATTAGCAAGTTCTGAGAAATATCTGACATTTTGCATTCGCTGAGTGGCCAAGGAATAGATAGATGGATCCAGGGATGGAATGCCAAATTTAAGGACCTTTTGCTTTTATGTTTCCTTTTATTCATAATCTACAATCATTGCCCAACAAGTGTGCCTTTTAGTGTTCTGTACTAATATATTCCTGAAAACATTCGAACATAGTGCCATTTTATTCTGTGAAGTTTGGTAGCAGTAGGTGTTGATTCTGTGGTTTGGTCCTTATGGAAAACCAGGAATGGAACTTGTTCTTTTTGAATAGTCTATATGTGTTGATTTGCTTGCTGTCATCACTTGGTCATTCGCTTGCTGTCACTTGTTGTAATGATCTTCTAGTATAGAACTTGGTCATTTGTTGTATTCTCATTTGCTTGCTGTCACTTGGTCATTTGTTGTCATTTGTTCACAGAACTGAAATAGTACAAATGACAGCAATATGTATATGCTTAAATTGATAACAAAAGTATATATGGTTGTGGCACTGTGTTGGGACTGGATGGATGTGGTTGTGAAATGGTTTGGAAGGAAAAATAGAGTAGTGTTGGTTTTGCTACTATCTGTGCTGGGACAACAGCACCTTGAAATTGTGCTTGTGCTTGTATATGAAGCACTTTAGTATGTGTGTATGCAGGTTCTTGTATGAAATGAGTCCCGATTTTTGCCGGAATGTTGATTAACTTCCGTTTCGGCAGAAATCGGGCACTCCTAGTTTAAGAAAATTAGCAAAGGTCATGCCGGATTTTTCCGTGCATTTAACCAATTATTTGTTTTTTATTAGTGCAAAGATGTGTGACAACGACGAGGCTGGATGTTCTAAGCGCATCAGCGCTGAAGGAGAACTCAGACCTCCGAATAAACAATTGACATTCTGGGAGGCGGCCCAGCGGCTAGAAGACGATGAAGAATACCATCCTTCAGAGAGCGAGGATGATGAGATGGAAGACACGGAGGAAGAAGCCGAAGTAACGGCGGACGATGAAACCACTGATGGCGGCGAGGGCACAGGGAGTGGTAGCAATCCTCTTAAGAAGAAGAAGAAGCCGAAGGACCGGCGCCCGAACACGGTCGGCACGGTCAGGGAGGAAATTACCGAAGTGAGCCCATCAGGGGTTCCTTTGGAGCCCGCCCTTGTCGTCAAAGGGTACGGTGGGCAAGTGGCGGCGATCACCCGGACAACCATCTCGATCAACACCGAGAATCTCCGGCATAAAGATAATGGCCACTTGCGCACACTCCTCTTCGAGAAGCTGCATGCAAGATACAAGTTCCCCGCTAAGTATCAGAACACAAATTAGCATGGGAACAAAGTAAACAAATCCGCCCTCACAAAGATGAGCACCGCCCTGGCCAGTTGGAGAACCCGGATAAAGAAGAAGATATATAAAGAAGGCAAAAGTCTCGATTGACCCGCAGATCACCGAAGATCAGTTCCGGGAGTTCAAGGAGAGGTGTGAATCCGAAAGAGCCCTGGCCAATAGTAATCAGGGAAAGGTGCTGCAGGCGATGAATATAGGTCATCACCATCTCGGATCTGGTGGATACAGAACCGCGGAGGCCAAATGGAATAAGGAGGACGAAGAGTATAGATCCCAGGGGATAGAAAACCCCTTCGCTAAATTCGAACCCGGGCAGGTTCGAAACTTCATCAGGGCCCGTTACCATGTGGACCCAAAAACCAAACAACTCACCGCGGATCCTGCGGTGAAGGAATTCGAGGAAATTGTGGTAAGTATAATCTAATTACCGCGGAACAACTCGATTGCAATCTAATCGATGATCTAAATGATTCACTGTTACTTCTTCTACAGGAGGAGGAAATTGTTGCTAGTCATGGATCCCAGGGTTCCTCATCCCAGGGGTCGACGGCGGCCACCCAGTGGGATATCCCTTTTAACAGGGCGATGAACCGGGCCAAGAAAATAGAGCCGGTTACGAAGAAGCCGTCATCGGCTGGCCGTCTGGCCGACCTCGGGGGTAAGAATTGGGTGGATCATTTTGGTCCACCGCCGAGGACGCATGTGGCGCCATCGGGAAGGAGCGAGGAGGAAAACCGCGAGGTTCAAGAACTTAAGGCACAAATGGCGCGGATCCCGTAGATCGTCCAAGACAACCTGGCAATCACCCTCACGTCCTTCCTGCCTACCTTGGTGGAGTCAATAGCGAACTAGAGTGCGGGTGGTCGAGTAGGGCCGTGCCCGGTTCCAAGCATGGTCAGCAACCACTTGAACAACGCGGCGCCGACGAATCAGGCAAACTACGTGTTCGTGACTCCGCCCGCTAGCACCGCGGCGCCGCAAGTGTTGGTGACTCCCCCTGCCATCATCGCGGCGCCGGAGTACATGTTGGTGCCCCCTGCCATCGTCGCGGCGGCACCGGAGCTCCAAGCACCCGTCGGTAGGGAGAATACACCGGCGGCCAGCACCGCGCCATCAAGCAGCCCTTCCGTCTCTTGCACGCCCGTCACCGTATGAGGTGCGTCGACATTAGCCGATCTCGACGCCATCACGATAAAAACAAATTGCTTTAATTACCGCCTTTCATGCCATCTATTACTCTTATGGCATCTCTGACGACGCCGTACATGTTTTTGACAGACGGATGTTCCTTGCACTCTCTTATGCTACGTGAACAAAGAGCTGAGGGATGTTGCCAAGGGTACCATCGTTCAACCCTTGCAGTGCACGTTCCACTCAAGGCCGATGTCAGATAGCGTGCACAGGGTTAAAATTAGTCGGGTGCTAAGGGGCTGCAACGACCTGGAACCTCCCATTCAACCCCCAGGAGCGGATGAAGAAGAGTCGTCTGTCCTCAGAATTTGCTTCAGCTTATTCTTGCTATGGCCAAAGAGCATGATCCGTTTGGGGACGGCGGGGGCCATCACGCCACAGACAACAGCACCGCCTGTCGTGCTAGCGACAAGCGGTGGCAAGGCCCCCTTACTGCCCTCGCCTTCACCTCCACGCGGTGGGTCGAATGATCATGTTGATGATATGCACATGGCGCAGGATCCGGCCAAGGACGACGAAGACTGGAATGATCACTTCTTCAGCACTCAGTTTAGCAACGAAGACCTAGCTGGTGGCCCCACAGAGAAAGCCACTATCACCAAGCGTCTGTTTGGTTCTCAGGAGACGCCTCCAGCTTGCGCCTTTACAGAGACAGCTGATACAACCAACAGGCCCTTTATTCTAAGCCCTGATACACTACATAGGGCGGCCGGTGCTCAGATTGCGGTGCCTGCCCGCTCTCCAAAAGGAAAAAAGGGCAGGAAAAGAAAATCTAGCAGCTCGAGCCAGCCGGTGGCTTCAACAACTGCGAATCCGATCAGGTTTTGGGACGGGCCACCAAGACCCGAGGGTATTATGTGGAGGATTCATGTGGCGGGTGAGCCCATGCTACCTAAGAATTTGCGGAAGCTCGCCAGTTCGGAACTGCAGAGTGTGCATGACGGCGTGCTGACGATAGAGAGACGTCTTCTATCGGAGAAAGATCCCTCGCACCTGGTATTCGTGGTTAAGGTGCCACCAGGCTTGGGCTTCGCCGACAATGCCCCTGCGGATCTGTTCTTCCTGCGGTTCGACGACATCTTCAATATGTTCCACCTATACCCGCTGCACTATACCATGGTTCGTCTGTTTTCTATCAGCCTGGCCATGCAGATCATTAGAGAGAACACACCGGGCATCGCTATAGTGGAGCCCTACTACATGCGTGACGGCTGCTTGGGTTCCCCCGCCGAACGACGTATCGTGGCCTCGTACCTAAAAAGATCCTCGTGGCGAACAAGACAAAGGAATACATTCTCGTGCCTTACTTTCCCGAGTAAGTCGTTATTCACTCGCCACCGTCGATTGGCTTTATTAGATCATCATCATTCTTTTTCCAACACATTCCATTTGAATTTTTTGCGCAGAGATGAACACTGCACGCTCATCTCCTTATCGCCGAAGCATTCCCACGCCACGTATTTCGACTCGGGGAGTCTAGAAAAGAAGAAAAACTACGACAAGATCAAGGAAGTTCTGGATGATGCTCTCACTGGCTTTGCCTCGACGGAAGGCACCACCTTCATGCGTACGAAGGTCAAGTTCGGCAGGCACGTCTTCAACCACGTAACAGAGTTCCCCTGCGTGAAGCAGCCGGAAAACAGTAAGAAGCAAGCCTACTACACACTCCATCACATGAGGGCGTTCCTACTTGACCAGCAGAATTCTACGCTTCCAGATCATCTCATACAGTGGGCCGAAGCAAAGGCCAAGATCAATGATTCAGATATTAGACAAGAGATGTATCGCATCCAGCAGCAGTTAGGGGCAATCATCTTTCGTGATGTCATGACTTCGGGGGGGATCTTCTACGGAGGAAATATCCCAAATAACCGTGACACAGAAGATCGCCTAGAGATGCAGGGTGACTATAGGAAGTTCATGACGAGACAAGGCGTCCTCCCGTTCCCTAAGTCGAGCCAGAAGGCTTGATGTTGGCCTAGTTGTAGTTACAAACTATAGATGACCTTTGTGAGTGTGTGGACAAGTGTACATGCTACTATACTTATCTTATTAGGTTTATGAATCATCGCTTACTTATTTTGCTTATTATTATTATATATCAATCAATGCTTGGTTTTTTTGCTTACTCTTTGGTCCTTTGCTCACTTTGGTCCTTCTTTTTTTCCTTACTCTTTTTTCGAGAATAATGCCGATGATTGAAATGTCGTGGCACACTATATATGTGAATGTGCCACGATGGGATTGTGAGCCTTGTGATATGCACAAGTCCAGGTCTTGTGCATCCTACTTGGCTCACCGTTCCATCGTAGCATATTCCTGTGTCCAACGACCTATGTATATATATGAGGCATTCTTTTCGAGTTATTTTTGTCTTTTTCGAGAATAATTCCGATGACTGAAATGTCGTGGCACACTATATATGTGAATGTGCTATGATGGGATTGTGAGCCTTGTGATATGCACAAGTCCAGGTCTTATGCATCCTACTTGGCTCACGGTTCCTTCATAGCATATTCCTGTGTCCAACGACCTATGTATATATGAGGCATTCTTTTCGAGTTATTTTTGTCTTTTTCGAGAATATGCCGATGATTGAAATGTCGTGGCACAATATATATGTGAATGTTCTATGACGGGATAGTTAGCCTTGTGATATGCACAAGTCCAGGAATTGTGCATCCTACTTGGCTAACTGTTCCGGCATAGCATATTCCTGTGTCCAACGACCTAGCTAGTTATATATGAGGCATTCTTTTCGAGCTACTTTGGTCTTTTTCGAGAATAATGCCGATGATTGAAATGTCGTGGCACACTATATATGTGAATGTGCTACGATGGGATAGTTCGCCTTGTGCTATGCATAGGTCCAGGTGTTGTGCATCCTACTTGGCGAACACTTCCATCGTAGCATATTCCTGTGTCCAACGACCTAGCTAGTTATATATGAGGCATTCTTTTTGAGTTACTTTGGTCTTTTTCGAGAATAATGTTGATGATTGAAATGTCGTGGCACACTATATATGTGAATGTGCTGCGATGGGATTGTACGCCTTGTGCTATGCACAAGTCCAGGTGTTGTGCATCCTACTTGGCGTACAGTTCCATCGTAGCATATTCCTATGTCCAACAACCTAGTTATATATGAGGCATGATTTTTGAGTTTGCTCTTTTTGATTTAGGAATACTTTCTATAAGTGTATCTTTATGTGCGACTTTAATTATACATGTTTTTTCAATCACCGGTTAATTATTATTGTCAACTTGTAGATGACGTGGTACGTCGTGTACAAGGGACGGGTTCCCGGAGTCTACGATGATTGGGAAGACTGCCGGAGACAGGTGCACCGTTTTAGGGGCAATAGCTACAAAGGGTACAACACTATGGCGGAGGCGGAAGCTAGATACACGCGCTATCTAGCGGGAGTTAGGACAAGGAACCGGATGAAGACCTACACCTTCATCGCGGCGGTGATCATGCTTATCTTCTTTGTTTGTTTATCCCGCGTCTGTGTCTAGCTAGTTTAGATGTCCAGGTGAGCTTCCGAGTTCTAACTTGTTCGATCGACACATGTATTCGCATGTCACCAACTACTACTTTGTAACTTGATCGAAACAATGTATTCATGTATGAGACTTATCTATATGTATTTGTTTCAATCTAGTTTTTCATATTGTGTATTTATATATATAATTGTATATCTTGTATCTGTGTGTGTATATCTGCTGTAATATTGTATATAATCTGGCTCGGAAATTAAAAAAAAAACAAAAAACACACCCGTGGCGCACATGATCTACCTTCTATGGCGCACTACACCTAAAGCGTACTATAGAAGCTTAGTGGCGCACTGGGAAGTGCACCACAGAAGATCCTACGCGTAACTCACCTGCCCACATAGCCGTGGCGCACTAGCAGGTGCGCTACGCCTATCTCGACACAGTGGCGCACTAGGCAGTGCGCCACGGCTGGGAGATAGCCGTAGCGCAAGGCACGTGGCACACTACTAGTGCGCCACAGATGATCTTTTCAGGTGCGCCACTAACTGCTGTTTTCGTAGTAGTGTTACCTGGCTCAAAATCCGAGTTATATGACTCAAATCCGAGTTACTTTACTCATATTTAACTTATGTCTCGAATCTGAGTTACCTGGCTCAAAATCCGAGTTATATGACTCAAATCCGAGTTACTTTACTCATATTTAACTTATGTCTTGAATCTGAGTTACCTGGATCAAAATCCGAGTTATATGACTCAAATCCGAGTTATATGACTCAAATCCGAGTTACTTTACTCATATTTGACTTACGCCTCAAATCTGAGTTACCTGGCTCAAAATCCGAGTTATATGACTCAAATCCGAGTCATCTATTTGCCAAGATATAATTTGATCCGATGAGATGATGTCAATTTGACTTTGATATGGATCCGAGATATAGATCCGAGATTAAGTTTTGAGATATGATAAAAGGGCTAATCACTGAGAGATCTGATTCGGGATGTTGATATGAGATATAGATTCGAGATATGATAAGCTGGCAAGTAGTCATCCGAGATATGAGATAACCTGGCAAGATAGTGAAATATCAATCCGAGTCCTAATATAACCTGGCAATCTGGTGAGCTGAATCAAACTTCAGTCTGAACCAGAGTTACGCTTAGTACGCCGAGTCAGAATAAATCCGAGTTATAATATACCCTGGCAAGCTGAATCAAATGTTAGTCCGAATCATAAATAAACTGACTCAAATTCTAATCTGAATCATAAATAAACTAATTCAAATTCTATCTGAATCATCAATAAGCTGGCTGGTGAGCTGAGTCAAAGGTTAATCCGAAGCATAAAAAAACTGAATCAAATTCTATCTGAATCATCAATAAGCTTGTGAGCTGAATTAAAGGTTAATCCAAAGCATAAATAAACTGACTCCATTTCTGTCTGAATCATCAATAAGCTGGCTAGTGAGCTGAGTTAAGGGTCAATCCAAAGCATAAATAAACTGACTCAATTAATATCTGAATCATTAATAAGCTGACTCAAATTCTATCCGGATTATAAATAAGATGACTCAAATTCTATTCGAATCATAAATAAGCTGACAAATACATACCCAAATCAACATAAGTTTTTTCTCCATCTAAAGGTGATTCTATGGATACGTTGGCTAGTCCCCGGGTTGAGTTATTTTCTCCCCGGGGTGAAGAATCAAATGTTGGTGGCTGAGTTATTTGGTACTTACAGTATGCTTGGAGAAGAGTTTGAGTCATTCTTGCTGAGTATTACCTGCTTTGCTGAGTCAGACTTGGAGACCCCTCTGCTTACCTCTGTGTTCTCTGTTCGCTTGAATGAGCTGCAGGAGCTCTACGAAGAAGAGGTTAATGAAGATGCTCCCGTCCGGATGGAAACCCAACCAACGCCACTGAAAGAGCCCCACGGTGGGCGCCAAATGTCGTGGTGGTATCACGGCATATGCCATGGGTAGGCTAAAGTTGGGGCTGATGGACTTGGAGTAATCCGGGGAGGGATGATGCATTGAAGACCGCACTCGTATGAACAAAGAGAAATACAATGTATCTAGGATTGAAGCTCTCATGTGGAGATAACACCTCTTTCTCTACATCCAATATCTTATAATTTTGCCATACTTGTGGCTACAATCATGCTCCTTGAGCTATATCTCCTATGCCTCTATCTAGATCTCTTTGTGAGAGTGGAGGAGGAAGAAGAAGAAGAGCTCCGATTGAGCAGAGAGGGTAAGAGCCCTTTGGGACCCCTCTGTGAACGATCCCCCTGGTGCTCCTTATAAAGGGGAGCCCAGGGGACAAGTCTTGTTCTCTAACATTGGCATCTAGGTGGCATATTCCTGGCATCTTCTGGAGATGCTCAGCATATGATCTGGAGATGCCAAGCATATTCCCTAGCATCCTCTTAGATGCCATGGAATATTCCATATGCCACGTGCCAGTCTGAGCTGGTGACGTCCCAAGAGTGGCACGATACCTGTGGTGCTTTTCTTGGCTTTATATTGAGTCGTCGTGGAGGTCCGAGGATGCATATGGAGATGAATAAATGACGAACGGGACAATATAATTCGGACTGGGGCGAGGTTACTCGGCCTGGGAATAATTTGATCCGGCCCAGCCTAAAGGCAGAGCCAAAAGGGGCCCAGCCGGATCGTCCTGATTCGGCCCAGGCCGATTGCAGTCCAGCCGGGTCAACCTCTATGGCCAGGCCGAATCAGGGGACCCACCATGGGCCGGCCTTTCTTCTGTCGGCCCGCCTGCGAAGGACAACGAGGGCGTGGTGCTGATTTACCCGTGGTGGGCCGACTTCACCAATGTTGGCCCGCCCGGGGTGATTTGGCTCGTTAGCGCGGAGTCGACGATTGGAGCCGGGCGCGGTTGAAGACCCCGTGTTGGGCCGACTGAGGTGAGGCTAGCGTCAACCCATCTGGGTACGGAGTGTGGCAGCGAGATGCTAGAAGCCCGGGGTGGGCCGAATCTGGCTTCGGTCGGCCCACCCGGGGGAGAAGACGCCAGGGGCCTCGATGATGTTAGCGGGAGGATGACTCGCGTGGCGCCAAGGGAGATTCTTCGTGGATCCTTGCTTACCCGGCGGTGGTTTGGCAGCATCTGGCAGGAACGGAGGGAGTTTGGTGGTAGCTCGGACAGTGGGCCGAATTGGGGACTAATTCGGCCCGCTAGCACTATTTTGGCCTATGAGGGGTGGAGGGACCAGGCCGAATTAGATTTAGTTTGGCCCAGGTCCTCTTTTCCTTTTTGTTTCTTATCCTTTAGGTCTCATATCTATCTAGGTATGTCTTTATATCTTCGTATTCCTTTATAAACACGTATGTAAATCTTCAAAGGTCTCTTTATACCTCAACTCTAGGGTATCTGGGGTAATATCCCCGACATTAGTCCCCGAGGCTATGGGGGACTCGTAGAGTCGCGCATAGGCTTTATATTTAAAATATTCACATAGTTATTTTCCGACATATAATCTCTTTATCAAATATCTCTAGGTCATTAACCTCTTTGGGTAAGTTTGTGGCATCTTGCCTTCATGGGTGCTGGCCCTTTTAACCACTTTGGGTAAGTTACGAATTCTAGCCTTCTTAGGCACCGCTGTTTTAACTCCTTTGGGAAATTTGGCCTTCTTGGCGCTGCTCTTTTAACCCTATTGGAAAAGTTATGAGTTATGGCCTTTTTGGGCACCACTCTTTTAGCCCTTTTGGGTAAATTATGACTTCTGGCCTTCTTTGGCACTGGTCTTATAACCCCTTTGGGTAAGTAATGACTTCCGGCCATTTTTGGCACTGGTCTTATAACCCCTTTGGGTAAGATACGGGTTCTGGCCTTCTTGGGCACTGCTCTTTTAACCCCTTTGGGTAAGTTATGACTTCTGGCCATTTTTGGCACTGGTCTTTTAACCTCTTTGGGAAAGTTATGACTTCTGGCCTTCTTGGGCACTGGTCTTATAACCCCTATGGGAAAGTTATGACTTCTGGCCTTCTTGGGCACTGGTCTTATAACCCCTTTGGGAAAGTTCTGACTTCTGGCCTTCTTTGGCTCTGGTATTATAACCCTTTTGGGTAAGTTATGACTTCTGGCCTTTTAGGGCACTGGTCTTATAATCCCTTTGGGAAAGTTATGACTTCTGGCCTTCTTGGGCACTGGTCTTATAATCCCTTTGGGTAAGTTATGACTTCTGGCCATTTTTGGCACCGGTCTCTTAACCTCTTTGGGTAAGTTATACTCCGAGTTATCTCGTTTGGGTTGCATATTTCTAACTCGTCTGATGCTTCAAATCCTACTCAAACTTCCAGTTACATGACTCAAATTTGAGTCGTCTGTTTCCAAATCTGAGTTATATGACTCACATCCGAGTTATCTGATTTCAAATCTGAGTTACTTTACTCAAATTCGATTTATGTCTCGAATCTGAGTTACCTGGCTCAAAATCCGAGTTATATGACTCAAATTCTAGTTACATGACTCAAATCCGAGTTACTTTACTCATATTTGACTTATGCCTCGAATCTGAGTTACCTGGCTCAAAATCCGAGTTATATGACTCAAATCCGAGTTAATTTACTGATATTTAACTTATGTCTCGAATCTGAGTTACCTGGCTCAAAATCTGAGTTACCTGGCTCAAAATCCGAGTTATATGACTCAAATCCGAGTTACATGACTCAAATCCGAGTTACTTTACTCATATTTGACTTACACCACGAATCTGAGTTACCTGGTTCAAAATCCGAATTATATGACTCAAATCTGAGTTACTTCACTCATATTTAACTTATGTCTCGAATCTGAGTTACCTGGCTCAAAATCCGAGTTATATGACTCAAATCCGAGTTATATGACTCAAATCCGAGTTACATGACTCAAATCCGAGTTACTTTACTCATATTTGACTTACGCCTCAAATCTGAGTTACCTGGCTCAAAATCCAAGTTATATGACTCAAATCCGAGTTACTTTACTCATATTTAACTTATGTCTCGAATCTGAGTTACCTGGCCAAAATCCGAGTTATATGACTCAAATCCGAGTTACTTTACTCATATTTAACTTATGTCTCGAATCTGAGTTACCTGGCTCAAAATCCGAGTTATATAACTCAAATCCGAGTTATATGACTCAAATCCGAGTTACTTTACTCATATTTGACTTACGCCTCAAATCTGAGTTACCTGGCTCAAAATCCAAGTTATATGACTCAAATCCGAGTCATCTATTTGCCAAGATATAATTTGATCCGATGTGATGATGTAAATTTGCCTTTGATATGGATCCGAGATTAAGTTTTGGGGTATGATAATAGGGATAATCACTGAGATATCTAATTCGGGATGTTGATATGAGATATAGATTCGAGATATGATAAGCTGGCAAGTAGTCATCCGAGATATGAGATAACCTGGCAAGATAGTGAAATATCAATCCGAGTCCTAATATAACCTGGCAATCTAGCGACCTGAATCAAACTTTAGTCCGAATTAGAGTTACGCTTAGTACGCCGAGTCAGAATAAATCCGAGTTATAATATACCCTGGCAAGCTGAATCAAATGTTAGTCCGAATCATAAATAAACTGACTCAAATTATAATCTGAATCATAAATAAACTAATTCAAATTCTATCTGAATAATCAATAAGCTGGCTGGTGAGCTGAGTTAAAGGTTAATCCGAAGCATAAATAAACTGACTCAAATTCTATCTGAATCATCAATAAGCTTGTGAGCTGAATTAAAGATTAATCCAAAGCATAAATAAATTGACTCCATTTCTGTCCGAATCATTAATAAGCTGGCTGGTGAGCTGAGTTAAGGGTCAATCCAAAGCATAAATAAACTGACTCAATTTCTATCTTAATCATCAATAAGCTGACTCAAATTCTATCTGAATTATAAATAAGATGACTCAAATTCTATTCGAATCATAAATAAGCTGACAAATAGATACCCAAATGAACATAAGTTTTTTCTCCATCTAAAGGTGATTCTATGGATACGTTGGATAGTCCCCGGGTTGAGTTATTTTCTCCCCGGGGTGAAGAATCAAATGTTGGTGGCTGAGTTATTTGGTACTTACAGTATGCTTGGAGAAGAGTTTGAGTTATTCTTGCTGAGTATTACCTGCTTTGCTGAGTCAGACTTGGAGACCCCTCTGCTTACCTCTGTGTTCTCTGTTCGCTTGAATGAGCTGCAGGAGCTCTATGAAGAAGAGGTTGATGAAGATGCTCCCGTCCGGATGGAAACCCAACCAACGCCACTGAAAGAGCCCCACGGTGGGCGCCAAATGTCGTGGTGGTATCACAGCATGTGCCATGGGTAGGCTAAAGTTGGGGCCGATGGACGTGGAGTAATCCGGGGAGGGATGATGCAGTGAAGACCGCACTCGTATGAACAAAGAGAAATACAATGTATCTAGGATTGAAGCTCTCATGTGGAGATAACACCTCTTTCTCTACATCTAATATCTTATAATTTTGCCATACTTGTGGCTACAATCATGCTCCTTGAGCTGTATCTCCTATGCCTCTATCTAGATATCTCTGCGAGAGTGGAGGAGGAAGAAGAAGAGCTCGTATTGAGCAGAGAGGGGAAGAGCCCTTCGGGGCCCCTCTGTGAACGATCCCCCTGCTGCTCCTTATAAAGGGGAGCCCAGGGGACAAGTCTTGTTCTCTAAGATTGGCATCTAGGTGGCATATTCCTGGCATCTTCTGGAGATGCTCAACATATGCTCTAGAGATACCAAGCATATTCCCTGGAGATGCCAAGCATATTCCCTAGCATCCTCTTAGATTCCATGGCATATTCCATATGCCACGTGCCAGTCTGAGCTGGTGACGTCCCAAGACTGGCACGATACCTGTGGTGCTTGTCTTGGCTTGATATTGAGTCGTCGTGGCTGGACCGGACTCTCCGGTGTGGCTGGACCGGAGTCTCCGGTCCAATTAGTCCGGAAACTTTGAAGATTCTCCGGAGATGTCTTTCCCAGATGCGCTAGACAATCTGATAGGTGGTCCGGAGGCTGGTCCGAAGTCTCCGGTGTAGACCGGAGTCTCCGGTCTGCACACTAGAGTCTCCGGTCTGGAAGATACTCCAATAGTCAGAAAACGGTTCAGTGGAGGGGGGCTATAAATAGAGTACCTTATCCCCTTCCTCTAGTTGCTCGACCCACTCAAGAACACCATCCCCATTTGAGCCACCAAATCAACAATATCTCTTCATCCAACCATCTAAAGTCATTGATCTTTGGAGAATCAAAGGAGGAGGGATTGATCTACAGCTTCACCAAGAGAGATCTTCATTTCCCCCTCATTCACTTGAGGGCCTCCATGCTCTAGTGTTTTTTTGGGAACCCTAGCTTTTGATTTGGTTCTTACAAGCTTGTCTTTTATTATTTGACAGCTTGCTTGTATTCGGGAGCCTCCAATTAAGTTGTGGATGTGTGCCTCTAACTTGTTGTAAAGGTGCCGACTTCCACCTCGAAGGTTGTCGATATAGTGGAAGAGGTGAATCGAACCCGTTGGGGTGAGGTTCATCAGAGAACAAGGGAGGCCTCTCGTGGCGTTGGTGGTTTGAAACCACCCCTCTCCAAACATAGACGTACTTCCCCTCAAAAGGAAGGAACTACGGGAGACAAAACCCTTGTGTCTCTGCGTGCTCCACTTTGGTTACTTCTATCCTTTACCGCACTTTACTTTACTTGTTCTTGCTTAGTATGTGTGCTAGTTTGACATATATGTAAATTCACCTTAGTTGCATAATCTAGAGAATTTACCTTTCTTGTTAAATCCTAATTTGAAAAAGAGTAAAATTTGAAGTAGCACCTATTCACCCCCCTCTAGGTGCCCATATGATCCTTTCAATTGGTATTAGAGCCACGTCTCTTTATTCGGGCTTTACTGCCTAAGAGTATATGGATAGCCGTGTAGGAGAGCATTATGGTAAGCCTAGTCACACGGTGACCATGGAGGATCTCAATAACTTGGAAACAATATGGAGCTCCACCCTTGTGGCACCCCGGATTTACGGTCTGAGCATACCCGTTATGCATACAATTCACGTTCCCATGATTCGTGAGCCGTGAGCATAACCGACCAGTATCATTACATCATCCATAAAGTAATGATTACAAAACTTACAAAGTGGCCATTATGGCAATTACAATACAAGTAGCAGAAGTCTTCAAGCGCAGAGCCCATGTCATGCCTTAACCTACATGCGACTGACTGGGAAGACGGCCTAGCTCGCATAGACGTCAGCACCTTATTTACTTCTTAACATCTGGAATCTGGCCAAGTAAATAGCCAAGGACAATGCCGGTGAGTACTTTGAATGTACTCTCAAACCACCAAGGTAAGGTAATAAGAGAATGCATATTGGGGTGTGGAGACATAGCTCTACACTATAGTTATTTCTGAAAAGCCTAACATTGGCATCTCTATAACTTTGTTGAAAAAGAGTTTTTGGAAATATGCCCCCTTTTAGAAAGTACGGATATCCCCATATCCTTGTTAAAAACATTGAAAATAGTTTTATCGTCAAACCCCTTTAATACATCTTCGACCATCTCTGGTCAAAACAAAATTCATTCTCATCTTTTCTCGTGACCAAGTCACATCCTCTTTATTCATCTCTACATATCCGATGGGTACTCCTAGCACTTACCGTTCCAACCGTCCTTGACCACGGACACGGCTATTCGAATAGATTAGACTCTGCAGAGTTTGTGCACTTTACCCACAAGAATCAATACATCCGTCGGGATAAAACCATGGCACGCTACACACGGTAGACGGGGGTTCGGATAATGAAACCTAGCTTTTCATTTGTCCATCCCTAGCAAAGGCGGCTTTTCCTTTTGGGTTTGTTCTCCCCGGTACGAGTATGTGGCCCAGGGCCATAGTCCTCCCTTCTACACTTCCATATACCCAAACCCGCAGCTTGGCAATATACAATTAGTGACTCCACTTCCTTCCCTACTCCTAAAGCATATCGTCCGCGGGATACCCAATTGTTGCACGACACTTCTGCCGTAGCGAGCGATGGGCCCTAGATCCATAGATCTATTGTAGAGTCCACTCGGGATTCCAGGGATTTCTCCTGTTAAGCAAGTACAAGCAGCCCCGGCTAAGGACAACAACTACGATCTAAGCACCAGTGACTGGTGTGTAGTGTGGTTGCACGGATAAATTGTTCCGGATATTGGCGTAGAACATCCCTTCTCTTTATTTTGCTTGAGTTTCTCCTTATCCTCCTCATATCTTCCTTAGTAAAACCTCCACTCAGAAATGATGCCTCTTTCCAAGGGTTTTATTTTGAAAACTTTGTAGTAGGGTGAAACCCAAAATAGTTTTATCATTGAAAACCCGTAGTTTCCAAGAGGGAAGATGTTAAGCGTCTTAGCCTCAATATAAAGTATAAATATGGGTGTCAATAGTGTAGGTGTCCTAATGGACACTCATCCATAACTTGGAGGACCCAAGTTACTCACGCCTTTTATTTGAAACATACCATGCATTAAATCATGCGATTCATAAATGAGATATAAAACAA
The DNA here is from genome assembly GCA_916181665.1 of Avena sativa. NCBI lineage: Eukaryota > Viridiplantae > Streptophyta > Magnoliopsida > Poales > Poaceae > Avena > Avena sativa. Next base: position 356,992,952 of record OV702284.1, on the reverse strand, counting down.
TTGATAAAAAGGAGTAGGTTAATATAGGAGTTCAGGAATGGTGGCTTGACTGTGACCAGCGAGATGTCCCTTGACTTCCTTATAATACCAAAATACCAATACAATTAATAATAAGAGAAACCCGATGCTTCCTTCTTCTCGGCGTTTCACAAACACAGCTATTGTTGTTATCGAGTATACATGCAAAAAGCAATACCACATTCAGTACATGGCATACAAACATCAAACCATACAGCAAGCAAAGGATAATTACATGATATACATCAGTAGGGTGTTGGAGGTTTGATTTGATTGGATTGGGAGAAGATTTGGAGGCATTCGAAAAAGGGATCCTTTTGGATTTAAAGTCTAGGAACTACCTAAGAGAGGGGTTTTTGACCGATGATGCTCGACGTGGCACTTCGTTGGTAACCCCAAGCGTAGGGTGTGTGAAGAGCAAGCAGCAAGTTTTACCTCAGTTGAGACCGAGGTTATTGAACTAGAAGGAGGAAGGAAACATCACACAGGTGTTGCAAACAACATGGAGACCTGCACAACACAAACTCAAGACTTTGCCCCAACGAATCAGTGAGGTTGTCAAGCTCAGTGGTTTGCTGTAACAAAGGATTAAATGTATGGTGTGGAAGGTAGTGGTTTGCAGCAAGTAAACAAGTAACAATGGAAGATGTATCAATGGTAAAGATTGGACCGGGGTCCATAGTTCACTAGAGGTGCTCTCCTTAGATAAACAACATGGGATGAAGGGTAAACAAATTACAGCAGGGCAATTTACAGGAACTGAGCAAGGCATAACAATGCAATTACTAGCTAGAAAGATCCTATGAGGTTGATTGGGCAATACAACAATATACATAGACCGTCATCCACCTGCATCTATGAGTATAAGTCCACCTTCAGGTTATCATCTGAACCCCCTCCAGTATTAAGTTGCAAGCAACAGACAACTGCTTTAAGCAAAGTCTGTAAGGTAAACAGTCCACATGTTCCATGAACAAGAGACCGTTGTTTTCTCCCTAGTAGCAACAACACATCTACAACCGAAGAGATTTCTGTCACTTCCCTTGGAAACTAGAGGCATGAACCCACTATCGAGCATAAATACTCCCTCTTGGAGTCACTAGCAACTACTTGGCCAAGATAACCACTAGCAACGGAGAGCATGCAAGATCAAAAACAACACAGACATGATAGAATCATAAACATAAAACCATTAATCAAACCAACAGAAGAATCTCAATATCCATTGGATCCCCGCAAACACAACATGCATGATTACAAATAGATTAGATCTTGATCATGAACGGATCTCACAAGATCTATACATGAAAGCACAAAGGAGGAGATACAACCATCTAGCTACTACATGGACCCATAGTCCAAGGTGGAAGTACTCACGAATCATACCGGAGATAAGGCCTCTGGGATGATCTCCCCTCTGGCAGGGTGCCGGGAAGAACTTCAGATCCCTCCCGATCTAGGGACGATGGTGGTGGCGGCTATTGACGGTTTCGTGGATTTATGATCGGGTACTCAGGGTTTCTATATGGGGGGTTCTTATAGGCGAAGGGGCGAGACCGGGAGTCGGCCAGGGTGCCCAAACCCTAGCCAGGCGCTAGGCTGGGCCCACACGCGCCTAGGGTGGGTCTGGCCCCCCTGGCTGGCCTTCCGGGCTCCCCTCTGGACTTCTTGTTCCCCACAAAAAGTTATTGACTTTGTCCTTACTCCCGTCCAATTCCAAGAATATTTCTTTACTAACTTTTCTGAAACCAAAAATAGCAGAAAATAGGCATCTGGCACTGTTGCAACTTGTTAATAGGTTAGTACCAGAAAACATGTAAAAAGCACCTCAAAGTGTGGACAAGTAAAGCAAAGTAGATACTAAACAAGCATGGAGCATCAAAAATTATAGATACGTTTCCAACGTATCAGCATCCCCAAGCTTAACTCCTGCTCGTCCTCGAGTAGGTAAGTGATAAAAGAATAATTTTTGAGGTGACATGCACCCTCACAATAAAGATCCAACCATTTGCAAGCATTGAAAGCTGGGATCAAAGAACTCTAAACATGTGCATGAAAGATGAAGTTCTAACAATAGGACATAGTAATTATGCATGCAACATGGCAAGCTACAAACAAAGATCATGAATAATATGCATTGAAAAACGTTTGTTTGTTTCACATGCAGAAAACATAGCATAGTGGCAATCATCTTGTCCCTCATAGAGTAGCAATATAATGCATAGGACACCTGCAAAGTTCACAAGGGTGACTAGAAACAGATAGCACATGAACAAGTAATAACACAATATGCATCAATTAATAAGCTTTGGAACATTGCACACAGAATGACAACTATGCTCTCTTAATGGTGCCTAAAGGTAGAAGGTGGAGACTCAATATGGTAGTGGAAGAAAGGCCCTTTTGTAAAGGAAGCAGGGATTACAAGTTTCAAAAATAGCTTCCAAAAATTATGGTACTTGTTAGCTTTCATCCCTCATTGCCCCTATCATAAGCATCTTGAAGTGGTTAAGGTTAAAGTGGCAAAGCTGGAGTATATGCTTGACGAAGTATAAGTTGCCAATCTCATGCCCCTTGAATACGAGGGCCACACCTCATGCATATTCAACTTTGGGTCCAGGTAAGTTCTTGTCACTTTAAGTATTTGCATATCATTGAGAACCGCCAACGGGGTACGCCTTTCACATGGTACAGGAGATTTCGCATAACCAAAATGACAAGGCAAGCAGACAATGAGCATCTTAGCAATTCATCTTATGTACCATGGGAATATGGTGCTTTTTTCCTCTCTTTCCTCTTTTCTCAATGTGTCTCTTTTTTATAAGAAGAATGCTTCATAGATGTCACTATGGTGATGCTGCAAGTTTCCACCATGATTAGGCATGGCTTAGGATAGCGGCCCAGGCTTTTCTATAACACATGATACAAACTCCATGGACTTACAAGTTCTCTCTTTATTTCACAGCGGTGACATCCATAGACAAAAGAACATGATATCAACTGAGTACAACAAGGTACAAGTGTAATGTTGAAAACGTTCCCCATGATAGCATGCTTCTGCTAATTCCAACTTATAAGTGCAAGCGTATACAACAAAGTTTTCACAATTGTTCAAGTTTATTAGGGCAAAGAATAAAGTGTGCCAGCAAGTTCGTGAGGGCTTTAATCACTAAGTTTTCACATAACAAAATAGTTTTTTAATTGGAATATAGATGAAAACAAGAATATACTTTGGAGTGGTGTAACACACCATGCATAGGAGTTTATAGTGGACACTTTGGAATAACTTGGTTTCTTGGGAGTTGGAAGCATGAGTAGAACTTACTCATACAAGTGGAGGCTAGCAAAAGACTGGGAGCAACCACCTAAGAGAGCAATAATGGCCAAAATTATGCAATGCAACAAAGCAAACTAATAAAAGCAAAGAGTGTTACTAAAAGTTAAGGACTAAATGATCATAGAGGCTAATGGTGACTTGTCATAGTCATAACATGGTGTGAGCATGTGCCAAGTCAACCCAAGCAAAACATCAAAGGAGAATACCACAATACTATGCTTTTGCATGCTAAAACAACGCATAATTTCTGCAAGGCACACTAAGCAATCCCAATTGTTTGGAAGAAGACGTGCTACAGAAATAATCACTAAGCATAATGTTAAAACAACACCTAGCATGTCATGCTAAAGTATAAGTCTTAGTCAATGCAAGGTCCTCTTGCACTTCAAGCAAGAACTTACTACTCCTTTCCAAACACCAAGCAAACTTATTTGCAAAACAACACAACGAGAATGGGGGTCCAAACTACTAAAGCAAACTAAAAAAAATAAGCAAAGCAAACAAAAACTAAGACGCTCCAAGAACAACACAACTGTGCATGAAACAATAAAAACAAAGTGTCCAGACACACCTGAGATTTTTATTGATGAAGAAGGGGATGCCTTGGGCATCCCCAAGCTTTAACGCTTGTACTTCTTGGATATTTCTTGGGGTGACACCATGGTGGCATCCCCAAGCTTGAGCTTTTGTCCATTCTTCATCTCATTGCATCATTCTCTCTCTAAACCTGAAATTTTTCCTTCATACAAAACTTCACACAATCTTCATTAGCAACATTAGCTTATTCAAAAGACATTAGACCACTGGAAAAGCTTTGGAACAGCAAGGCTTTCCACTAAAAACACAAGCTACTGTAGTAACTCCTTCAAAGAAACTCAATTTACCTAAAGAGAGGTCAAAATGAATCAATAAGAAGCAAATGCAAATAATGGCAGAAATCTGTCAAAACAGACCATCAAGTAGAAACGAATTTTTTCGAATATATTATGTTGCTCAAATCAAAAAGTGTTGAACTAACGAAAGTTATCCAACACACTGGGAGATTTATTATTAAAATTTGAGTTCAATTAGAGTTACATATCCTCCTCGCGAATTTTTTGGTGGAGGACAGAAATCTGTTTCAGGACAGCAACTCCCCAAATCTTACTTTCCTCTCATTAGAGGTCATTCTTGGCACAAAAAGCAAACAAAAAGGATAAGGAGAGGTCATTACAGTAGTAATAACTTCCAAGACTCAAGGAAACTCTTGGGTTATCTCCCAACAAGTACTTTTCTTTATCGCCTTTAAGTTAGGCACAAGAAGCAAGAATAATCAAATATTTTCAAATGAGGAATCATTAACATCCATACTTGCAAATTCTTCAACTATGAAAGGTATCTCATCCAAATGGGTTTTGGAGGATCCTTTCTCATCTCTCTTTGGTCTACTACCTTCATCAAAAAGATTTTCAGGGGCAATCCAATCGAAGTTATTTTCAAAGGCTTCATGCATTCCAACAAGCTTATAGGGTATGGGTATATTGAATTCCTCTCTAGGCTTTTTATCAGAAATACCCACAACATCTACACTTGAACCTAGCATATTGAAACGTTCAAAAACCTTTTAGCCTCCCTAGCAACATCATGAAATTCTTTTGATAAAGTTTCAAGGATGAATTCCCTTTTTCCACATTCTTCTCTTCTTTTAGGTTTAGGAATAAGAATTGTATGAAGGGGTTAAGGCTAACAAACCTAGCCTCCAACATATGAACTAAAGAAGCTACAACAATCTCATAATTAGGAGCAAGTTCAGCTATAGATTTATCCTCAATATCCTCATGCTTGCTAACATAATTGAAGAATTCTTCAATATTATTTTTCCCAAATGTGGAGACACTACCTATTGCAAGGTCTTTCAGGGCGAACTTGGGGAACAACATGGTGAGCTAGAGCAAGGATTTTTTTTGTGTGTTTTTGAATAAGGCAAGCAAACCAAGCTAGACTATTTTTTTGGGTTTTTTGGAAAGAGGCAAGCAAAACCAAGTAAAAGAAATAAAGCAAACTAAAAACAAAGTAAAGAGAAAGGAAGTTAAGGACTCCCCTAGTGAAGACGTCCTTAGCCTCCCCGGCAACGGCGCCAGAAAGTCTTGATGATGCTCGACATGGCACTTCGTTGGTAACCCCAAGCGCAGGGTGTGTGAAGAGCAAGCAGCAAGTTTTCCCACAGTTGATACCGAGGTTATCGAACCAGAAGGAGGAAGGAAACGTCACACGGGTGTTGCAAACAATGTGGAAACCTGCACAACACAAACTCAAGACTTTCCCCCAACGAATCAGTGAGGTTGTCAAGCTCACTGGTTTGCTGTAACAAAGGATTAAACGTATGGTGTGGAAGGTAATGGTTTGCAGCAAGTAAACAAGTAAAGTGGAATATGTATCAATGGTAAAGATTGGACAGGGGTCCATAGTTCACTAGAGGTGCTCTCCTTAGATAAACAACATGGAATGAAGGGTAAACAAATTACCGCGGGGCAATTGATAGGAACTGAGAAAGGCATAACAATGCAATTACTAGCCAGAAAGATCCTATGAGGTTGATTGGGCAATACAACAATATACATAGACCGTCATCCAACTGCACCTATGACTAGAAGTCCACCTTCAGGTTATCATCCGAACCCCTTCCAGTATTAAGTTGCAAGCAACAGACAATTGCTTTAAGCAAAGTGTGTAAGGTAAACAGTCCATATGTACCATGAACAAGAGATTGTTGTTTTCTCCCTATTAGCAATAGCACATCTACAACCGAAGAGATTTCTGTCACTTCCCTTGGAAACTAGAGGCATGAACCCACTATCGAGCATAAATACTCCCTCTCGTAGTCACTAGCAACTACTTGGCCAAGATAACCACTAGCAACGGAGAGCATGCAAGATCACAAACAACACAGACATGATAGAACCATAAAGATAAAACCATTAATCAAACCAACAAAATAATCTCAATATCCATCAGATCCCCGCAAACACAACATGCATGATTACAAATAGATTAGATCTTGATCATGAACGGAGCTCACAAGATCTATACATGAAAGCACAAAGGAGGAGATATAACCATCTAGGTACTACATGGACCCATAGTCCAAGGTGGAACTACTCACGAATCATATCAGAGAGAAGGCCTCCGGGATGATCTCCCCTCCCACAGGGTGCCGGGAAGAACTTTAGATCCCTCCCGATCTAGGGACGATGGTGGCGGTGGCTACAGATGGTTTCGGGGATTTCTGATCGGATTCTCAGGGTTTCTGTATGGGGGCTTCTTATAGGCGAAGGGGCGAGACCGGGAGGCGGCCAGGGTGCCCACCCACGCTGTCGTGGTTTTGGCACGGCAGATGCCATGGGTAGGCTAAAGTATGGGGCCAATGGATGCTAGTGGGATCTGGGGAGGGAAGATGCAACTGTGTCTACACTCAAGCTGCCAAAGTGATGATATTTATTTCTCTCTTGACGGGTTACAAATGCTCCTTGAGCTGTTTACAGGGGGACAAGATGAATCTCCCCAGCCTAACGGTGCTCAAAGAGTCAATCCTTCCCTCAGGTTCCAAGCCTCCCCTTATAAAGGAGTCCCTTGGGTGCCCTTAGGCCTGACGAGGCAAGCATATTCGTGGAATATGCTTGTCCCAAAAATAGTAGTTCGGCGGCCTCCTTTCCCTGTCACCCTTCTAACGACGGCAAGGCTCCAGTGGCCCCCTCCTGCGTGCCTCGGGCTCCAGGACTGTCACCTTCGTGACCTCCTTCTGCCCCTATGACGATGTGCATCCTTGTCTCTTGTGCTTGGCTCTGCTCTGATTCCTTCTAGCCTGCATCTATAGTTTGACCTTGGGCTTCTCCTTCTCCTGCAAGCTTCGTATCACTCGGCCTTACCTTGTGTTACTCGGCTCGTTCTTCACCTGCATCAAGACCACTTGGGTAACCCGGCCGATTCTCTCAATAACTCGGCCGGGTAACTACTTGATACATATACATGGGCTTCTTGCCTCCGTTCATCGGCCGACATATACATGATTCGGCCGATTTGGACTGTAACTCGGAAACTAGACGGGGATAGTACCTCTGTCTTTCCCCGTCTCTGACCTACCCGAGGTTAACCCCCCGACATTAGTCCCCGAAGCTGGTGTGGCCCTGTCAATAGCTTTGGCCGGGTTATATCAGCTTCATTATATTCTTTAGTCTTGTTTCCGAGTTATGTCCTCGTCCGAGGTTTCCTCGTTCCTTCCCTGGTACGCCATGTCCTACGTGTCATCCCATCATTGTTCTTCTAGTTTTTAGGTCCCTCTACAGTGCTTACTGACAAGTCTACAGTGAATTCTGCACCTGCAGTGCCGTCGCTGCGACGCCTCGGGTGCTGTTCCCCTTGGGGATTTTAACGACCCCTCTTCGTGTGTGGCCGTTGATGTGGCTCCGCTCACCGTCGTGCGTTCGTGCTGTACCCACGATCTACACGGATAACTGCCACACCCACGATCCCACTTCCCTGTTCATGGCTTGACTATAAAGAGGGGAACCGCGTTTGCGGGATTCACCTTTCCCCTTATCGCTCGCCTCCGTTCTCCTTCTTCCTTTCGCCGGCGCGTTTTCTTGCGGTTCTGCCGCCGCTCGCCAGCCAGAGCCTCCGTCGACGGAGATTCCGCCGCGCAGTTCTACTCTTCTTGCCCGCGCTCCGCGGCTTTGACTCCGTCGCCGGTGAGTCCTCTCTGGCCGTCTTGCCCTGTTCTTTCCCTAGATTCATCTGCTCCGTTTTCGTCCTCGGGCGACGGTTCCTCCGTTCCTTCGCCATTGTTTTCGCGCAAAGTTCCGACGGGGCCTTGCAGCTCTAAACTCCCCTCCGCCGCCAGTCTTTCCTCCGGCGATCTTTCCGGTGCACGTATGTCTAGTTCGTTTAGCGGCGCTCTTGTCGAGGACGACGATGCTGGCTCCGGGCCCGAGCGAGGCTCGTGGCAGGGCTCTTCAGTCACGCGCCGTGAGATTGAATGGCTCATCCGGACTCGAAGGATTCCCGCCGAGGTTTCTTGCCGTTTACCCGGCAGCGAATCCTCTCCAGACATCAGAGAGGGCGAGTATGTGGTTTTCATGTCTCACTTCGCCCGTGGCTTCGGTCTCCCTCTTAGCGATTTTGCTAGAGAATTCCTCGATTACTTCGGCCTTCAGCCGCATCATCTTCCTGCGAACGCCATAGCTTCTCTTTCTGCTTTCATCTCCGCTTCGGAGGGTTACTTCGGCCTGTGGCCGTCAGTACATGTCTGGTCGAAGTTCTTTCAGATCCGCTCAAACGTTGTCCCTGACAAATCTCTGCACCCTTCCGAGAATTTGCTCACCCAATGTGGGGCGGCGTCTATAACACCTCGGAGGAAATCCGTGTTCCCTCGTGTCACTGGGTTGGAGTCGTGCAAGAAGTGGCACAAGTCATTTTTCTACGTCAAGAACAGAGGGGCGGAAGACAAGATTCGGCTCCCTCCATTCTCAATTGGCCCACCTTCTAAAGTGAGCTGGCTCTATAATCCGAGGAAAACTCACGCCTTGGCCGAGGCCTTCGAGATTCGGCTTAAAGAGTTGATTCGGGCCGGGTTATGCGGCGAAGACCTGATGGCAACTTTCATTAGTAGCCGGATCTGCCCCTTCCAGCAGCGGACCCACAAACTGTGCTACATGAGCGGTCCCCTTGACCCTAACCGAGTCTCGACCGTGGAGCTGGATAACTACCTTATTTATAAGCGCATCCGAGCTATCTTCAAGACCGAGATGCCTGAGGATTGGTCCTGGGGATTAAAACCATTCACTCGCGATCGTCCGCCTCCCGAGGTAAGCTTAATCAGCATTGCTCTGTTATTCCACTATTTTTAGAAACTGGTTTATTTAATTCTCTTTCTCCTCGTCTTGCAGAGGTTCGCAGAGCAGAAAAACGAGGACGCCGAAGTTCTGCAGCTCCCTTGGCCCGCGGACAGGAGTACCCCGGATACTGGTGAGCCGGACTCTGAGGAGTTCGTCCCTAAATCAGATCCTGCTCCGGCTCGAGTTCGCGGCAAAACTTCAGCGCATGAGGAGGAAGGTGATTCGGACGAGGTCCAAATTCTTGAGGTAGTTGCCACCATGCCTATTTCTTATGCATTTCCGGCTTCTACCTTCCCAGCTAATCCGGCCGGTCAGGTCCACGACGCCGAGCCTATTGCTTCCCGGCCTCCCGTTACCTCGGGGAAACGCGGGGCTCCTGCTAGTGCCTCGGAGGCGGTTCCTAAGAAGCGAACGAAGACATCCGCTCCGAACCCTCCCAGGCGCAGGACTATGCCTGGGGTCGCCGGGTAAGTTCTTTTGCCTATATTTCTTGTTTCTCTCTTTCTGTTTCTCATACTGACGAATCTTCTTTCTTATTTTTGCAGTGCTCCTCTTTCTGTTAAACCCGGCGGTCCTAGTATGACTAGCCGTCCGATTCGGCCGCCATCTCCTCCTCCCGCTGATGATACCAGGGTTCCTAGTCCTATTCGTCCTGCTTCTCCTCTAGCTCCGAATACTTCGCCTGTCCGTCACGATGTCCCTGAGACCCCTTCCATTGCCCTGGATTCGAACCGGCCCTCCGAAGTTTTCATCGAGCCCGCCGCCCCTTCTATGGGCCCCAGCGCCGCTACTGAGCCTCCATCTACTTCGGCAGTTTCTACGGCCATCCCGACCTCGGCCGAAAAGGTTGTTATCCCGGCGCCCTCTGCGACCTTATCCTCCGCTGTTCCTAAGGACTCCGTCCCTACTTCCGAGGCGCCACTTCCTGCTGAGGCCTCTTCTAAGGCGGAAAAAGCTATTGCCGTCAAGACTTCTTCTTCTCAGAAAGGTCTTGCCGGCTCTTCTCAACCGAGTATCGCTGACGTGCTGCGTAAGGGAGCTGTGCCTAAAGTCCTTGTTACCTCGGCCTCCGGCAACCAGCTTGCTCTTCATAAGAGCCCTGCGACTGCCGTGGTCGGACCGCCTGCCCGGGGTAAAGTTTTAACTCGGACAGCAAGTGGGAACAGCCTTGGAGCGCTGGTTGAATACGCCAACAACTGGAATGCTGCTGATCAGTTTGAGGGTAATCCAACCAATCAGCCCTTTCAGCTTTCTGACATCAGTGGCCGTTTTGACCATGCTGCCCAGTTCATCATTGATACCAACAAGATGAATGAGGTAATTATTTTTTCTCTGAGTCTTAAATTATTCTTCAGATGTTATCATATGCTCTAGTCCCCGAAACTTGCAAGGAAATAACTTGTTGTATACTTGGAAGTTTGACTTAACTTTATTTCTAAGGTTCGTTAATCCGGCCGTTTAGATCCGAGTTTAGTTGTGTTTTATTCGAACCTAGTTTAGCTTTGAATATCCAGCCATCTAGATCCGAGTTTAGTCCTGCTTGACCCGGATCTGGTTTAGCTTTGAATATCCAGCCACCTAGAGCCGAATTAAGCTTTGCTTGATTCGGATCTAATTTAGCTTTGAATATCCAGCCACCTAGATCTGAGTTAAGTCCTGCTTGACTCGGATCTGGTTCAGCTTTGAATATCCAGCCACCTAGATCTGAGTTAAGTCCTGCTTGACTCGGATCTGGTTTAGCTTTGAATATCCAGCCACCTAGATCTGAGTTAAGTCCTGCTTGAGTCGGATCTGGTTTAGCTTTGAATATCCAGCCACCTAGAGCCGAATTAAGCTTTGCTTGATTCAGATCTAATTTAGCTTTGAATATCCAGCCACCTAGATCCGAGTTAAGTCCTGCTTGACTCGGATCTGGTTCAGCTTTGAATATCCAGCCACCTAGATCTGAGTTAAGTCCTGCTTGACTCGGATCTGGTTTAGCTTTGAATATCCAGCCACCTAGATCTGAGTTAAGTTCTGCTTGACTCGGATCTGGTTTAACTTTTACTCGTTGATTTAACATTGTGCCTCATTACTTAGGTTGCACATGACCGGCGAACTGCCGAGTTCCAGAGGTTGCTTTTCTCGCACCGCAAACTGGAAGAGAAGTACGAGAAAGTTCTGCCCGTGGCGAAGAAGGCTGGTATGTTGATAGTTCCTTTTCCTTATTCCCAACTTTCTCATGTATTCGTCCACGGAATGCCGGCTTACTTCTTGTTGAACAGGTAATATTAATAACCTCAATATTCGCCTTCAAAAGAAGATCAAGAACCTGGAAGGTTAGTTTCCTTTCTATTTTACTCCTTCTCCTTCTTAATATATATGCTAAGGTTCCTTATTGCGCTCGGCTGTGGTAAAGCCGAGCTGCAAGACTTCGCAGTGTCACAGCAAGATTGCGTGCCCATGCCTGACGTGATGCTGCATTTTTTAGAACAAAATGCAGTTCATTCGGCGCAACTGCAAGAAAAAGACGATGAGATAGCTCGCCTGCAATCCGAAGTGGATACCTTAAGCTCTCTCAGAAATCCGAATTAGAGAAGGTCGACCAAGAATTTTCCGAGGAAAAGAATCGGCTGACTCTGGATCTGCAGAAGAACAAAGAACTCCTTGAAGCTGCCGAACTTAAAACCCGGGGTTTGAGCGAGGAAATTGCTCGTTTTGAGAAAAGCAAGGCTGATTGGGCCAAAGATCTTCAGATAATGATGAGCTACATTCATCGTAAGCTACTTGGCATGGCCGAATTATATTTTTCTTTTTTGTCTCTGCTATCCTTTGACACGTTCATGCTTTGCGCAGATCATTTCCCCGAGGCCAAGCCCGTGAGTTCTAAAGCGGTCCTTGCAGCTCGCGCGCGCCGAGGTGAACCTGTTACCGTTGATTCAGAATATTCAATGGAGGACTACTTAGTTTCCGTTGGTGCCGCAGTTGGCCCGATGAAAATTATGGGCCGGGACTTGGTGCAGGCCGCTATCCGAGCTTACCACGTACTCTGGCCGAATACCTCGGGGACTCCTGATATCAACGAAGTCAAGTTACTGGTGACAAGGCTAATGGCATCTGAGAGGCAGTTGAGTCTTTGGAGAGAATCCGCTGGGCGTGCTGGTGCCGACATGGCCCTTACTGTGATCATGTCATGGTATGAAGACATCTCTCTTGACATCCTGAGAAATTTGCGCACTGGCTCCCGCTGGGTTGAAGATCCCACTTTTGTTGCTCTTCGGCAAGCTCGGGCGTTCCAACTCGTCGAGTACGCCGACGTGCACACTTGGAATGAAGGGCTGAGTTTTCTCCCAGACCCGGATCAAGAGGTTGTGGCTGAGGGTCTCTCGGATGATGATTCAGCTGAGCAGGGGGGAGGTGAAAATGATTCGGCTGCGTCTGATAGCTCTAGCTCAAGCTCGGACAGTAACGGCGATGCGCGGTCCTCTTCCAAAGGTACCGGGCATTCTACTGCACGGACTGACGCTCCCGAACAACCCCGGACCTCCGAAGTTGCACCTGGGTCGGCGGAGGGCGAGGCGACCTCAGTCGAGGTTCCTCCTACCTCGGGGTGCCCCGCACCTGAGCAAGTAGCTGCCTCTCCAACGAACAATGCCTAAGTTATTTCCGATCCCTGGTATGCCGGGCGTATGATGTAGGCGCAAACTTTGTCAACTCTCTGTATGATTTGAATTCCTTTTGCCATGTACTGTTGTGACATTTGGTTAAGTGGATGCTCATCCGAATTCTTGCTTCGTTGGCCCTTAATTTCTTGACCTTCTACGGCTTAACTTTGCCGTTATTTTTTATGATCTTATCAGGCATGAGCGCTGAATACCTATGATATTGATCTGTTCTGAACATGAGTTAACTACTTCGTTGTGGAAGTATGTAACAATCGCTGGATCGTTGTTTACTGTCCGAAACTTCCATATATAAATCAAATTTCGGAGGTATTATAAAATTGAGTGCGTTCAGCATAAGTTTGAGGTAGCATACGGTAGTCCCCGAGTCGCTGCTTTAGATGCCGAGGTTTAGGTATCAATACGAAATTGATATATCATATGATAGTCCCCGAGTCACTGCTCTGGGCGCCGAGGTTTATATTCGTAACATGAAAGAAATACAACATACGACAGTCCCCGAGTCACTGCTCTGGGTGCCAAGGTTCAAGCACATAACGCGAACGAAATAAATATAACATATGGCAGTCCCCGAGTCATTGCTCTGGGTGCCGAGGTCCAAACACATAACACGAAATAATATAACATATGGAAGTCCCCGAGTCACTGCTCTGGGTGCCGAGGTTCGAATACATAATATGAAATAAATATAACCTAAGGCAGTCCCCGAGTCACTGCTCTGGGTGCCGAGGTTCGAATACATACCAATAAATATAACCTAAGGCAGTCCCCGAGTCACTGCTCTGGGTGCCGAGGTTCGAATACATAATATGAAATAAATAATCTAAGGCAGTCCCCGAGTCATTGCTCTGGGTGCCGAGGTTCGAATACATCATTGGATTTTTACTTTAAGATATAATGCTATGAGTAGAATGGCCGAAGTAAAGCCACATTCCAGGGGCGCTTCGTTTCTTCACCAGTTTTGTTTGCCTTGTTCTCTCCAGGGGACTGAGCGTCGATTAGATAATATGCATCGTTGTGCAATGCTTTGTTCACAATGAACGGTCCTTCCCATGGGGGTGATAATTTATGCATGCCGGCCGTGCGTTGCACTAGTCGGAGGACCAAATCTCCTTCTTTGAATACTCTTGGATTCACTTTCTTGCTGTGATATCGCCGCAAGTTCTGTTGATAAATAGCCGATCGTGATAATGTCAACTCTCTGGCTTCTTCCAACAGGTCTACGACATCTTGCCGAGCTACCTCATTTGTCTCTGAGGTTGTGTACTGAGCGACTCTTGGCGAGTCATATATTATGTCGGCTGGGAGTACGGCCTCTGCCCCGTACACCAGAAAGAATGGAGTGTATCCTGTTGCTCTATTTGGAGTAGTCCGAAGACTCCATAACACGGCTGGGATTTCTTCGATCCAACACCCTGCCGACCTCTGCAAAGGTTCAACAAGTCGTGGTTTTATTCCTGATAGCACCAGTCCATTAGACCTTTCCACTTGTCCATTGGATGCTGGGTGAGCCACAGAGGCAATATCTAGCCTTATGTGCTTCTCTCGGCAAAATCTAGCGAAAGCTCCTTCTGCAAAGTTTGTGCCATTATCCGTAATAATACTATGCGGGTACCCGTATCTCAAGATGATATCCTTGAGAAATTTCACTGCTGTGTGCCCATCACACTTTTTAATCGGTTTTACTTCAATCCATTTTGTGAACTTGTCTACCATAACCAATATGTGGGTCATTCCTCCTCGCGCCGGCTTGAATGGTCCCACCATATCTAAACCCCATACAGAAAATGGCCAAGTGATGGGTATTGTTTTTAACTCGGCCGACGGCATATATATTCTGGTAGCGTATCTCTGACATCCATTGCATTTCTTAACTAATTCTTTTGCCTCTTTTAACGCCGTTGGCCAGTAAAATCCATGCCTAAATGCCTTGGCTACCAAAGCGCGAGATGAGGCGTGGTGCCCACATTCTCCTTGGTGTATGTCTAGAAGGATTTCCTGACCTTCTGCGGAACTCACGCACTTCTGCAATACGTTTGTGACGCTTCTCTTATATAACTCATTGTTTATGATAGTATAGGCTTTTGCTCTTCTCACGGTTTGTCTAGCTAATACCTCATTACTCGGCAACGTCGCGTCTTTTAGGTAAGAAAGTATGGGTTGCGCCCATATCGGTGCTACTTTTTCTGATGTGATCTCACTGTCTATCTCCATGTACTCTGCCGACGTATATACCTCGGCTCTTTCCCTGACTGTGATTACCTCGGCTGTCCTCCTCTTTAGGGGTCCCGAATCATTCTGCGGATCTACCTCCATTGGCGTGTGATCTTCCGCAGAACTTGCTGGGATAAAGATTGATTCGGATTCTGGTGATGGGATTATCGATGGTTTCCTGAGGTGCTCCAAGGCAATACCTGGTGGAATTGACTGCCGGGTTGATCCCAATTTCGACAATGTGTCGGCAGCGTCATTTTCTGCTCGTGGTATGTGGTGGAATTCACATCCTTCAAAGTATCCACTGATCTTTTGTACGTGGAATCTGTATAAAGCCATATTAGCATCTAATGCGTCCCAACTGCCCGATACTTGCTGTACTACTAAATCCGAGTCACCGTAGCATAGGATTCGGCGTATACCAATTTCTTTTGCCACTCTTAATCCATGGACTAGCGCTTCATATTCAGCTACATTGTTGGACGCCGCAAAATGTATTTGCAGTACGTATTTCAATTGATCTTTTTTAGGCGAGGTTAGCACTATTCCTTCTCCCAAACCATTCCTTAGTTTGGAGCCATCAAAATGCATTGTCCAGTAATTTGGATCTGCCAAAGGTGGCTCATACTGCACCTCGGCCCAGTCTACGAGAAAGTCGGCGACAGCCTGAGATTTGATTGCATCTCTTCTATCAAATTGTGGAGCATACGGTGATAATTCGATCGCCCATTTTGCTATTCGGCCACTTGCATCTTTGTTGTTCAATATGTCGGCTATGGGTGCCTCACAGATTACTTTGATGGGGTGCTCTTCAAAGTAATGCTTAAGCTTTTTTTCCGACATATATACCCCATAAGCCATCTTCTGATAGTGCGGATAATTCTGCTTTGAAGTGGATAATACTTCACTTAGATAGTACACCGGCCTCAGACTTGACTTACCATCTTCAAATCGATCCACTACGACCACAGTACTAACTACTCGATTGGTAGCCGCCACATAGAGTAGCATAGGTTCTTTCGATAATGGAGAAGCTAAAATGGGTGCCGTAACAAGCATCTTTTTCAACTCATGAAATGCAAGGTCCGCCTGCGGGGTCCAACTGAATTTGTCCGACTTTCTCATCAGCTGATAGAGTGGCAGCGCCTTTTCTCCTAGCCGACATACAAATCGACTAAGCGAGGCCAGGCAGCCCGTGAATTTTTGTACATCGTTCAAACATTTCGGCAATTCCATTCTTTCTACTGCTCTTATTTTTGTCGGATTAGCCTCGATACCTCGGCTGGACACAAGGAAACCGAGTAGTTTTCCTGCCGGCACGCCAAATGTGCATTTCTCTGGATTAAGCTTCATTCGGAACCTTCTCAGGTTCGCGAAAGTTTGCCGTATATCTTCTAGCAAGGTTTTGCTCTCCTTAGTTTTGATGACTACGTCATCCACATATACTTGCACATTTTTCCCTATCTGATCATGTAAGCATTTTTGCATGCATCTTTGATATGTTGCTCCTGCATTTCGTAGGCCGAATGGCATTGTGCGATAACAGTAAGCCCCGTACGGGGTAATAAATGTAGTCTTTATTTGATCGGCCGGATTTAACGGTATCTGGTGGAAACCAGAATACGCGTCTACAAATGATAACAGCTCACAGCCAGCGGTCGAGTCAATGACTTGGTCTATTCTAGGCAATGGAAAAGGATCTTTCGGACACGCCTTGTTCAGGTTGGTGTAGTCGATACACATTCGCCACACAATGGCTACATTGGGGTCATCTTTTTTCTTTTCTACTAGCACCGGATTTGATAACCAATCCGGATATAGCACCTCCATGATGAACCCGGCCGCGAGTAGCCGAGCTATTTCATCCCCTATTACTTTTCTCCTGTCTTCGGCGAAGCGGCGGAGAGGTTGCTTCACCGGCCTTGCTCCTGGCCTGATGTTTAAAGAGTGCTCAGCCAACTCCCTCGGAACACCTTGCAGATCTTGAGTTGACCATGCAAATATGTCCCGATTCTCACGGAGGAAGTTGGTGAGCTCGCCTTCCTATTTAGCGTCAAGGCCCGCACCGATTGTAACAGTGCGCTCTGGGAATTGCTCATCAATCTGAAATTTCTTAGTCTCTTTAGTTGGCTGAAAAGAAACACTACCATGAGGGTTGGCCAGCGCCGGCATGTTCAACTGTGCTGACTGAGCGAGGGCTGCTACCTCCTGAATCCTTTTCTTTTCTCTTGCTATAACCAATGACTCGGCCAAATTTGACCCGGCTGAAGCACACTCCATTGACTTCTTGTAATCCCCTGCAACTGTTATCACCCCTTGTGGTCCGGGTAATTTCATCTTTAGATAACCTACATGACAGCTGCTCATGAATTTGGCCAGTGCGGGCCGTCCGAGTAGAGCATGATAACAACTTTCCAGATCCACCACTTCAAACTCTAAGTTTTCTGCTCTGCAGTTATCTCTTGTACCGAATAACACGTCCACTCGGACTTTACCGATGGGCTCACATGAAAGCCCTGGCACTATCCCATGGAAAGTTGTCCTCGTGGACTGCAGCATATTCTGCGATATTCCGAGTTTATGCATGGTATCTTTGTACATGATGTTGATACTGCTCCCATTGTCGATGAGTACTTTTGAAAACTTTACATTGATGCTTGGTCCAACAAACGTCGGATCTAACACAAGTGCATATGATCCTGGACTCGGCATTACTCTGGGGTGGTCTTTCATGCTCCAGGTCACCTCTTGATCAGACCACGGCTGGTATCTTGGAACTGCCGGCACAACTGCATTCACCTCCATATGCCGGCGCTGCACACTTTGCTTGTCCTGCTGTTCTGTTGTGAACACACAATAAGACTGGTGATGTTCCCTGTAATCATTACGTCCGGTATTTGCCGGATTCATCCTTCCGTCCTGGCCCTGGTTCATTACTTGATGTACTGCATCCCTCCGATCCGAGTTATCGTACCTAGGGGGAGGGGACGGTAACATCAATCGCTGTGTATTTGCTCCAGTTAATTGCGGTTGATGCTGCTGTTGCACCTGATGGGGAGCCTGAACTCCTGCTGGGTTCCCCATCGCATTTTTCATCCAGGCACATTGGCGGGTTGTATGATTGGCTGGTCTGGATGGGTTTGATGTGTGAAATTTGCACGGCTGATCTAACATGGATTCGAACGTGTACTTTGGCCTTTCTTGCCATTGCTTCTTTTGCTCTGGGGTCCATTGCCTTTTTCCCTCATTTCTTGATGTCCACTGTTGAGGTCCATTTTTCTGTCGTTGAGCTGCTCCGTGACTCGGCTGATCTTGTGCTACTGCCGCCACCTGGGCCGAATTATATCTATAATCCGGCCTCTCCTCTCTTTTTCTTCCTCTGAAATCACGCCTGGATGACCCGGCCAATTCTCTCGCATACTGGTCCTGTTGCTCACGATGATCTGCCGACATTAATTCCGGTTGGGTTGGGTCGCCCAATGCATAGGAGTCTGCTATTCTGATAGTTTCTGCCAGTGTGGTTGGCATATCTCTTTGCAGGCGTTGCCACAAAACGCTGGCATAGCGGCAGCCTTGCGCGAACCAAGCGATTGCTTGTGATTCGATAACCCCCTCACATGAGTTTCTCAGGTTGCACCATCGAGTTAAAAACTCTCTATCTGTTTCATTCGGCCTCTGTTTGCACATGGCCAGCTGTTGTGGTCTATTCGGTCTCTTGTATGTGCTGGTAAAGTTGCTGACGAACATTTCTTCGAAATCTAACCAGCAGTTGATACTGCCAGCTGGTTGATTATTCAACCATACCCTGGCTGGGCCTTCCAACATCTGTGGGACATACCGCACTGCCCATCTTAGGTTGCCACCCTCTATCTTCACAGCGGTGGCATAATCAATCAACCAGTCTTGTGGCTTGGTACTTCCGTTGTACGTTTTTGTGCCTCTTGCTAACTGAAAATTCGGCACTGGTGGTTCGCCCATGATCCGTGGTCCAAAACATGTCGGACCTGGTGGACCTTGCTCTTCCAATAACTCGGATCGGTATAGCCGATCCAACTTTACTCTCGCATCACTCGCTGGCAAATCTCTGTACAGAATTCTATCCTGTATCCCATAGTGATTGTTTCCACCCTGGTTTGCGTATTCCACCTCGGAATATCCATCATTGTACCTTTCATTCATCTGATTGTGGCGAGCTAGCCTCACTTCTCTTTCCTGCCGAAGCTCATGTCTTGGTTGCGGGTTTGGCATCACTTCTCTCCTTACTTCAGCCGGGGTCTGGTTTTCATGATTATCTCTTGCGGGTTCTCTCCTGCCGAGATCCCCATTGCCTCGGCCGCCGCCGTCCTTTTCCACATGGCCGTGGTTTCTCTCCCCACTGTTACCTCGGCTTGCATTGCCTCTGTTCTCATTTGCCTTTCCAGCTATTGCCGGGTCATATGGAACAATTTGCTTGTTCCTCTTCCCAGAGGTTACTGCTTTCTCTTTTCGAGCGTTGTTTCCGGGTGAAGATGCCGCTGCCGCGGATAAAGCAGGTGCTGCCCCTGCCGAATGTACCATCCGTGAAGCCCCTGGTCTTGCCGGGTTAGTTCTGAGTATTTCCTCATTTTGCTGATTTGCGATGCGCACCAGCTCATTCACTCTTTCTTGTTGTTTCTGCCGAGCTTCCCCGGTTAACCCCTCTAACTCCAATGCTGCGGCATTTGCCGCTCTCGGGTTTTTCGCCGGGGTGCTGTACCTCGGCAAACCCAAATCACCTGATTCTGCTCTGTGAGCTTCATGCTCTTTGTTAATGTCATTCATGAGGTTCTTCCCTCTTAATCTCAGTTCGTCCACCCGCTCGGGTGCGATATCAAGCTTATTAGCCTTTGCATATTCCCTTAGGGTCCTGTTCAAGGATTCCCGCCGGGCTGATACTTTTTCGGCTTCTACCAGCACCTTTTGCCTGGTCTCTTCTAACTCTGCCTGAGCATTTGCCGGATCAAGTATCGGCGCTACAGGTGTGGTTAAGTTTTCTATAGTTGCCTGAAGAATGTTCTCTGGTCTTTCCAGGGGTGGCCCCCTCACTCTTGGTGCCTTTGGGGTGCTGTCATGTAGCTCGGTCGGGTTTGTCACTGGCGGAATTACCTCAGTGGTTTGCAGTGTGGTCTGCTTGGGTGCGCCTTGTGTGCCTGCGGCGGGTTCTCTGCTTGACCCGGCTACTGCTGCTCCCGCTTGAGCTCCTGCTGCGACCATTACCTCGACGCTGCCTGCAGGATGCTCTCCCGATGGACGGCTTGCCGCGGTTCGAGGTGGCTCTCCTGCAACAACAACCTGGTGAGGATAAACGCTGGTGATGTCGACGCCGACGTAGACCCTGTGCTCGCCCAGGCCGATGAAGACCCCATTGCGCGGGGGAGTTTTTCCCCTAAAGCTTCCTGCATTGTCTCTGACATAGTCACAGAGACCAAGTCTCTGGACCAAGCCAGAAACAACACGCTCGCCGGTGTTGATGAAGTTTCCCGTCCGGATCACAACTCCAGCTAGCACCGCTGCTGGCCCCACGGTGGGCGCCAACTGTCGTGGTTTTGGCACGGCAGATGCCATGGGTAGGCTAAAGTATGGGGCCAATGGATGCTAGTGGGATCTGGGGAGGGAAGATGCAACCGTGTCTACACTCAAGCTGCCAAAGTGATGATCTTTATTTCTCTCTTGACGGGTTACAAATGCTCCTTGAGCTGTTTACAGGGGGACAAGATGAATCTCCCCAGCCTAACGGTGCTCAAAGAGTCGATCCTTCCCTCAGGGTCCAAGCCTCCCCTTATAAAGGAGTCCCTTGGGTGCCCTTAGGGCTGACGAGGCAAGCATATTCGTGGAATATGCTTGTCCCAAAAATAGTAGTTCGGCGGCCTCCTTTCCCTGTCGCCCTTCTAACGACGGCAAGGCTCCAGTGGCCCCCTCCTGCGTGCCTCGGGCTCCAGGACTGTCACCTTCGTGACCTCCTTCTGCCCCTCTGACGATGTGCATCCTTGTCTCTTGTGCTTGGCTCTGCTCTGATTCCTTCTAGCCTGCATCTATAGTTTGACCTTGGGCTTCTCCTTCTCCTGCAAGCTTCGTATCACTCGGCCTTACCTTGTGTTACTCGGCTCGTTCTTCACCTGCATCAAGACCACTTGGGTAACCCGGCCGATTCTCTCAATAACTCGGCCGGGTAACTACTTGATACATATACGTGGGCTTCTTGACTCCGTTCATCGGCCGACATATACATGATTCGGCCGATTTGGACTGTAACTCGGAAACTAGACGGGGATAGTACCTCTGTCTTTCCCCGTCTCTGACCTACCCGAGGTTAACCCCCCGACACACGCCTAGGGTGGGTTTGGCCCCCCTGGCTGGCCTTCCGGGCTCCCCTCTGGACTTCTAGTTCCCCACGGAAAGTTATTGACTTTGTCCTTCGTCCCTTCCAATTCCGAGAATATTTGTTTACTAACTTTTCTGAAACCAAAAACAACAGAAAATAGGCATCTGGCACTGTTGCAACTTGTTATTAGGTTAGTACCAGAAAACATGTAAAAAGCACCTCAAAGTGTGGACAAGTAAAGCAAAGTAGATATCCAATGTATCATTGACCAAGGGATTGATCTGTATGATACCATTGTATAAAATTATGCCATCAGATAGGTATTGATAAAATGAATCCAACAGAAGTGGCTTCTCTATTTTATCAATTTCCATTGACTTATAGTGATTTTTATACTGGATAAAACGCTAGTTTTAGGAAATAATTCACCAGAAAATTTATGGAGCTCCAAAAATTATTTCCTTAGGATATTAGGTAGTATTTAGTGACTGATTCAAGAGGTGTTGAAATCACTTCAAAACAATTAACATAATGCCCTTAAATTTCCAAAGACAGTACTGGCTTGGATTTGTCTTTTTCAGCATATTTAATCTACAAAATATTTTTATGTGATTCCAAGGAAAAGTGTTAGTTACTGAAAATACCTTTCGATAGAAATTGGAATCACCCTTTTTGGATAAACAGAACTATTGTGGTGAATTTATTGGTTTTCAAACAATGCACATAATGTTTTAATTCACCAAAATTAGAGAACTGATCAATAAATTTTGGGGCTCACGGGTTTGATATATATGGGTACGTATAGGTACACAGAGTTGGAATTAGGTCAAAAATTAATTTACTTTGACATAGGGAATTTTGTGAAGTCAGAAATGCCCTATTTTTTATTATTTTTGCTATAGGTAATCTAGGAAGCAATTTTAGGTGGGACCAGTGGGACATGCAAGGTATGGATTATACCTTCCAGTACAAATTGGTTTCAGGACATTTGGGTAAATGAAACTCTCTGAAGAAAATTATTAGTGAAATGGATACCTCTTGGTAGATTATTTATCATATTTAATTTAGACTTCCATGGGGCCCAACAAAGCTACTGCTTGTTGAAAGAGATATTCAGGAACCTTAGAAATTTTAGATCTAGTAATTTGGAGTTATTTTCCATTTTCAAAACTATTTAAACCAAAATACTAATCTGCAGATCTGGTGAAAATAAATAAAACTGACAAGTCCACCGGCTGGGATCTGGGGCTACATGGGCCGCGTGGGGACGATTTGGCCCAATCGAGTAGCGATGCGCTGGGAGCTGGAAACTCAAACCCGCTGGGCGGGGCCCAGCGGTCAGTGGCAGCATGGGGGCGAAGGGGTACGGGGGAATAGGGGCCGTTGGAGGGAGATCGACGGTGCACGTCGTCTCCCTCCTCCCAACCTGGCGGCAGGGGACCGAACCCTAGCAGGGGGAAGGGGCGGGGCTGGAGGGTAAACCGAGGCGCGGGAGGAGCCGGGGACGGCCTAGGATGCAGCAGCGGTCGACGACGAGTTCGAAGAGGGGCGACACGGGGTAGTTCGACGCCGGGAGGAAGCTCGCGCGAGGTCGCCCACCGGTGCATGCTCGAGAGGTCGTCGGGGAGGATCCTAGGGTTGCTGCAAGGCCAAGAAAAAGATATGAGAAGATGCAGGGGAGCAAGGGGGTTCATGCAAGGTGACATGCATAGGGAGGGAGCAAGAGGAGAGAGAGAGAGTTGTGCTTGCAAGAAGAGGGGAGGCCGAAGCTTTTTTACTTCTGTTCTCACGGGCAGGTACGGGCCAGGGGGAGGGAGAGGGAGCTCTGGGGTGTGAGTGGGGGTTTTTGGGGGGGAAATGAGGGAGGGGAGAAGGGGTGCATGGGCTCCTGGCCTTATACATCAAGGGGAGAGGCTCATGGTGGACTTGGTGTAGGTGGAGCTTGGGAGAGGGTGCTGGACAGGCATTGGGCAGCTGGGGTGGTGCTGGGTGGTGGTGTGGGGCCAAAATATGACCAGCGAGTGGAGGGAGGGGTGGTGTGGTGTGGCTGTTGCCCCTTTTATTTAAAAGATATGCAAGATATGTTCCACCCTCTCTCACAAGGTTCACAAGCTAAAGCAAAAGTATTTGAGGTTGCCTACAGTGATTTCGACCAGAGGGATTGTATGATGCTGATGATGATCAACAATGGTCACTAATGGTGGTTTGATTGGGTTTTCATTTGAGCACAAGCTTGATAGCCAAAATTGACCCCAAACAATGTTGTGAAGGAAGTTGAAAAATTGCATTAGGCAAGGAGAGAAAAAGGTACTAGTGTGTGTATAGGGTCATGGCATAACCCTAGTAATTATTTGGGATTTTTCTAATGATTTTTGGTGCACTTAAATTCATTTATTAAAGAATTGAAGAAATAGTTTCTAGAGGCTCATGTTATATTTTTACATTATACTAGATGGGTTTTTGATGTGATATGATCCTAAATACCATTTTACACATTGGAGAATTTTATTTGGATTTATTGAGGTGGAAAAGTATTTTTAAGGAATTATTTATTGTTTTTGCTATTTAAGAAAAAGGGCAAAAAGAAATACTAAAGAATCTCAAAAATATTTATTTTTGAGTTGGAGATATGGGATATGATATATAGGCATCAAATGTGCCTTGGGTTGGCAAGGTTATTTGGAGAAAAACAAACTTGCCTTTATAGAGGGGGTTTTGAGGATTTTGTAGGATAATGAATTTAAATAGTTTTGTGCTCCAAATAATTATGTAAATTATTTGCCAAGGGATAATATTCAAGTTAGGTGATGTAAACTTGATGTATGCATCATGGTCAACCTTGATCTTTGAAGAAATGGGGTGAAAAGTTTGGAAACTATATTTGGGAGGATCTAGGGTTTGGTTATTTTTATGCCACCTAAACAGGGTTGGATTAGGGAGCTCAGAGCTCATCCTGGTACAAGGGGTATATGGATAGATAGATCAAGTCATACTGATGCTCTAGGAAGCAAGAGTTGGGCTTGCTTGCATTTGAGGTGGTCTAGAAGAGATGGCAAACTTTGTTGAAAATAAGGCTGCCATAATAGATACATCATGAAGTCTCCTAAACCATGTGGGTTTAAGAAGCACAAGGATCCACTAGAAACAAGTGAGGTGGGGATTTTTAGGCCATGATTAGTAGAGCATAATCATGCAAAGAGTTGGTCAAGGGGAGGTAGCATATAGATGTGTGCTTCTACCAAAGTAGGCAAGATGATAAGATTTGCAGAAAAGATTACTATATTGACTAGAAAACCATCATGGAAGAGTGGGGGACAGAATGACTTAGCCCAGGGAAAGAGTGGGCTTTGGTAGTACTAAAGATGTATTACAATATGGTTCTAGTAAAATCTCAAGAATGCTCATAGGCTGGAAGAGGTAGAGCTCCAAAGATTGAAACTAGATAAGAAATCCAGACTTAGCCTAATGGGGATATGCCGAGTGGGGTATACTCAACAGGATGTTTGCTACTGGTCTATACTGCCAGCGAGTGGGCCTGCAGGACGGCGACTGGATCATGACCCAAGAGGAAGCTAGGCGATTGGAAGCTGGAGGCCCAGAGGCGTAGCTAGGCCCTGTCGGATGAGGTCAAGCACCCTCCGAGTCCTTATCTAACTCGGTTGTAGTTCTGTAAACCCTAGAGAGGTGACTCTATATAAACCTCCCTAGGGTACGCATAGAGGACACATTCCATCATACACCCCCTGCGACTCGCCGCCTAGCCGCCGAGCTCGCCCTTGTACTCTCTCATCAATACAATCTAGCAGGAGTAGGTCTTTACCCTCCGGGGGGCCGAACCTTGGTAAAACCCTGTGTCTTTGCCCTCATCTCGCACCGCATATGGCTGGCCGCCCTTGCCCCTCGTTCTACTACTCGTTGCCGATTGCAGCATCTGCCGTGGCCATTCCCACGATAGTAGCGCCCACAGTGGGGCCTGGCTGGTCAGGACTGTGTTATGTGGCGAGATCCAACTTACCAATCAACTAGACGATCGCCACCAGCCGCATGATCGCCATCGGCGAGATCCTCCAGATCTTGCTGAGCAGCTACGTCCTGGCGGCACGCCCCTTCACGCACAAAGTGATCATGCCAGTTGGCACGATCTGCCTCTTCGTCGGCTTCACCGACGTCTCATATCGGGCTTGCATCCGCGAGTCGCCACCGCGCGAGCGGCTCTCTGAGAGTTAGGTCCGCACCATCCATCACCTCGCCTCTGAGTACGGCTCGGCCAACAGCAACATGGCCGAGACCAGCGTGGCCGCTGACGACACGGCCCTCAACAACGATGCCGACTCGAAGACCCCAGTGTCAATTGCCGGATCCATTGTCGCTGCATCACCTGTGGGCTCCATCACCCAAGTCTCCAACGTGGGGGACTTTGAGGATCCTTCCATCCTCGGGATCTTCAACTCTGATTCCGGATTAGAGAGCTCCGGCGACCTCCACGCCGGATCTAGTAGATTCGTAGCGACCTA
Source organism: Avena sativa (assembly GCA_916181665.1). Taxonomy (NCBI): domain Eukaryota; kingdom Viridiplantae; phylum Streptophyta; class Magnoliopsida; order Poales; family Poaceae; genus Avena; species Avena sativa. Next base: position 356,966,997 of record OV702284.1, on the reverse strand, counting down.
CATGGCGAGCGGCACGAGCACCCCGCCAGACCCCTTCTCCACACCGACCGCGACGGCGACAGAGGTCGAGGAACTCCGCCTGTGCCTGGAGGAGGCGGTTCGCAAGGAACAAGCCGAGCGTGAAGAATTTCACCTCGAACAAGCAACGGCGCAGAAGCTCTCGCTCTACCACCAGCGCCGCATCAGGTCGGGTCTGAACCCCACCGTTCAAGGTCGCGCCCTGAACTTCGACGACGAGAACGACCCGGACCGCATGGCTGATCGCGTGGTATGAGAGAACGCGCCACCGGGAGGAAGTGCCCGGCCACCACCAGGGACAACGGTGCTTCCCCACCACCGCTCGGTCGCGCGCCCCCTCTAGACCAGCCAAGGATCATGATCTCCCTGCAAGAGCGGGACGCGAACAGCCTCCCGCTGTTCTCCACTCCGATGGACAACGTCATCACGAGTCGAGCTACAGTCGCCAACCTCAACGTGAAGAGGGAAGGCGCACTGCAGATCCAGTACGCCAAGGCCCTACTCGCCAAGGCCGTCGAGCAGCAGACCGCGGGAGCGGACTCACGGGGGTGCATGTACGCCAGCTCTTCAGGAAGCAGGGCGGCCTCGAGAGGCCGCCAAACGATGGCAAACACTCTCAATTGCCCACCACCTGAGCCCCTGTAGCTCCAACCATGGCCAGTTCATGCGGCACTCTTCACCAATGACCCGTGACCGACGAACAACATGGTTGCTGCCAATGGGCAGCCAGTCGACGTGCGGACCCACATCATCAACAACCAAAGCTGGCGCACACGCCAGCCCGATGACCTAAGGCACACCCTCCCCAACCGCCACGACGACGAGCCAAGGGGATCGCTCAGCCGAGTCGGCCCCCAGTGCTTCGGACCAATGATCCTAGGCAAAAAATATCCGGCGCCGGCCACACCAACCTACTCGCCGCTCGCTACCTCCCCCTGATGATGGAGGGAGCAAGCCGGCAATGGATCAACACCCTCCCCGCGGACAGCATCGATTCCTGGGAGGAGATGCGCCACGCCTTCATCAGGAACTTTAAGGGTTCTTACACCTGTGCCACCACCATCTAGGACCTGGAGCGATGCGTCCAGCGGCCCCGCGAGTCGACCCGCAGCTGGGTCCAATGGTGGCAGGACATGTGGTTCAATGCAGCCGGCATCCACCCGGACACGACGATACACTGCTTCAAGACCTCGTGCCGCTACGAGCCCTTGGTCTCCAAGCTCAAGCGGGTGTACAAGACACTCGAAAACATCCCAGACCTCCTCGAGATTGCCAAGCTATACGCGGAGGAGGACCCGAACCAAGAAACCGACGACGAGTCGGGTGGAAACTGCCGCTCAAGCGGGAGGCGACCCACTACGCTACAACAACACTATCCTCACTGGCAAGCGCCGCGGTGATGGGCGAGTCGACTTCGTCGCCAACTCTGGCTATGCGCCACACGACCCCAAGAGCTTCCGCCGCGACGGAGTCCCACACCGCGACGGCGAAAATTACAAGGCGAGGCCGAAATTCGACCCCGCGGCTCTCCTCAACAAGTCCTGTGTGTTCCACAGCAGGGAGGGGAAGACTGCCACGCGCACGACCGCTGACTGCCACTCCCTGAAGGAGATCGAGAATGCACGGCGCGCACAGGAGTACCCCAACAACCACCTGCCAACTGGAGGGCCATTCGCCAACAACTTTGGGTCGCTCCACACCTTCACCGGGTTCAGCACCAAGCGCGAGAAGAAGGTCATCGCCCGCGCCATCGCCATCAACGCGGTGTCCCAAGTCGACGTCCCCCACTTCCTCAACTGGTCCGAACAACGGATCCCCTGGAGCCACGAGGACTAATCGCCACAAATCGAATACCCGGGGTGAGTCGCCCTAGTGGTCAAGCCCAAAGTGGGCGACTCTAGCTCCCCAAGACGCTGATGGACGGCGGAAGCTCCATCAACATACTCTAGATCGAAACGACCTACACCACCTTCCACATCATCGTCCCCGGTCGGAAGGCGTACCCAATCGGCAAGGTGACGTTGCCAGTCACCTTCGGCACTCCAACGAATTTCTGCACCGAGCGGATTGTCTTCGATCTGGTGCCCTTCAATAGCCCCTACCATTGCGTCTTGGGGCAGCAAGCGTTCACCAAGTTCATGGCGGCGCCACACTACGCGTACAACGCGATGAAGCTCCCAGGGCCATGCGGTATCATCACCGTCCACGGCGACCCCGACATAGCCGCGGACTGCGAGGCCAAGGAGGCCGAGCTCGCCGACACCGTCATCACCGCAGAAGCCAACCACGCGGAGGAGCTCGCCAAGTAAACGAGCGGGGTCGACAATGACGACCCCACAATACTCAGGAAGCCCAGATCGGAGAACGGCGGCTCGACCGCATTCGAGGCAACAACGCACACGTGCTCCATCGAGCTGGTCCCAGGCGACTCCAGCCAGACGGTGACGATCGGGACAGGCATGAGCCCAACATAGGAAGGCGCGCTCATCAAGTTCATATGTGAGAATCGCGACATCTTCGCATGGAAGCCATATGAAATGCATGGTGTCCCAAGGGAACTTGCTAAGCACAAACTCAACACCGACCCCAAAGCGCGACCCATCAAGCAGTCGCTGCGGCCCTTCAATGAAGAGCGCCACCGAGCAATCGTCGAGGAGGTGAAGCGTCTACTCGCTGCAGGCTTCATACGGCCAATCAAATACTCCAAGTGGCTACCAAACCCAGTCCTGGTCGAAAAGATGAATGGGACCTGGAGAATGTGTATCGATTACACAAACCTCAATAGCTCCTGCCCAAAGGAGTAGTTTGTCCTCCTGCATATAGATCAAATCATCGACTCGACCGCGGGCTCGGAGTCACTATGTTTCCTTGACGCCTACACTAGTTACAACCAGATCAAAATGGCAGTCGAGGACGAGAAGAAGACGGCGTTCATCACGCCATTTAGAGCATTCTGCTACACTGCCATGACATTCAGCCTCAAGAACGCCGGAGCGACCTACCAGAGGTGCATGCAGGAATGCCTTGCAAGACAAATGGCTGCAACATCCACGTCTACATTGACGACATGGTGGTGAAGTCCACTCGCCAGGGCGATCTACTCGCCGACCTGTCCGAAATCTTCGCAAATGTGCGGAGGTACAAGATCAAACTCAACCCAGGAAAGTGCACCTTCCTTTTACCTACTGGACATCTGCTGGGGTACGTAGTATCCAAACGAGGCATCGAGGCGAACCCCACCAAGATCAAGACGATCTCCCGGCTCGGCAAACCCGAGTGCCTGCGCGATGTCCAGAAGCTGGCCGGGCGAGTCACGGCTCTAAGTCGCTTCATCCCCCGGCTAGGCGAGAAGGAAATGCCTCTCTACCGCCTAATGTGCAAGAACCCCATGTTCTAGTGGGACAAGGAGGCACACGACACGCTCCCCGCACTCAAGGAAGTGCTACTCGTGGCCCTGCTACTCGCCGCCCCCGTCGACAAGGAGCCCATGCTCGTCTACGTCGCGGCATCCGAATGAGTCATCAATGCCATCATGGTCGTCGAACGACCATAAGAGGGCAAGGAGCGCCCGGTGCAGCGACCTGTCTACTACATCAACGAAGTTCTCACCGACTCGCGATAGCGCTACCCGCAGTACCAGGAGTTGGTATATGCGGTCTTCCGAGCCCAGCGGCAACTGCCGCACTATTTCCAGGAGCATGCAATCACGGTCGTCTCCTCGGCACCATTGCAGGACATCATCCGCAACCGTGAAGTTACTGGACGAGTCGCTAAGTGGGCTGTCGAGATCAGAGTCCACAACATCAAGTATGAGCCGCGCAAGGCAATCAAGTCGCAGGCCCTGGCGGACTTCCTCGCCGAGTGGGAGGAGGCGCAGCAGCCGAAGAAGCTACCGTACCTCCATTACTGGTCGCTACACTTCGACAGGTCCAAGAACGCAGATGGAGCAGGGGCAGGGATTGTCCTCACGACCCCCAAGGGCGAAAAGCTGCGCTATGTACTATACCTCGATTTCACCCCCTACACCAACAACATGGCCGAGTACGAGGCCCTCCTTCATGGTATGCGAGCGGCCAAGGACATGAACATCAACCGTCTGTGCTGCTACGACGACTTCGACCTCGTCGTCGCACAAGTCTCCGGCACCTATGACGATGTCTCCCCCACCATGGCGGCATACCTAGTGGACCAGCTGGGGGGCACTTCGCCGGCTCCTCCGTTGAGTGGATCGACCGGCGCAAGAATGAAGAGGCTGACACCCTCTCTAGCATCGGGTCGGCTAGTCACATGCCACCCGCCGGTGTCTTCCTCGACACCATCCCCAAGCCATCAGTCTCTCCCCCGAGGGAGATCGACATCGGGATACAGCTGCAACCAGAACCAGCCATGGTCACCATGATCGCGGAACCAAGCGACTGGACAGCGCCATATGTCGCTTACCTGGAAGAAGGGACCCTACCCGCTGATGAGATGGAGGCCCGGTGCACCGCTCCAAGTCCTTCTTCATCATCAACGACGAGCTCCACAAGCGCAGCGTGACCGGCGTGTTCCAACGATGCGTATAACCCGCAGAAGGTCGCAAAATCCTCAAATACATCCACGCCGTTGACTGTGGTCACCACGCTGGCGCCCGGTCCCTGGTCGCCAAGGCCATGCGACATGGCTTCTACTGTCTCACCGCACACGCCGACACGGTCGACATCATCCAACGCTGCGTCGGGTGTCAGAAGTACACCAATCAGACTCACGTACCAAGCTCGATGCACAAAACCATCCCCATCACCTGACCAGTCGCTGTATGGGGCATGGCCATGGTGGACCCCTTCAAGAAGGCCCCCTCCGGGTACACCCACCTCCTGGTCGTAGTCGACAAATTCCCAAAGTGGGTGGAGGCCAAGGCAGTCCGCAAGTGCGACGGGAAGACCGCCACCAAGTTCCTACGCAAGCTCATCTATCGCTACGGGTTCCCGCACAACATCATTACGGACAACGTCACCAACTTCACCAAGGGGGCCATGGCCGAATTCTGCCAGGAGCACAATGTACGGCTCGACCTCGCCTCAGTCGGCCACCTAGAGTCCAACGGCCAGGCGGAACGCGCCAACCATAGCATCCTCCACGGCCTGAAGCCGTGGCTGCAAGTTCCGCTCGAGCGAACTCTACGATGCTGGGTCGAAGAGCTCCCCTCTGTCATCTGGGGCATCCGCACCTCCATCAACAGGTCGACTGGGTTCACCCCCTTCTTCATGGTGTACGACGCTGAAGCTGTCATGCCGACTGACCTCGAGCATGACTTGCCTCGGGTCGTCAACTACGCGGAGGCCGACAACGAGCTCGCACGCCAAGATGGAGTCGACCAGCTCGACAAAGCACGCGACCTAGCGCGCTCCTGCACCGCCATCAACCAGCAAGGACTCCGCCGGTACCATAGCCGCCGAGTCCGAACTCGCATCTTCCAGGAAGGCGACCTGGTCCTGCGTCTGATCCAGGTCAAGAAGGGCATGCACAAGCTCTCTCCCCCGTGGGAGGGACCATTCGCCATAGGACGCGTCCTGGGCAACGATGCCTACTACCTCATCGACGTCCGAGGTGACGGACAACTCGACGTCAAGCGGCCGTGGAATGTAAACCTCCTAAGGAAGTTCGACACCTAGAACTCCAACATGTACCCCCGCTATGAAATAAAGAAGATCGATTCGCACAAATTGTGTCTACTCTTCATATCTTGTGCCACCCGCACTCGTAAAAATAGCGTCACACTAACCGCGGAAGTCAACCCATTGTTAGGCGACCGGCACGGCTAAGTAGTGCGATACAAGGGCACCGATAAATTATGGGCCTTGTGTCGTCCACGAAAACGCCAACCCGGAGCCCCATCGGAGTCGCCTCACTCGACTGGCTCGTCGGGCCAAGATGACCGCATTCGTAGCGACTCGAACGGTCAAGTACCACACTCGGGGACTGACGCCAGTTCAAACCCACGCAGCTAGGGAAAACACCAAGTATGTGAGCGCGTCCTGGACTCGCCAAGCGACTGATTCTCCGAGTCAAGTGGAGCGACGCACCAAATACAACGCGCTCCGTCCTCACCTACCTTGGGCATGCGACTAGAACGGCTAAGTACCACGCTCGGGGACTCTCCCAACCGACCCCGTTCGCGTCCAGGAACACGGCTACGTATAGAGCACCCCTTGGGATCGCCATGCGACTGGCTTTCCAAGCCACGACGAGTCGACCTAAACTAACTAACAGCACAACAACAAACATACACACAAAGAAACGAGGTAAACCCCACCAAAGGGCGGACGCGCTCGGGGACTCGTACAACCGAACAAATCAAAGTCAAAACAAAACTGACAAAATCATTCATGTATTCCTTCTGGCAACAAAATCTGTTTGCTTACAAGGGCAGGCATACATTTTGTTACAACTAACGCCAATCGGCAAAATGGTCTACTCCGCAGGTTTCGACGATGTTGCACCACCGCCTTCGCGAACACGGATGAAGGGAACCCACGGGTTCGACAGATACGTCGTCAGGGTACCATCCATCACCGATCGGAACGACTTCTCCACCTTGAGGTCGCGGTTCGCCGGCTCGGGGTTGTTCGGGGCGACAATCGTCTCTTGATACGGTAGGAAGTCGCCCATCGCCAACACCCGATCGGAGTAGACCGTGGCCCGGTCGGTCAGATTTAGCACATCGGAGATCTCGACTGAGCCCATCGCCGAAGGGTACCCGCTGGTGACGTCATCAAGGTCGAAGTCGTCGGGAAAGTGCACGAGCCTAAGGCTCAGTGCAGTCGCAGCTCCATGACGGAAAACCGACCGCGACATGAACTCCACAACCGTAAGAGCGCCCTCCAGATAGCGCTAGACTTTGGTGAGTTAGCTGGGGATCACCTCCATTGGCGAGATCTCCTGAAGGTACATGCGAATGCAAGTCGCCGAAAGAGCGACAAAGTCCACCAGCATGGTGACACACTGCCCTGCATCGTATGACTGCGCCTCAGCCTCGTCATCAAGAATATTCCCTGCAAAGCACAAGCAGTTCACAATCAGAAGGGGCAAAAACGCAAAGGCGACCCGCACGCTCGGGGACTCGCCAGACCAACCACACGAAAGACAAAGGAACTCACCAATAAAGGGACGACATCACCTTGTAAAGAAGACTCGACAAGTCCGTCTGCAACCCCGCGATGAGAGCATCCGACACCTTCCGCTCTTCGGCAGTGCAGCGACACCCGCCTTAGCCCTCTCGACCGCCGAGTTCGCCTCCCCCTTCGCTGCTTTGAGCTCCCGCTCCAGCACGGCCACTCGCTTCTCCGCGACGGTCAACGATGACTGGGCAGCCATCAATTCGCTCGAAGCGACCAAACCATCGCGAGCTTTGTCCATCGTGGCCGCATGACCCTCTTCATTAACACGAGTGTGAGTACGAAGCCAGAAAAATACATCCATGGAGAAGGGAATATCAAGTTCTTACCAGCAACCGCTTGAAGTTGTTCGTTCACCTCTTGCACGGAGCAGAATTCCTTCTCCAGACGCTCCTTGGCGGCCAATCGCTTCGCCGACTCGCGCTGGAGGCCCTGCAAAGACATGGCAGGTCATCAGTAAAACATTGCAAAATTTCCTAAATGTCTGGCCACTGAAATTCATCGACTAGCCACTCGGGGACTGGACAGTAAAAGACAGTAAGAATCTACCCGCTGAAATTCAGCGACCAGATCCTCCGGGACTGGACATACCTGGATAGCCGCACCCAACATAATGTGCAGCTCGACTGCATCCACCGACGGGAGCACAAGAGGTGTGTGCCCGCGACGTTGCTCGACCTCCAAGCCTAAAATTTTGGGCACCTGGGCCGACTGCGCTGACGCACTCGCGATGAAGGCCCTCGCCATAAAGCGATGGAAGGTCGCCACCGCCGCTCCCACAACACTTGTCGATGGGCCCACTGCCCCGACTAGTGAAAAAATGCAGGTTCCACCTTCTGCGACCCCGCGTCCTCCACTATGGCCTTCACGGTCGCATCCGCTCCACTCGGAGCCTCACTAGGGGCGTCTACTGGCTCGTTCGAGATCGTGACAACCTCATCGCCCTTCGCCTTCTTCGCGCCTTCAGCAGGCGCCTCGGCATTTTCGCCCTTCCTCTTCTTCGAGGGATCGACTTCCGCCCCTATGGTACCTACTAGAACCTTGGCCACTGAGGGGTAACCGATTTTCTTCATGCCAGTCCTGCAAAACGACATCATCAGCAAACTCGCCAGACAAGTACAAGCCAGTATCTCAAAGGAATACATCAAAACACTTACTTGGCGACTGGGATTAAGCCCAGGCCGGTGTGGATATGCGCCGGCTTCTCCAACTCTGGCCCTAGTTTCCGCCTGAGGCCCGTCTCGAGCAATCTAGGAGCCCAAGACACATAGGCCTTCTTCGAGGATGAAGCCGCAGCAGGAAGGTCCCCGGTGATCGACGCGGGTGCTTCCCTCGGTGGCAACGCCCCTGTGGGTGGATCAGCCCCGAGCCCGGTGACTACGGAGAAGGGTGGTGGCAGTGACGCCAACGGCACTTCGTCTTCTACCACGGCCGTGTCAGCCTCTGCAGTTGCCCGCGCCGGCACGCTGGCCCCGGCCTTGTTAGCCGCACTTGTCGCTTTGGAGCTACTCGCAGACCAAGGCAGCGACACCGCTTTGGCCAGTCCCTTCTTCTTTAGCGACTTATTCTTTGACGGCGTGGCCGCGCGCCGAGAAGTATGTTCGAGGGCCTCGTCTTCGCCCCCATCATGAGCCTTGAGGCTCTTGCTGGCCTCGATCTTGCGCTGCCATTGCCCGCGGGTCTTTCGGACCGCGAGTGCGGGGACCTCTACAGCCTCGTCGTTATCATCATCATCATCATCATCATCATCATCATCATCGTCGTCGTCATCGTCGTCGTCGCCTCCGACATTATCCTTGTCGGAGGAAGACTCGCTCTCGTCCTCTATGGACTCGTTCGAGATCTCATCATCAGCGGGTGGAAGCCAACCTTCCACCACTTGGAACAGCTGCACAAACAGAACACCATCAGCAAAACTGCATTTGCATGTCTGCAACTTCAAAATGGACAAGGAAGAAAGGACTTACTGGCGGAGCCTTGTGCTTCATGGTGTATGGTGGAATCCAGGCCTTTGCGTCAAGATATTCCGTGTCCGTTATCTTCTTTAGAGCGAGGGCTTAATCGTTGGCCTTCCACTCGGCGGTGCAAGACTTGGTCGCGTCGTCCTTGCCCGTGTACTCGTACATCTAATGGGCGCGGCTGGCTAGAGGCACCAGCCGCTGCCCGAGCCAGCAGTTGTACAGGTTGATGGTTTGAAGGTTGTTCTTCTTTAATTGACTAATCGTCGTCAACATCTCGTCGACCACCATCCGGTGGTCGAGCGGGAGTTTGGCGACTTGAAGCCGTCGCAGCTCGGGCCGGTCGGTAGAGTACATCGGGAGCGCCATCTCGCTGTCCAGCATCGAATCGCTGACATAGAACCAATGCTTCTTCCACTTGTTCGCTGCCTTCTTCGGCAGCATGACGTCGAGGAAGGAGGCCTTGTACTTCAGTTGGAAGGTGAGGCTGCTCGCAGCTAGCATCGGGCCGCCGGCCCCTTCGCGTCCGATCTACCCGTGGAATAGCTCCTGCCACAGGGGGAAATATGGGCGGTAGCCCAGATAGCACTCGCAAAACGCCATGAAAATGGCGAGTTGCTCGATGCTATGCGGCCCTAGATCCGATGGCTGGATGCCGTAATACGAGCATAAGCGGCGAAAGAAGATCAAGGTGGGGAAGTTGAGCCCCCTCTCGAGATGGCTGGAGAAGCAGATGAACTCCCCATCGTGCGGAGTCGGCTCCACCTCGAAGGATTTTAGCAGCACCTTCATGCACTTGGATCTCCCCCACAGATCTTTCGGTGGCGCCATCGATCGGAGGATCTGAGATCGCGGGGTCACAGCGGAATCACTGGATCGCTCTAGCTCGCGCTAGAAGAGATGGAAGATTGAGAGACGCACGAGGTCGAAGGAAATGTGTGGAATGATCGCTCTTCACCCGTCACTCTTCTTATATAGAGGTTGTTACCCGCCATTTTCGGGGAGCCGTTACCTCACGGTTATTGCGCCAATATTACCGTTGGATTACCCAACGGCTAGTTTGACCAAGATTGAAGGTCCAACTTTGCTCACTTGACTTGTTAGCCGCAGTGATTCAACTACTCGTCGACCCATTCGCCATAGCTGCGATTCGACTTCTCGCCGACCTATTCGCCATAGCAGCGATTTGACTCCTCGTCGACCTATTTGCCAAATTGGCGATTCGAATGGTCGCCTTTATTGCGACTGAGGAAACATGCTAAAGATTCTTTCTTCCATTGAACGAGTCCACCACCGATTCGACTGAGTGTCCAAATTGGACCCGAATACTCCGACTGCCAAAGAACACCTGCGACGAATCAACGACGGCCTCGGGGACTACTGATGGGGATATGTCGAGTGGGGTATACTCAGCAGGACGTTACCTACTGGTCTATACTGCCAGCGAGTGGGCCTGCAGGATGGCGACTGGATCACGACCCAAGAGGAAGCTAGGCGATTGGAAGCTGGAGGCCCAGAAGCGTAGCTAGGCCCAGTCAGATTAGGTCAAGCACCCTCTGAGTCCTTATCTAACTCGGTTGTAGATCTGTAAACCCTAGCAAGGTGACTCTATATAAACCTTCCTAGGGTACACATAGAGGACATGTTCCATCATACACCCCCTACCACTCGCAGCCTAGCCGCCGAGCTCGCCCTTGTACTTACTCATCAATACAATCTAGAAGGAGTAGGTCTTTACTCTCTGGGGGGCCGAACCTGGGTAAAACCCTGTGTCTTTGCCCTCATATCACACCGCAGATGGCTGGCCTCCCTTGCCCCTCGTTCTACTACTCTCTACCGATTGCAGCATCTGTCGTGGCCATTCCCACGACATAGCCATTTTGGCAGATTTAGAGATTTTGACTAGTATGCAAGAGGGAAACATTTGAGAGGGTGGCAAGCGTTTATCCTTTCCATTAAGTGGTTGATATTGAGGTATAGATTGAATAGAGGGGATCCAAACTTGGATTGGTTCTTCACTAGGTTGGAAACCATCAAGAGGGATTATCCCTGGATTGATCTGATCAGGAGATGAGATGGTTACTTTAGTGGCTTGGGATAGATCCAGATTTTGGATGCTTAGTTTGAGATTCATGATCACAAACAAAGATTGGTTCCTAAGGGATGAGCTACTAGATTAGCTCACTCTAGTTCCTAAGCAAACAAGGCAATCAACAGATCAGGACAATTCATCAGACAACAGATCAAGGCACTTCATATTATCACTTATCCAACTATTACTAGGGTTACCATCAAGCCTAGATTGAGGTAAGGATGGGTATTTTGAATTGTTTATACTTTGAAGTAAGATAAGACCGTCTTGGTATTTCTACCAAGATTGAAATGAAAAGGTTTTAATAAAGGTTTTGGAAAACCTAGGGGAAGAGTAGCTGAGAGTTCTGTCTTGAAAACATAAGGATATTATATATAGGTCTCCATAGTTTTGTTAAGAGAAACTAGTAAAGTATTTTGTTGTGTCAAAGTCATCTTGGCTTAGGTTTTGAAATGCCAGAACATTTGAGAATATGAAATATGAGGCAAGACATCTCTTTTGTAAAATAGCTTTTGTAAACTAGTGTTGGGTTAAGGAGTACATCATCTAATACACAAACAGTTGCATGAGCACAAGCAAACAAGTAAGCAAACATTGTAACACTTAAGAAGAAAAAAGTTTTTGTTCCCCCTGATTTTTGCCTTCTAGACAACAAATAAGGGTTGCTGAAATTGGGATGTTACAGACCTTTCTCCCTTAAAATAATCTTGTCCCGAGATTATGGAGTAGGGTTGGGTGATAACATTAGCTTAAAAATTTCAACGGTGGAAATTATGAGATGTTAACAGGTCTTCAAATAAACAAGCATGGTCAGCTATGGTTCGGAGCTGAGAGGCTGCGGGTTTTGGCGTTTAGACTAAGAGAGTGGAAAAAGACGCAGCGTTTTCCCCTTTGGTCAAGTCTAGGTAGGTTTAGCGTCGACATGGTACTTCCTTCTTGAGGCGAGACGATGAGTTGAGTCTTCTTTATTCCTTCGCCTCGTGGTCGACTTTTCTCTCTTCTAAGTCTTGATACACCAGGGTGTTGACTGGGCAGTCGACCTTGGTGTGGAGTACTTTCCTAAAGTACCTTCTGATTTTGGAGAAGTGCTGATTATCGTCCTTCTTGCACGGTCGATGATTCGGATTTGGAGTGGTGGTCATCACTTAGTACTAACTAGTGTTCGACTCCAAGGGTATATCGGGTTTTGGGCGGGAAAGACGTAGTCTTTCCCCCTTAGAGAGACACTAGGGGTTTTTGGTGGAGTCGCCGACTTTCTTGGTTGGAGTCGTATACTGAGGCTGGGGAATGGTGCTACACCTTTCCTTCGGGGTAGTTATCTTCTGTCAACATCATCGGAACCTCTTCATGAGGTGGAGGGTCGATCGGAAAGGGCGTCTACTATCTTCCAGGTGGTTAGTTCTGAGATAGTTAGGGGTCCGATGGGTTGGAGGATGCCATTGGAGTTTGGCGGTCTAGGAAAAGAGGTCCTTTGGAAAGAGGTCGTTCTAGTTTTGGTCTGATGCGACGTCGTGGGTAAAACACGCAAAGAAGGACATCACACTAGCATAATACCCAGAAATTTAGCAGGTTCGTGCCGGTCGGTGGCGGAGGTACTTAAGAGGTTACAAAATAGGTCTGTGTCGTAGGGCGACAAGGCACTTAGAGTTTTACAAAACAGGTTCTGGAACGATACATAGCTACCACACTAGGCTAGTTTCCGCTTGCGGACAATTCAGGAGAATCCTCTTTGGCTTCATCTTCGCCTTCAGGGAGGTGGGTGGAGGATCCTTGTATATCTTGGGGTGGCATGAACCTCTTGAGATACTGCCGAGCAGGGACGCACTTCTTTCTTCCCTTGAGGATGCGGCTTCCAGAGGCTTCTTCCGGTTCCTTTATTATGGCTTGATTCCTTTGCTAGACTTCTAGAGCTTCCTTGCGATTCAGGATGGCTTGCACACAATGAAGCTCCATTTGGGTGTGGCGGTATTCAACGGCAATAGTGGTGAGGAGGTCATTTCCAGCATAGCTATACTAGGCTTATAGCTGCAGGGCGGGGTAGGTCAAGCGAGGATCTTGGGATTGTCTGGATGAATCAACACTTCCCTTGAGGGGGTAGATAGAAGGTTGTGGGTTGCCTCATTTCAGGAAGGACATCCGGATGCGAAATAGTGATTCTCTTGCAGCGATATCCAGAGCCAGCACTAGGGTTGGCATTTGGAGTCCCGTGGCACGAATGGGTTCTCCTGGTACTCCATACTTTGGGGGAATGGTAACTTGTCCCAGATATAGTCCGGTTTGCAGTCCTTTGTGAAGAGTGGAAGTGGGAGGTTGAGTGTATCCGCAAAGCTGCGGGGAGTCCCAGAGGAGAACGGGGAACCCTGTGCTTAGCCATGCTTCGTCAATGGGTTCCATCTGCACAGAGGAGGGTTTTTGGTTTAGGGGTGATATTGAATAGATAGGTGCAGATTTATAAGGGTAGACAGTTAGTACTAAGCGCAGTTATTGCTTGGTTTTCCTCTGACGACTCTTGAAGTAGAGGGTGGGGCGATTTATTGGAGTTGAGTGGAAAGACGTAGTCTTTCCACCTTAGGGCTTTACTAGAGGTTGTAGAGGCTTTCTTATATGGCCATCCTGCTGAGGAGAGGTTTCCGGCTATGAGGTTGCGAGGGTTGGCGTCAGGATATGCAAACGAGGTGGTCAAACTTCAGTATCAGATGATTCTCGGCAGACAAGCAACACATTCCAATCATCAAACACGCACATGACAAGCAACCAATGCATACCATAAGTACTAAGGAGGTGACTACACACCATAAAAGGGAATTCTATTTTAGGGATGATAATCCTAAGTACGGACGTTACGAGGGTCTTAACTTCTATCCTGCCATCTTTTGTCGTTGGTGCCATACTTGATTGATTGAGAGGCGATGAAGGACTCCGTTGGTAGGGCGATCTTGTAGTGTCTTTCATCGTTGGTAGCTCCTTGGTTTCGCTCGTCCTAGGTTCTCTTTGTTCCAGGATCTCCGTCTTCGTAGTCTCCGGGTCGGACTTTGTTTTGAAAACATAATGTTTGAAGTAGACGAGATATAGGGTAATTCATTTTTAAATTGTTTAAGTCAGAGAAGGTGAGATAAGAAATCGTTCGAAAAGGCTTTTGAGAAGATAGTTTTCAAAAGCCGGTGTTTTCCAAAATAGGGGTTGTCCTATCTAACGTCCATGCTAACTAAGGTCTCCTACAGTCAGGATGGCTCTGATACCAGGTCTGTGGCACCCCGGATTTATGGTTCGAGAATACCCATTATGCATACAATTCACGTTCCCATGATCAGTGAGCCGTGAGCATAGCCGACCAGTATCATTACATCTTCCAAAAAGTAACGATTACAAAACTTACAAAGTGGCCATTATGGCAATTACAACACAAGTAGCGCAAGTCTTCAAGCGCAGAGCCCATGTCATGCCTTAACCTACATGCGACTGACTGGGAAGACGGCCTAGCTCGCATAGACGTCAGCACCTTCTTTACCTCTTAACATCTGCAATCTGGCCAAGTAAATATCCAAGGACAATGCCGGTGAGTACTTTGAATGTAATCATAAACCACCAAGGTAAGGTAACATGAGAATGCATATTGGGTTGTGGCGAGATATCTCTACACTATAGTTGTTTCTAAATAGCCTAACATTGGCATCTCTATAACTTTGTTGAAAAGAGTTTTTGGAAATATGCCTCCTTTTAGAATGTCCGGATATCCCCATATCCTTGTTAAAAACATTGAAAATAATTTTATAGTAAAACCCCTTTAATACATCTTTGACCATCTCTGGTCAAAACCAAATTGATTCTTATCTTTTCTCGTGACCAAGTCACATCCTCTTTATTCATCTCTACATATCTGAAGGGTACTCCTAGCTCTTACCATTCCAACCTTCCTTGATAGTGGACATGGCTATTCTAATAGATTAGACTCTATAGAGTTTGTGCACTTTACCCACAAGAATCAATACATCCACCAGGATACAACCACGTATCGCTACACACAGTAGAAGGGGGTTCGGATAATCAAACCTAGCTTTTCATTTGTCCATCCCTAGCAAAGGCGGCTTTTCCTTTTGGGTTTGTTCTCCCCGGTACGAGTATGTCGCCCAAGGCTACAGTCTTCCCTTCTGCACTTTCGTATACCCAAACCCGCAGCTTGGCAATATACAATTAGTGACTCCACTTCCTTCCCTACTCCTAAAGTATACCGTCTGTGGGAGACCCAATTGTTGCACCGACACTTCCTCCATAGCGGGCGATGGGCCCCAGATCCGTAGATCTGTAGTAGAGTCCACTCGGGCTTCTAGGGATTTCTCCCGTTAAGAAAGTACAAGCATCCTCGGCTAAGGACAACAATTACGAGCTAAGCCCCAGCGACTGGGGTAGTGTGGTTGCACGTATAAATTGTTCCAGATATTGGCGTAGAACATCCCGTCTCTTTCTCTAGCTTGATTTTCTCCTTATCCTCCTCATATCTTCTTTAGTAAAACCTCCACTCGGAAATGATGCCTCTTTCCAAGGGTTTTATTTTGAAAACTTTGTAGTAGGGTGAAACCCAAAATAGTTTTATCATTGAAAACCCGTAGTTTCCAAGAGGGAAGATGCTAAGGGTCTTAGCCTCGGTCTAAAGGATAAAGATGGGTGTAAACAATGTAGGTTTCCTAAAGGACACTCATCCATAACTTGGAGGAGCCAAGTTACTCACACCTTTTATTTGAAACATACCAGGCATTAAATCATGCGATTCATAAATGAGATATAAAACAATTGATAAAAATGAGTAGGTTAATATAGGAGTTTAGGAATGGTGGCTTGACTATGACCAGCGAGATGTCCCTTGACTTCCTTATAATACCAAAATACCAATACAATTAATAATAAGAGAAACCCGATGCTTCCTTCTTCTCGGCATCTCACAAACGCAGCTATCATCGTTATCGGGTATACATGCAAACAAGCAATACCATATTCAGTACAAGGCATACAAACATCAAACCATACAGTAAGAAAAGGATAATTACATGATATACATCAGTTGGGTGTTGGAGGTTCGATTTGATTGGATTGGGAGAAGATTTGGAGGCATTCGAAAAAGGGATCCTTTTGGATTTAAACTCTAGGAACTACCTAAGAAAGGGGTTTTGACCAAGGGATTGATATGTATGATACCATTGTATAAAAATGATACCATCAGATAGGTATTGATAAAATGAATCTAACAGAAGTGGCTTTCCTATTTTATCAATTTCCATTGATTTATAGTGATTTTTGTAGTGGATAAAACCCTAGTTTTATGAAATAATTCACCAGACGTTTCTGGATCTCCAAAAATTATTTCCTTGGGTGATTAGGTAGTATTTAGTGGACTGCTTCAAGAGGTGTTGGAATCACCTTAAAACAGTTACCATAATGCCCTTGAGAAATTCCCAAATATAGTGCTGGCTGGGATTTGTCTTTTTCATCATATTTAATCTTCAGAATATTTTGATGCGATTCCAAGGACACTTGTTAGGTACTGAAAATACCTTTCTGTAGAAATTGGAATCACCCTTTTTAGATAATTATAACTATTGTTGTGAATTTATTTGTTTTCAAACAATGCACAGAATGTTTTAATTCACTGAAATAAGAGAAGAGATCAATAAATTTTGGGCCTGCTGGGGTTTAATAGATATGGGTAAGTATAGGTACAAAGAGTTGGAATTAGGCCAAAAATCAATTTTCTTTGACCTATGGAATTTTCTAAATTTAGAAATGCCATGTTTTTATTATTTTTGCTACACGTAATCTAGGAAGCAATTTTAGGTGGGACTAGTCGGACATGCAAGGTATGGATTATACCTTCTAGTAAAAATTGGTTTTAGGCCATTTGGGTAAATGAAACTCTCTGAAGAAAATTATTAGTGAAATGGATACCTCTTGGTAGATGATTTATCATATTTAATTTAGACATCCATGGGGCCCAACAAAGCTACTTCTTGTTGAAAGAGATATTCAGGAACCTTAGAAATTTTAGATCTAGTAATTTGGAGTTATTTTCCATTTTCAAAACTATTTAAACCAAAAGACTAATCTGCAGATCTGGTGAAAATAAATAAAACTAACAAGTCCATGGGCTGGGATCTGAGGCTATATGGGACGCATGGGGACGATTTGGCCCATCCGGGCAGCGACGCGCATGAGCTGGAAACTCAAACCCGCTGGGCAGGTCCCAGCGGTCAGTGGCAGCATGGGGGTGAAGGGGTACGAGGGAATACGGGTAGTTGGATCAGAGGGGAGATCAACGGTGCACCATCATATCCCTCCTCCCAACCTGGCGGCGGGGGACCGAACCCTATCAGGGGAAGGGGCAGCACTGGAGGGCTTACCGAGGCACGAGAGGATCCGGGGAGGGCCTAGGATGCTGCAGAGGTCGACGGCGAGTTCGGAGAGGGGCGGCCATGGGGCAGTTCGACGCCGGGAGGAAGCTCGCGCGAGGTCGCCCAATGGTGCATGATTGAGAGGTCGCCGGGGAGGCTCCTAGGGTTGCTGCAAGGCCAAGAAAAAGATATGAGAAGATGCAGGGGAGCAAGGGGGTTCGTGCAAGGTGACATGTAGAGGGAGGGAGCAAGAGGAGAGAGAGCTGTGCTTGCAAGAAGAGGGGAGGCCGAAGCTTCTCTTCTCACGGACATTTATGAGCCAGGGGAGGGAGAGGGAGCTCTGGGGTGTGAGTGGGGGTTGTTGGGGGCAAATGAGGGAGGGGAGAAGGGGTGCCGGGGCTCCTGGGCTTATACATCAAGGGAGAGGATCATGGTGGACTTGGTGTAGGTGGAGCTTGGGAGAGGGTGCTGGCCAGGCATTGGGCAGCTGGGGTAGTGCTAGGTGGTGGTGTGGGGCCTACATACGACCAGAGAGTGGAGGAAGGGGTGGTGTGGCTGCTACCCCTTTTATTTAAAAGATATGCAAGATATGTTCCTCCCTATATCACAACCTTCACAAGCTAAAGGACAAGGATTTGAGGTTGGCTACAGTGATTTCGACCAGAGGGGTTGTATGATGCTGATGATGATCAACAATGGTCACTGATGGTAGTTTGATTGGGTTTTTATTCGAGCACAAGCTTGATAGCCAAAATTGACCCCAAACAATGTTGTGAAGGAAGTTGAAAAACTTGCATTGGGCAAGGGGATAAAAAGGTACTGGTGTGTGTATAGGGTCATGGCATAAACCTAATAATTATTTGGGATTTTTCTAATGATTTTTGATGCACTTAAATTCATTTATTCAAAAAGTGCAGAAGTAGTTTCTAGAAGCTCATGTGATATTTTTAGATTGTAATAGATGGATTTTTGATGTGACATGGTCCTAAATACCATATTACACATTGGAGAATTTTATTGGGATTTATTGAGGTGTAAAAGTATTTTTAAGGAATTATTTCTTGTTTCTGCCATTTAAGAAAAAGAGTGAAAAGAAATACTAAAGAATCTCAAAAATATTTATTTTTTAGTTGGAGAGATGGGATATGATATATAGGAATTAAATGTTCCTCGGGTTGGCAAGGTGATTTGGAGAAAAACAAACTTGCCTTTATAGAGAGGGTTTTGATGATTTTGTAGGATAATGAATTTAAATAGTTATGTGCTCCAAATAATTATGGAAATTATTTGGCAAGAGATTATATTCATGGTAGGTGATGTAAAATTGATGTATGCATTATGGTCAACCTTGAGCTTTGAAGAAATGGGGTGAAAAGGTTGGAAACTAGATTTGGGAGGATCTAGGGTTTGGTTATTTTTATGCCACCTAAATAGGATTGGATTAGGGAGCTCAGAGCTCCCCTTGGTACAAGGGGTATATTGATAGATATACCAAGTCATATTGATGATCAAGGAAGCAATAGTTGGGCTTGGTTTCATTTGAGGTGGTCTAGAAGAGATGGCAAACTTTGTTGAAAATAAGGCTGCCATAACAGATACATCATGAAGCCTCTTAAACCATGTTGGTTTAAGAAGCACAAGGCTCCACTGGAAACAAGTGAGGTGGGGATTGTTAGGACATGATTAGTAGAGCATAATAATTCAAAGAGTTGGTCTAGGGGGAAGTAGCATATAGATTTGAGCTTCTGCCAAAGTAGGCAAGATGATAATATTTGCAGAAAAGATTACTATATTGACTAGAAAACCATCATGGAAGAGTGGGAGCCAGAATGACTTATCCTAGGGAAAGATTGGGATTTGTTAGTACTAAAGATTTATTACAATATGGTTCAAGTACATTCTCAATAATGCACATAGATTGGAAAAGGTAGATCTCCAAAGACTGAATCTAGATAAGAAATCCAGACTTAGCCATTTTGGCAAATTTGGAGATTTGGACTAGTATGCAAGAGGGAAACATTTGAGAGGGTGGAAAGGGTTTATACTTTCCATTAAGTGGTTGATTTTGAGGTATATATTGAATATAAGGGTTACAAACTTTGATTGGTTCTTCACTAGGTTGGAAACCATCAAGAGGGATTATCCCTGGATTGATCTGATCAGGAGATGAGATGGTTACTTTAGTGGCTTGGGGTAGATCCAGATTTTTGATGCTTAGTTTTAGATTCATGATCACAAACAAAGATTGGGTCCTAAGGGATGAGCTACTAAATTATCCCAGTCCATTTCCTAAGCGAACAAGGCAATCAGCAGATCAGGGCAATTCATCAGACAACAGATCAAGGCACTTCATCTTATCACTTATCCAACTATTACTAGGGTTACCATCAAGCCTAGATTGAGGTAAGGATGGGTATTTTGAATTGGTTATACTTTGAAGGATGATAAGGACTGTCTTGGTATTTCTACCAAGATTGAAATGAAACGGTTTTAATAAAGGTTTTGGAAAACCTAGGGGTAAGAGTAGCTGGGAGTTCTGTCTTGAAAACATAAGGAGATTATATATATGTATCCATAGTTTTGTTAATAGAAACTAGTAAATTATTTTGTTGTGTCAAATTCATCTTGGCTCAGGTTTTGAAATGCCAGAACATTTGAGAATATGAAAGATGAGCCAAGACATCTCTTTTGTAAAATAGCTTTTGTAAACTAGTGCTGGGTTAAGGAGTACATCATCTAATGCACAAACAGTTGCATGAGGACAAGCAAACAAGTAAGCAAACATTGCAACACTTAATAAGAAAAAAGTTTTTGTTCCCCCTGATTTTTGCCTTTTGGACAACAAATCAGGGTTGGTGAAATTGGGATGTTACAACCCTGGGCAACAAGATCAAACAATTGCAAAAGTTTCTCGAGGAACTTGTTAAATATAAACCTGCCTCATCATCACCTTCTCCTCAAGAGGAACCACCTGCATTATCCAAGGTGAATGCCCCGGCATTCACCCGGGGTTGTGGAGGTGGGGATAATCCAAACAACACTAATTCTTCCACAAAAAGGGATGGTGGGAAGGGAGAGCACCATGAGTCTCAAGGATGGTACTCCCCCCCCCCAATTACTCACCCTCATATAAACAATATAGGTGACCACCAAATCTTGAGTTATGGAATATCATTGAAGAAGGACTTCGTATTATGGATCCAACCAACTTGACAAGAAGAGAAGTTTTCAATAGTCAACTCAATGCCACCGCTTTGCACATGATTCAACAAGGATTGGGTACAAAAGATTACCCTCACATTGAAGACCTCAACACCGCCAAGGAAGCTTGGGATGCTCTCACAGAGCTATATGTTGGAAATGATAGCATGAGAAGGAATCGGTATGATGCACTAAGCAATGAAGCCGAAGGCTTCTATATTAAGGATGGTGAAGATCATGAAGACATGTATCGTAGGATCAAGTCCACCGCCACCGCCTTTAGGAATGTGGGTGTCTCACATGTGGATGATGCTTGGATAAAAAGGAAATATGTGAGTGCATTCATGCCCTTTGAGTCCACTGACTTGAAGATCCTACAAGGAAGACACAACTATCACCTCATGACCTCCAATGAAATTATGCAAGAGATGGCCTCTTTCAAGGTTGCCGCCAAGAATGCCAAAGATCCCGTGCTCGAGCCCTTGGAATGAGAAATGGTGCCAACCTTGCATTAACGGCCAAAGTTGTAGATCATGTGGATGAAGATGATAGTTATGAAGTCTTATCCATGAGCCACCCCGATGATGTCAAGATTACCCATGGTGAATATATGGCCTTCTATGCAAAGAACTTTTGGAAAGATCCCGCCAAGGCCAAGATTGAAATGCAACGAAGAAGCAACCCGAATGGAAGAAGAGACAATGTCACTAAATTGAGAACTTGCTTCAGTTGTGGTGACCGCTATCACTTTGTGGAGGGTTGTCCCTATGAGAAGAGAGAAGATCATGGGGGTAAACTTGTTTTGAAGAAAACTTCCAAATCTCCTTTCAAGAAACCCTTCATCAATAAGAATTCCATCAACAATAATTCGGGTGAAATTGTATTGATCACTCATGAAGAATTCTCCTCCGACAATGAAGATGATGAAGAGGAAACATCAAGTGGGGTGGCTTCTCTTGCCACTACTTCTACTCCCACATTCTCTCTCTTCGAATCTCCAAATGAGAATATCTCCAACAAGAAAGTCACTTGTCTTATGGCAAGAGGAACAGAGGTATCGTCTTCATCACACCCCTACCTCTTGATTAATGATGAAATTGATGATGAGATGTCTCTTGAGGTAAAAAAGGAAATAATTGCTTTTTATGAGTTCATGAATAACTTGCAAGGGGAACACAAGAGACACTTTGTGCACCTCTTAGATCTACTTTCTAACACCCAAGAGCTTCTTGATAAGAGATGTAAACTAGGGAGCGAACACATGATTGATGTAGAAGCTCTAAATAATGCTCTAGAAGAAGAGCACGAGACTAGGATGTCCCTTGAACTAAAACTTGAAGGCCTAGATGGGGCTACTGAAATAATTGTTAATAGACTTGTTAAGGAACGAGACCTTGCTATTGCTAAATATAAAAGGGCTAAAAAGGACAAGATTGAGTTTGATGTTGTTCATGAAAAACTTGTCGGGGACTTTAGGTTGCTTGACAAGGCTCACAAGGCCTTGGAAAGTGAACTCTTGTCACTCACAAAGTCCCATGACAAGCTTAAAACTCAATTAACCAACATTCCTTCACCAAGTAATTTCATTCCTTGTAGTAGTACAAATATTCTTGAAGAAAATGCTAGGTTGAAGGGGGAGCTAGCCAAGGCCACCTTTCCAAAAGTAAACAAGTCCATTGATGACCTCTTGAGTAAGCAAAGGCCAAATGGTGAGAAAGGGGGCATTGGATTTGTCTCCAAATCCAAGAATAATAACAAAAAGAAGAAGAAGGTTAAGCATGCACAAGAAAAAGACAAGGCCATTGTGGGAAGTAAGACCACAATGGAAAAACTATGTCTCATGATGATTTTGCGGGAAGTGCTGACCTTCACTATGTTTTAATGCATGATTATTATGGTGATGTGTATGCACAATATGTTGGCCCATTTGATGGGTATATTTCTTGGTCTATTTGGGTTCCCAAGACCCTCGTTGCTAACAAAAGAGGACCCATTGAAAAATGGGTACCTAAAAACTAGCTTGATCTTTTGTAGACCTATGCTTCCGGAGGGTCAAAGTGGGTTCTTGATAGTGGATACACAAGTCATATGACCAGAATCACATCTATTGTTAAGGAGTTGAGACCAAATGATGATCAAATATCCGTGACATATGCCGACAAGTCTATGTCTAAGGTAATGGGTCTTGGCAAGGTTGTGGTTGCCCACGACATTACACTCGTGGACATCATGCTTGTTGAGACCCTTGGCTATAATTTACTTTCAGTCTGTGCTCTTGGAAAGATGGGATTTTCCGTATTTATTGATAATGATATTGTGGTCCTCATGTGGAGAAATTATCTCAAGGTCGCTTTTGTTGGATACGTCGAAAATGACTTGTACGTGGTGGACTTTTCGGGGAAAACCACTACAAGTGCGATGTGCCTATTCGGAAAGGCCGATGTGGGTTGGTTATGGCATCGCCGACTAGCCCATGTCAACATGAGAACTTTGCATAGTCTTCACAAGGATGGCCATATTGTTGGTCTAATAGAAAATGTTTGCTTTGCCAAAGAACGTGTTTGCAGGGCTTGTGTTGAAGGAAAGATGCATGATTCTCCCCACAAGCTGACCAACTATGTCAAGTCCATGAGGATCCTAGAGCTCCTTCATGCAGAACTCTTTGGTCCTCCATCTCATGCAAGTCTTGGTGGAAAGAAATATTGTTTTGTTATGGTTCAACTTCAACACAATGCCCCTGTGTTGATTATAAGGAGTGAAAACGGCACCGAATTCAAGAACTACACCTTGAATGGATTTCTTAGTGATGAGGGGTTAAGACACCAATATTCTGCTACATATACCCCTCAACAAAATGGTGTAGCCGAGAGGAAGAACAGACTCTTATTGATATGGCAAGGACCATGTTGGCGGAGTTTAAATCTCCATATCATTTTTGGGCCGAAGCTATCTCCACTGGATGCCATGCATCAAACCGGCTCTACCTCCGCAAGAATTTGATCAAGACTCCATATGAAATACTTACCGATACCAAGCCCAACGTATCTTACTTCTGAGTTTTTGGTTGTAAGTGTGTTTATCTCCAAAAGGGTGCTCATTTTTCCAAATTCTATTCCAAAGCATTAGAGGGTATTTTTGTTGGCTATGGTCTCGAATCCCACACTTATAGATTCTATGATAAGCTCTCTGGAGCTGTCATAGAATCTTGTAGTGTGGTTTTCGAAGAATATGATGCTCCCCAAGGGGGGTGTGTTGATGCTTGTGATGCAGATGATGAAATGCCTCAGGATGCCATAGGAAGAATGGGTGTGGGATTTATCTGCCCCGTTGAGGAACCCGTTATGGAGGATCGAGAAGAAGTATGCTCTACTCAGGTGGAGCCCTCAACTTCACAGCAACAACAAGCTCCCTCTATCGAGTAGGACACTGACCCAAGACAAAGACAAGCTGTGGACCCTCAACATGTTGATCAGGGAGATACCTCTAGTGAGGAGGAGCTTGAGTCACCATTCTCTAGAATGTCAAGTGCTGCTCGGTCTATTTCACAAGGAAGATCTATACAATCTGCCGTGAGAGCAGCTCAACTCCAGTCTAGTAGTGTGCCTAATCAAGACCAAGGTCAATATTTTCCTCTTAATGAACAGAATGATTCCAATGATGATCAAGGTCAAGTTAATGGTCAACACGAGGACCAAAATGATGAAGAAATCCCCTAGAAACAACAAGGTGATCGAAACTCGTCGCAAAGCTAGAATGGATAGAATGTTGGAATTAAGAGACCACTCTCTACAGAATGTGGTTGGAGATCTAAGGAGAGGAATGTCCACTAGAGCACAATTGAAGAGGTTTAGTGAACACCAAGAACACATCTCCATGATAAAACCAAAGAAAGTATGTGAAGCTCTTGAAGTTTCAGATTGGTTAGAAGCAATGCACAAAGAGCTCAACAACTTTGAGATAAATAAAGTGTGGAAGTTAGTTGAAAAGCCAAAGGATTACTGCAATGTTATAGGCACCAAGTGGATATTCAAGAACAAGCAAGATGAGCAAGGAATTGTTGTAAGGAATAAGGCAAGATTGGTTACACAAGGGTTCTTTCAAATTGAAGGCATTGATTATGGAAAGACATATGCACTCGTGGCTCGCCTTCAGTCCATCTGTATCCTTCTTGCTTATGCGGCACATCATAACTTTAAGTTACAACAAATGGATGTAGAAAGTGCATTTCTTAATGGTCCATTGATACGTTGGAAACGTATCTATAATTTTTGATGCCCCATGCTTGTTTAGTATCTACTTTGCTTTACTTGTCCACACTTTGAGGTGCTTTTTACATGTTTTCTAGTACTAAACTACTAATAAGTTGCAACAGTGCCAGATGCCTATTTTCTGCCGTTTTTGGTTTTAGAAAAGTTAGTAAAGAAATATTCTCGGAATTGGACGGGACAAAGGACAAAGTCAATTACTTTCCGTGGGGAACAAGAATTCTAGAGGAGAGCCGGAGGGGCCGGCCAGGGGGGCAGACCCACCCTAGCCGTGGGTGGGCTCTAGCCCGCGCCTGGCTAGGGTTTGCCTGCCCTGGCTGCCCCCTCGGTCACCCCATTTGCCTATAAGAAGCCCTCGATGCAGAAACCCTGGACACCCGAACAAATCTCCACGAAACCGTCTGTAGCCGTCGCCACCATCGTCCCTAGATCGGGAGGATCTAAAGTTCTTCCCCGCACCCTGCTAGAGGGGAGATCATCCCGGAGGCCTTCTCTCTGGTATAATGCGTGAGTAGTTCCACCTTGTACTATGAGTTCATGTAGTAGCTAGATGGTTGTATCTCCTCCTTTGTGCTTTCATGTATAGATCTTGTGAGCTCCGTTCATGATCAAGATCTAATCTATTTGTAATCATGCATGTTGTGTTTGCGGGGATCCAATGGATATTGACATTATGTTGGTTTGATTAATGGTTTTGTCTTTATGATTCTATCATGTCTGTGTTGTTTGTGATCTTGCATGCATTCTGTTGATAGTAGCTATCTTGGCCAAGTAGTTGTTAGTGACTCCAAGAGGGGTTATTTATGCTCGATAGTGGGTTCATGCCTCTAATTTCCAAGGAAAGTGACAGAAATCTCTTCGGTTGTAGATGTGTTGTTGCTACTAGGGAGAAAACAACGGTCTCTTGTTCATGGAACATGTGGACTGTTTACCTTACACACTTTGCTTAAAGCAGTTGTCTGTTGCTTGCAACTTAATACTGGAGGGGGTTTGGATGATAACCTGAAGGTGGACTTCTAGTCATAGATGCAGTTGGATGGCGGTCTATGTATCTTGTTGTATTGCCCAATCAACCTCATAGGATCTTTCTGACTAGTAATTTCATTGTTATTCCTTGCTCAGTTCCTATCAATTGCCCTGCTGTAATTTTTTTACCCTTCATGCCATGTTTTTATCTAAGGAGAGCACCTCTAGTGAACTATGGACCCCGGTCCAATCTTTACCATTGATACATCTTCCACTATTACTTGTTTACTTGCTCCAAACCATTACCTTCCACACCATACGTTTAATCCTTTGTTATAGAAAACCGGTGAGCTTGACAACCTCACTGTTCGTTGGGGCAAAGTCTTGAGTTTGTGTTGTGCTTGTCACCGCGTTGCTTGCAACACCTGTGTGACATTTCCTTCCTCCTTCTGGTTCGATAACCTCGGTGTCAACTGAGGGAAAACTTGCTGCTTGGTGCTTCACACCTTGCTCTTGGGGTTCCCAACAGGCTGTGCGTAGACAGTAGTCAAGCTTTTTTGGCATCGTTGCCGGGGAATAAAGAAAGAAGCTCCCACGTCAACGAGGCGCCATCATCAAGATTTTCTGGCGCAGTTGCCGGGGAGGCCAAGGACGTCTTAACTAGGGGAGTCCTTCACTTCCTTTCTCTTTACTTTCTTTTTAGTTTGCTTTGTTTCTTTTGCTTGGTTTTGTTTGCCTCTTTTCAAAATACCCATAAAAATTAGTCTAGTTTGGTTTGCTTGTTTTATTCAAAAACCCAAAAAAATTAGCTCTTGCTCTAGTTGCTGCTATGTCGGGGTCTGCCTTTATTTCCCCTATGGTAGAAATCTCCACTTTTAAGCAAAAAAGTGAAGAAAGTTTTAAGAAAGCTTGGTCTAGAATCTTTGCTTTCCAGAGGGAAACTGAGCCTGAGGTAAGCGTCAGCTTGGTTATTGATAGTTTCTACCATGGTATTGCTCTTCGTTATAGATATGCTTTGGATGTTGTGGCTGAGAAATATTTTTTGCTTTGTACTGAGGATGAAGCTTTTGATGCAATAAGGAAATTAATAATGATCTATGGTACACCTGGCAAGTCTGATTCCTCTTTCACAAATATTTTTGCTAGGTTGAACACTCTTGAGACTAGTATTGCTGCTATGAATAGTTTGTATCACACGCTTAGGGCTTACATGATTATGTTCCCATAAATTCTAAGCCTTCAAAGTGGTTTCCCACAAACAAAGTCTCTATAAATACTACACTTTTTGATGTTTGTTGTGATATCATGTCTGAATTTTGTCTCATGCCTAAAGATATTTTTGATTCCTTGAGTCTTTGGGGGATTATTGAAGGAGGAGAGGAAATCTCTCTTACCAACAATGTCACTATATTGCCCATCGGAATAGCTGAAGGTCTGTTTACAAAAATCTCAAGGAAAATGGTGTCTATTGATTATCTTGTTATTGAATGTGTAGGCAAAGGACAAATCACACTTGGAAGATCTCTACCGAAACACCTTGTGGCAGTAATAGATGTGTAAAAAGGGATCATGTACTTTGCTCCCCCGGTAATCAATCATATCTTCCCTAAAGAGAAAAATAAAGGTAAGAAAAGAAGGAACAAGAGGGGCAATGCTTCATTTAAAAATACTTGATTCTTCTTGCTTCTTGTGCCTAACTTAAAGGCGTTAAAGAAAATTACTTGTTGGGAGATAACCCAAGAGTTTCTTTGAGTCTTGGAAGTTATTACTTCAGTAATAACCTATCCTTATCCTTTTTGTTTGCTTTTTGTACCAAGAATGACCTCTAATGAGAGGGAAGTATGTAAGATTTGGGGAGTTGCTGTCCCGAAACAAATTTCTGTCCTCGGCCAAAAAAATTAGTGAGGAGGCTATGTAACTCGTATTGAGCTCAAAATTTACGAATAAATCTCCCAGTATGTTTGGTAACTTTCGTTAGTTCAACACTTTTTGATGTGAGCAACAGAAGATGTTCGAAAAAATTGATTTCTACATGCTGGTCTGTTTTGACAGATTTCTGCCATTATTTGCATTTCCTTCTTATTGATTCCTTTTTGAGTTCTCTTCAGGTAAATTGAGCTTTTTGAAGGAGTTACTATAGT
This sequence comes from Avena sativa, assembly GCA_916181665.1. Lineage (NCBI taxonomy): Eukaryota > Viridiplantae > Streptophyta > Magnoliopsida > Poales > Poaceae > Avena > Avena sativa. The sequence goes on along the minus strand of OV702284.1, from coordinate 356,938,819 downwards.
AGCTTGTGTTTTTAGTGAAAATCCTTGCTGTTTCAAAGCTTTTCCAGAGGTCTAATATATTTTGAATAAGCAAATGTTGGTAATGAAGATTGTGTGAAGTTTTGTATGAAGGAAAAAGTTAAGGTGTAGAGAGAGAATGATGCAATGAGATAAAGAATGGACAAAAGCTCTAGCTTGGGGATGCCACCATGGTGTCACCCCATGAAATATCCAAGAGGTACAAGCGTCAAAGCTTGGGGATGCCCAAGGCATCCCCTTCTTCATCAATAAAAAGCTCAGGTCTTTCTAGACACTTCGTTTTTATTGTTTCATGCATAGTTGTGTTGTTCTTGGAGCATCTTAATTTTTGTTTGCTTTTCTTAGTTTGTTTAGTTTTCTTAAGTAGTTTGGACCCTGTTCTCGTTGTGTTGTTTTGCAAATAAGTTGGCTTGGTGTTGGAAAGGAGTAGTAAGTTCTTGCTAGAAGTGCAAGAGGAGCTTGCATTGACTGTGACTTAGACTTTAGCATGACATGATAGGTGTTGTTTTGACTTTATGCTTAGTGATTATTGTTGTAGCATGTATTGTTCCAAAAAATTGGGATTGCTTAGTGTGCCTTGAAGAAATTATGCGTTGTTTTAGCATGCAAAAGCATAGTATTGTGGTATTCTCCTTTGATGCTTTGCTTGGGTTGACTTGTCACATGCTCACACCATGTTATGACTATGACTAGTCACCATTAGCCTCTATGATCATTTAGTCCTTGACTTGTAGTACCACTCTTTGCTTTGATTAGTATGCTTTGTTGCACTGCATGATTATGGCCATTATTGCTCTCTTAGTTGGTTGCTCCCAGTCTTTTGCTAGCCTCCACTTGTATGAGTAAGTTCTACTCATGCCTCCAACTCCCAAGAAACCAAGTTATTCCAAAGTGTCCACTATAAACTCCTATGCATGGTGTGTTACACCATTCCAAGTATATTCTTGTTTTCAACTATCATCCAATTGAAAAATATTTTGTTATGTGAAAACTTAGTGATTAAAGCCCTCATGAGCATGATGGCACACTTTATTCTTTGACCCTAATAAACTTGAACCATTGTGACAACTTTGTTGTATATGCTTGCACTTTTAAGTTGGAATTAGCAGAGTTGTGTTGTCACGGGGAACGTTTTCAACATTGCACTTGTACTTTGTACTAAGTTGATATCATGTTCTTTTGTTTATGGATGTCATCGGTGTGAAATAAAGAGGGGACTTGTAAGTCTATGGAGTTTGTATCTCGTGTTAGAGAAACGCCTGGGCCGCTAGCCTAAGCCATGCCTAATCATGGTGGAAACTTGCAGCATCACCATAATGAGCTATCTATGAAGCATCCTCAATAAAAAGCTACGCATATGGTAAATAAAAAGATTGCTGAGATGCTCATTGTCTGCTTGCCTTGTCATTTTGGTTATGGGAAAGCTCATGTACCATGTGCAAGGGGTACCCCATTGGCGGTTCTCAATGATATGCAAATACTTATAGTGACAAGAACTTACCTGGACCCAAAGTTGAGTATGCATGAGGTGTGGCCCTTGTATTCAAGGGACTTGAGATTACCAACCTATACTTAGTCAAGCATATACTCCAGCTTTGACACTATAACCTTAACCACTTCAAGATGCTTATGATAGGGGCAATCAGGGCTGAAAGCTAACAAGTACCATAATTTTTGGAAGATCTTTTTGAAACTTATAATCCATGCTTCCTTTACAAAAAGGCCTTTCTTCCACCACTATTGAGTCTCCACCTTCTACCTTTAGGCACCATTAAGAGAGAGCATAGTTGTCATTCTTGTGCTATTTGTTCCAAAGCTTATTAATTGATGCATATTGTGTTATTACTTGCTCTTGTGCTATTTGTTTCTAGTCACCCTTGTGACTTTGCAGGTGTCGTATGCATCTATTTGTTACTCTATGAGGGACAAGCTGATTGCCACTATGCTATGTTTTTGCATGTGAAACAAAAAATGTTTTTCAATGCATGTTATTCATGACCTTTGTTTGTTGCCTGTCATGTTGCATGCATAGTTACTATGTCCTACTGTTAGAACTCCATCTTTCATGCACATGTTTATAGTTATTTGATCCTAGCTTTCAATGCTTGCAAATGGTTGGATATTTATTGTGAGGGTGCATGTCACCTCAAAAATTATTCTTTTATCACTTACCTACTCGAGGACGAGCAGGATTTAAGCTTGGGGGTGTTGATACGTTGGAACGTATCTATAATTTTTGATGCGCCATGCATGTTTAGTATCTACTTTGCTTTACTTGTCCACACTTTGAGGTGCTTTTTACATGTTTTTTTGGTACTAACCTATTAACAAGTTGCAACAGTGCCAGATGCCTGTTTTCTACTGTTTTTGGTTTCAGAAAAGTTAGTAAAGAAATATTCTCGGAATTGGACGGGACAAAGGACAAAGTCAATTACTTTCCGTGGGGACCAAGAAGTCCAGAGGAGAGCCGGAGGGGCCGGCCAGGGGAGCCAGACCCACCCTAGGCGCGGGTGGGCCCTAGCCCGTGCTTGGCTAGGGTTTGCCTTCCCTGGCCGCCGCCTCGGTCTCCCCCTTCGCCTATAAGAAGCCCTTGATGCAGAAACCTTGGAAACCCGATCAAATCTCTACCAAACCATCTGTAACCGCCACCACCATCGTCCCTGGATCGGGGGGATCTGAAGTTCTTCTCGGCACCCTTCCAGAGGGGAGATCATCCCAGAGGCCTTCTCTGCGGTATGATGCGTGAGTACTTCCACCTTGGACTATTGGTCCATGTAGTGGCTAGATGGTTGTATCTCCTCCTTTGTGCTTTCATGTATAGATCTTGTGAGCTCCATTCATGATCAAGATCTAATCTATTTGTAATCATGCATGTTGTGTTTGCGGGGATCCGATGGATATTGAGATTATTATTTTGGTTTGATTAATGGTTTTGTCTTTATGATTCTATCATGTCTGTGTTGTTTGTGATCTTGCATGCTCTCTGTTGATAGTAGATGTCTTGGCCAAGTAGTTGCTAGTGACTCCAAGAGGGGATATTTATGCTCGATAGTGGGTTCATGCCTCTAGTTTCCAAGGGAAGTGACAAAAATCTCTTCGGTTGTAGATGTGCTATTGCTACTAGGGAGAAAACAACGGTCTCTTGTTCATGGAACATGTGGACTTTTTCCCTTACACACTTTGCTTAAAGAAGTTGTATATTGCTTGCAACTTAATACTGGAGGGGTTCGAATGATAACCTAAAGGTGGACTTCTAGTCATAGATGAAGTTGGATGGCAGTCTATGTATCTTGTTGTATTACCCAATCAACCTCATAGGATCTTTCTGACTAGTAATTGCATTGTTATGCCTTGCTCAGTTCCTGTCAATTGCCCTGCTGTAATTTGTTTACCGTTCATGCCATGTTGTTTAGCTAAGGAGAGCACCTCTAGTGAACTATGGACCCTAGTCCAATCTTTACCATTGATACATGTTCCGTTATTACTTGTTTACTTGCTGCAAACCATTACCTTCCACACCATACGTTTAATCCTTTGTTACAGCAAACCGATGAGCTTGACAACCTCACTGTTCGTTGGGGAAAAGGCTTGAGTTTGTGTTGTGCATGTCTCCGCGTTGCTTGCAACACTTGTGTGATGTTTCCTTCCTCCTTCTAGTTCGATAACCTCGGTCTCAACTGAGGGAAAACTTGCTGCTTGCTGCTTCACACCTTGCTCTTGGGGTTCCCAATAGGCTGTGCGTAGACAGTCGTCATCCATTAAATGAGTTGGTATATGTAAAGCAACCCCTGGGGTTCGAGGATCCCAACTTCCTAAACCATGTCTACAAACTTTATAAGGCGCTCTATGGGATCAAACAAGCCCCACGCACGTGGTATGAGCACCTTAGAGAGTTGTTGTTGGACCATGGGTTTGAGGTTGGGAAAATCGATCCCACTCTTTTTTCAAAGAAGTTCAATGGGGAGCTTTTTGTATGCCAAATATATGTTGATGATATTATATTTGGCTCATCTAACAAAGCTTTTAATGATGAATTCTCAAAGATTATGACTAATATGTTCTAGATGTTTATGATGGGGGAGTTGAGAGTATTTCTTGGTTTTGAGATCAAGCAAGTAAGAGGAGGAACATTCTTCAACCAAGCCAAGTATACTCAAGGTATGCTCAAAAGATTTAACATGAAAGATTTAAATAGAGCTCCTACTCCCATGGCAACAAAGACTCATCTTGAACTAAATCCAAATGGTAAAGATGTGGATCAAATGGGATACTGGTCTATGATTGGTTCTTTGCTTTAACTTTGTGCATCTAGACCCGATATTGTGTTGAGTGTAGGATTGTGTGCAAGATATCAAGAGGCTCCTAAAGAATGCCATTTAATGGCGGTCAAGAGAATCGTTCGATATTTAGTTCATACCCCACACTATGTTATTTGGTATCCTCGGGGGTCAACATTTGCTCTTTGTGGATACTCGGACTTGGATTGGGCGGGGGATAAGGATGATAGAAAATCAACCTCTGGGGCTTGCCAATTCCTTGGTAGGTCCTTGGTGTGTTGGTCTTCTAAGAAGCAGAATTGTATATCTCTCTCCACCACCGAAGCCGAGTATGTGGCAGCTGCTAGCGCTTGTACTCAATTGCTATGGATGAGAAAAACTTTAAAGGAATACGGTGTCCATTGTGACAAAGTGCCTCTTCTATGTGACAATGAAAGTTCTATCAAGATTGCCTACAACCTAGTGGATCACACAAGGACAAAGCATATTGAGATTCGTCATCACTTCATTAGAGATCATGTTGCTCGAGGTGATATTGAGCTATCTTATGTGTCAACCAAAGACCAAGTTTCCGACATATTCACGAAGCCACTTGATGAAGCAAGGTTTTTCTATTTGAGGAATGAACTAAATATCATAGATTCAAGGAGCTTGACTTGATCACCTTGCATACTCACCTATGTCTTGAATCTTATTTTGTTTAGGTGCAGGCATGGAGATAAGGGGGAGTGCGGTCCTAATACATTGGGCTATCCCTCCCCCCATAATGCCAACATTAAGAAATTCAATTCTCTTAATATCATTTTGTGGTATGTGAGATTCATTGATGAGTAGTGGCAATGAACTGATGACTCCATGATGGTGCCAGAGAACTTGGTGCTTGATGTGGAGTCTTGTTGGGAACCCCAAGTGCAAGGTGTGAAGAGCACAGCAGCAAGTCTTCCCTCAGTTGAGACCAAGGTTATCGAACCAGAAGGAGGAAGGAAACGTCATACAGGTGTTGCGAGCAACACGGAGACCTGCACAACACAAACTCAAGACTTTGCCCCGACGAATTAGTGAGGTTGTCAAGCTCACCGGTTTGCAGTAACAAAGGATTAAACGTATGGTGTAGAAGGTAATGGTTTGCAGCAAGTAAACAAGTAATAGTGGAGGATGTATTAATGGTAAAGATTGGACCGGGGTCCATAGTTCACTAGAGGTGCTCTCCTTAGATAAACAACATGGCACGAAGGGTAAACAAATTACAGCAGAGCAATTGACAGGAACTGAGCAAGGTATAACAATGCAATTACTAGTCAGAAAGATCCTATGAGGTTGATTGGGCAATACAACAATATACATAGACCGCCATCCAGCTGCATCTATGACTAGAAGTCCACCTTCAGGTTATCATCCGAACCCCCTCCAGTATTAAGTTGCAAGCAACAGACAACTGCTTTAAGCAAAGTGTGTAAGGTAAACAGTCCACATGTTCCATGAACAAGAAACCGTTGTTTTCTCCCTAGTAGAAACACAACATCTACAACCGAAGAGATTTCTGTCACTTCCCTTGGAAACTAGAGGCATGAACCCACTATCGAGCATAAACACCCCTTCTTGGAGTCACTAGCAACTACTTGGCCAAGATAACCACTAGCAACGGAGAGCATGCAAGATCACAAACAACACATACATGATAGAATCGTAAATACAAAACCGTTAATCAAACCAACATAATAATCTCAATATCCATCGGATCCCCGCAAACACAACATGCATGATTATAAATAGATTAGATCTTGATCATGAACGGAGCTCACAAGATCTATATATGAAAGCACAAAGGAGGAGATACAACCATCTAGCTACTACATGGACCCATAGTCCAAGGTGGAAATACTCACGCATCATACCAGAGAGAAGGCCTCCGGGATGATCTCCCCTCCGGCAGGGTGCTAGGAAGAACTTCAGACACCCCTCCCCGATCTAGGGATGATGGTGGCGGCGGCTACAGACAGTTTCGTGGATTTCTGATCGGGTACTCAGGGTTTCTGCATCGGGGGCTTCTTATAGGAGAAGGGGCGAGACAGGGAGGCGGCCAGGGCCACCAAACCCTAGCCAGGCATGGGCCCACCTGCCCCCGCGCCTAGGGTGGGTCTGCCCCCCTGGCTGGCCCCTCCGGCTCTCCTCTGAAGTTCTTGTTCCCCACGGAAAGTAATTGACTATGACATTTGCCCCTCCAATTCCGAGAATATTTCTTTACTAACTTTTCTAAAAACCAAAAACAGCAGAAAACATGCATCTGGCACTGTTGCAACTCGTTTATAGGTTAGTACCAGAAAACATGTAAAAAGCACCTCAAAGTGTGGACAAGTAAAGCAAAGTAGATACTAAACAAGCATGGAGCATCAAAAATTATATATATGTTTCCAATGTATCATGAACCCAAGGATAATTCTTCGCGGTGTCATGCCACAACTCTTACATGGTGGCCTCGGCCACCGCCCTCTTCTTATTAAAGAGTTGGTGCTTGGTTCGTGTCCATTTGGAGATTTATTGAACATTTTAGTGGATTTTTATGGTTGTTCTTGATTCTTCACAGTATGATATCTTAACCCAAGCCTATACCTTGTCTTAAAACACTCTCTCTCATATATGTCCCCATACACAAAACCTGGTGCATTTGGTCTAGGAGGACCGGAGTCTCTGGTGTGCTCACACCGGAGTCTCCAGTGTAGACCGGAGTCTCCGATCTAGATGGTTTTTGGCCCGCTTAAGGGAGGTCAGGGTGAACTAAAACAGACAGTTTCATTCATCCACCCCTGACCTCCCCTCTCAACCCCGTCGCCTCCTCTTCCAAATCTCCTCCCCGGAGATCAAGAAGCCCCCGGGATCCGCCGTGCCGCCGGCCAACTTCCTCCCCTCCCCCATTGGTCCATTCCGACTGGTGGAATCGATTCCATGGACAGATATGGTACCTCCCCTCACCTTTTTTACCTAGGGTTCATCCCTTAATTTGTTTTTGAGGATTGGTACCGATTTTTCCCCACTGGAATCACTTGTATGCATGTACACTACCACATTATCCTTGTTACCTTGCCGGATATATTTGAATCACTCCCTCCCGTAGCATCCTAGTACATGCCCGAGTCTCTCGATCGGAGACTCTGGTCCCCCGGGCCAGAGACTCCGGTCTGAGCCGGAAACTCCGGTGTGTATTACGGAGACTCCAGTGTGGAGCGACTCAAAATGATCCAGTAATGTCTCAAGGCTCTTGTGTTGCATTTCAGGGACATATATTCTTAACTCCATGCTCTCCCTCATTGATGTTCACAGGTTCTGGTTCTCATCGTCCTCCTCGCACCAAGGCCAAGTCAAAGAGGTTCGATCCACGATATGATGAGACCAAGGGTCAGTATGTTGTGCCCCTGTCCAACTGGAGACAGCAGGCCCGTGATGCAGCATACATGAGGAGGGAGCGGGATAGGGTTGAGGAAGAGTACCATGCCAAGAGGGCAAAGTACGAAAATCTTCAATCTTTGGCCTGCATGTCAAAGAAGGAGTTCTGTGAGCTGCGGAAGACCGATTTTTATGCCTTTTCATGGACCAGTGAGGACCCATGCTATTGGAGGAAGGAGAAAGCTGTTTTCATTAAAGACATTTACAGCGTGCTCAAGAAGTCACCTGTGTGTCCACAAAAGTACATGAGTGTTGAGCAGATGAGGACTAGTCCATACTTCTCTGACGCACTGTGGATTTGTGAGAATCTTGGTTGTTCAGTTTGATGGAGCTCCCTGAGGATTACAACATCACTCTTGTGCAGCAGTTCTATGCCACAGTTGTGTTCGGGTCTGACCAAGCAAGGACAATGGCTTGGATGACTGGATATCACCACTGCACTATGAATTTCTACAACTTTGCCAATGCCATCTTTGAGACCATTTAGGGTGTGTCCACTCATGTTAGGGTGCGTATGCACTCAGCATCTCTTGGGGAGAACAAGAACAAGCTTGCCCCTTTGTATGGTAGCGAGGGAGTTGTGGGCGGGACCAAGGGCCTGAAGCCCCTCTACAATCTGATGTTGAGGATCTTTCACCATACCATTTCCCCTAGTGCTAGAAATTATGATGCCATCAGATGTGGTTTGGTCAACCTACTATACCATACCCACAAGATTCACATGGCTGGCCCCGAGGCAGACACAACTCCTATTGATATCATGGATTTCATATTTGAGGAGATGTTCCATGCCATATTGTACAAGAAGGCTCCTCCGTACGCACCACTTGTCATGAGGCTCATCAACACCTAGGCTCATAGTTCTCCACTTTCTTTGGTTCCCAACCTTACGGATCACACTCTTGTATCACTGCAGCATAAGGGACGCATGGGGCCTCCTCCTAGATGCTCCTATGCAATGAGGAGGAGGAGATCACTGAGACCGAGAGGGCCCCTCTCCTACTAGGGCTTGGAGGAAGAGTGCTTCCAATGCACCCATGCCTCCCATGACATGCGAGTATGTACATGAGAGGGTCAAGAAGGCCTCATTCTGGGAGAGGAACCTTCGTTGCATGAATGTGGACATATGCAAGCAACATCACACCTCATACAAGAGCAACTGTTGCATGGAGAAACTCCTCAAGGAGATCAATGCTCAGGGAGAACATGAAGATGATGAAGGAGATGATGAGTACACTGATGAGCATGGCGCTCAACAATCCACTGAGTTAGACTACACACATTCTTTTGGGGCATGGAATTCCCAACAGGTCAGCTTGGTGGATTGGAAGACCTTCTCCGATGTCACCTTAGGATATGGGTACCAGGGTTCCTCCTCTTCTCGCCGTCACGGCAAAGGGCCTACAGCACCAGATGGTGATGATGACTATGAGGAGGATGATGATGAGGATCAGGATATGGATGAGGAGGACGAGGATGATGACGACGAGGACTACTGATCCTTTGGGCGCTAGCATAGATCTTTTCCCTTTTTCGGTGTTTCGATGCCAAAGGGGGAGAATACATTGTCATCGGGATTTGCATGGGCTTGGACTTGTTTTTTATTTGCCATCTCGAACTTTGTATTTATTTGCCTTATGTGTTTGCAAGATACTATTTGCTATTTGTGTGAGGACATGGTTGCTCCTACATTATTGTAACTCGTGTGATGACTATGTGCTTTATCCATCTACTACCTGTCGTGCATGTTTTACATTGTTTATCTTAGTGCACATAGTCAGGGGGAGCATTGCTATACACTGTCATATCTTATTACAAATAATTCCATGCAAAATCACTTATTGTCATCGAACACCAAAAAGGGGGAGATGGAAAGGACATTTACTGTCATAATCTCTTTTGGTGTTCGTTAACAACAAGTAGATCATTTTACAGTATGTTAATGTCTATAGGTTGATATAATGCAAAGTGAAACGGACCCTTGATGTACGGATTTATTACTGACCACATATGCAAGTTCCTGGAAACTACAGACCGGAGTCTTCGGTCTGAGTGGACTATAGTCTGCGGTGTGGTCCGAAGTTTCCCTAGGAGTCTCCGGAAGGGGCTACAGAAATCAGCCTGGGACAGTCTGATGGGTGGTCCGGAGGTCGGTCCAGAGACTGACCGGAGTCTTCGGTATAAGCCTCAGACCGGAGTCTCCGGTGTGGCTGGACCAGAGTCTGCGGTCCACTTGGTCCGGAAACTTTGAAGAATCTCCAGAGGTGTCTTTCCCAGAGGCGGTGGGACAATCTGATAGGTGGTCTGAAGGCTGGTCCGGAGTCTCCGGTGTAGACTGGAGTCTCCGGTGTAGACCGGAGTCTCCGGTCTGCACACCGAAGTCTCCGATCTAGCAGATACTCCAATGGTCAGAAAACGGTTCAGTGGAGGGGGGCCATAAATAGAGTACCTTATCCCCTTCCTCCAGTTTCTCGACCCACTCAAGAACACCATCCCCATTTGAGCCACCAAATCTACAAGATCTCTTCATCCAACCATCCAAAGTCATTGATCTTTGGATAATCGAAGGAGGAGGCCTTGATCTACAGCTTCACCAAGAGAGATTTTAATTTCCCCCTCATTCACTTGAGGGCCCCATGCTCTAGTGTTTCTTTGGAAACCCTAGCTTTTTATTTGGTTTTTACAAGCTTGTCTTTGATTGTTTGACAGCTTGCCTGTATTCGGGAGCCTCCAATTAAGTTTTGGATGTTTCTCGAACTTGTTGTAAAGGTATCGGCTTCCACCTCGAAGGTTGCCGATATAGTGGAAGAGGTGAATCGAACCCGTTGGGGTGAGGTTCATCGGAGAACAAAGGAGGCCTCTCGTGGCGTTTGTGGTTTGAAACCACGCCCTCTCCAAACGTAGACGTACTGCCCCTCAAAAGGAAGGAACTACGGGAAACAAACCCTTGTTTCTCCGCGTTCTCCACTTTGGTTACTTCTATCCTTTACCGCACTTTACTTTACTTGTTCTTGCTTAGTGTATGTGCTAGTTTGACATATGGGTAAATTCACCTTAGTTGCATAATCTAAAGAATTTACCTTTCTTGTCAAACCCTAATTTGAAAAAGAGTAAAATTTGAAGTAGCACCAATTCACCTCCCTCTAGGTGCCCATACGATACTTTTAGTTGTGTTGTGTGCAGGTTCCACGTTGCTAGCAACACCTTCGGAAGTGGTTTCTTTCTCCTACTGGTTCGATAACCTTGGTTCCATAACTAAGGGAAAACTTGCTGATGTGCTCATCATACCTTGCTCTTGGGGTTCCCAACAGGCTCTACATCAACTGAGCCATCACAAGCTTTTCTGCCGCCGTTGCCGGGGATAAAGAAGATTTATGCAAGGGGAGTTTCTCACTACCTGTAACATCCCAAAAATATTAATCAAGGTTATCAAATTCAAATCACCAAAATTAGGGTTAACAAAAACTTTTGTTAATTAAAATCATATGAATGCATGTGTGTATGTGATGATTGTATGAATGCATGAATGGACTTGTGTCATTGTTATGAATGGAAATAAATGGATTAAAGATGAAAACAACATCATCTAAATCAATTCCAAGCATAATAAAATCAAAGGAAATTCAAAAACAAACAAAATGAGCTAATGGTCATTTTTGCCAATCTTGCTCACTAGACCACTTTGAGTGTTTCTAGTACAAGATTTCAAACAGAAACAAATCCCTTTGTTTTCACCCCTTGCTAGACTAAGTGAAAGTGAACCCAAGCCCACTTTGCAAAACCACGGAAACATTTGGCAACCCTATTCAAATGACAATTCAAAATTGAATCTATATCATATGGGAAGATCACCATTTCTCAAAACCCAACCAAACCAGTGCACCTTGACAAATCCAAGCAACCATAGACTACCTAGTATGTGACTAGTACACCCACCAAGTTTCATTCAAAAATTCAAATTCAAATCTCTTGCGACCATTTCATCAAACACCTTCTGAACACAAATCAAATTAAACATCAAACACTATAGTGAGCAGTGTTGTGCCAACCTTGTCCCCTCTCTAGCTCTCACTACACTCTCAGTAGATCATCTAACTTATTTAACTAGCTCTAGATCACTGTAAACTTGATCATGCCATCAATGGTGACCATGGCCGAGCACACTTGCCAACCCTAATGTCGACAGCAAGCTACAAGCCTAACCAAGCCTAGCCACTATGTATGGGACACAAGCCACCGTCCACCGCCACCCCTTGTCCAGGCCTCGAGCCCGGCCAGCCACTAGACCACACGGAACGCTCGTGACCATTTTCTCTGCGACCATGCCGAGAGTGCGCCAGAGCGCTACGCTCGACACACTCGCACAGACCACGTCCCGCCTTTGACGCTCGCGTGAGTGATCACCACCATCTCAGGAGACCACCAGACAACCCCGTTCGCCACCGCGCGACCCGTAGCCGCGGTGTTCCATTAAAACGTCCATCGGTGCCGCCCAGAGCACTGAAGTGTTCCGACCGAACCTCACCGCCCCACGCCTCGCCATCAAGCCGTTGAGCTTCGCTAGGAGGTTCCCTCGTTTTAATATAAATAGAGGCCTCCCCCATTCGATTTTAGCACACCATTCCACCTCTCCACGGAGCAAGACGAGCACCAGGTGGCCGGAATTTCATCGGAGCTTGCCGCTGCTAGAGGAGAAGGGCGCCGTTGATTGGAGCCGCCCCAGGAAGATCGCCGTTGTCGACTTGTCATTTGCACCCATCACCGACCATCGCCTGAGCCCCGGTGAGCCACCACTGACCCCCACTGGCCGCGCTGGGGTTCGAACTTGCCGCATTCTGTTTAGACATGGACGATGAACCTTAGTCGTAGATCTTGCTTCTAATCCCACGGCCCAAATCACCCCGTACCCCTTCGCCACTCTCTGTCTCACTAACGAGTGGGGACAACCACTTAAACCCGCCCACGCACGCTGTGCGTAGTTGGCTGGCCTAGTTAACGTTCCTGCTCGACCCAATAGTTTGAATATAGGTTTATCAATTTAGTTTCAAACATAGTTCTGTCTATAGATTCAAAAATCAATCCAGAGATATTCACTAAACGAAATTGCATGAAACTAATTTTGCTAGAAAGGTATTGAAATTCGTAATCCAAGCCCATTGGATTCAAACCTTTTGGAATTATAGATCACCTATAGTAAAAATAACAAGGCAGAGACTTTTCTGCATTCAAACATTTTTCAAAATTCAACCATAAAAGCTTTTGAGTTGATTCCAACTCTCAAAAATACATTTGATCAGACCTTTCTGAATATATAAAAATATCTAGGTTTACTTGTAGAAATAATGGACAAGAAATAAAGGAATGCCCCATAGGCATTTCTAGTCACCTTAATTAATTAAAATAAAAGGTTAAACCTTATTAAATTGTGACACCACTTTAAATCACATTCCTAAGTACTGAAATATGTGGTGATGACATGTGTCAACATGATCCCATGTTTTAGTTGGAGAATATTAACTCTTAAGTAGTTTTTCAATGAGTAGAAATTACTTTTCTAAAAGAAAATAAATACAACTAGTGTCTTAATCTTTCTGATGATTGTGATGATTATAGATCATCTAGTGAAAACCCTGGTGTGATAAGTAGAATTAGTTAAGTATTATTTGGTGATTGTGTACCTCGTATTTATTTATATACGCTAGTACCGACCAAGGATACGAAGAGGAAGGAGAATACTACGAGGAAGAAGCCGAGGAGAACTTCAACCACTGCACTGCACAAGGCAAGCTATTGAATAAGCAAGCTAACACTTGCAACTATGAAAGCTAGATAACATATGCAATTCATTAGGCATGCCTTGGTTATACCACTTGATTATACCAAATCCCAGTTTTACTTGCAAGCTTATTTATTTTATTTCTTTATCAAATTTTTTTGTTTACTTAGTGACTTGTGAAGTGTTGGAAAGATAATTAGAGGTAGCATAAAGAGCATAAAACTTGGTCTAAGTTAGATAAATCTTGATGTCATCCTGAGGCATGAGATTGAACTTAGATAAGTCACATTTGATTATCACCCCTCATTAGTTTTACCCCCACTTGTAGAGGCTAGTGCTATGTATAAAACTTGATCACTTTAAATGGGAATACTTGGTAAAAATGATTATGAAAACCTAGGAATGATGAGTCATTCTAATGAAATGTTTTGACATGTGCTCTTGAAAACCAGATGATTTTTGATGATGAAAATGTTGAGGCATGAGCCTTAGCCCTTTATAAAAACTGATGGTTGTCTGGATGCGATACCATTCCAATTTTACCGAACAACCACAATACCCGAATTTGCGTAGGGCTTGACTGGAAGTTTATATACCTTACTATGGGTTCCCTAGAGGCCAAGGTTTGAGCTGAGACTACCTTGTGAAGATTGACCACCTGTGCAGTTACCAAGATGATAGATGGTCATGGTTGGGAGGCCAAACTCATAGGAGAGGTGCCTATACTAGGGCGTGTGATTGAAAGGTTAGGATTGATTATCCGCATACTGAGTATGGTAAATTCAGGATTGTTCTTGACGGATGTATCGAATATTGTGGTAAAAGTGTACCACCTCTGCAGAGTGTCAAACTATTCGAATAGCCGTGTCCGTGGTTATGGACAGTTGGAGTGGCCATACTGTTCCATCGTCAGACGTTTTCCAAATGACTTGTGATTTGAATCATGACTTTGACTTGACTGCAACAGAGTTGTGAAAGTGAAACTTGAGTTCCCACTTAGGTGTTATAAAACCTTAAACTAGTTTTCTTTGCTTCTAAACTTAGTTAGAGATAATTCTGGCTTTTTGCAAAACAACCTAGAGCCTAGTAGTCCTACTTGAAACCACTTTACCTGTTAGTGATAGTTTGCGAGTACTTAAAGAGTACTCATGGCTTTGTCCCTGGCTATTCCTGTGGCCAGACTATGAAGAGGACTATCAGGAGGATGGACCGCAGGAAGGTTATGACAACTAGGATCATCTCCCACGAAGATGGAGCCTTGCCCACGCTATCGTTATTATTTCGCTACTTGATTATACTAAGACTAGATCATGAGATCCTTTATTTGTTGTAAGACCTTATGTATGGTTTGTAATGGATGATATATTGTGATATCCAATCTTTTATGTCTCGCAAAAATGGTAATCCTGGGATTGCGATGTATGGCATAACAGGCATCTGGGATTAAAAATCCGGGTGTTGACAAGTCGGTATCAGAGCCATCCTGACCATAGGAGGCCCTAGTTAGAATGGACGCTTGAATCAAAAACTTAGTTTCAAAACAAAAGAAGTGAGTATTTATGAAAACCTATTCTCATTCTTATCACTTAGATTCTTTCATGAAAATACAAGTTCCTCAGAAATTCTTCCAAACTTACATAAAATTTGACACACTTGATCACTCTACTAACTTACTCATCGTACATTCTTATAGATGGACGTGAAGTATAGCAAGTTATATAAGTTGGGAAATGGAGGAGATCTCATATTTGAGCGTGATTTGGATCATCTCTCGGAAGTTCTGGAGCGCCCGCACCCCGAGTTCTTCGAAGCTCAGCTCAACGATCAGGAAGGAGGATAATTGCAATGGCTGATTGTTGCAAGTCTCAGAGGGAAGATTGAAGCCCCCACTTCAGAGAGAGTCCAGTTTACCTTAAGAGAGAACAACTGGATAGATGCACTGGCCAGGGCCATACAGGAAGCTCTTGCCCGTCTGTGTGGGCAGAGTATCAATCAGATCAAGGGTACCTGCTTTGAGTTCTATCCAAGGCGTGATGTTATAGGACAACCACTCGAGGCACCATATCACCCTGATCTGAAGAATCAAGTGGACCACCTTAGCTTCATGATGTATGACCGGCAGAAGGAGTTAGACAATGCCCAATCCTAAGCCAACCACAAGCATGCCATCGCCGTCAAGAAGGACCAGACCATAGCCATGCTGGTGAAGGATCGCCAGTGTCGTCGCTGTCATCTTGATAAGAAGGGGCGCATCATTGCCCGCCTTCGTCACAGGATCACAGATTTGGAGGAGACCATCCACGAGAGAGACATGCAGCTTGAGGAGAGGGAGAATGCAGGGGAGGATATTCGTGGAGACCCCTACTCTTACCTTAGTGACGATGATGACTTTCTGGAGTATCAAGCCATGGACTTCTTCACCGATGAGGATGACTTCACCTTCATTGACGATGATGATGATGATGATGATGAGGCCACCGATTCCAAGGAGTAGTAGCACTTGAGCACTAGTGTTAGGAAAGTTGTATGCGGTCCCATTGTATCGTAGTTTTACAGAATGGTTCTTAAAAACATATGTTTTCCTTGTTGTGGTGTGTGTTTTATTGTGTGCTATGAATGAATGAAAATCAAGTTGCTAGAAAAATCTGAGTCAAACTTCAAAAAAAAACTCTTCCAAAACAAAACCCGAACCTTAGAAATTTCCCTCTTTTCTCATGATCTATCTCAATCTTCAGATGCCTCGGAGAGGAAGCAATTCATCTCCGGACCCAACATGCAGATCTTGCAAATGTTGGTTTCGGACCGCGAAGCTGAAAGAGCCGAACGTCAAGCCAACTTAGCCACCCTTCAACACATAGCTCAGATGGCCAACAACAACTAAGGCCATGTACAACCATGGATCCAAGCTCAAGAACTTCCAGAATACCAATCCACCCGTCTTTAGTAAGTCTGAAGAGCCCCTAGATGTCGATGATTGGCCGCAGACCATG
The DNA here is from genome assembly GCA_916181665.1 of Avena sativa. Classification (NCBI taxonomy): domain Eukaryota; kingdom Viridiplantae; phylum Streptophyta; class Magnoliopsida; order Poales; family Poaceae; genus Avena; species Avena sativa. The sequence continues at coordinate 356,922,317 of OV702284.1, read as the reverse complement.
GAGAACAACTTAGAAGTTGCCGGAGTAGAGGCCAACGAGAAAGTACTATTTGCCACCCACTATCTGGCAGGAGATGCAAGAGCTTGGTGGAACAGCGTTCGCGCCATGACTGGAGGACAAATGATGACTTGGGATGAATTCAAACTCAAGTTTAGCAGAACCCATGTGCCACCGGGTTTGATCAAGAGGATGAGAGATGAATTCAGAGAATTGAAGCAAGGGAGGATGACAATAGTTGAGTACCGTGACAAATTTCTGTCATTAGCTAGATATGCACCGGATGAGATTGACACTGAAACCAAGAAGAAGGAGATATTATTGAATGGTCTGCATGATGAGATGCACACAATGTTAGTCAATATCCCATTTGCTGACATTGAAGCCTTAGTGGACTCTGCCATTCAGATGGAAGGCAAAATCAACCAAGCCAATGAGAACCGCAAGCGTAGAATGATGAATCAACCGGGAACCCACCATACCCCAAAGTATCGCCCCATCCCGTCTCCAGGATTTGCCCCTAGAAACAATAGACCCTCGATGAACCGTTCAACCTATCCCAAGCGTGGAGGAGGAAACCCAAGGCCCGGAGGAAATCACAACAACCCCGGCAACCCCAGCAATTTCAATCGTGCGCCACCAAAGTTCAACAATAGCAATGTCGCCAACAACACCAACACTGCCCCAGGAACTGGAAGCAATGATGTGACTGTTGCAGCAAAGGAGAAGTCTTAGGTGAATTGTTATGAATGTGGAACCAAGGGACACTATTCCAATGAGTTCCCCAAGAAGATTGCAGCAGCCCCCAATGTGAATGCACCAGCTCAGCAGCAACATCATGTTCAGCCCGGAAGGAGATTTGCCCCAGGGAATTCGCTTAACCGCAACGGTCGTCTGTTTCTCATGCATGCTGAAGAAGCCCAAGAAGCGCCAGATGTCGTGCTGGGTATGTTTTCTGTTAACTCAGTACTTGCAAGAGTGTTGTTTGATTCTGGAGCATCACACTCGTTTGTTACAGAAGAATTTGCAAGCACTAGTAAGATTCAACCAACAAAATTGAAGCATGTTATGATAGTTCAAATACCTGGTTCAACCACCAAGGCTAGAAAAATTTGCAAGGCCGTCCCTATCCGAATCCATGGCATAGATTTTTATGCTAATCTGATTTTACCCAGAACTAAAGGTTTGGAAGTAGTACTAGGAATGGATTGGATGTCAAAACATAAATGATTAATCGACTGTGCCAAGAAAGCCATAACCATGACTAGTACAACCGGAATATCAATAGAGCGTGTATCTGAAACCTTGCCCCATCAATTCAAGTGCAACAAGAGTCTAGCCCAACCAACCATTGACCAGTTTAGAATAGTCTGTGAATACCCCGATGTATTTCCAGATGTTTTGCCCGGTATGCCCCCAGATCGGGATATCGAGTTTACATTGAACTAATCCCTAGAACCGGACCCATAGCCCAGAGACCGTATAGTATGAACCCGTATGAATTAGTGGAGTTGAAGAAGCAACTGGATGCTATGCTGGAGATAGGACTGATTCAACCCAGTAAGTCACCATGGAGATCACATGTCTTGTTTGTGGACAAGAAAGATGGAGGTAACCGTTTGTGTACGGATTATAGGAAGTTGAATCATGTCACCATCAAGAACAAGTACCCACTGCTGAAAATAGAAGACTCGTTTGACCAACTGACCAGAGCCAAAGTGTTTTCTAAGATTGATCTTAGAACTGGTTATCATCAACTCAAGATTCATGCAGAGGATATTCCAAAGACTATGAGTACACTGTCATGTCTTTTGGATTAACCAATGCCCCGCTTATTTCATGAACCACATGAATAATATTTTTATGGAATTCATGGATAAATTTGTCGTTGTTTTTGACGACATTCTGATCTATTCCAAATCATAACAAGAACATGAGCTACACCTGAGGACCATCCTTGGAACCCTTAGGGAGCATCAGTTGTATGCCAAGTTTAGAAAATGTGAATTCTGGTTACATGAAGTGGTGCTACTAGTATCACGCCCATGAAGGACTCGATCTTCCCTCGGGTCACTGGCATTAATTCTTGAAAGAAGTGGCATAGAACCTTTTCTATGTCAAGAACAGCGGGTCCAACGATTACATCCGGCTTACCCCTTCAAGGACGAGGTTCCCAGCAAGGATCTATGGAAGCTTGACCCGCGTGACACGAATCCAGCCGTGAATGAGGCTCATGGGATCCTCAAGAGGCTGCTCTCGCCGGATGAGAACTTCCACTTATCTGAGGAGGACCTCATGTGTGCTTTCATCGCACGCCAAGTCATACCCATCCAGGCCAGAAGTCACAAGATATGCTTCATGAGCGGCCCGCAAGATCCTACCCGACACTACACTTTGGAGCTCACCAACAAATCAGTGCCTCGCCGAGTCAGCTTGATTTTTAAGCTGGACTTAGCAGAAAACTGGGCCTGGAGCTGCCCCATTTCAGCCGGGATAGGCCTGTCCCCTGGGTAAGCATCCGAGTCGTTGAATTTCTGCCGACATAGCTTTCCTTGTTTTTACTCGCTGTTCCGTTTCTTTATTGATTTTATTCTGTTTGTCTTCCGTAGAATTTCGTTCACCAGGTTGATGACAGTACCTTCCCTCCTTGGGGCTATTTGGATGATCTCTCTGACGCTGATGAGGTCGAGTTCAATTTGGAGTGATTTATGCCAATCCCGCACGCTGCCACTACTTCCGCTTCGGGTAAGACCTCTACTTGAAATCCCTTGCGAGATTGGTCTGACGATGATGATGTGGACTGTGAAGTTCTGGAGGTACTTGTCTTTTGACCTTAACTCTCTGACTTATCCCATTGATCTCATCATTTACTCATGCAGCTGGCCAGGTACACGAGGATCCTCCCCATGCTGTAGGCGGGTATGGCAAGCTCCCTGCTGCCAAATCGAGTAAACGGCACGGTGCCTCCTCCAGCACTCAACCTTCAAAGAAGCATCGACTTGATCCTGCCACACCTCTCGTTGCCACGTCATCCTAGACCCGCAAGACCGCAGCGCGCCGGGTCACTCGTCGCGTCCCGCGTGACCCGACCGTCTCTGGGTAACTTTAGCTGCCCGTTTCCTTTCATTTTCTTTTCCAGTTCTTTGCTTGTCCTCTTATAGGCTTCTATTTTTATTTTCAGCACGGCCATGTTCGCCAGCCAAGCTGCACCCAGCATGGTTTCTTCCCCGATTAGGCCTGCTTCTCCTCCTCGTACTGACACCGCTGTGTAGAGCCCCGTCCGGGTCACTGCCCCTACTATTGGGGCTCATGAGTCTCAGAGTGAGGCCGAGCCGACGGTGCATCCGACTGAGGAGTCCCGGACTAGATCTCCAGTTGCTTTTCCCGAACACAACCTTGAACCTGGCGCCAGTAACATCAGTGCCGAGAAAACCCCTGTTGTTAGTTATCCCATTACCAGTGTGCCTGCTGACCCAGTTGTAGCCCCTCCTTCTGCTATTGAGCATGCTCACTCGGCTCCTTTATCCTCAACCAGCCCTAGACCTGCTCCTTGTGCTTTTCTGTCCAAAGGCAAGACCCGGCCTGCCGCTCAAACCCAAGTTCGGTCCGCGCCTAGAAAGCTATCCGCGACCAAGCAACTGACCTTGGTCCACGCTCCAGGCACCGCTCCGCAGATTCGGCCAACACCATCAACAACGGCACCCACTTCGGTGGGTCAGTTGGGCGAGTCTGCTGCTGCCGGGTCTGGCAGTGCTTCCAGAGCTGGTGCCTTGCGTACCAACGTTGCTTCTACCCGTGTCGGGGTGGTACTACCCTGAAGAAAGGGAAAGTCCTAACTCGGACGCTCAGCGGGCAAGGCCTTGGTTCCGCGGAGCACTATGCCATTTCCTAGAACGCGGCCGATGAGCAAGAAGTGAGCTCTAGTTCTGGCCAGAAGATGAAGCTGGGCCCCAAGGCTGTCTCAGAGATGACTCAGCAGGCCATCGCCTTGATGGCCAAAGCAGATCAAGTGAATGAGGTATGCAACCTCCTTACTCTTTTGCATACTAAGTATCTTTATATTATACATGATCCCTAGTCCCCGAGGTTATTGCCGAGTAAGGAACTTCTTCGGCTGTAAGCTCTGAGTTAGAACCCAACCTTTATTTTTTCCTGCCAAGTTTGCATGTCGGATTTTCGATCCCTAGCCCCCGAGGTTACTGCCGAGTGATGCATTTACTCGGTTGTAAGCTCAACCATTTGCTTATATCTTCTAACTAGATCTTCATCATGCAGCTCACGCATAACAAGCACACCAAAGTGCATCAGGCTCTCCTCTGGGAGTATAGAAAGCTTGAGCTCTCTCACCAAGATCTAAAAGCTGAGACTCAGGGCCAAGGTACCTTTTTCTTACTCGGCTTGCTTTTATTCGGCAGACCTTCTTTGTTTCATATCCTTGAATTTTTCTTGCTATCTTTCCACAGCTTCTGCCCAATCTACCATTGATGCGTTGCACTCACAGATCAACGATGCTAAAAGTAAGCTCTTAGAAATCTTGTGACCACTCTACATTAATGTTTATTCTTTTCCATTTCTATCTCGACTAAAACAAGATATTTTGCTGTTACTGATGAGTCACATGCTTTGAATAAGCAGAGAATCACCGGATCGAGCTCCAAAAGGAGCGAGACGAGGTGACTCGGCTGAAGCAGCAGGTGGTGGATATGGAGTAGAAGCACCAGTCCGAGCTGAAGGGCCTGCGTGAAGAGCTCGCTGAGAAAGCTTACCATCAAGCCGCCAGTGCTGCAAAGACTGATCAACTGCTCAAGGAGTCCGAGTTGGCAGTTCAGTCGGCGCACAAGGACCTGGAAGCTCTTCAGGCCTAGGCTAAGATCTGGCAGAGCAATCTTGGCGCGATCAACTCATTTCTTGGCAGTGAGTTCTTACTCTTTTCACTATACTTCTATTCTTTCTTGTTGCCCCTTTTCCATTGTTTGTTGATGTTCTTCCGTGTTTGCAGAGAACTTCCCTGAGGCTGAGATGTTCGCCTTGAGGGCAATGAAGAAGGTTCAAGAAAAATCTGGAGCTTCAGCTGATAGTGAGATCACCATTGATGAGCACCTGGTGGCTCTGTTAGAGCGTGCAACCACTCTGAAGTCATGTGGTGTCGACTTGCTTAAGTCAGCAATCCATGCATTTAGGATGCTCTTGCCGGATGAAGATGTGCCGACACTCATTGAGCCTTTGGCTGCCAAGTTGCTTCTGACTGAGGACAGGTTGGATCAGTGGCGCGAGTCGGCCGGTCGTGCTGCAGCGGACAAGGCCCTTGCCTTTGTGCTTTCATGGTATGAGGACATCAACCTTGATGTTCTTCAGCATATGAGGGCCGAAGTCAAGTGGATCCACGAGCCTGAGCTCATCAAGAAGTGCCAAGAGCGAGCCTATGCCATGGTAGAGTATGCTCTGGTGCACGCCTGGTGTGATGGGCCCAGCTTCCTCGACGTTGGTGAGCCGCTTGACGAGACTATCAACGATGACGGTGCTGATAGAGAGGCCACTGAGTCAGACGGTCCTGAAGACTAAGCTGATGCACCTGACTCGGCCGACGCTCCAGATGATGCTCCCAGCTCCAGCCCCAAGAACGCTCCTTCGAGTCCAACTGCCTCTTAAGCTGGTTATGTCAAAAACACTTAATTCTCATGAGATCCCCGGTATGACTGGTGCAGATGTAATATATCCTGCTCTTATTTTGGGTGTGTGCCTTTTGCTAAGGCTTAAACTTTTATTTTTTCTCTGAATGCCAATCATCCGGGGGCAAGTCCCCGAGTTTCATTTGACGTTTCCCTTTTTCCTTGAATTTGGCTCTTGTCTACCTTTTTTGGAGTTCGACATTAGAGTCTAAAAGTTCTAAGGATTCAGTTAGCGGATATGAAACTAGACAACTTGACCTAGAATCATTTGACATACAAGCCGATATTTCCTGCAATGGGTTAGTTAACAACATACATAGGGCCAACTCGCGTTTTCCCCTTTTACTTATCCGTTGTTCATGTTTACTCGCAGTTGATCTCTTTCTCTTTCTTGCCATGAAGCCGTGTTTTCGTACAACAGCATAGTCGAAGAGTTGATCTCATACGAGTAAACATTACTTATTCCGAGATAAGTTTAAGTGTCAACGCCAGCCGACATAGAATTTCCAAGAATAAACATAAGGGGCAGTCCCCGAGTCAGTGTTTTGAGTCATACCATTTTATTATCAGCACATAGCCGATATGAGTATCCGACATATGAGAGTACAAGAGATACATACACTGCTTCTCCTAAGTGTAGAAAGGACGGAGCAATGCCACATTCCAGGGACTTTTGGTCTCATCACCTGATCTGTCCGCCTTGTTCTTTTGTGCTTCACGAGCATCTATTAGATAATATGAATCATTGTGCAATGCTTTGCTTACAATGAATGACCCTTCCCATGGGGGTGATAGTTTATGCATCCCGGTTGTGTGTTGCACTAGCCTGAGCACCATATCCCCTTCTCGGAAGACACGAGGTTGGACCTTCTGGCTATGATAGCGTCGGAAACTTTGTTGGTATATGGCGGATCTGGACAATGCCAATTCTCTTGCTTCTTTGAGTAAGTCAACTCCATCTTCTCGGGTCTCTTTTACCTCGGCTTCCGAGTATTGTCTTACTCTTGGTGAGTCATATTCTATGTCGGCAGGCAAAACTACTTCTTCCCCATACACAAGGAAGAACGGCGTATAGCCTGTTGATCAATTCGGAGTTGTCCTTAAACTCCACAGTACTGAGGGTAGTTCCTCGATCTAGCAGCCAGGTGATCTCTGGAGTGGTTCCATTAGGCGGGGTTTTATCCCGGATAGAACTAAGCCGTTAGCTCGCTCAACTTGTCCATTTGATTCTGGATGAGCGACTGACGCTACGTCAAGTCTTATTCGGTTTTTCCCACAGAAGTGAGCGGAAGCTCCTTCGGCAAATTTGTGCCATTATCTGTGATCACACTGTGCGGGTGACCGTATCTCAGGATTATGTCTTTTAAGAATGTGGCAGCTGTTTTTCCATCCAAGTTTTTGATGGGATTCACTTCTATCCATTTGGTGAACTTTTCAACCATTACTAGTATGTGAGCCATGCCACCCCTTGCTGGTTTGAATGGTTCTACCATATCTAGGCACCATACTACGAATGGCCAAGTGATTGGTATAGTTTTTAACTTGGATGTTGGTAAGTGTGACTTTGACGCGTAACACTGGCAACCGTTGCATTTTCTTACTAGATCCTGCGCCTCTGCCAGTGCACTTGGCCAGTAGAATCCATGTCGGAATGCATTGGCTACTAATGCTCTTGATGAGGCGTGGTGCCCACATTCTCCTTGATGAATATCCAACAGTATTTCTTGGCCTTTCTCTGGACATATGCAACGCTGCAATACGCTCGTTGTAGGGGTTCGTAGCATGGAAAACAAAAAAATTCTACCGCATGCATACAAACAAGCCAAGATCTAACTACTAGATTGTAACAACGAGTCGATTAGAGTACTCACCCTCGAAGATTCCAAAGCGGTTAATGAGAGCAGATTCTCGTGGATGATGTAGTCGTACACTTGCCGATCTCAAGATCGCGTAGACGATCCTTCCGGCGATGCGTTCCGGCAGCGCTTCCATAGTCGGTCACACGTTCGGTACTCGATGAATACCTTCCTCTACCTTGTTCCAGCAGGCAGCGGAGGTTGTAGTTCTCCCTCGCGATTCCGGCAGCACGACATCATGGTGTCGGAAGTAGAGGGAAGATCCTGCAGGGCTTCGCCTAAGCCAGTGCGAGTTATGGTGGATCTAGGATTTCCGGCGATCTAGGTTTAGAAGGTCGGAGAGGAGGAGGAGGTGTCGGCGATGGCTAGGGCGACGGTGACGGGCCGGCGGCGCAGGGCGGCGACGTGCGGTGGCGGCGGCGACTTGGGCGGCGACGGTGACGCACGATGGGGGGCTAGGTGTGTGTCATTGGGGCAGCCCTCCCCCTCTATTTATGAGAGAGAGGGCAGCTTGGGAGAGGGGAGTTTGAATCCATACCCAAACCCAAGTTGGATAGAAGGAAGGACTCTTTCCTTCTTCCACTAGGAAACTATTGTTCCAGTTTGACTTTTCAAACCTCCCTTTTGACTTTCAATTTAGAGCTTTATTTCTCTCTCACAAATGCCCAAACAAAGTGACCTAGGACATGATCCAATCATTCCACTTAACCATGACACATTCATAGACCATTCCCCTTCCGGTCCGGTGACCCTTCTAGAACCTCTCCGATGAAAACATCGAAATCATTTCCGAACTCCGGAATCGGACTTCCCTTATATGAATCTTATTATCCGGACCATTCTGAATCTCCTCGTGATATCTCGGATACCATCCGAGACTCTGAACAACAATCGGTTTCCCTACATACATTCCATATCTACTAAACAACATCGAATCCTTATGTGTGTCTCCCTACGGTTCGTGAATTATGCGGACATGACCGAGACACTTCTCCGATCAATAACCAATAGAAGAATCTAGAAATTCATATGGCTCCCACATATTTCTACGATTATTTTGCGATCGAATGAGAACCACTTAAATATGATACCAATTTCCCTTTGTCTCGCGATAGTTTACTTATCCGAGGTTTGATCATCGGTATCTCTGCATACCTAGTTTAACCTCATTACCGATAAGTACTCTTTTCTCGTTCCCGTGATATGTGATCCCTTGTGAGCTAGTCACATGCTTGCAAGCTAATTGGATGACATTCCACCGAGAGGGCCCAGAGTATATCTATTTGTCATATGGATGGACAAATCCCACTCTTGCTCCATGTTCCTCAACACATACTTTCCAAACACTCAATGACACCTTTATAGCCACCCAGTTACGGTGTGGTGTTTGATGTCATCAAAGAATCCTTCCGGTGATGGTGATTAGCATGATCCCATGGTCGAAGGAATTAGGTTACTATGTATAAGAAAGCTTATAGCAAACGAACTATTGAAATGACTTCGATCTTTATGCTACGCTTATCTATAGGAGTATGTCCGTCATACCATTCTCCTAATGACATGATCTTGTTGTTAATAACATCTCAATGTTCATGATCGAGAAACCACGATCATCCATTAACCAACAAGCTAGTATTATAAAGAGGCTTTACCAGGGACTCTAATTTAGTTTACAAATCACACAAGTATTAATGTCTCTGGTTAATACTATTATAGCATGAATGTAAACATTTATCATAAGCACAAAGATATAATAATAACTACATTTATTATTGCCTCTAGGGCATATCTTCAACAGTCTCCCACTTGCACTAGAGTCAACTAATCTAGATTACATGTTAATATACCGAACACCCATGGCGGTTTGGTGCTGGTCATGTTTTGCCCTCGGGAGAGGTTTAGTCAACGGATCCGCCACATTCAGATATGTGTGTACTTTGCAAATCTTTTTATGTCACCATCTTGGACATGCTCTCGAATAGCGTGAACATGTAGCTTGATGTGCTTCAGCTTCTTGTGTGACCTTGGTTCTTGCGCATTGGCTATGGCACCCATGTTATCACAGTAGATAGACAATGGGTCCAGCGCACTTGGAACCACACCGAGCTCTGTAATGAACTCCTTCATCCATATCGTCTCTTATGAAGCCTCTAAAGCATCTATGTATTCCGATTCAGTTGAAGATCTCACGACAACGCTTTGCTTTGCACTCCTCCAGCTAACTGTTGCACCATTCAAAGTAAATACGTATCCAGATTGAGATTTAGAATCATCCGGATCGGTGTTCCAACTAGCATCGGTGTAACCATTAACAACGAGATGTTCATCACCTCCATAAGAAAGAACCATATCCTTAGTTCTTCTCAAGTACTTAAGGATGTTTTTGACCGCTGTCCAATGATCCACTCCTGGATCACTTTAATATTTGCTAGTCAAACTAACAGCATATGCAATGTCGGGTCTAGTACATAGCATGACATACATAAGAGATCCTATGGCTGAGGCATAGGTAGTCTTACTCATTGCAGGACTTTGAGTTTTACTCAAGGTCGTATTGGGCAACATGGGCAAGAACCCTTTCTTGTTATCTTGCATTCCAAACCTCTTTAGAACTTTGTCCAAATATGTACTCTGTGATAATGATATTAGGCGTCTCGATATATCTCTATAAATATTTATGCCTAATATGTAAGCTGCTTCACCAAGATCTTTCATTGAAAAACTATTATTCAAATAATCCTTGACACTATTAAGAAGGTCTACATCATTCCCAATCAACAATATGTCATCTACATATAGTATTAAGAATGCTATAGATCTCCCACTCACTTTCTTGTAAATACAAGCTTCTCCATAAGTTTGTATAAAACCAAAACTTTTGATTACCTTATCAAAACATTGATTCCAACTCCGGGATGCTTGCTTCAATCCATAAATGGACTGTTGAAGTTTACATACCTTGTTAGCATCTTTAGGATCGACAAAACCTTTGGGTTGTACCATATTCAACTCTTCATCAATGTCTCCATTGAGGAACGCCGTTTTGACATCCATCTGCCATATCTCATAATCATAATATGCAGCGATTGCTAACAAAATCCTCACATACTTTAGCTTCGCTACCGGTGAGAAAGTCTCATCGTAGTCAATTCCTTGATTTGTCAAAACCCTTTTGCGACAAGTCAAGCTTTATAGACAGTAACATTACCATCAGCATCTATTTTCTTCTTGAAATTCCATTTTTTCTCGACAGCCTTCCGGCCATCCGGTAAGTCCACCAAAGTCCATACTTGGTTTTCATACATGGATCCAATCTCGGATTTCATGGTTTCTTGCCATTTATTGCAATCTGGGCTCATCATTGCTTCCTCATATGTCGCAAGGTCATCGGTGTTGTCCACCAACATGACACTCATAACGGGATCATACCAATCAGGAGTGGTACGATTTCTCGTTGACCTGCGAGGTTCCGTAGTTACTTCAACCGAAGTTTCATGATCAACATCATTAGCTTCCTCTCTTATTGGTGTAGGCGCCACAGGAACTACTTCCGGTGTTGCGCTACTCTCAAGTTCGAGAGAAGGTTCAACAACCTCGTCGAGTTCTACTTTCCTTCCAGTCACTTCTTTCGAGAGAAACTCCTTCTCTAGAAAGGATCCATTCTTGGCAACAAAGATTTTGCCCTCGGATCTATGATAGAAGGTATACCCAATAGTTTCCTTTGGGTATCCTATGAAGACGCATTTTTCCGCTTTGGGTTCGAGCTTGTCGGGCTATAACTTCTTTACATAAGATTCACAACCCCAAACTTTAAGGAACGAAAATTTAGGTTTCTTCCCAAACCATAATTCATACGGTGTTGTTTCAACTAATTTAGATGGTGCCCTATTTAAAGTGAATGTGGTTGTTTCTAATGCATAACCCCAAAATGATAGCGGTAAATCTATAAGTGACATCATAGAACGAACCATATCTAAGAGAGTTCGATAACGATGTTCGGACACACCATTACGTTGTGGTGTTCCCAGAGGTGTCAATTGTGAAAGTATTTCACATTTCTTTAAATGCTCGCTAAACTCGTAACTTAGATATTCACCTCCACGATCAGATCGTAGAAATTTAATATTCTTGTTACATTGATTCTCTACCTCACTTTGAAATTCAGTAAACTTTTCGAAAGTTTCGGACTTATGTTTCATGAAATAGATATACCCATATCTACTCAAGTCATCCGTGAAGGTAAGAACATAACGAGAACCACCGCGCGATGCTACGCTCATTGGACCATACACATCGGTATGTATGATTTCCAATAAGTTCGTAGCTTGCTCCATCATACCAGAAAATGGAGTCTTAGTCATTTTACCCATCAGACATGCTTCGCATCTTTCAAGTGATTCAAGAAGTCCATCGGAATGGAGTTTCTTCATACGCTTCACTCCAATGTGACCAAGACGACATTGCCACATATAGGTCGAGTAATTGCTCAATTTCAAACGTTTAGCTTCAATGTTATTAATATGTGTATTACTAAAATCGAGATTCAACAAGAATAGACCATCTATCAAAGGTGCATGTGCATAAAACATATTACTCATATAAATCGAACAACCATTATTCTCGTACTTAAACAAGTAACCGTCTCACAATAAACATGATCCTGATATAATGTTCATGCTCAACACAGGCACCAAATAACAATTATTTAAGTATAAAACTAATCCCGATGGTAGATGAAGAGGTAGCGTGCCGACCGCGATCACATCAACCTTTGATCCATTTCCAACGCGCACCGTCACCTCGTTCTTCGCTAGTTTCCGTCTATTCTGCAGTACATGTTTCGAGTTACAAATATGAGAAACCGAACCAGTATCAAATACCCAGGAACTAGTACGAGTACTAGTGAGATACAAATCAATAACATGTATATCGGATATACCTTTCTTCTTGATGTTGTCATTCTTCAAATACGCCAAGCACTTAGGGAAATTCCGCTTCCAGTGACCTTATCCCTTGTAGTAAAAGCACTCAGTATCAGGCTTAGGCCCAGCCTTGGTCTTCTTCGCCGGCGTGGTAACTTTCTTACCGCACTTCTTGAAGTTTACATTTTTCTTAGACTTGCCTTGCTTCTTGAATTTGGTGGTCTTATTGACCATCAACACTTGGTGCTCTTTTTGGATCTCCACTTCTGCAGACTTTAACATGGAGAAGAGTTCGGGCAACGACTTTTCCATGTTTTGCATATTGTAGTGCATCACAAAGTTCTTGTAACTTGGTGGTAGTGATTGGAGGACACAGTGAATCCCCAAAGCATTAGGAATCACTATACCCAAACTTTGAAGCTTGCTTGCGTGCCCGGACATCTTAAGCACGTGCTCACTAACGGAGATGCCCTCTTCCATCTTGCAGTTAAAGGACTTTTCAGAAGCCTCATAACTCTCAACTGCCGCGTGAGCCTCAAATATCATTTTGAGTTCACGGACAATATCATGTGGGTCATGGTTGTCAAACCTTTTCTGAAGCTCTGATTCCAAACCATACAAGATAGCACACTGAACTGTGGAGTACTGATTCTTCCGAGCGAGGAAAACATTCTTTACCTCATCGGTAGCATCAGCTGTAGGTGGGTCACCCAGCGGTACATCCAGCACATAGGTCAAATTACCAGCATTGAGGACAATCCTCAAGTTGCGGAACCAATCCGCAAAGTTGCTTCCATTGTTTTTTAGCTTTTCTTTCTCTAGGAATGCATTAAAATTGATGGTAGGGGCCGCCATTGATCTACAACATATTTGCAATAGTTTAGACTAAGTTTATGACAAATTGAGATATAATTAAGAGTTAAATTAATCTAGATGAACTCCCACTCAAAACAATATCCCTCACATTGTTTTAGTGATCACACGAACCAAATCCACCACATCAAAACCAATTATCACGAGATTTGATGTAGCTTCAATGGAGAACAATCAACATGTTCATCATATCTACTATATGACTCATGTAACATACCACCTTTTGTGTAATATTAATAAAAACATGTTTGAGCATAGCATGCATGCATTATACTTGCATTTTCGTTTAAACAAACAAATACCAAATAAAACCCTAATAGTTTCCCCCTCTCTCTTTGAATCAATTCAAATGGTTTCCATATTTTCAAAATTCTCAAAACAAATGGATCCCAAATGGTGTTGAGGGTTCCTTAGTGTTTTCAGATATTATATAAAAGTTTCTGTAATTTGAAATTATTCAAAACAGATTTGAATTCAAAATACAAACAGAAATTAGAAAACAGAAAAAGAATAGTTTTGGAGAAAAAATAATAAACCTAGCTACTGGGCCGCAGCCTACTTCTCTTCCTCTCTCTCTCCGCCACCAGCGCAGCTGCCAGCGGCCTGCCTGCCTCCATCTGTCGCGGCCCATCTGGCCCAGCCGCATCCTACCCAAGCCCGAAACGCTTCAGATAGCCCCGTCGTCGTCTTCCTCGCCGGCCAAGCAGCTCGGTGGCGCTGCCTCCGCCGCCCACCTGCGTCTTGATGTGTGCCGCTGCCCCCGAGCATCTATATGATCCCCAGCGCCGCCCGGACGAACCCTAGTTCCCCTTTTTTCTCTTTTCCCCATCCTCGCCGGAACCCTAGCTTCCAGGAGCTCTGGTGCTCCGCTGTCCCCGGTCTCCCCTCGCCCTGCTGAGAGCCCCAGGAGAACCGCCTCCCCGCCAGCATCATCTCCGTCGAAGCATGCAATACGGGAGGGCTCCAGCTCGTCGGAATCGAGCTCGACGTGTTTGTCTGCCGAAGTCCAACCACCGTCAATTCGCCGGTTCCCGACCTCGCCTCGCCTCCCCGACCCTTCCACCGGCTTCCTGGTGAGCTAGCGGTGCTAACGCACCCCTCTTCTCGCTCTCTCCCTCTCTGTATCGCCGCCGCCACCACCACCTATAGCCGCCGCCATTGGCCACCGTTGCACACGTTGCTCCGACGACCTCCCGCCAGCGATGCCGCCACTTTCTGGCTCCCCTTGCTCTCCTCTTTCGAGAGCGTCCATCCCCGCAGCCCCACATCGCCCCTAGAGCCGGATTCGATCATCACCTGAGGAATCTCCATTGCTGACGTCAACATGACGTCAGCATGGTGCAATATTTCCCTTTTGTTTTATTTTGTAAATGAATTCTGTAATTATTTCTGTAAATGGAAAATCTATGACAGGTGGGCCCTGCTTGTCAGGATTTTAATCTTTTCTATAGATATTTTCTGAAATTAATAAAAGTCTGACATGTGGGCCCAAGTTGGAAATTATTTTAAATATTCCAAAAATGATTAAAAATGAATTAAAATTTGAGAAATTCATAACTAATTCATTTTAAATCATAAAAATACAAATAATATACCAAAATGATTAGAAAAATGAAACATATCTAACTAAGCTATAATCATACATTGTTAATTGTAAGGTTCCCAACCTTTAATAAGGTAGAGATCCCTGTGTTTACAATGCTAGTCCCTGGATCAATAGCTAGCATCCACAGTTAAGATGTAATATCAAGAAACAAAGGTCATAATACAACTTTATAACCATGAATAAAATAATTCATTACATCTTACATAGCTCATTTGGTTATCACATTACATTGGAGCAGAAATAACTATAGCATGGAGTCCTTCATCTTCAAAGTGCCATAGGCAATCATGTTAGTTGTAGACTTGTAATCCTATTCAACACACTTCACTAACATCAAACAAACCTGCAACATAATAAGTTGCAGCCACAAGGGTCAATACATTTGAATTGTATTGGCAAGTTTCACTACTATGTAGAAATAAGTGGATCCTATCAATACATGCATATTTGGCTAAGTAGGGTTTAGGCTCTTTTGCAGAAAGCAATAGTTTTATCCTATCTTTTCAAAATAGTTTTTGATCTTTTGTCCAATCTTTCTGAACTCCTTGGAAAACTCCAAGTGCTTCAAATCCCTTGTTGTCACCCTCAAGTTTTAACTTTGAGAAATTGGAATGTCGAGATCTTACATAGCTTCAGGCCTTAGTTGCTCAGTATTGTCCATAACCGGGGACACGGCTAAGTACTTAGAATTTTGATCTCCTGCAGAAGTTGTACACTTTACCCACATGACACAATCTCGTCTTGATGCCACCAGTGGCCGCTGGATAAGTACTCACCAAGATGGAGTACTGGCAGATCGAGAATGTGACAAAGTATTTCCATAGAAGTCCTCCCAATACACAATGCTAGCTTATCTACCAGGCACCAATGTAGGGTTAGATTTTCCCTTACACAATTCTAGTTAACCTGAAGATGCCAATGCATGGGTCTTCCACTATGTAGTTGACTAAGCCAGAGCCCATTTAGCATGTGGCTGCACACGGAAGCCACTGTACGAGAAACATGTTCAATCTCTAAGTCCCTGGGTGGTTTTCTTCTAGTGCACATACAAAAATAGATAGCCATATAAACATGGTTCCTTTTGTTGCCACCTTGTCCAATATTGAGTATCCTTGTCCACCCAGGTGGTTCATTGAGTACTTGTTTTTATTATATAAAACATATGTCTGTTCAACTCTTCATATAATGATAACATGTATCCCATCCCAAATATATAGCAGGGCTAAGCATACTACAACTACAATGTTTTCACTAAGGAATATATAAGGGTATCCTATTAGGATTTAGCATAGCATAAAATATAGAAATCCTTTTCATGCATGTTACAAAAATCCACTAAGTGTAATGAAAAATAGTAGGACATGGATGATAGTGTCACTTGCCTTTTTAGTAGAGAATGTTGGTTCACTTCTTGATCTTGAAAATATCACACTCTTCTAACTTCACTACAATTCACTTCAAGCAAACACAAATTCAACTAGCATTCAACCCATTTCTCGCACATAAAATAACAAAAACAAGGTCCTGCATGCAACATGCAAAAGATAGTTTTATTTATAAAATTGGTTTCTACTAGGCTCTAAACATTTTAAAGTTCAAAGTGGTCATTTACTAAAGTGGTAAAACCATTTGCATAAGGTTTTATCTATAAACCATTTTTAAATCAAATCAATATTTTATGTGGTTGAAAATTCTTTTAGCAAAGCAATATTCTTTAAAGGGTTCACCAAATATGTTCTTAATCTTCAATACTTGGTGTTTAGGGTCAGAAGGTTTGAATCAAAACATTTCCCAAAGGTTTTAGTCAAGATTCAATTCTAAACCAAAATCAATATTTTTATTTGACTAGAAATGAGCTAATTCAAATATTTACTCCTTAACTTCACAAAATACATTTTTAAATCCATAAGTTGGTTCCTATGGTCAGTAGGTTCACAACAAACCATTTTGCAAAGATTTCATCTCAAAAATAAATGTACAACAATTTTTATATTCAAATTATGCCTACACATGTTTCTGCAATTTCAACCAATTTTCCAGAAGCAAAACATTAAAACAGTGCATGGTTGCAAAGTACTTGTTCTGCTGAATCCAATGATATAAAATTTGCAAAATTTGGACATGTAGAACTAAAGTTATGAATTTTAAAAGTTTGCAATTCTAATAGAACATTTTCTGTTTTTAAATCGAAACCAGTGCCACGCGCCGTGTTTCTATTGGACGGTACCGCTTCGGGTGGATCGAGCTGTTCTAACCGCAGGATCTTATTTAGATTGCACGGCATAGATCACACGTACCCCTTTGGTTAAGTCAATCTATCGCGTCCACTGGATCACGATCTAACGGCTCAGATGGGTTTGACCATCAGTTGGCGGCGCTGGCGGCGAAGACTGGCGGCGCACGCTCTGTCCGAGGTGGTCCGGCCGTTCTAGGAAGTGAGAGAAGAGGAGGAGAGGCTCACCGTGATCGCAGTGACGCTATGATGCTCAAGGTGCTCGTCGTTGGGCAGGGGGCGCACGGGGACGAGAGGAATCGCTCACCGGAGTTGCTGCGGGCGGTGGTGCTCTCGGGTTGTCGTCGCTGGCGATGTTTAGGACCGCGCTAAGACGAAGTAGAGGCACGGTTAGGTGCGCAAGAGGGTCGCGAGTATGGGAGCATCATTGGGAGAGAGAGGGGAGGACGGGGCTTACGGGGAGACTTCGCCGGAGACGAGACAGACGCGGCGGTGCTCAGGTGATGACGAAGCCGACGATTTGGAGCGCGCACGAGCGAGTGGAGCACACGGGCAGGTGCGCACGGAACTGAGGAGAAAGCTTGCGTGCTCGGTGAGGAGAGGGGCAGCTGCGGTTCACCGGAATTGGCCGGGAAAGCCGTCGGAGACAGAGGTGGTCGAGCTCTAAATTCACTCAGCCTGGGGGCAGGGAGTGGCTGGAGTTTGGGGGGAATGCGAGAAGAGGCGTGGGCGTTTATCTACGCGTGATCACGGCGAGGATTTACTCAGCCATCAACACGTATTGACGCCGACAATCAATCGGCAGCAACGGCAGGGGGTCGTGGTCGCGAGGTTGATGACGACGTGTTGGCGGTGGGGCCGTGCTAACAGTGAGAGAGAGAGGGGGGCATGGGGTCCACTGTTCAGTGACTCAGCGGGTGCGCGCATGGGTGGAAAACGATTCGCTGCGGGGAGGGGAAGTTGGGCTGTGAGTGGGCTGGACTGGGCCTGTTAGCTGGGCTGAGTTTGCTTCATTTTTTTATACTGAAAGCTTTTTATTTTTTCCAATTTGAATTTATGTTTTGATTTTCAATCAAATAATTCAAACAAAAAATCAAATCAAATCACCACCAAACTTTGTATTGATTTTAATTCTGTTTAACAACATAATCCAAAGTCCAAAACAAAATAATGTTATTCTTTTTAGGATCCATTAATAATTAAATAAATAGACCTTAGTCATTAATTAAAATAGGATTTTATTTATTTAAAAACTCTATTTGAAATCTAAATAATATCAAAACCATTTCAGTAGGTTTTATTTAAAAATATAAAACACATGGAAATCTTATTTAAAATATTTTTAACAAGTTTTAGTGTTTATTTAAAAAATGAAAAAGCCTTTACTTTAATAAAATTGGATATTAACAAATCCTCATTATTTTATTCAAATAAACCTTTACTCTTTTTAACAAATAGAAATATTTTATTTCAAAAGCTTGTCCAAGATTTAATTTGGCTCTATAAAATAATCCTTATTTATATTTCTACCTTTGCTTTATAAAAACCATATCTTTTATTTAAAGATCCAAAAATAGTGACTCCAACTATTATAACTTTATTTATTAATTGTTTATCTTTTTAAATCCCTTTAGGATTTTATTTGATCAAAATAGGTTTTGATGTTTCCAATTGGAATCAAAAGTTTCTTCTCACCCTAAATTTCAACAAAATTTTATTTTGTTTGTTTATTTTTCACATTTCAAAATTTGGAAAATTTTGGGATGTGACATTAATCAACTTTGATAGCAAGTTTAATTGGAAGAACCAATTTTACCCCACAACGATGATCCCCCTGTTTTAGGGTTTGGACATCTCGGACCCCCTTTAAAGTGACCAAGCATGTTCTAGGGTTCTTTTTAACACTATTTAACTTGTCATATCATCCATATCGTATGAGCATTGCACATGTCATGTGTTGAGTGTTGCTTTTCCTTTTCTGGTGATTGGTTCTCGCTAATAGGAACTGAACCTAAAGCTGAAGTCAACGCCACCGAAGAGCAGTATCAGTCCAACAACGGATAAGGCAAGCGAAGCCCCACTCATACATATGAATCCTATGTTTACAAAGTATTTCATTCTTGTTATATGCATTCGGTTCAATAGTCTTTTATTAGTAGATAGAGTGAACCTATCTGATGCATGTTTCTCTTTGTGAACTATACTACCTGATCCACTGCTCCTAGCATAACTAGGGTTTGGCTTATGAGCATTGCTAGTGCCACAGTTCAGTCAAGCTTAGTCATGCTTAGTGGTTCGATGTTGATTATTCAGGTGATGCACCAGAGATGCGAATGAATCCTATATGGTAGGATGTGGTGATGTGATCAGAGATGGATGATCAACATGCTAAGGCTTGTATGGGAGGCCACGTGGGATGTGGTTTTTGTAGTCCCATACTTGCCACCCCTAGGACCCGATGTTCTTGCCTCTTGAACCAAGACGCGCGTATAACCACACGAGGGCCTGGAAACCCCCTCGAATCACTAACTTGCCTAGTTTGGGGTTTCCATTCGACATACGCATCTCGGTTGTTCTTGAATGGAGGTGAAGGAGGTGCATTCATAACATGTAGGTAAGCGTGGCCGGGAACAAGAGATGCCCGACATCTGTAATCTTGAAACCTGCGCACATCATTAGGGACCGGCTTCGGGACTTGACCCGTTATGGCGGCATCTCCCTAGTGCGTGACTCATGGTCTCGGTGAAAGCAAGGTAAAGGTCATGGTCAACCACTCTCTGCCGGACTTCCAAGGAAGAGGGCTAATAATTTGGCATTAAGAATCGGTTGGTACGTGTGGGTAAAGTTGTGCACCCATGCAGGGTTATTAATCTTTTCAAAAAGTCGTGTCCACGGTTATGGACGACTTGGGAACGGACGTGAAGATCATAGAGAACTATAACCGAATGCTAAAACTTGTCAACTAATGTGAGATTCGGAGTACTTCCTCGAGGTTGTTTGAGGGGGTATTCTGGGAAGAGAGATCCATTTGATGATGG
This sequence comes from Avena sativa, assembly GCA_916181665.1. Lineage (NCBI taxonomy): Eukaryota > Viridiplantae > Streptophyta > Magnoliopsida > Poales > Poaceae > Avena > Avena sativa. The sequence continues at coordinate 356,902,123 of OV702284.1, read as the reverse complement.
TTCTTGGTGGATATCAAAGATGATTCTAAGAGCTAGAATTGAAGTCTTCTTATCCCCTTTTGAAAATGACCTGACTAGACGAGTTTCTTCTCCCTCTTGTTTTGAGAACAAAAGATGGCTTTATGCAAAATAACTCCACTAGCCATAAGTCTTGCGGAGTACACCCTATACTCATCCTTGCTTCGTTGACGTTTTTCTATAGATGATGCTACACCAACTGAAGGTGGTTTCTACGTCGAAGTCGACGAGTAGTCAGGGTTCCCGGGCAGCAGCCTAGGATCTATGGAAGGGTTGCTACTTCTGTTTATGGCCTCTTAGGCCCTTTACTAAGTTTGTTGTTTAGAACAACTTGTTTGCTTCCGTTGTCTGTTGTAATGATGGGTCTGTGACCCCTGGCTTATATGACTGGTTTGTATCTCTCTTAAGAGTTTACCTTATTAATGTATGGTTTGTATGTTCTGTAATGTTACCGATCTTTCCCTCCGTGCTTCGGAATTTAGGTTAGGCTTATATCGGATAAGGATCTGATATTTGTCTAGCCCTGAATCCGGGTCGTGACAGATATTGGTATCAGAGCAGGACTGCCTGTAGGAAACCCTTCTAGCTGGTCGATGTTGAGTCTAGAGTTTGAGAAAACTATTTGAAAGCTAAAAAACTATATGCAAAACTCTGAATAGGACTCTTTTACTCCTTATCCAAGGTTATTCTATTGCTGAGTTATCTTACCTCATTTTCTTTGCAAAGGTTTTCACTTCTCATCTATTATTTCACCCCTTTTAGGATATACGGGTTTGGGTTGTTTTTCCTAGTACTCCGTACTTGGTTGCAAGGCTCAGAGTTTCCAAGATATATCTGTGCACCTGAGCATCGTTTTTCAACTTTGCTATGGATGCCTATCATTCTACCTCTCTATTCTTTTGTGATTTGTTGGTATCATATCATGCTTGCATTCCATTGTTATGGTTTGTATCTAAGTTGGTAGTGTATATGTTCCGTATGCTTGTTCTACTGCCATACTTAATGCATCGATATAATTTTTATCCACATGTTCACCTCTACCATGATCCTTTGATATGGTTTTTGTCATCCTTTGGTGTACCCTTTTTGGTGAATCCATTCTTATGGTTTCTGTTTTCTCCTCAGGATGTCGTCTGGTACTCGTGGTTCTGTTGGCCTTCGAGGAAACAACAATGCAGAACAGGAACTTCTGCGACCTCCCACAATGGCTGAGGTTCTCAACAACATTGAGACCAACCGTCTGAGGAATGAACGCCTTCTGGAGCGTGTGGCACAAAACACTGAACTTCGTCCTGACGACTGTGTCACACTTGGAGATTTCATCCGTTCTTTCCCTCCAATCTTCACCCACTCCAAGGAACCCCTTGAAGCTGATGATTGGCTTCGCACCATAGAGCGCAAGTTCAGTGCTCTCCGTGTCCGTCCTGCTGACCGTGTCAACTTCACCACCTATCAACTGGAAGGTGAGGCTGGTGTTTGGTGGGAAGGTTTTATGAACATGCAAGCTTAGGGACATGTTGTTACTTGGGAAGAGTTTGTTGTAGCATTCCGTACCTCTTATATCCCTAAGCCCGTCATGGATCTCAAAAGGAGGGAGTTTCTGGATCTGACTCAGGGGCGCATGGATATTGAAGCATATGGGCGTGAGTTTACTCGCCTGGCTCATTATGCAACCAAGGATGTGACCAATGATGAAGATAAGCAAGAGTTGTTCCGTAAGGGACTTAACCCTGCACTTCTCTATGAGTTGTTGCCCTTCAAGTTCCAGTCCTTCCAGGACTTGCACAATCAGGCTCTTACTCTGGAGCATGGAAGGAAGGACATGGAAGTCTCTCAGAAGCGTGAAGAAGGAAATTCTCGTGCTTCTTCCTCTGGTAACAAGAAGCGCCGTGTCTTTGTTCCATACAGTGTGTGCCTTGTGCTCCTTATGCACCCAAGTCCTCTGGCAATACTTCTTGTCAGCCATAGTCAAATACTGGTGGGGAAACTATCATCCTCCTGCTGGTTCTCACACTGGAGTTACCCGTTACTCCTGTGGTCAGCCTGGTCACTACTCAAGGGAGTGTTCTCAAAGGGCTGTTGGACGCAATGATCAGTAGGCAAAGAAAAATGATAAAGCTCAAGGTGATGGACGTGGTCGTCTGACCCATGTCACTATTGAGGAAGCTCAGGAAGATCCACGCGTCATTCTAGGTATGCTCCGTGTCCATTCAATTCTCTCAACAGTCTTGTTTGATTCTGGAACATTGCATACATTCATATCACAAGAGTTTCCACGTGAGCATGGTATACATTTTGAAGCATGTCTTCCCCTATAGAGATTAGTACTCCCGGGTCTCGTTGGCAGACCATCTGGGTTACTCATGGGGTTGAGATAGATATAGCATATCAGAAGTTTCCCACTTCCCTAATTGCACTCAAGTCAACTGACATAGATGTCATTATAGGCATGGACTGGTTAACCAAGTATCAAGCCATCATTGATTATGCTCTTAGAACAGTTTCTATGACCTCTCCTGCTGGCATAACTGCCAGGTATTGGACTGATGGTTCAAAGTCTCCGTCAGCAGTCCTCAAACCTTTCTTGGAGTTGTATGCCATGGATGTTTTACCTACTCTCAAGGTCCAATATGTCCATCTAGTCTGTGATTTCCCGGATGTCTTTCCTGAAGAGTTGCCTGGCATGCCACCTGATCGAAGTGTGGAGTTTGTCATAGAGCTAGTTCCTGGAACTGCTCCTACCTCCAAAAGACCTTACCGCATGACTCCTCATGAGTTGGTTGAGTTGAAGAAGCAACTTGAAGAGTTAGAGGGTCTAGGATACATCCAACCTAGCACATCCTCGTGGGGTTGCCCTACCATCTTTGTCAAGAAGCGGGATACAAATATTTCAAGGTTGGTGGTTGATTACCGTCCACTCAACACGGTGACAATCAAGAATAAGTACCCACTTCCCCGGATAAATGACATGTTTGATCAATTAAGTGGTGCCACTGTCTTCTCCAAAATGGACTTAAGATCAGGGTATCATCAAATCAAGATCAGAAAGGAAGATATCCCAAAGACAGCATTCACAACTCGTTATGGTCTTTATGAGTATACAGTGATGTCCTTCATGTTAACCAATGCCCCTGCCACATTTATGAGGCTCATGAACTCCGTCTTCATGGAGTATCTCGACAAGTTTGTCGTGGTATACATTGATGACATTCTAATCTACTCCAAGACCGAAGAAGAGCATGCCAAACATCTATGTTTGGTATTGACTAAACTTCGTGAACATCGTCTCTATGCCAAGTTTTCCAAATGTGAGTTCTGGTTACAAGAGCTCGTCTTCCTCGGTCATGTTGTGTCTGCAAGTGGTGTTGCTGTCATACCGGATAAGGTTCAGACCATTCTGGAATGGAAGTTGCCTACTTCAGTCAAGGAAGTCTGAAGTTTTCTTGGAATGGCTGGATATTACCGCCGATTCATTGAGAACTTCTCCAAGATAGCCAAGCCTATGACTGATCTTCTTAAGAAAGATAAGAAGTTTGAATGGTCAGAAAAGGCAGAAGAAAGCTTCCAAGCTTTGAAAACTAAGCTAACCACCGCCCCTGTGCTCGTCCTCCCGGACACAAGCAAGGACTTCGTCATCTATTGTGACGCTTCTCTCCAAGGGCTCGGTTGTGTGTTGATGCAAGATGGTCATGTAGTGGCCTATGCTTCTCGGCAGTTGAAGCCACATGAGAACAATTATCCAACCCATGATCTCAAGCTCGCTGTTGTTGTTCATGCTCTCAAGCAATGGAGACATTACCTCATCGGTAACCGTTGCGAACTTTACTTAGATCATCAAAGTCTGAAGTACCTCTTTACCAAGCCAGATCTGAATCTCAGGCAAAGACGATGGTTGGAACTCATCAAAGATTATGATTTGGGTCTCCATTATCAACCCGGCAAAGCCAATGTCGTTGCTGATGTGCTAAGTCGGAAGTCTTATTGCAATAATCTGATGATTTCACAAGCCCAACCTGCTCTCTACGAGGAAATCAAGCATCTTAACCTTGAAGTAGTTCCTTGTGGATTCCTTGCCAACCTTGAAATAAAATCTTCTCTAGAGGACCAAATCAAGGAAGCTCAAAAGCAAGATGGTGAGGTTACCAAGATCAAAGAACGTGTTGCAAGCGGTGAAGCTAAATGTTTCTCCGTCAATGATCAAGGTATCCTATACTTCGGTAACCGGATAGTGGTTCCAAATAGTCGGAAAATCAAAGATCTAATCCTTTTGGAAGCTCATGAATCCCCTTTGTCTATCCATCCTGGTGGTACCAAGATGTACCGAGATCTCTGTCAAAGATTCTGGTGTAGTGGAATGAAACCAGAAATCGATCACTTTGTTGCAGAGTGCGACGTTTGCCATCGTGTGAAGGCTGAACACCAAAGGACTGCTGGACTTCTGCAGCCGTTGAAAATTCCTGAGTGGAAATGGGATGATATTGGTATGGATTTTATCACTAGACTCCCAAGGACACAAGCAGGAAATGATGCCATATGGGTAATAGTTGATCGGTTATCTAAATTTGCTCATTTCCTTCTAGTTCGTGAAACTATCCGTGCTAGTCAAATGGCTGACCTATAATCTCTCGGGTCGTCGTTCTTCATGGTGTTCCCAAGAAGATCATCTCTGATCGTGGAAGTTTGTTTACTTCCAAATTCTAGAAAAGTTTGCAAGAAGCAATGGGAATTCATGTCTCCTTCAGCACAACCTATCATCCTAAAACCAATGGTCAAACTGAAAGAGTGAATCAAATTCTTGAAGACATGCTCAGAGCGTGTGTCATATCCTTTGTAAAGAACTGGGAGAAATGTCTTCCTTTCGCGGAGTTCTCCTACAACAACAGTTTTCAATCCAGTTTGGGCATGGAACCTTTCCAATTCCTGTACGGGAGAACATGTCGAACACCGTTGAACTAGACAGAAACTGGCGAAAGACAATTCTTTGGTCCGGACATGATCCAAAAAGCATAAGATCAAGTTCGCATAATTTGAGAGTGTTTGAAGGCTGCTCAATTTCGTCAGAAGACCAACTACGATCATCATCATCTTGATGTTCATTATGAAGTTGGTGATCAAGTTTATCTCCGGGTCACTCCTCTAAAGGGTGTCCATCGATTCGGTATCAAAGGAAAATTGGCTCCTCGCTACGTTGGTCCCTTCTGCATTCTTTCTAAGTGGGGTGAGCTTGCCTACAAATTGGATCTACCTTCATCTTTTCTAGAGGTTCATGATGTTTTTCATGTGTCTCAACTCAAACGTTGCTTCAAAGATCCCATTCGTGGTGTGGACCATGAAAATTTGGATCTCCAAGATGATCTTGTTGGGGATATGCTATATGGGTATCCTCATAGCATGTCTCCTATCCGGATAACCCGGGTGGCCCACAGTTGGTAGCATGGCCCATGGCCTGCTGGGCAGCCCAGTTAGATGGATCCAGAAGGGAGGCCCATGCCGGATAAAGGAAGGCTACGGTTGGAGTCACTGACGTACCCGGAGCCTTGGAGTGCAAGATACACAAGACTAGTAATAGACGGTATAGAACTCTGTAACCTGTCCGGCTAGGACTTTTCCCTGTAACCCTAGGACCTGGCGACTATATAAGTCGGGCCTATGGGATCCTTTAGGGCACAACTTCAGACAATCAAGTAGCGATTAGCACACACCTCGCACAGCAAACCAATCCATGTAACTCGACGTATTGCCCTTATAGTGATTTATAGCAGGAGTAGGATTCCGCCACCATTGTGGGATCTGAACCTGGGTAAGCTGTGTTACCTCGTACCCGTCAACCGTCCGCCTTCCCCCACGTCTCTAAACACGCACTGTGAGGACCCCTCCATGGCGTACTCGTCGACAATACCACGATAGTTGGCGCCCACCGTGGGGCAAGAGGCACTTCAGGCCCTTCAGCGGGCGAGGACCAAGATCTTCACGGGAATCGGTGAAACCGTAGCCATCGGTCGTCTTCTCTTCTCTGGCAATGTTCCGATTGTCCCTCTCGATGAGTTCTGGATCCTGGTGAAGACGAACCCTACGCGGTGCTCAATCGTTCCTATCGGAGACATCCACCTCTTCATTGGCGAAACCGACTCAGGCACTACTTCGCCTGGGAGTCGGAGGAGCATCAAGGCCCGCACGGACCGCCTACGGGTAGGATACGTTCGCGGAAGGATCGATGTCGGATCTCTCTTTGGAGCTTGCCGGCAAAGATCGGAAAAATTCAAGGCCCACCCAAACCGCCCCTGTGCAGGATATAAACGTGGAAGATCGCTGCAAATCCGCCGGCTTCGCCCGTGCGTCTGGACAGCAGAGATCCAAGTTCATCGGCATGGTTACCATCTTCGATCTGGCGTGTTGCGTTTAGAGAGAGGGCGAAAACCCCCGCAATTACCTTGCCAGGTGGCTCCGTATACGAGCCGATCTGGCCCACTACCCCGATGATAATGCTATGTATCACTTCGTGAAAGGACTGGACCGTGGCACGCTTCTCTGGCATTCTCTAAGACGGCAGCATGCGTCAGGACGCCTTACCCTTGAAGGCATGGTGAGCACCGTCAACAACTACGCGAAGGCTGACGCGGCAGCTCAGACAGCGCTTGCGCTCATTGATGAAGATCCTCCGATTCAGCCACCGCCACCACCGCCTCCGGCCGCCATTGTCGCAGCTGCGCTGCCACCTCCAGTCATCGTCGCTGTTATTGCACCTCCACCGCCTGTCATCGAGGAAGTCCTGGCACCCTCCGACTCTGTTATTGACGCGCTTTATCCTAACTTCAGTGCAGATTCAGAGGAGACAGATTTCAGTCCAGAGGAACTAGACTCCGCCATGCAGGAGATGGAGGAGGAATACACGCACGACGAGCAAGCCAACAATGTCGTCACATCTCGAGGGGTATTTGTCACCATTGGGACGGCGATGGATGAATATCAACCCGGACGAGATCCGCCTACCGCGTTGGACAAGGGGAAGGGGCCACTTATTGCTACTGACGATGATCGTGCAAAGGTCATGCCTTCTCTGCCTAACCCAGTGCATCAGCCACAGGAACTCGGCACCGGCCCGAGCAACAACAACACCGCAAACTTGCCGCCTCCGGCATCTACGTCTGCAGCAGCCCAAGTTACTCCAGCTGATAGAGTGATGTACGGCAATCTCCTCGTTGAACCACTGACCATAGCTCATATCCGGAACGTGACTCAGCTCGACGAGAAGCGCCAGCAGCTGCTGGAGGAAGCGCAGGCCATCGCGGAGCAAGGCGCTAAGCTAGATCGAGATCTGGTCAACACGCAGAAGTCCATAGAGAAATCTAGAGCAATGGAGGCCGAGTACAAGACTCTACTGCAGCAGCAGAAGGCCAAGAAAGCTCCGGCTCGCATCATCAACGATCCTGGTGTACGGCGAAACCTAGGATGGGCTCCCTCGAAGCCGGCACAAGCCAAGCCATACATTGACAATGAAGGCAAGCAGGTGATTCCCACCCCACTCCTTAACCTCACTGTCGCCAAGACCCTTCTGGAGCAGGATAGATCGCCTGAAGCAGTGGAACAGGTCTATGAGCTAGTGGCCAAGGCGGTGAAGCAGCAGGAAAAGGCCACCTCTCAGAGGCTTGAGTCTGACCCAGCGCTTTGCCAGTCTAGCAAGCACAAGCCGCCAAGGGACAGATATCCTCTTGATGTCGGGTCCCAGACGGGTTTATCAGAACAAAGACGGAGGGATGCGCACAACAGGAAGGATGCTATCCCCGTATCCTCCAACCATGGAGAAAAGCCCAACCTCGTCGCCCATCGCCACCGCCCCGGTCCCCCCGACATCGCGAAGATCACAAGGCTCACCATCGTACGGATATGCCCCCACCAAAGTAGTGCGGCATCATCATCCGCGACAACGCAGAGCAGACCCATCATGGTGGAGAGCACAACCAAGGACACAGGAGCAGGTCACGCCATGACCCTACGCGTCTGACAAGCAACCGTGACAGGCGTGAGGCGTCGTAGGAGGGTAACAGCAAGAAGCCTAACCCACCGCCACCTCTGCCTTCGTCGCCACCAAGCAGTCACCATGGCGGAGGAGGCCCGCGTCGTTCACGCAGCCCATCCCCTGTTGACAAGAAGAAGAAGAACCCGGAGCCATACGATGCACATTCACGGATCGATAAGATCCACGAGGCCCGGGAAGGACCATACCTGGGACCACGTTGCTTTGGACCTGCAATACGGTCCGCAACTTACCCCAAAGGTTTCCGGATTGACAAGACCATCAAGCCCTATGACGGCACCGCCAAGCCAGCCACATGGTTGCAGTACTACGACAACACGGTGGAGATTGCCGGAGGTAACCCCAACGTCGTCGTGAAGTACCTCCCGTTAATGTTGGCGAGCATGGCCCGTCAATGGATCGATGACTTGCCAGAGAAATCCATCTACAATTGGTTGGACATGAAAGAAGCGTTCACCAAGAACTTTGAGGGTACATACAAGCGTCCCTGCACTGTTGGCGATCTACAGCGGTGCATGCAAGAGAAAGACGAGACATCTCGCGCCTACCTCTCCTGCTGGCTGGACATGAAGAATTCCTGCGCAGGAGTGCACGCTCAGACCGCCATTGCCGCCTTCATTGATGGGTTGGAAAGGGGCACGTTGCTCCGACATAAGCTGAAGCACTTGCAGGACAATCACCAGCTTGACTTGAACCAGATGATTCAGTTGGCTAGTGAGTTCGCAGCTGCCGACGGCGATGCTCGCGGCTCCTTGCCGGCAACAGCCGTTCCAACTCAAGCTCGGAGGAACAGCAGTACAAAGCGGAAAACCGCTCCAGAAGAAAAGCAATCTACCAACATGGTCGCTATGACTTTTGCAGGACGGGGTGATGGCAGACAACGTGGCCGAGGAAGGGGAGCTGGCCGTGGGCAGCAATGAGGAAGTGAAACTACCTCGGCACCACTCCGCGTTCCCCAAACCTACGAGGAGTACCGCGATATGACGTGCCTCGTACACCTCGATGTCAATGGTAAGGCCACCCATACCAATCGACACTGCAAGTTCGTCAACGACCTCAAGGAAGACCCGGAGTCTGGCTACAAGCAAAGTCGGAAGAACAGACCGCAAGGCAAGGGCAAGGGAAAGAAGAAGGAGGATGAGTCCAAGTATTCAAGTGACATGGATGAGGACGTTGACCCCAAGCACGCCGCCAAGAGCGACGACAAGGGCAAGAACCCCTTCGCGAAGAAGGCGCCAGTCTACCACACTTTCCTTGGCACCCCACCGTCCGACAACAGAAGACCTCTCTGAAGATCCTGATGGCTACTCTACCCCCAGTTCCCCAGTACCTGCGCTGGTCGGAGGTTCCAATAACTTAGGACAGGACGGACCACCCAGACCTTATCCCTACGGAGAACTAGTACGCCATGGTCATCAACCCCCTGATTGACGGCGTGGAGTTCACCAAGTGTATGGTGGACAGTGGAAGAAGCATCAACATCATGTACCTCGATACACTGCAGAAGATGAACTTGACAGAGGCAAACCTAAGGAGGACCAACACCATCTTCCACGGTGTAGTTCCTGGTCGGGAGGCTCGGTCCCTTGGGTGCATTACACTTCAGGTTCCTTCAGTGATGTCAATAATTACCGCCAAGAGCGCATGACCTTTGAGGTGGTCCCCTTCAAGAGTGTGTACCACGTCATATTCGGCCGCGACATATTCCACACGTTCATGGCCAAGCCATGCTTCGTCTACAACAAACTCAAGATACCCGGATCAAACTGTGTCATCACCGTATCCGGAAGCTTTACCAAGGCAAGGGACTGCGAGATCAATGAAGCAGCCGTTGCGGAAGCTGACCTCTACAGTGGAGAATTCAAAGAGATCCAGAGCAAGGTCGATGACTCAGAGATGCCCGCGTCGAAGAAGAAGATCTCCAACTCTGCTCCTGCGTTCAAGGCCGCCATCAAAACCAAGCCGGTAGAACTTGTGGTAGGCGATGCCTCCAAGGTCACCGCCATTGGGACGAACCTGGATCCCAAATAGGAAAGCGCGCTCGTCGAGTTCCTCTGTGAGAATAGGGACATCTTTGCCTGGAAACCTGCCGACATGAAAGGTGTACCTAGGGAACTTGCTGAGCACAGCTTAAACATCGATCCAAAATCGAAACCAGTGAAACAACCTCTACGACACTTTGGAGATGAGAAGAGACGTGCCATTGGCAAAGAGATAGCTAGGTTACTTAAGGCTAGATTTATCCGAGAAGTCCTTCACACCCAATGGGTGGCCAATCCTGTACTTGTCCCCAAAAAGGGAACCAATGAATTAAGAATGTGTGTTGATTACACCGGCTTGAACAAAGCATGTCCCAAAGAATCGTTTGCTTTGCCTTGCATTGACCAAGTCATTGACTCGACGGCTGGCTCGGAACTATTGTGTTTTCTCGATGCGTACTTAGGATACCACCAGATCAAGATGAGGAAGTCGGACCAATTCGCCACTTCGTTCACTACCCCATACGGCACGTTTTGCTATGTTATGATGCCCTTTGGGCTGAAAAATGCAGGTGCTACGTACCAGCGGACAATGCAACGTTGCCTTCACGACCAAATTGGTCGGAACGTTCACGCCTATGTGGATGATATCGCGGTGATGTCTAAAAAGACTGTCGTGGTGGTGGCACGGCAGATGCCATGGGTAGGCTAAAGTATGGGGCCAATGGATGCTAGAGGGATCTGGGGAGGGAAGATGTAGTTGATTCTACACGCAAAAGATTAAGGCAAAGATCTTTATTTCTCCTTCATTGGGCTACAAGTGCTCCTTGAGCTGTATACAAGGAGAAAGGGAGAACTTTACCAGCCTAATGGTACTAAATGAGCCGATGCCCTCCTCAGGGTCCAAACCTCCCCTTATAAAGGAGAGACTTGGCTTCCTTTAGGGCTGACGTGGCAAGCATATTTGAGGAATATGCTTGTCCCAATATAGTAACTCGGCGGCCTTCTTTCCGTGTCGCCCTTCTAATGACGGCAAGGTTCCAGAGGGCCCCTCCTGCGTTCCTCGGGCTTTAGGACTGTCACCTCCGTGACCTCCTTCTGCCCCTCTGTCGCTCTGCGCCTTTGTCCCTTGTGCTTGGCTCTGCTCAGATTCTCCCTAGCCTGTAGCTAAAGTTTGACTTTAGGCTTCTCCTTCTCCTGCAAGCTTCGTATCATTCGGCCCTGCCTCGCGTAACTCGGCTCGCCCTTCACCTGCATTAAGATTACTCGGGCTAACCCGGCCAACTTACGCAGTATCTCGGTCGGGTAATGCCTTTCCATTACCATAAGGGTCCTGCCCTTTCATATCTCGGTCGACCTCTACAGGATTCGGCTAACTCAGACTGTAACTCGGAAACTGGACGGGGAACATCCTTTCGTCTTTACCCTATCCGAGGTCACCACCCCAGCATTAGTCCCCGAAGCTGGTATGGCCCCGCCAATAATTTCGGCCGGGCCGTATCAGTTTCATGATATTCGTTTCCCAATGTTTCCGAGTTATCTTTTTCTCGTTCGAGGTATCAGCATATCTTCTCGCGTATGCCTCGTCTTACGTGTCGTACTCTACATTGTTTGTCTAGTTTTTTGTTCCTCTACAGTATTTACTGACAGGCTACAGTTATTATTGTGCCTGTCCCGTCGGCGCTACGACGCCTCGCGTACCGTTTCCGTCAGGGATCTTGGCCTTCTCTTTCATCGTGTGGTCGCCTGTGCGGTTCCACTTAGCGGCGTGCGGTCGTGCCGCATACACGATCTACACGGATAACCGCCACACCCACGATCCCACTACCTCTCAGGCGGCGTGGTTATAAAGAGGGGCGCGGGACTGGAGGATTCACTTTCCCCTTCCACTTACCTACGCCCTTCTTCTTCCTCTCGCCTCTGCCCCCGTTCGTGCTTCCGCCTCCGTGCGCTCATCTGGGTCTCCGACGGCAGGGATCCCACCGCACTGCTCCGTCGGCCTCGTCCATGCTCGCTTGCTCCGGCGTCGTCGTCGGTGAGTTCTTCCGGTCCTATCGTCTAGGCTCTCCTCTAGACTCCTCTGTTTTCCTTTCGTTTTCGCGCGGTAGTTCCTTCGCTGCTCCTCCGCCGTTTCCGCGTAGAATCACGACGGGGCCGTGCAGTTCTAAGTTTTCCTCCATCGCTAGTTCTTCCTTCGTAAATTTCTCCGGCGACCCCATGTCGAGCTCTTTCAGCGGTGCCCTCATTGAGGATGACGATGCTGCCTCTGGGCCCGAGCGGGGCTCGTGGTAGGGCTCTTCTGTCACCCGCCGAGAGGTTGAGTGGCTAATCCGAACTCGCCGGATTCCTGCCGAGGTAGCTTGTCGCTTACCCGGCAGCGAATCCTCTCCAGTTCTTAGGGAGGGCGAATATGTAGTCTTCATGTCACATTTTGCTCGTGGGTTTGGTCTCCCTCTCAGCGATTTCGCTAGGGAGTTCCTTGATTACTTCGGCCTTCAGCCGCATCATCTTCCTGCTAACGCCATCGCCTCTCTTTCTGCCTTCATCTCCGCCTCGGAGGGATACTTCGGCCTATGGCCATCTGTGCATGTTTGGTCAAAGTTTTTCCAGATTCGATCCAACGTCTTCCCAGACAAATCTCTGCAACCCTCCGATAATTTGTTCACCCAATGCGGTGCCGCGTCCATCACACCTCGGAGGAAATCTGTATTTCCTCGTGTTGCAGGTCTAGAATCATGTAAGAAGTGGCACAAGTCATTCTTTTATGTCAAGAACACTGGGAGTGAAGATAAGATTCGGCTCCCTGCTTTTTCCATCGGCCCTCCTTCCAATAAGAACTGGACCTATAATCCGAGGAAGAGTCATGCTCTGGCCGAGGCTTTTGATATTCGGCTGAAGGAATTGATCCGCTCCGGGCTACGCGGTGAGGATCTGATGACTACCTTCATCAGCAGCCGGATCTACCCATTCCAGAAACGCACCCACAAGCTCTGCTATATGAGCAGTCCTCTCGATCCCAACCGAGTCTTGACGGTGGAGCTAGACAACTACCTCATCTTCAAGCGTGTCCAGGCTATCTTTAAGACGGAGATGCCGGAGGATTGGTCCTAGGGATTCAAGCCTTTCACCCGCGAGCATCCCCCTCCCGAAGTAAGATTATGCATTTGTGTTTTCCTTCCTAATCGCGTTCGTAACTCTTTTTGCTAATTTTTCTCTTTCTTGTCCTGTAGAGGTTTGAGGAGCAGAAGACTGAGGATGCCGAGGTTTTATCACTCCCGTGGCATGCGGATCGGAATACTCCGGACAACGGGGAGCCGGACTCAGAAGAGTTCATTCCTAAGTTGGATCTCGCTCCGGTTCGCGCTCGCGGCAAGACCCCGGCCCACAAGGAGGAAGGTGATTCAGACGAGGTCCAAGTTCTAGAGGTAGTTGCCGCAATGCCAATTTCTTATGCATTTCCGGCTTCTACTTTCTCAGCTAATCCGGCCAGTCAGGTTCACAACGCCAAGCCTCTCGCCTCCCTGCCTCCTGTTACCTCGGGGAAACGTAGCGCTCCCGCTGATGCCTCGGAAACGGCTCCCAAGAAACGAATGAAGAAGTCAGCCCAGCATCCTCCAAGGCGCAAAACTATGCCAGGGGTTACTGGGTGAGTTGTTTTTGTTTGTATTTCTTGTTTCTCTCTTTCTCCTTTCTAACTTGATCTTTTCTGTCTTTGCAGGGCTCCTCTTTCCGTTAAGCCCAGCGGTCCCAGCATGACGAGTCGTTCGACTCGGCCGCCTTCTCCTCCGCCTCCTGAGGATACCAGAGTTCCGAGTCCTGCTCGCGTTGCTTCTCCTCCTTCCCTGAATCAGACGCCACCTCCCCCTGATGCGCCTGAGATTTCTCCTGTTGACGCCGATACACCTCGGCCAACAGATATTCCTACAGAACCTGCTGCCTCCTCTGTGAACCCCGATGTTTCTGCTGAGATTCCTTCGAACTCCGCAGTCTTTACCGCGACACCAACTCCAGCCGAGGATATCAATATCTCGGCGCCCTCTGCAACCGTAATCCCTCCGGCTCCCAAAGATGCTGCTCCAAGTGCGGAGGTATCGGCTCCTACTGACGTCTCTCCTAAGGCAAGAAAGATTGTTGTTACCAAGCCTGCGTCCTCTCAGAAAGGACCTGCCAGCTCATCTCAGCCTACAATTGCTGATGCGCTGCGCAAGGGGGCTTCCACTGCCAAGAGTACTATTACTCCGGCTGCTGATACACAGCTTGCCCTCCATAAGAGTCCCGCGGTAGCGGTAGCTACCCAACATGTCCGAGGTAAAGTTCTGACTCGCACGGAAAGTGGGAACAGTCTCGGCTAGTTGGTCGAGTATGCCCATAATTGGAATGCTGCCGATCAGCTCGAAGGTAATCCAAGCAGCCAGCTGTTTCAACTCTCCGACATTAGCAGCCACCTACATCTGGCTGCCAAGATCGTTCTTGACAGCGACAAGATGAATGAGGTAATTGTTTTTATGGAGTTTTGATTAGTCCTCCGGATGCTATTATATATACTCTAGTCCCCGAAGCTTGCAACCGAATAACTTGTTATTCGTTTGGAAGTTTTATAATGCTTTACTTAGTTCATTTTTTGTTAGAGTTCGAATATCAGGCCATTTTGATCCGAATTTAATTTTGCTTGATTCGGATCTGCCTTAGTTTCAAATATCCAGCCACCTAGATCCGAATTGAGATTTGCTTGATTCGGATCTATCTGAGCTTTGAATATCCAGCCACCTAGATCCGAATTAGGCTTTGCTTGATTCGGATCTGTCTGAGCTTTGAATATCCAGCCACCTAGATCCAAATTAGGCTTTGCTTGATTCGGATCTGTCTGAGCTTTGAATATCCAGCCACCTAGATCCGAATTAGGCTTTGCTTGATTTGGATCTGTCTGAGCTTTGAATATCCAGCCACCTAGATCCAAATTAGGCTTTGCTTGATTTGGATCTGTCTAAGCTTTGAATATCCAGCCACCTAGATCCGAATTAAGCTTTGCTTAATTCGGATCTGTCTTATGTTCTAATATCTTATTGATATTTGTTATGTTGCTTAGGTTGCGCATGATCGGCGTACCGCCGAATTCCAAAGGTTGCTCTTTGCCCATAAAAAGTTGCAAGAAAAGTACGAGAAGGTCATTCCCGTGGTTAAGATAGCTGGTAAGTTAGCAAGATTTCGCATTATTCTTAAAATTCTTATTGCTGTGGAAGTGAGGTGTTAGCTGACTTTGCTGATGAATAGGGAATATCAACAATCTTAATATCCTTCTTGAAAAGAAAGTCAAGGCCCTTGAAGGTTAGTTACTCTTTTACTTTATATACTCCCATTTGAAATGTGCACTAAGTTTCTTTTAACTCTTTTGTCCTTGGTAAAGCCGATCTACAAACCTTTGCAGCGTCTCATCAAGATTGCACGCCCATGCCTGATGTGATGCTGCATTTTTTAGAACAAGCCGCTACTCACTCGACACAGCTGAAGGATAAAGATGACGAGATAGATCGCTTGTGTGCCGAGGTGGAGTCCCTTAAGCTCTCTCAGAAGTCTGAGTTAGAAAAGGTCGACCAGGAGTTCTCCGAGGAGAAGAATCGGCTAGCTCTACAATTGCAGAAAAATAAAGAGCTCCTCGAGGCTGCCGAACTGAAGACACGGGGGATGAGCGAGGAGATCACTCGCTTTGAGAAGAGCAAGAGTGACTGGGCCAAAGATCTTCAGATAATGCTGAGTTATATTCACCGTAAGCTTCTGACCGTGGCCGAGTTATCTTTTTACTAGCTTATTGTTGACCAACGCACTTTTGTTTTGCGCAGACCATTTTCCAGAAGCTAAGCCCGTGAGCTCTAAAGCAGTGATTAATGCTCGTCTGCGCCGAGGTGTTCCTGCTGATGCGAACTCAGAGTACTCGATGGAAGATTTCTTGGTTGCTGTTGGCGCTGCAGTTGGTCCAATGAAGATTATGGGCAGGGACTTGGTGCAGGCGGCTATCTGGGCCTACCATGTTCTCTGGCCGAATACTTCTGGGAATCCTGATATTGATGAGGTCAAAGTATTGGTGGAAAGATTAATGGCATCTGAGAAACAGCTAAGTCTTTGGAGGGAATCCGCCGGACGAGCTGGTGCTGACATGGCTCTCACAGTCATCATGTCCTGGTATGAGGATATTTCCCTTGATACCTTGATAAATCTGCGCACTGGTTCCCGCTGGGCTGAGGACCCAAAATTTGTCGCTCTCTGGCAAGCTCGTGCCTTCCAGCTTGTTGAGTATGCAGATGTGCATAACTGGAATGAAGGGTCGAGTTTCCTTCCTAACCCAGAAGACGAGGTCGAAGTTGAGGATGCCTCTAATGATAACTCGGCCGAACAAGGCGAAGATGAGGGTGACTCGGTACTTCTGGTGATTCTAGCTCGAGCTCGGATGGCGACGCGCGATCCTCCTCCAAAGGTACTGGGCATTCCACAGCGCAAGCTGATGTTCCTCAATAGCCTCGGGCTTCCTCCGAAGTCGCTCCTGGATCTGTGGAGGGCGAGGCAACTTCGGCCGAAGTGCCACCTATCTCGGAGTGCCCCGTTCCTGACCAAGTCACTGCCTCTCCAGTTAAAAAACTCTAAGTCATTTCTTTATCCCTGGTATGCCGGGCGTATGATGTACGTTAAAACATTTGTCCGTCTTTTGTGCGGTATGAACTCCTTTTGCCTTATACTGCTGAGACACACGTGGGTTGTATTCGTCATCACTTTGTTTAAACAGGTCCTGTTTTTCTGAATCCTTGCTTTGGCAGCTTTCAATTTCTTGAGTTTGGGGTGTATATTTGCCTTTGCTTTATCGTAGTTCAGCGTTCAATATTGCCTGACTTTAATAAACTTTGTAATTTAACCACTGTGGGTTGGACTATTAATCTGGGCGTAAGTCTCGAAGACCGTATTTGGGTAGATCAAAATAATATCACTCTGGGTGCTGAAGTTTGATACCCACTCTTGCAACAAGGGATAATCCATACTTAGAAATAATATAGGGTAGTCCCCGAGCCACTGCTCAAGGCAACGAGGTTTAATACATAAACCAAATTTAGCAACAATATAGGGCAGTCCCCGAGTCACTGCTCAAGGTGCCAAGGTTTAATACATAACACAAAATCAAAAACAATATATGTCAGTCCTCGAGCCGCTGCTCTGGCGCCGAGGTTCAATACATGAATCAAACTTAGAAACAATATGGGACAGTCCCCGAGTCACTGCTCAAGGTGCCTAGGTCTAATACATAATCATACTTAAAAACAATATAGGGCAGTCCCCGATCCACTGCTCAAGGTGCCGAGGTTTGATACATAACATGAAATTAAAAACAACATATGGCAGTCCCCGAGTCACTGCTCTGGACGCCGAGGTTTAATACATAGTTGGTGCTCCATCCTAAGGCATCATTTTACAATGTGTCATAGATGACTCCTACGAGTAAAATGGACGAAGCAAAGCTACGTTCCATGGTCTTTTCAATTCTTCGCCGTCTTTGTCTGCCCTGTTCTTTCCTGGTGATTGAGCATCGATTAGGTAATACGCATCATTGTGCAATGCTTTGCTCACGATGAATGGTCCTTCCCATGGAGGAGACAGCTTGTGCATGCCGGCCGTGCGTTGCACCAGTCGCCAATATTACCTCGGCTTCCATTTCCTCTGTTCTCATTTGCTTTCCCGGCTATCGCCGGATCATATGGAACAATTTGCTTATTTCTCTTTCCAGAATTTACCGCTTTGTCTCTTCATGCATTGTTTCCGGGTGAAGATGCTACTGCCACAGATAAGGCAGGTGCTGCACCAGCCGAGTGAACCATCCGTGAGGCACCTGGCCTTGCTGGGTCTGCCCTAAGCATTTCTTCATTCTGCTGGTTCGCAATGCGTACCAACTCATTCACTCTTTCTTGTTGTTTCTGTCGGGCCTCGTCGGTCAATCCTTCTAACTCTAATGCAGCCGCATTTGCTGCCCTCAGGTTCTTTGCCGGGGTACTGTACCTCGGCAAGCCTAGATCCACTGATTCGGCCTTATGAGCATCATGCTCCTTGTTGATATCATCTATGAGGTTCTTTCCTCTTAACCTTCACTCGTCAACCCGCTCGGGGCGACGTCAAGCTTGTTTGCCCTGGCATATTCTCGCAGGGTCCTGTTTAAGGACTCCCGCAAGGCCGACACCTTTTTTGCCTCTACCAGCACTTTCTGCCTGGTCTCTTCTAACTCTGCCTGAGCATTAGCCGGATCAAGTATCGGCGCTATAGGAGTAGTCATATTATCTATAGTTGCCTGGAGAATGTTTTCGGGTTTTTCCAGAGGTGGCCCTCTTACCCTTGGTGCTTTTGGGGTTGTTTCCTGCGTCTCGGCCTGGTTGGCCGCTGAAGGAATTACCTCGGTGGGCTGTGGAGCTGTCTGCCTGGGCGCCACCTGCACACCTGTCGCCGGATCTCTACTTGACCCGGCGCCCGCTGCTCCCGCCTGCACCCCGGCTGCGACCATCACCTCGACGCTGCTGCCTGTGTGCGCTCCGCGTGGACTGCTTGCGGCGCTGAGGGGAGGTTCTCCTGCAATAACAACCTGGTGAGGATAAACACCGGAGATGTCGACGCCGACGTAGATCTGGTGCATGCCCAAGTTGATGAAGACGCCGTTGCGCGGAGGAGCTCTTCCCTTGAAGCTGCCTGCGTTGTCGCTGACGTAGTCACAGAGATCGAATCTCTGGACTAAGCCAGAGACAATGCGTTCGCCAGTGTTGATGAAGTTTCACGTCCGGATCATGACTCCAGCTAGCACCGCTGCTGGCCCCACGGTGGGCTCCAACTGTCGTTGTGGTGGCACGGCAGATGCCATGGGTAGGCTAAAGTATGGGGCCAATGGATGCTAGAGGGATCCGGGGAGGGAAGATGTAGTTGATTCTACACAAAAAAGACTAAGGCAAAGATCTTTATTTCTCCTTCCTTGGGCTACAAGTGCTCCTTGAGCTATATACAAGGAGAAAGGGAGAACTTTACCAGCCTAATGGTACTAAATGAGCCAATGCCCTCCTCAGGGTCCAAGCCTCCCCTTATAAAGGAGAGCCTTGGGTTCCTTTAGGGCTGACGTGGCAAGCATATTCAAGGAATATGCTTGTCCCAATATAGTAACTCGGCGGCCTTCTTTCCGTGTCGCCCTTCTAATGACGGCAAGGTTCCAGAGGGCCCCTCCTGCGTGCCTCGGGCTTCAGGACTGTCACCTCCGTGACCTCCTTCTGCCCCTCTGTCGCTCTGCGCCTTTGTCCCTTGTGCTTGGCTCTGCTCAGATTCTCCCTAGCCTGTGGCTAGAGTTTGACATTAGGATTCTCCTTCTCCTGCAAGCTTCGTATAATTTGGCCCTGCCTCGCGTAACTCGGCTCGCCCTTCACCTACATTAAGATTACTCGGGCTAACCCGGCCGACTTACGCAGTATCTCGGCCGGGTAATGCCTTGCCATTACCATAAGGGTCCTGCCCTTTCATATCTCGGCCAACCTCTACAAGATTCGGCCGACTCAGACTGTAACTCGGAAACTGGACGGGGAACATCCTTTCGTCTTTCCCCGTCTTTACCCTATCTGAGGTCACCACCCCAACAAAGACAAACGACTTAATCTCCGACTTAAAAGAAACCTTTGATAATCTCCGGAAATACAACATGATGCTTAACGCTAAGAAGTGCGTCTTCGGGGTACCAGCCGGCAAATTGTTGGGTTTCATCGTTTCCCAGCGTGGAATCGAGCTCAACCCGGAGAAAATCAAGGCCATCTTAAACATAAACCGTCCGACATGCCTAAAGGACATTCAACGACTAACAGGTTGTGTTGCAGCGGTTAGTCGGTTCGTTAGCCGACTTGGAGAGAAGGTTCTGCCGCTGTACAAGTTGCTGAAGAAGGCGGACAAATTCACATGGCGGACGAAGCAGATGCAGCACTGAAGCAACTCAAGGAGATTCTTTCCTCAGCGCCTATCCTTGTAGCACCCGAGCCTGGAGAACCCCTGTTAATCTACATGGCGGCAACCAACCGGGTAATCAGCATCGTCGTCGTGGTAGAGCGGAAGGAACCAGGCCACAGAGTTCAACGACTAGTTTACTATGTGAGCAAGGTCTTGACGGAGTCCAAGCAGCGTTACCCGCACTACCAGAAGATAGCTTATGGAGTATTCCTTGCTTCTCGGAAGCTGAGGCATTACTTTCAGGAGCACCCAATCACAGTGGTGAGCAAGACTCCAATGTCCGACATAATCAACAACAGTGACGCTACAGGAAGGGTCGCGAAGTGGGTCATTGAACTTGCCGCCTTCAAGATCACCTACAAGAGACGCGACGCTATCAAGTCACAAGCCTTGGAGGATTTTGTTGCAGATTGGACGGAGATGCCAGATGCTACTCCGTTGCTGGAACCAGAGTACTGGGTGATGCACTTTGACGGATCACAGTTGCTCAACGGCTCGGGGCTGGTGTATTGCTACAGTCACCAACAGGAGAGAAGCTACACTACGTTCTGCAGATCCACTTCGAGGCTACAAACAACATGGCGGAGTATGAAGAACTCATTCACGGACTACGTGTAGCCAACGATATTGGCATCAAGCGCATAGTTTGCTGTGGAGATTCCGACTTGGTTGCCCAGCAGGTGGCTGGCACCTGGAATGCGCGGAATCCTATGATGGCGGTATATCGAGACGAAGTGGACGAGATAGCCAAGAGATTCTTGGGCTACGAAGTCAAGTATGTACCTAGGGAGCAAAACGAGGCGGCTGATCTGCTATCTAACCTTGGATCAGGTTGCAAGAGAATTCCGCCAGGGGTTTTCCTAGAGCATCTACACACACCATCCGTGAAAGGAGCCGACAGAACGAAGACGGATCTCCTCAGGATGTCGGGTCATGGACGGGTTCATCAGAACGAAGACGGAGGGATGCGCGCAACAGGAAGGATGCTATCCCCATATCCTCCAACCACGGAGAAAAAGCCCGACCTCGCCGCCCATCGCCACCGCCCCGATCCCCCCGACATCAGGAAGACTACAAGGCTCACCATCGTACGGATATGCCCCCACCAAAGCAGTGCAGCATCGTCATCCGCGACAACGCGGCACAAACCCGTCATGATGAAGAGCGCCACCAAGGATGTGAGAGCAGGTCACACCACGACCCTCCATGTCTGACAAGCAACCGCGACAGGCGTGAGGCGTCGCAGGAGGGTAACAGCAAGAAGGCTAACCCACCGCCACCTCCGCCTCCGTCGTCGCCAAGAAGTCACCATGGCGGAAGAGGTCCGCATCATTCACGCAGCCCATCCCCTGTTGACAACAAAAAGAAGAACCCGAAGCCGTACGATGCACGTTCGCGGATCGATAAGATCCATGAGGCCCGGGAAGGACCATACCTGGGACCACGTTGCTTTGGACCTGCAATATGGTCCGCAACTTACCCCAAAGGTTTCCGGATTGACAAGACCATCAAGCCCTATGACGGCACCGCCAAGCCTGCCACATGGTTGCAGGACTACGGCAACGCGGTGGAGATTGCCGGAGGCAACCCCAACGTTGCCGTCAAGTACCTCCCGCTAATGTTGGTGGGCACGGCCCGTCAATGTTTCGATGACTTGCCGGGGAGATCTATCTACAACTGGCTGGATATGCAAGAAGCATTCACCAAGAACTTTGAGGGTACATACAAGCGTCCCTGCACTGTGGGCGATCTATAGCAGTGTGTGCAAGAAAAAGACGAGACATCTCGCGCCTATCTCTCCCGCTGGTTGGATATGAAGAATTCCTGCGCAAGAGTGCACGCTCAGACCGCCATGGCCGCCTTCATCGATGGGTTGAAAGTGGCACATTGCTCCGACATAAGCTGAAGCGCTTGCAGGAAAATCATCAGCTTGACTTGAATCAGATGATTCAGTTAGCTAGTGAGTTCGCAGCTGCCGACGACGATGCTCGTGGCTCTTTGCCGGCAACGGCCGTTCCAACCCAAGCTCGGAGGAACAGCAGTACAAAGCGGAAAACCGCTCCAGAAGAAAAGCAATCTACCGACATGGTCGCTATGACTTTTGCAGGACGAGGAGAAGGCGGACAACGTGGCCGAGGAAGGGGAGCGGGCCGCGGGCAGCAACGAGGAAGTGAAACCACCTCGGCGCCGCTCGCGTTCCCCAAACCTACGAGGAGTACCGCGATATGCCGTGCCTCGTACACCTTGACGCCAACGGCAAGGCCACCCATACCAATCGACACTGCAAGTTCGTCAACGACCTCGAGGAAGACCCGGAGTCCGGCTACAAGCAAAGTCAGAAGAACAGACCACGAGGCAAGGGCAAGGGGAAGAAGAAGGAGGAGGAGTCCAAGGATTCAAGTGACATGGACGAGGACATCGACCCCAAACACGCCGCCAAGAGCGACGACAAGGGCAAGAACCCCTTCGCAAAGAAGGCCCCAGTCTACCACACTTTCCTTGGCACCCCCACCGTCCGACAACATAAGACCTCTCTAAGGATCCTGATGGCCACTCTTCCCCCAGTTCCCCAATACGTTGGTCGGAGATTCCTATGACTTGGGACAGGACGGACCACCCAGACCTTGTGCCCACGGAGAACCAGTACGCCATGGTCATCAACCCATTGATTGACAGGGTGGAGTTCACCAAGTGCATGGTGGATAGTGGAAGAAGCATCAACATAATGTACCTGGATACACTGCAGAAGATGAACTTGACGGAGGCAAACCTAAGGCGGACCAACACCGTTTTCCATGGCGTAGTTCCTGGTCGGGAGGCTCGGTCCCTTGGGTGCATTACGCTTCAGGTAGCCTTTGGCGATGTTAATAATTACCGCCAAGAGCGCATGACCTTTGAGGTGGTCCCCTTCAAGAGCGTGTACCACGTCATATTCGGCCACGACATATTCCACACGTTCATGGCCAAGCCATGCTTCGTCTACAACAAGCTCAAGATACCCGGACCAAACGGTGTCATCACCGTGTCCGAAAGCTTTACCAAGGCAAGGGACTGCGAGATCAATGAAGCAGCCGTTGCAGAAGTTGTCCTCTACAGCAAAGAATTCAAAGAGATCCAGAGCAAGGTCAACGACTCAGAGATGTCCGCGTCAAAGAAGCAGATCTCCGACTCCGCTCCTGCGTTCAAGGCCGCCATCGAAACCAAGCCGGTGGAACTTGTGGTAGGCGAAGCCTCCAAGACCGTCGCCATTGGGACGAACCTGGATCCCAAATAGGAAAGCGCGCTCATCGAGTTCCTCCGTGAGAATAGGGACATCTTTGCCTGGCAACCTGCCGACATGAAAGGTGTACCTAGGGAACTTGCCGAGCACAGCTTAAATATAGATCCAAAATGTAAACCAGTGAAACAACCACTACGACGCTTCGGAGATGAGAAGAGACGCGCCATTGTCAAAGAGATAGCTATGTTACTTAAGGTTGGATTTATCCGAGAAGTCCTTCACACCCGATGGGTGTCCAATCCTGTACTTGTCCCCAAAAAGGGAACCAATGAATTAAGAATGTGCGTTGATTACACAGGCTTGAACAAAGCATGTCCCAAAGATCCGTTTGCTTTGCCTCGCATTGACCAAGTCATTGACTCGACGGCTGGCTCGGAACTTTTGTGTTTTCTCGATGCGTACTCAGGATACCACCAGATCAAGATGAGGAAGTCGGACCAATTGGCCACTTCGTTCACTACCCCATACGGCACGTTTTGCTATGTCACAATGCCCTTTGGGCTGAAAAATGCAGGTGCTACCTACCAGTGGACAATGCAACGTTGCCTCCATGACCAAATTGGTCGGAACGTTCACGCCTATGTGGACGATATCACTGTGATGTCTAAAAAATCAAACGACTTAAGCTCCGACTTAAAAGAAACCTTTGATAATCTCCGGAAATACAACATGATGCTCAACCCTAAGAAGTGCGTCTTCGGGGTTCTAGCCGGCAAATTGTTGGGTTTCATCATTTCCTAGCGCGGAATCGAGGTTAACCCGGAGAAAATCAAGACTATCTTAAACATAAACCGTCCGACATGCCTAAAGGACATTCAACGACTAACAGGTTGTGTTGCAGCTGTTAGTCAGTTCATCAGCCGACTTGGAGAGAAGGCTTTGCCGCTGTACAAGTTGCTGAAGAAGGCGGACAAATTCACGTGGACAGACGAAGCAGATGCAGCATTGAAGCAGCTCAAGGATATTCTTTCCTCAGCGCCCATCCTTGCAGCACTTGAGCCTGGTGAGCCCCTGTTAATTTACATGGCGGCACCAACCGGGTTATCAGCATCGTTGTCGTGGTAGAACGGAAGGAACCAGGTTATGAGCACGGAGTTCAACGACCAGTTTACTATGTAAGCGAGGTCTTGACGGAGTCCAAGCAGCATTACCTGCACTACCAAAAGATAGCTTATGGAGTATTCCTCGCTTCTCGAAAGATGAGGCATTACTTTCAGGAGCACCCAATCACAGTGGTGAGTAAGACTCCACTGTCTGACATCATCAATAACAGCGACGCTACAGGAAGGGTCGCGAAGTGGGGCATTGAACTTGCCGCCTTCGAGATCACCTACAAGAGGCACGACGCTATCAAGTCACAAGCCTTGGCGGATTTTATTGCAGATTGGACGGAGATGCCAGATGCTACTCCGTTGCCAGAACCAGAGTACTGGGTGATGCACTTTGACGGATCAAAGTTGCTCAACGGCTCGGGGGCTGGTGTATTGCTACAGTCACCAACAGGAGACA
This sequence comes from Avena sativa, assembly GCA_916181665.1. Taxonomy (NCBI): domain Eukaryota; kingdom Viridiplantae; phylum Streptophyta; class Magnoliopsida; order Poales; family Poaceae; genus Avena; species Avena sativa. The sequence continues at coordinate 356,877,303 of OV702284.1, read as the reverse complement.
AGCTACACTACGTTCTGCAGATCCACTTCGAGGCTACAAACAACATGGCGGAGTATGAAGCACTCATTCACGAACTACGTGTAGTCAAAGATATTGGCATCAAGCGCATAGTTTGCTGTGGAGATTCCGACTTGGTTGCCCAGCAGGTGGCTGGCACCTAGAATGCGTGGAACCCTATGATGGCGGCATATCGAGACGAAGTGGACGAGATAGCCAAGAGTTTCTTGGGCTACGAGGTCAAGTATGTGCCTAGGGAGCAAAACGAGGTGGCTGATCTGCTATCTAAGCTTGGATTAGGACGCAAGCGAATTCCGCCAGGGGTTTTCCTAGAGCATCTACGCACACCATCCGTGAAGGGCGCCGACATCGACAACCCGGATAGAGCTGACTCTTTCGTCAACATGGTAACAAAGATCCCTCCGTCTTGGACAAAACCGTTCATGGAATATCTCAAACACGGAACTTTGCCCGACGACAAAGTCGAAAGACGGCAAATAGTACGACGAGCAAAGGGTTATACCATAATCAATGGGCAACTCTATAAGAGGAGCACTACTGGTGTATACTTAAAGTGCGTTTCCCAACTAGAAGGTATGGAAATCCTGCACGAAATCCATCTCGGAGATTGCGGGCATCACGCTGCTCCCCGATCATTGGTCGCGAAAGCCTTCCGGCAAGGATTCTACTGGCTGACCGCAAAGGCGGACGCCGACAAGCTGGTTGAGACATGCACAGGATGCCAGTATTATGCCCGACAACCACATGTTCCTGCTGAAGAATTGCGAACAATACCAATAACTTGGCCGGCAGTCTGGGGGATAGACATGGTGGGACCGTTATAGACGGCACCGTGTGGGTTTACACATTTGCTTGTAGCAGTTGACAAATTCACCAAATGGATAGAAGCTAAACCCATTAGAAAGCTTGATGGGGCAACTTCCCTCAGGTTTGTCCGGGATCTAGTGGTGAGATTTGGTCTCCCACATAGAATCATCACCGACAACGGAAGCAACTTGTCACTCAGAGAAGTGGAGGCCTATTGCTAGGACAAAGGTATCCGACTTGACCTTGCATCTGTGGCACACCCACAATCCAATGGTCAGGTTGAGCGAGCCAATGGATTAATTCTGCAGGGAATCAAGCCACGTCTTGAGGCACCGCTACATAGAGCAGGTGGAGCCTGGGCGGAAGAATTTCCATCTGTGCTGTGGAGTCTATGAACTACACCCAATAGATCCACCGGCTACACCCCTTACTTCATGGTATATGGAGAAGAAGCCATCTTGCCTTCCGACATCCTCCACGATGCACCAAGAGTTGCCGCCTACGACGAAGATGACGCTGAAGAATCCAGACGCCTAGATGTGGACCTTCTCGAGGAGGAGCGCGTTTTGGCATGCCAAAGATCCGCCATCTACCAGCAGAATCTACGCAGCTACCATAGTCGCCGCGTTCGGCATCGCTCGTTTAAAGAGGGGGATTTTGTGCTCCGACTTAAGAAGAAGAAGTCGCACAAATTATCCCCGCCATGGGAAGGACAATTCATCATAAGCAAGGCGCTGCTCAATGGGTCTTACTACCTTGTTTACAATCGTGAACTCAAGGATAGACCCAACGAGGATCATAAGCGTAAGCGACGTGACCTGGATGATGACTACCTGGAGCTTGATCGGCGATGGAACATAGCACAGCTACGTCCTTTTTACACTTAGCATTTTTTATCTAATTGTATACCTTTTATATGATCAATGAAATAAAGCTCTTTGGTTCACTCATATTTCTGAGTCTCTTACCTCCTTTAGTGTTCATTTTTGGATCATGTAAAACCTTTATGCACAAGCTTTGCGTTTGCACTTGTGAAAATTCCGCCTACGGGCGTTAGCTTAAGTTTTCTGGTCTACACATTCTTTGTTGTTTTTATGTGGATTCTGGAGTAGTGAATTTTGGCACTTATTATCGGCGATTTTGTGCTCAGGTTATTGACGGTGCCATTGGGCATCATCACCTAAGCGCATGGTTCCGACAACGAGTCTTCCGACTCACGAAAATTCAATCATAAGAGCCAGAGTAATGGATAAGCCAGCACTTGCTTAAAAAATATATACATACTGGGAATTAGTTCTTAAGTAGCAGGACATAACAATCATTGTTTTCCGCCTTAAGATTACATCACCAAGTTTTTCCTGTGCACACACCAAAGGCAAAACAGAAATTACAAAGTGTTTTTCATTCTTTGGGCGCAGGAGACTTGGAGGCCACATCATCACCAGCCGGAGAATCAACCTCAACGTCGGCGCTGTGATGAGACTCGGAGGAATCTTGGTTGACGCTATCAATAGTGTTCCTGGGCACGAAGACATCAACGTCCACCAACTCGGCAACTTTGGTGTCATAACCCACGAGTGATGACAGGATGGCTTCGTGATCAATCTCCTTGCCGTCATCATCCACGTCGGGGATGCCAGAGGTCACCGTGTCGATGTCGGCATCTTCGTAGTGTGCCTTCACCATTGACAGCACCATCCTTGCGCCAGCCCGTGCACATGAAGCTTTCCAGCTCGTGACACGCTCGGGGGCTCGGCGCAGAATCTCCGAGTACTTCATCACAGAGTCCGAAGCCTTGATATATATTTGGAGGGGCTTGGCAATCTCCTTGGCTTGGGCGATGGCGGTGTTGATGAAGTTGCCGGCAAGAACCATGCATTCCTTGTCCGAAGGAGGCGAGCGGGTTAAACCCATAGGAGCTGCAAATTCCAACAAGGAGCGCATGAGTTCAATAAACTTTAAGTATCCAGACTACATAAATACAAGGCGGAGGAAACTTACTAAAGATGCTGGCCTTGGCCTACCAAAGGGTGTCCGCCAAGGATTCCTTCTCTTGTTGGAGGAGCTTAAACGCCTCGCTATGGCGATGGTTTTGCTCATCAGTAGCTTGCTTCTGATCCTTTAAGATTGCAAGCTCCTCCTTCAAGCGATTGATTTCCGCGGTGGCGGAATCCTGCAGGGCTTTCATGGAATCCTCGTGCATCTTCAGCATCTCTTCCCTCTCCTTCTTAAGGATCTTGTTCTCGCTGTCCAGCTGCTAGATGTGCTTGGACTGCTCGACAATATCCTTGGCCTTGGCGACATGTTCTGCAAGTCAGAGAAAACAAAGTACACAATAAGTACTCGGAGATTATGGGCACAAAAGTAAGACGAAAATGCGCAAAAAGAAAACAGACTCTTGTTTTTGATGATCTGTTCCTTCAAGATGGCAGTTTTACCCTTTTCGGCTTCAAGATCTACGCGCATCTTCTGGTACTTGTCGTTGGCCATGCCCCTCCGAGCATTCTCGTTCTTTGGCAATAAGTATAAAGTTAAACCGTTCTTTGGTCTGCTTGGAGCATCTAGTCGGAAACTTTCCACCTAGACGCTCGGGGGCTACAGCGAGAGTTTTTAACTTTGCAATATGCTTAGCTTCTCTTTAAGCATCTAGTCGGAGATAATTCAGTTCTCGATTAGAGGCTTGGGGGCTACAGTATAAAGTTTTTAACTCGGAATCTGCTTAGTCTTTCTTTAAGCATCTAGTCAGAACTAATTCAGTTACAACTAGAGGCTTGTGGGCTACAGCATTGAAAATTATGAACACTGTGAATGCTACTCTTAAAAGCATCTAGTCGGACAAGCTTGTTCCATCTAAATGCTTGGGGGCTACAGTGAGAGTTCTTTCTAACTTAGTCACTCTTAGAGCATATAGATGCAAAACCTATGGTTTTCCGTCTACATCCTCGGGGGCTACAGTGGGATACTCATAAGAAATGCAAAAGGCAAAGTAAAAACTTACAAGTGCAATAATGTTGAGGTTTGTAGCACTCTCGGCTAGCAGCTTGCCGAAGGAAATGCTATTTCCTCACAAGATATCCGCTTGTCAGAGTAGCTCCTCAAGACCGCACGTCGGAGATGACGGTACTCCTCCAGGAACCAGAGTTGTGTTACTCGGCGTGAGCGCCGGGTAAACTATCTTCGGAAACTCAAAAGGTTTATAGGGAGTAGAGGCACCGCCTTCGGCAGAGGTACCAGCTCCCACCACCGCCTTTCCGCTACCGATGGCAGCCTTAGCCGGAGCTTCAGCCATTTGTAGAGCAGCGCTCTCCTGCGTCTCCTGCTCGCCGACAACAACGAGTTCGGTAGAGGCGCCAGAATCCACTTCCATGGCGGAAGGGCCCGGTGCCTCCTGGACTTGAGAGCTTGTCGAAGCAGAGGAGGGCTTGACGGCAGGAGTAGCAAGGGTGATGGCGGGGGAGGAGACGCGATGCAGCATGTCCTTGATATTTCTAGAAGCCCCCAATGTTTTGGAGGACTTCCTGAGGCTGGTCGTGGCTTTCTTCCTGAAACGTGCAAAGTGCATCAGTACAGGAACAAGACAGATAAATAGACAATGTCGGAGAATGAGAGTCTTACACTAGGGGGGCGCTTTGGCAAAAATCCCGGTGGCTTTTCTATTTTCCGCCTCCAGGGCGGCGGTAGTCTTCTTGGAGGCTCCACCTCCGTCTTCTTCTTCTTGCCTCCGTCGGCAGCATCAGAGGTGGAGCTCTTCCGCTTTCGCGCCAACGGGACATCGTCGTCGGACACGACCGTGACTTCCTTCATCTTTGGATCGTAGATTTGGGCAGCCAGATTGCCCTCATCTAGATCTCTAAGCTGTTAAGTGAGAAATCACCGTGTTAGATAAGATGGTATTGGCAAGACGGAAAAACTGGAGCAATGTCATACATGGAAAATAAATACCTACCTTTGGGCACTTGCCGTCTACGAACATGTCGTAGGTGATGGTGAAGCCACGCTTCTTATCCTTCACCTTGACGATGTCCTTAAGGCGGAGCTTGACGGAGTCGCTCGAGAAGTTATGCACGGAGATCCGGAGGGTATCCCTTCGATCACTGGTATACTCGTGCATGTACTTCGCGCTGTGCTGCAGAGGTTGGATTCGCCTGATGAACCAGCACATGGCTAGGTCCAAGCCGGTCAAACCCGTCTCGATGAACCATTTGATCTGCCTTATTGCGCGAGAAGCGTCGATGTCGGAGGGAAGGGAGGCACGGGATCTCCATGTGGAAACTTCAGCGACGGCTCCATCCAAGAAGTCCGGGTACGTCACTTCTCGGCCCGCCAAAGGGATGTCGGGGCCGTAGAAGTACGCCCGCTGCCAGTTCTTGCAGGACTCGTGGCCGACGATGTCGGGGAACCGCCGGCCAGGACGAATCTTGAAGCTTATGGTGCCGCAGTTCCTAAGCTCCTCCCTACTATGTCCGGCTTCATGTTTGACGGTGAAGAAGTACACGAACAAGTCTAACCTAGGCCTTATCCCTAGGTAACCCTCACAAAGTGTCGCGAAGTTGCTAAGCACTAAGATGCTATTGGGGGAGAGGTTGTGGGGTTAGACCTTGAAGTGATTCAAGATGGAGAGAAAGAAGTATGGGATGGGCAAGGAAACGCCGCGTACCATCTGAGCCTTGAGGTACACCTTTTCTCCGACTTGGGGAGAAGGTGTCACCTTGACGGCCGGCGCCGCCCGCCAGGTGAGCCCCTCTGTCGTAGGGAGGTAGCCTTCGGTGACCATCTCTTGGATGTCGCGGGTAGTGATGTCTGAGCCGCGCCATTCGCCCTTGTACGAGTCTGGCTCTTCTTCCAGTGGTTCCAGCGCTGCCAGATTGTGGTCACCGCCGGTGGTCTCAATCACCGCCGATGCGGGGATGACCAAGCCCTCTGGAGGCACGACGACGGAGCTCGCCGGCTTCTCCATGGCTTCGCTCGACGCCACCATAAATGGGGAGGAGCTGCTGCTGGCCATGGGGGTTGGAAGGATGCGACTGACGCAGATGGAAGCTAGGGTTTTCGAGGTTTCTCGCGGAGAGCTCGAGGAGGCGTGCGGCTATAGGAAGAAGACAATGACGCGAGAGAATGAGGTAAAAAGTGGCAAGTGTCCCACGGTTACTATTTATCATGCTCTGCGTCAAGATTCGTGCAGCTAATCGGACGGTTGCCGTGTAGACGACGTGTTCGTGAACGTGCGCGGTAATTTCACCACGTCTCCAACCGCCGCCACCAATGGTTCGTATCGCTCGCGCGGGAAAATCGGATATGATTGTGTTCTCTGCATGTGTGAGTTACGAGGCGTCGCTGACCGAAGCCTACGTCGTCATAACTGACATGGGTAGATGAGCCGTCGCATCGAAGATTCCGACATAGACGGATTTAATCCGACTACGGAAGAGTACGATGGAAGATTCAGCATTTCTCCGTCTTACAAATCAAAGACGGAGAAAACCTTGCAGGGTTCTTTGGGAGGACTACAAGATATTGCTTGACGATTTGCCGACATCCATCTAGACGGAGCATTCCACGTGAAGGGGCAAGACGGCGCAAGATCTCGGAGTTCTCCGGGGGCTATTGTTGGGGATATGCTATATGGGTATCCTAATAGCATGTCTCTTATCCGACTAACCCGGGTGGCCCATAGTCGGTAGCATGGCCTATAGCCTGCTGGGTGGCCCAGTTAGGTGGATCCAGAAGGGAGGCCCATGCCGGATAAAGGAAGGATACGGTGGAGTCACCAGCGTACCCGGAGCCTTGGAGTGCAAGATACACAGGACTAGTAATAGACAGTGTAGGACTCTGTAACCTGTCCGGCTAGGACTTTTCCCTGTAACCCTAGGACCTGGCGACTATATAAGTCGGGCCTATGGGAGCCTTTAGGGAAGACAATCTCATACGATCATAGATCGATACACACAACCTCGCACAGCGAACCTATCTCTGTAACTCGGCGTATTGCCCTTATAGTGATTTATAGCAGGAGTAGGATTCCGCCACCATTGTGGGATCTGAACCTGGGTAAGTTGTGTTACCTCGTACCCGTCAACCGTCCGCCTTACCCCACGTCTCTAAACACGCACTATGAGGACCCCTCCATGGCGTACGTGTCGACAAAACCACGACATCGACAACCCGGATAGAGCTGACTCTTTCGTCAACATGGTGACTAAGGTCCCTCCAGCTTGGACAAAACCGTTCATGGAATATCTCGAACATAGAACTTTGCCCGACAACGAGTTCTAAAGATGGCAAATAGTACGCCGAGCAAAGGTTTATAACATAATCAATGGGCAACTCTACAAAAGGAGCACTACTGGTGTATACCTAAAGTGTGTTTCCCAGCTAGAAGGTATGGAAATCCTACATGAAATCCATCTCGGAGATTACGGGCATCACGCCGCTCCTCGATCGTTGGTCGCGAAAGCCTTCCGGCAAGGATTCTACTAGCTGACCGCGAAGGTGGACGCCGACAAGCTGGTTGAGCCATGCATGGGATGCCAGTATTATGCTCAACAACCACATGTTCCTTTTGAAGAATTGCAAACAATACCAATAACTTGGACGTTTGCAGTCTGGGGGCTAGACATGGTGGGACCGTTACAGACGGCACCATGTGGGTTTACGCATATGCTTGTAGCAGTTGATAAGTTCACTAAATAGATAGAAGCTAAACCCATTAGAAAGCTTGATGGGGCAACTGCCCTCAGGTTTGTCCGGGATTTAGTGGTGAGATTTGGTCTCCCACATAGCATTATCACCGACAACGGCAGCAACTTGTAACTCGGAGAAGTGGAAGCTTATTGTTGGGAGAAGGGCATCCGACTTGACCTCGCATCTATGGCACACCCACAATACAATGGTCAGGTTGAGCGAGCCAATGGATTAATTCTGCAGGGAATCAAGCCACGTCTTGAGGCACCGCTACATAGAGTAGCTCGAGCCTGGGGGGAAGAATTGCCATCTGTGTTGTGGAGTTTACAAACTACACCCAACAGATCCACCGGCTACACCCCTTACTTCATGGTATATGGAGCAGAAGCCATCCTGCCTTCCGATATACTTCACGATGCACCAAGAGTTGCCGCCTACGACGAAGATGACGCTGAAGAATCCAGACGCCTAGATGTGGAGCTTCTCGAGGAGGAGCGCGTTTTGGAATGCCAAAGATCCGCCATCTACCAGCAGAAGCTACGCAGCTACCATAGTCGCCGCGTTCGGCATCGCTCGTTTAAAGAGGGGGATTTGGTGCTCCGACTTAAGAAGAAGAAGTCACACAAATTATCCCTGCCATGGGAAGGACCGTTCATCATAAGAAAGGCGCTACTCAATGGGTCTTACTACCTCGTTGACAATCGTGAACTGGAGGATAGACCCAACGAGGATCATAAGCGTAAGCGACATGACCCGGATGATGACTACCCGGAGCTTGATCGGACATGGAACATAGCACAGCTACGTCCTTTTTACACTTAGCATTTTTTATCTAATTGTGTACCTCTTATATGATCAATGAAATAAAACTCTTTGGTTCACTCATATTTCTGAGTCTTTTACCTCCTTTAGTGTTCATTTTTGGATCATATAAAACCTTTATGCACAAGCTTTGCGATTGCACTTGTGAAAATTCCGCCTACGGGTGTTAGCTTAAGTTTTCTGGTCTACACGTTCTTTGTCGTTTTTATGTGGATTCTGGAGTAGTGCTTTCGGCACTTATTGTCGGCGATTTTGTGCTTAGGTTATTGACAGTGCCATTGGGCATAATCACCTAAGCGCATGGTTCCGACAACGAGTCTTCCGACTCACGAAAAGTCAAGCATAAGAACCAAAGTAATGGATAAGCCAGCACTTGCTTAAAAAATATATACATGCTAGAAACTAGTCCTTGAGTAGCAGGAAATAACAACCGTTGTTTTCTGCCTTAAGTTACATAAACAAGTTTTTTCCGCATATGCACCAAAGGTGAAACAAATATTACAAAGTTGTTCTTCATTCCTTTGGCGCAGGTGACTTAGAAGCAGCGTCATCACTAGCAGGAGAACCACCCTCGAAGTCGGCGATGTGAAGGGACTCAGAGGATCTTTGGTTGCCTCTATCGATAGTGTTCATCGGCACGAAGACGTTGACGTCTACCAACTCGGCAACTTTGGTGTCATAACCCGCGAGCGACGACAAGATGGATTCATGGTTAATCTCTTTGCCATCATCGTCTACGTCGGGAATGCCAGAGGTCACCGTGTCGATGTCGGCATCTTTGTAGTGTGCCTTCACCATTGACATCGCCATCCTTGCGCCAGCCCGTGCACATGAAGCCTTCCAACTTGTGATACGCTCGGGGGCTCGGCGCAAAATCTCCGAATACTTCGCCACTGAGTCCGACGCGATGGCGGGAGTGGCAGGGGCGATGGCGGGAGATGCGTTGCGATGCAGCATGTCCTTAATGGTTCTAGAAGCCCCCAATTTGGAGGTCTTCTTCAGGCTGGGTGTGGCTTTCTTCCTGAAACATGCAAGACAATGTCGGAGGAAGAGAAGCTTACACAAGTGGGGGTGCTTTGGCAAAGGGTATCCCGGTAATCTTTATTTTCTCCGTCTCCAGGGCGGCGGTAATCTTCTTGGAGGCTCGACCCTCCGTCTTCTTCTTCTTTCCTCCGTCGGCAGCGTCAGAGGTGGAGCTCTTCCGCTTTCGTGCCAACGGAGCATCGTCATCGGACACGACGGTGACTTCCTTCATCTTTGGATCATAGATTTGAGGAGCCATGCTGTCGTCATCAATGTCGCTAAGCTGTAAGGTGAAGAACCACTTTGTTAGATGAGATGACATTTGCAAGACGGAAGAACTGGAGTATATGTCATACACGGAAAGTAAATAACTACCTTTGGGCACTTGCCGTCTACGAACATGTCGTAGGTGATGGTGAAGCCATGCTTCTTGTCCTTCACTTGACGATGTCCTTAAGGCGAAGCTTGACGGAGTCACTCGAGAAGTTGTCCATGGAGATGCGGAGGCTATCCCTTCTATCGCTGGTATACTCGTGCATGAGCTTCGTGCGGTGCTGCAGAGGTTGGATTTGCCTGATGAACCAGCACATGGCTAGGTCCAAGCCGGTCAAACCCGTCTCCACGAACCATTCTATCTGCCTTATGGCGCGGGAAGCATCGAGGTCGGAGGGAAGGGAGGCATGGGATCTCCATGACGAGGCTTCGGCGGCGGCTCCATCTACGAAGTCCGGGTACGTTGCTTGTCGACCAGCCAGCGGAATATCTGGGCCGTAGAAGTAGGTACGCTGCCAGTTTTTGCAGGACTCGTGGCCGACGATGTCGGGGAACCGCCGGCCAGGTCGGATCTTGAATCTTATGGTGCCGCAATTTCTAAGTTCTTCCTTACTGGCTCCGGGTTCACGCTTGACGGTGAAGAAGTACACAAAGAGATCTAGCCTAGACTTTATCCCTAAGTAACCCTCGCAGAGCGCCGCGTAGTTGCTAAGCGCTAAGATACTGTTGGGAGAAAGGTTTTGGGGCTAGACTCTGTAGTGGTTTAAGATGGAAATAAAGAAATTGGAGATGGGTAGGGAGACGCCGCATACCAGCTGGGCTTTGAGGTACACCTTTTCTCCGGCTTGGGGAGAAGGTGTCACCTCGCCGGCCGGCGCCACCCGCCAGGCGAGCCCCTCTGTCGCAGGGAGGTAGCCCTCGGCGATCAGCTCCAGGATATCACGGTTGGTGATGTCTGAGCCGCGCCAGTCGGCCTTGTGCGAGTCAAGCTACTCCTCCAATGGCTCCAGCGCCGCTAGATTATGGTCTCCGCCGGTTGACTCAATCACCACCGTGACAGGGATGACCAAGCCCTCTAGGGGAACGACGACAGAGCTCACCGGCTTCATCGCGGCTTCGCTCGACAACGCCATGGAAGGGGAAGTGCTGCTGCTAGCCATGGAGTGAGTATGGAGGTGACTGGTGCGGATTGAGGCTAGGGTTTTTCACGAGTTTTGCGCGGAGAGCTCGAGGAGGCACGCGCTGGAGGAAGAAGACGATGCGAGGAGAGAATGAGGTAAAAATTAAAAATTCCACCACGGTTACTATTTATCATCTCCAGCGTCGAGATTCGTGTAGCTTGATAGGACGGTTGTCGCGTAGACAACGTGTCTGCGAACGTGCGCGGAAATTTCGCCACGTCTCCAACCGTCGCTGCCAACGGTTCGTATCGCTCACGCGAGAAATCGTACATGATTGCGTTCTCTGCGTATGTGAGTTACGAGGCGTCGCTGACCTAAGCCTACGTCGCCCTAGCTGACATAGGCAGATGAGTAGTCGCATCAGAAGATTCCGGCATGGATAGATCCAGTCTAGCTACGGAAGAGTACGATGGAAGATTCAGCATTTCTCTGACTTACAAGTTGAAGACGGAGAAAACCTTGCAGGGTTCTTTGCGAGGACTACAAGATATTGCTTGACGATTTGCCGACATCCATCTAGACGAAGCATTCACTCTGAAGAGGCAAGACGGCGCAAGATCTCGGAGTTCTCCGGGGGCTACTGTTGGGGATATGCTATATGGGTATCCGCATAGCATGTCTCCTATCCGGATAACCCGGGTGGCCCACAGTTGGTAGCATGGCCCATGGCCTGCTGGGCGGCCCAGTTAGATGGATCCAGAAGGGAGGCCCATGCCGGATAAAGGAAGTCTACGGTTGGAGTCAACGACGTACCCGGAGCCTTGGAGTGCAAGATACACAAGACTAGTAATAGACGGTGTAGAACTCTGTAACCTGTCCGGCTAGGACTTTTCCCTGTAACCCTAGGACCTGGCGACTATATAAGTTGGGCCTATGGGAGCCTTTAGGGAACAACTTCGAACAATCAAGTAGCGATTAGCACACACCTCGCACAGCGAACCAATCCCTGTAACTCGGCGCATTGTCCTTATAGTGATTTATAGCAGGAGTAGGATTCCGCCACCGTTGTGGGATATGAACTTGGGTAAGTTGTGTTACCTCATACCCGTCAACCGTCCTCCTTCCCCCACGTCTCTAAACATGCACTATGAGGACCCCTCCATGGCGTACTCGTCGGCAATACCACGACAGATCTAACCTATCGAGAATACCCTGTTCGTATTCTAGATGAAACCGAGCGCAAGACTCGTCGTCAAACCATCAAGTTCTTGAAAGTTCAATGGTCTCATCACTCTGAGTCAGAAGCAACCTAGGAACACGAAGATCGTTTTCGATCTGAGTACCCTGCCTTCTTTTCTAAAACCTAGGAATCTTGGGTCGAGATTCTTGCAAGTGGGGTAGAGCTGTAACATACCACCTTTTGTGTAATATTAATAAAAACATGTTTGAGCATAGCATGCATGCATTATACTTGCATTTTGGTTTAAACAAACAAATACCAAATAAAACCCTAATAGTTTCCCCCTCTATCTTTGAATCAATTCAAATGGTTTCCATATTTTGAAAATTCTCAAAACAAATGGAGCCCAAATGGTGTTGAGGGTTCCTTAGTGTTTTCAGATATTATATAAAAGTTTCTGTAATTTGAAATTATTCAAAACAGATTTGAATTCAAAATACAAACAGAAATCAGAAAACAGAAAAAGAAAAACAGTTCTGGAGAAAAAAAGAACTAAACCTAGCTACTGGGTCGTAGCCCACTTCTCTCCCTCTCTCTCTGCCGCCAGCGCAGCTGCCAGCAGCCTGCTTGCCTCCCTCTGTTGCGGCCCATCTGGCCCAGCCGCAGCCCACCCCATCCCGTACCGCTTCAGATAGCCCTATCATCGTCTTCCTCGCCGGCCAAGCAGCTCAGTGGCACTACCTCCGCCGCCCGCCTGCGTCTTGATGCGTGTCGCCGCCGCGATGCGCGCCGCCGCCCCCGAGCATCTATATGATCCCCAGCGCCGCCCGGACGAACCCTAGTTCCCCTTTGCTTCGGTGCTCCGCTTTCCCCAGTCTCCCCTCGCCCTGCTGAGATCCCCAGGAGAACCGCCTCCGCGCCAGCATCATCTCCGTTGAAGCACGCAAGACGGGAGGGCTCCAGCTCGTCAGAATAGAGCTCGAGGTGTTTGTCTGCCGAAGTCCGGCCACCGTTGATTCACCGGCTCCCGACCTCGCCTCGCCTCCCTGACCCCTCCATCGGCTTCCTGGTGAGCTAGCGGTGCTAACGCACCCCTCTGCACCCTCTCTCCCTCTCTATATTGCCGCCACCACCACCTGCAGCCACCGTCGTCGGCCACCGTTGCTCCGACGACCTCCCGCTAGTGGAACCGCCACTTTCTGGCTCCCCTTGTTCTCCTCTTTCCAGAACGTCCATCCTCGCAGCCCCGCATCGCCCCTAGAGCCAGATTCGATCATCACCTGAGGAATCTCCATTGTTGACGTCAGCATGACGTCAGCATGGTGCAATATTTCCCTTTTGTTTTATTTTGTAAACAAATTCTGTAATTATTTCTGTAAATGGAAAATCTATGACAGGTGGGCCCTGCCTGTCATGATTTTAATCTTTTCTGTAAATATTTTCTGAAATTAATAAAAGTCTGACATGTGGGCCCAAGTTGGAAATTATTTTAAATATTCCAAAAATGATTAAAAATGAATTAAATTTGAGAAAATCGTAACTAATTCATTTTAAATCAGAAAAATACAAATAATATACCAAAATGATCAGAAAAATGAAACCTATCTAATTAATCTATAATCATACATTGTTAATCAACTTTGATAGCAAGTTTAATTAGAAGAACCAATTGTACCCCATAGGTGATTCCGATGATCCCCCTGTTTTAGGGTCTGGACATCTCGGACCCCCATTAAAGTGACCAAGCATGTTCTAGGGTTCTTTTTAACACTATTTAACTTTTCATATCATCCATATCATATGAGCATTGCACATGTCATGTGTTGAGTGTTGCTTTTCCTTTTTGGGTGATTGGTTCTCGCGAATAGGAACCGAACCTGAAGCTGAAGTCAACGCCTCCGAAGAGCAGTATCAGTCCAACAACGGACAAGGCAAGCGAAGCCCCACTCATACATATGAATCCTATGTTTACAAATTATTTCATTCTTGTCACATGCATTCAGTTCAATAGTCTTTTATCAGTAGATAGAGTGAACCTATCTGATGCATGTTTCCCTTTATGAACTATACTACCTGATCCACTGCTCCTAGCATAACTAGGTGTTGCTTATGAGCATCGCTAGTGCCACAGTTCAGTCAAGCTTAGGCATGCTTAGTGGTTCGATGCTGATTATTCAGGTGATGCACCGGAGATGCGAATGAATCCTGTATGGTAGGATGTGGTCATGTGATCAGAGATGGATGATAAACATGCTAAGGCTTGTATGGGAGGCCACGTGGGATGTGGTTTTGTAGTCCCATACTTTCCACCCCCTATGACCCGATGTTCTTGCCTCTTGAACCAAGACGAGCGTATAACCACACGGGGGCCTGTAAACCCCCTCAACTCACTAACTTGCCTAGTAGATTCCATGAGTCACATAGTTCGGGCTTTCCATTCGACATACGCATCTCGGTTGTTCTTGAATGGAGGTGAAGGAGGTGCATTCATAACAGGTAGGTAAGCGTGGTCGGGAACAAGAGATGTCCGGCATCCGTAATCTTGAACCCTGCGCACACCATTAGGGACCGGCTTCGGGACTTGACCCATTATGGCGGCATCTCCCTAGTGCGTGACTCATGGTCTCGGCGAAAGCAAGGTAAAGGTCGTGGTCAACCACTCTCTGTCGGCCTTCCAAGGAAGAGGGCTAATAATTTGGCATTAAGAATCGGTTGGTATGTGTGGGTAAAGTTGTGCACCCCTACAGGGTTATTAATCTTTTCGAAAAGTCGTGTCCACGGTTATGGACGACTTGGGAACGGACGTGGATATCATAGAGAACTATAACTGAATGCTAAAACTTGTCAACTAATGTGAGATCCGGAGTACTTCCTCGAGGTTGTTTGAGGGGGTATTCCGGGAAGAGAGATCCATTTGATGATGGTTCTTGGTGGATATCAAAGATGATTCTAAGAGCTAGAATTGAAGTCTTCTTATCCCCTTTTGAAAATGATCTGACTAGACGAGTTTCTTCTCCCTCTTGTTTTGAGAACAAAAGATGGCTTTATGCAAAATAACTCCACTAGCCATAAGTCTTGCAGAGTACACCCTGTACTTAGCCTTGATTCGTTGATGTTTTTCTACAGATGATGCTACTCCAACTGAAGGTGGTTTCTACGTCGAAGTCGACGAGTAGTCGGGGTTCCCGGGTAGCAGCCTAGGATCTATGGAAGGGTCGCTACTTCTGTTTATGGCCTCTTAGCCCTATACTAAGTTTGTTGTTTAGAACAACTTGTTTGCTTCCGTTGTTTGTTGTAATGATGGGTCTGTGACCCCTGGCTTGTATGACTGGTTTGTAGCTCTCTTAAGTGTTTACCTTATTAATGTATGGTTTGTATGTTCTGTAATGTTACCGATCTTTCCCTGCGCACTTCGAAATTTAGGTTAGGCTTATATCGGATAAGGATCTGATATTTGTCTAGCCCTGAATCCGGGTCATGACAACTCATGCTTTACCTTTCGGTGATCCGTGTTCTGAGACCATGTCTGTACATGCTAGGCTCGTCAAGATCAAACCTTAGCTTCCGCATGAGCAAATCTGGCTTGCTCCCATTGTATACACTTGCAGAATCTAACACACCCGATCATCATGTGGTGCTTCTAAACAACAAGCTTTAGCAACGATGCTTACTAAGGATGAACACTTTATAACTTGAAATTTTGTGAGAGGGATCATCTTATAATGCTATCGTCGCGAACTAAGCAATACAAGACGCATAAAAGGATTAATATCACATGCAATTCAAAATATGTGATATGATATGGCCTTTCTTCTTGTGCTTCCGATCTCCATCTTCAAGAACGAACATGATTTCCATCATCACCGGCATGGCGTCAAGGTCAAAGGCGTCGCTTCATGGTTGTCGTCCACCAGCATCAACTATTACAACTACTTTGAATAATAGACACGCAGGTCTTAACGGAATTAAAAGACAACCATATGGCTCCTGCCGGTTGCCGATTTACAATAAGGAACATTGCATACATCATATATAATCACAATCATGGCCATATCACATCATAGCACACCCCTGCAAAACAAAGTTAGATGCCTCTAATTTTATTTGCATATTTTACGTGGTTTGGGGCTTTCAATAAGTGTCGTTCTAACTTACGAACAAGAACCACAACATTGATACTAGTATTTTCAATTACCCATTGTAAATTGAATCTTCACTATGTTGGGAGAAACAAGCACCCGCAAAGCCACTTATGCAATACTAGTTGCATGTCAAGCGTGGAGCAAGTCTCATGAACGATGTCATGTAAGGTTAGCCCAGGCCGCTTCATCCCACCATCCGACAAGATGCAAAGTACACAAGAAGCAATCGACAACAAAAGCATCAACGTCCACAATGACCATTGTGTTCTACTTGTGCAACAGATCTACATATAGACACGGCTCTGATACCACTGTAGGGGTTCGTAGCATGAAAAACAAAAAAAATCTACCACATGCATACAAACAATCCAAGATCTATCTACTAGATTGTAACAACGAGTCAATTAGAGTACTCACCCTCGAAGATTCCAAAGTGGTTAACGAGAGCAGATTCTCGTGGATGATGTAGTCGTACACTTGCCGATCTCAAGATCGCGTAGACGATCCTTCCGGCGCTGCGTTCCGGCAGCGCTTCCGCGGTCGGTCACACGTTCGGTACTTGATGAAGACCTTCCTATCCCTTGATCTAGCAGGCAGCGGAGGTTGTAGTTCTCCCTCGCGATTCTGGCAGCACGACGACATGGTGTCGGAAATAGAGGGAAGATCCCGCAGGGCTTCGCCTAAGCCGGTGCAAGTTATGGTGGATCTAGGGTTTCCAGCGATCTAGGTTTAGAAGGCCGAAGAGGAGGAGGAGGTGTCCGCGGCTAGGGCGACGGCGATGGGCCGGCGGCGGTGCGTGGCGGCGCGATGGCTGGCGGCGGCGACTTGGGCGTCGGCGGCGCATGGTGGGGAGGGCTAGGTGTGTGTCTTTGGGGCAGCCCTCCCCCTCTATTTATGATAGGGAGGGAAGCTTGGGAGAGGGGAGTTTGAATCCATATCCAAACCCAAGTTGGATAGAAGGAAGGACTCTTTCCTTCTTCCACTAGGAAACTATTGTTCCAGTTTGACTTTTCAAACCTCCATTTTGACTTTCAATTTAGAGCTTTATTTCTCTCTCGCAAATGCCCAAACAAAGTGACCTAGGACATGATCCAATCATTCCACTTAACCATGACACATTCATGGACCATTCCCCTTCCGGTCCGATGAACCTTCTAGACCCTTCTAGAACCTCTCCGATGAAAACATCAAAATCATTTCCGAACTCCGGAATCGGACATTCCTTATATGAATCTTATTCTCCGGACCATTCCGGATATCCTCGTGATATCCTGGATCCCATCCGAGACTCTGAACAACATTCGGTTTCCCTACATACATTTCGTATCTACTAAACAACATCGAATCCTTAAGTGTGTCTCCCTACGGTTCGTAAATTATGCGGACATGACC
Organism: Avena sativa; assembly: GCA_916181665.1. Taxonomy (NCBI): domain Eukaryota; kingdom Viridiplantae; phylum Streptophyta; class Magnoliopsida; order Poales; family Poaceae; genus Avena; species Avena sativa. The sequence goes on along the minus strand of OV702284.1, from coordinate 356,859,844 downwards.
GAGACACTTCTCCGATCAATAACCAATAGAGGAATCTGGAAATTCATATGGCTCCCACATATTTCTACGATTATTTTGCGATCGAATGAACCACTTACATACGATACCTATTTCCCTTTGTCTCGCGATAGTTTACTTATCCGAGGTTTGATCGTCGATATCTCTGCATACCTAGTTCAACCTCGTTACCGATAAGTACTCTTTTCTCGTTCCCGTGATATGTGATACCTTGTGAGCTAGTCACATGCTTTCAAGCTAATTGGATGACATTCCACCAAGAGGGCCCAAAGTATATCTATCTGTCATATGGATGGACAAATCCCACTCTTGATCCATGTGCCTCAACACATACTTTCCGAACACTCAATGCCACCTTTATAGCCACCCAGTTACGGTGTGGTGTTTGATTTCATCAAAGAATCCTTCTGGTGATGGTGATTAGCATGATCTCATGGTCGAAGGAATTAGGTTACTATGTATAAGAAATCTTATAGCAAACGAACTATTGAAATGACTTTGATCTTTATGCTACGCTTATCTATAGGAGTATGTCCATCATACCATTCTCCTAATGATATGATCTTGTTGTTAATAACATCTGAATGTTCATGATCGAGAAACCACGATCATCTATTAACCAACAAGCTAGTATTATAAAGAGGCTTTACCTGGGACTCTAATTTAGCTTACAAATCACACAAGTATTAATGTTTCCGGTTAATACTATTATAGCATGAATGTAAACATTTATCATAAACACAAAGATATAATAATAATCACTTTTATTATTGCCCGTTGTAAACATTTATCATAATCACAAAGATATAATAATACTATTATAGCATGAATGTAAACATTTATCATATTTTTAGCCACCCAGTTACGGTGTGGTGTTTATGATAAATGTTTACATTCATGCTATAACAGTATTAACCGGAAACATTAATACTTGTGTAATTTGTAAACTAAATTAGAGTCCCTATTAAAGCCTCTTCATAATACTAGCTTGTTGGTTAATAGATGATTGTGGTTTCCCTATCATGAACATTGAGATGTTATTAACAACAAGATCATATCATTAGGAGAATGGTATGATGGACATACTCATATAGATAAGCGTAGCATAAAGATCAAGTCATTTAAATAGTTCAATTGCTATAAGCTTTCTGATATATAGTAACCTAATTCCTTTGACCATGAGATCATGCTTATCACCATCACCGGAAGGATGCTTTGATGACATCAAACACCACACCGTAACTGGGTGGCTAAAAATATGGCATCGAGTGTTAGGAAAGTATGGGTTGAGACACATGGATCAAGAGTGGGATTTGTCCATCCATATGACGGATAGATATACTCTAGGCCCTCTCGGTGGAATGTCATCCAATTAGCTTGCAAGAGTGCGACTGGCTCACAAGGGATCACATACCACGGGAACAAGAAAAGAGTACTTATCGATAACGAGGTTGAACTAGGTATGTAGAGATACCGACGATCAAAACCTCGGATAAGTAAATTATCGTGAGACAAAGGGAAATTGGTATCGTATGTAAGTGGTTCATTCGATCGCAAAGTAATCGTAGAAATATGTGGGAGCCATATGAATTTCCAAATTCCTCTATTGGTTATTGATCGGAGAAGTGTCTCGATCATGTCCACATAATTCACGAACCGTAGGGAGACACACTTAAGGATTCGATGTTGTTTAGTAGTTATGGAATGATGAGTAAGAGACCGAATGTTGTTAGGAGTCTCGGATGGGATCCGGTATATCACGAGGATATCCGGAATGGTCCGGAGAATAAGATTCATACACGGGAAGTCCTGTTTCGGAGTTGGGGAATGATTCCAGTGTTTTCACCAGGAAAGTTCTAGAAGGGTCCGGAAGGTCTGGCACTCCGGAGGGGAAGGGTACATGAATGTGTCATGACAATATGGAATGGTTGCACCATGTACTAGGTCACTTGGCTGGGCAAAATAAATAGAGAAATCAAATCCAAGTTTGAAAGTGAAACGCCAATTTGAAAAAGTCAAACGGCAAGTTTGCTTGGTGGAGGGAGAGTAGGAAACCTACTTGGGGAGGAAGTCCCCTCCCTTCACCCGCCGGCCAAGGAGGCCGAGTTGGGGTAGGAATCCCTCCTTCCAACCAGCCACCCTCCACCTATATAAGGAGGGGTAGGGCGCCCCCTACCCCTCACACCCAAAACCCTAGCCCCAAGCCGCCGGCGCCACCACCTCCTTGTGCTGCCGCCGCCTAGGGCACCTCCAACTCGGCGAGTTGGGGTTTCCACAAACCCTAGCCGTCGGCCAAGCCCTCCCCTTGGTGCCCTCTAAACCCTAGATCACCAAGGCATCTCTTATACTCCACCATACTCGCTCCGACTTAAGGCGAAGCCCTGCGAGATCTCCCCTCTACTTCCTACACCACGCCGTCGTGCTGCCGGAATCGCGAGGAGAGTGCTACAACCTCCGCTGCCTGCTGGAACAAGGGAGAGGAAGGTCTTCATCGAGTACCGAACGTGTGACCGACTGCGGAAGCGCTGCCGGAACGCAGCACCGGAAGGATCGTCTACGCGATCTTGAGATCGGCAAGAGTACGACTACATCGCCCACGAGAATCTTATCTCGTTAACCGCTTTGGAATCTTCGAGGGTGAGTTCCTCTATCGACTCGTTGCTACAATCTAGTAGATAGATCTTGTATTGTTTGTTTGCATGCGATAGAAATTTTTTGTTTTCTATGCTACAAACCCCTACAGTGGTATTAGAGCCGTGTCTATATGTAGATTTGTTGCAGGAGTAGAACACAATGGTCATTGTGGGCGGTGGTGCTTTTATTATCAATTGCTTCTTGTGTACTTTGCATCTTGCGGTATGATGGGATGAAGCGGCCAGGGCTAACCTTACATGACATCATTCATGAGACTTGCTCCACGCTCAACATGCAACTTGTATTGCATAAGTGGCTTTGCGGGTGCCTGTCTCTCCCATCATAGTATAGATCCAATTTACAACGGGCACTTGATAGTTCAAGCATCAACGTTGAGGTTCTTGTTCGTAAGTTAGAATGACACTTATTGAAAGCCCCAAACCACGTAAAATATGCAAAGAAAGTTAGAGGCGTCTAACTTTGTTTTGCAGGGTGTGCCGTGATGTGATATGGCCATGATTGTGATTATATTTGATGTATGCAATGTTCCTCATTGTAAGTTGGCAACCGGCAGGAGCCATATGGTTGTCTTTAAATTCCGTTAAGACCTGTGTGTCTATTCAAAGTAGTTGTAATAGTTGAAGCTGGTGGACAACAACCATGAAACGGCGCCATTGACCTTGACGCCATACCGGTGATGATGGAGATCATGTTCGTGCTAGAAGATGGAGATCGGAAGCACAAGAAGAAAGGCCATATCATATCACATATTATGAATTTCATGTGATGTTAATCCTTTATGCATCTTGTATTGCTTAGTTAACGACGATAGCATTATAAGATGATCCCTCTCACAAAATTTCAAGTTATAAAGTGTTCATCCTTAGTAAGCATCGTTGCTAAAGCTTGTTGTTTCGAAGCACCACATGATGATCGGGTGTGTTAGATTCTACAAGTGTATACAATGGGAGCAAGCCAGATTTTCTCATGCGGAAGATAAGGTTTAATCTTGACGAGCCTAGCATGTACATACATGGTCTCGGAACACGGATCACCGAAAAGTAAAGCATGAGTCATATAGTAGATATGATGAACATGCTGATTGTTCGCCATTGAAGCTACATCAATTCTCGTGATGATCGGTTTTGATGTGATGGATTTGGTTTGTGTGATCACTAAAATAATTTGAGGGATATTGTTTTGAGTGAGAGTTCACCTAGATTAATTTAACTATTAATTAGAACTCAATTTATCATAAACTTAGTCTAAACTATTTCAAATATGTTGTAGATCAATGGCGGCCCCTACCATCAATTTTAATGCGTTCCTAGAGAAAGAAAAGTTGAAAACAATGGAAGCAACTTCGCGGATTGGTTCCGCAATTTGAGGATTGTCCTCAATGCTGGTAATTTGACCTATGTGCTAGATGCACCGCTGGGTGACCCGCCTGCAGCTACTGCTACCGATGAAGTAAAGAATGTTTACCTCACTCGAAAGAATCAGTACTCCACAGTTCAGTGTGCTATCGTGTATGGTTTGGAATCAGAGCTTCAGAAAAGGTTTGAGAACCATGACCCACATGATATTGTCCGTGAACTCAAAATGATATTTGAGGCTCACGCGGTAGTTGAGAGTTATGAGGCTTCTGAAAAGTTCTTTAACTACAAGATGGAAGAGGGCAGCTCCGTCAGTGAGCATGTGCTTAAGATGTCTGGGCACGCAAACAAACTCCAAAGTTTGGGTATAGTGATTCCTAATTCTTTGGGGATTCACCGTGTCCTCCAATCACTACCACCAAGTTACAAGAACTTTGTGATGAACTACAATATGCAAAACATGGACAAGACGTTGCTAGAACTCTTCTACATCTTGAAATCTGCAGAAGTGGAGATCAAGAAAGAGCACCAAGTGTTGTTGGTCAATAATACCACCAAATTCAAGAAAGGCAAGTCTAAGCAAAAGGGAAACTTCAAGAAGGGCGATAAGAAAGTTGTCGCACCGGCGAAGAAGACCAAGGCTGGACCTAAGCCTGATACTGAGTGCTTTTACTGCAAGGGAGAAGGTCACTGGAAGCAGAATTGCCCAAAATACTTGGCGGATTTGAAGAACGATAACATCAAGAAGAAAGTTATATCCGATATACATGTTATTCATGTGTATCTCACTAGTACTCGTAGTAGTGCCTGGGTATTTGATACTGGTTCGGTTGCTCATATTTGTAACTCGAAACAAGTGCTGCAGAATAAACGGAAGCTAGCGAAGAACGAGGTGACGATGCGCGTTGGAAATGGATCAAAGGTTGATGTGATCGCGGTCGGCACGCTACCTCTTCATCTACCATCGGGATTAGTTTTATACTTAAAAAATTATTATTTGGTGCCTGCGTTGAGCATGAACATTATATCAGGGTCATGTTTATTGTGAGACGGTTACTTGTTTAAGTCCGAGAATAATGGTTGTTCGATTTATATGAGTAATATATTTTATGCGCATGCACCTTTGATAGATGGTCTATTCTTATTGAATCTCGATTGTAGTAATACACACATAAATAACATTGAGGCTAAACGTTTTAAATTGAGCGATAACTCGACCTATATGTGGCACTATTGTCTTGGTCACATTGGAGTGAAGCGTATGAAGAAACTCCATTCCGATGGACTTCTTGAATCACTTGATTTTGAATCACTTGAAAGATGCGAAGCATGTCTGATGGTAAAATGACTAAGACTCCATTTTCTGGTATGATGGAGCGAGCTACGGACTTATTGGAAATCATACATACCGATGTGTGTGGACCAATGAGTGTAGCATCGCGCGGTGGTTATCGTTATGTTCTTACCTTCACGGATGACTTGAGTAGATATGGGTATATCTATTTCATGAAACATAAGTCCGAAACTTTCGAGAAGTTTAAGGAATTTCAAAGTGAAGTAGAGAATCAACGTAAAAAGAAGATTAAATTTCTACGATCTGATCGTGGAGGTGAATATCTAAGTTACGAGTTTGGCAACCATTTGAAGAAATGCGGAATACTTTCACAATTGACACCGCCGGGAACACCACAGCGTAATGGTGTGTTCGAACGTCGTAATCGAACTCTCTTAGATATGGTTCGTTCTATGATGTTACTTACAAATTTACCGCTATCGTTTTGGGGTTATGCATTAGAAACAGCCTCATTCACTTTAAATAGGGCACCATCTAAATCCGTTGAAACGACGCCGTATGAATTATGGTTTGGGAAGAAACCTAAATTGTCGTTCCTTAAAGTTTGGGGTTGCGAAGCCTATGTAAAGAAGTTACAGCCGGACAAGCTTGAACCCAAAGTGGAAAAATGTGTCTTCATAGGATACCCGAAGGAAACTATTGGGTATACCTTCTATCATAGATCCGAGGGCAAAATCTTCGTTGCTAAGAATGGATCCTTTTTAGAGAAGGAGTTTCTCTCGAAAGAAGTGACTGAAAGGAAAGTAGAACTGGACGAGGTTGTTGAACCTTCTCTCGAACTTGCGAGTAGCGCAGCACCGGAAGTAGTTCCTGTGGCGCCTACACCAATAAGAGAGGAAGCTACTGATGATTATCATGAAACTTCGGTTAAAGTTGCTACAGAGCCTCGCAGGTCAACGAGAACTCGTACCACTCCTGATTGGTATGATCCCGTTATGAGTGTCATGTTGGTGGATAACATCGACGACCCTGCGACATATGAGGAAGCAATGATGAGCCCAGATTCCAATAAATGGCAAGAAGCCATGAAATCCGAGATCGGATCCATGTACGAAAACCAAGTATGGACTTTGGTGGACTTACCGGATGGCCAGAAGGCTGCCGAGAACAAATGGATTTTCAAGAAGAAAACAGATGCTGATGGTAATGTTATTGTCTATAAAGCTTTACTTGTCGCAAAAGGGTTTTGAAAAATTCAAGGAGTTGACTACGATGAGACTTTCTCACTAGTAGTGAAGCTAAAGTCTGTGAGGATTATGTTAACAATCGCTGCATATTACGATTATGAGATATGGCAGATGGATGTCAAAACGGCATTCCTCAATGGAGACATTGATGAAGAGTTGTATATGATGCAACCCAAAGGTTTTGTCGATCCTAAAGATGCTAACAAGGTATGCAAACTTCAACCGTCCATATATGGATTGAAGCAAGCATCCCGAAGTTGGAATCAATATTTTGATAAGGTAATCAAAAGCTTTGGTTTTATACAAACTTATGGAGAAGCTTGTATTTACAAGAAAGTGAGTGGGAGCTCTGTAGCATTCTTAATACTATATGTAGATGGCATATTGTTGATTGGGAATGATGTAGACCTTCTTAATAGTGTCAAGGATTATTTGAATAATAGTTTTTCAATGAAAGATCTTGGCGAAGCAGCTTACATATTAGCCATAAAGATTTATAGAGATAGATCGAGACGCCTAATATCATTGTCACAAAGTACATATTTGGACAAAGTTCTAACGAGGTTTGGAATGGAAGAGAGCAAGAAAGGGTTCTTGCCCATGTTTCCCAATACGACCTTGATTAAAACTCAAAGTCCAGCAACGGCAGAAGATAGAGAAAGGATGAGTAAGACTCCCTATGCCTCATCCATAGGATCTCTAATGTATGTCATGCTATGTACTAGACCCTACATTGCATATGCTGTTAGTTTGACTAGCAGATATCAAAGTGATCCAGGAGTGGATCATTGGACAGCGGTCAAAAACATCCTTAAGTACTTGATAAGAACTAAGGATATGGTTCTTTCTTATGGAGGTGATGAACAGCTCGTTGTTAATGGTTACACCGATGCTAGTTTGAACACCGATCCAGACGATTCTAAATCTCAATCTGGATACATATTTATTTTGAATGGTGAAGCAGTTAGCTGGAGGAGTGCAAAGCAAAGCGTTGTGGCGAGATCTTCAACTGAATCAGAATACATAGCTGCTTCGGAGGCTTCACAAGAAGCGTTATGGATGAAGGAGTTCATTACAGAGCTCGGTGTGGTTCCAAGTGCGCTAGACCCAATGTCTATCTACTGTGATAACATGGGCGCCATAGCCAATGCGCAAGAACCAAGGTCACACAAGAAGCTGAAGCACATCAAGCTACATTTTCACGCTATTTGAGAACATGTCCAAGATGGTGACATAAAGATTTGCATAGTACACACAGATCTGAATGTGGCGGATCCGTTGACTAAACCTCTCCCGAGGGCAAAACATGACCAACACCAAACTGCCATGGGTGTTCGGTATATTACCATGTAATCTAGATTAGTTGACTCTAGTGCAAGTGGGAGACTGAGATATGCCCTAGAGGCAATAATAAATGTAGTTATTATTATATCTTTGTGTTTATGATAAATGTTTACATTCATGCTATAACAGTATTAACCGGAAACATTAATACTTATGTGATTTGTAAACTAAATTAGAGTCCCTAGTAAGGCCTCTTCATAATACTAGCTTGTTGGTTAATAGATGATTGTGGTTTCCCTATCATAAACATTGAGATGTTATTAACAACAAGATCATATAATTATGAGAATGGTATGATGGACATACTCCTATAGATAAGCGTAGCATAAAGATCAAGTCATTTTAATAGTTCAATTGCTATAAGCTTTCGGATACATAGTAACCTAATTCCTTCGACCATGAGATCATGCTTATCACCATCACCGGAAGGATGCTTTGATGACATCAAACACCACACCGTAACTGGGTGGCTATAAAGATGGCATTGAGTGTTCGGAAAGTATGGGTTGAGACACATGGATCAAGAGTGGGATTTGTCCATCCATATGACGGATAGATATACTCTGGGCCCTCTCGGTGGAATGTCATCCAATTAGCTTGCAAGCATGTGACTGGCTCACAAGGGATCACATACCACGGGAACGAGAAAAGAGTACTTATCGGTAACGAGGTTGAACTAGGTATGCAGAGATACCGACGATCAAAACGTCGGATAAGTAAACTATCGTGAGACAAACGGAAATTGGTATCATATGTAAGTGGTTCATTCGATCGCAAAATAATCATAGAAATATGTGGGAGCCATATGAATTTACAGATTCCTCTATTGGTTATTGATCGGAGAAGTGTCTCGATCATGTCCGCATAATTCACGAACTGTAGGGAGACACACTTAAGGATTCGATGTTGTTGAGTAGTTATGGAATGATGAGTAAGAGACCGAATGTTGTTCGGAGTCTCGGATGGGATCCGGGATATCACGAGGAGATCCGGAATGGTCCGGAGAATAAGATTCATATAAGGAAAGTCCTGTTTCGGAGTTGGGGAATGATTTCGGTGTTTTCACCACGAATGTTCTAGAAGGGTCCGGAAGGTCCGGCACTCCGGAGGGGAAGGGTACATGAATGTGTCATGACAATATGGAATGTTTGCATCATGTACTAGGTCACTTGGCTGGGAAAAATAAAGAGAGAAATCAAATCCAAGTTTGAAAGTCAAACGCCAATTTGAAAAAGTCAAACGGCAAGTTTGCTTGGTGGTGGGAGAGTAGGAAACCTACTTGGGGACGAAGTCCCCTCCCTCCACCCACCGGCCAAGGAGGCCGAGTTGGGGGAGGACTCCCTCCTCCCAACTGGCCACCCTCCACCTATATAAGGAGGGGTAGGGCACCCCCTACCCCTCACACCCAAAACCCAAGCCGCAAGCCGTCGGTGCCACCACCTCCTTGTGCTGTCGCCGCCGCCTAGGGCACCTCCAACTCGGCGAGTTGGGGTTTACCCAAACCCTAGCCACCGGCCAAGCCCTCCCCTTGGTGCCCTCTAAACCCTAGATCACCAAGGCCTCTCTCATACTCCACCATACTCGCTCCGGCTTAAGGCGAAGCCCTGCAAGATCTCCCCTCTACTTCCTACACCACGCCGTCGTGCTGCCGGAATCGCGAGGAGAAATCTACAACCTCCGTTTCCTGCTGGAACAAGGGATAGGAAGGTCTTCATCGAGTACCGAATGTGTGACCGACTACGGAAGCGATGCCGAAACGCAGCGCTGGAAGGATTGTCTACGCGATCTTGAGATCGGCAAGAGTACGACTACATCGCCCACGAGAATCTGCTCTCATTAACCGCTTTGGAATCTTCGAGGGTGAGTTCCTCTATCGACTCGTTGCTACAATCTAGTAGATAGATCTTGGCTTGTTTGTTTGCATGCGGTAGAAATTTTTTGTTTTCCATGCTACGAACCCCTACACATACTTGAGTTGATCCTTCTTTGGTGATGTGAGTACTATCCCAGCACCCAGACCCATCTTTGTCTTGGATCCGTTAAAGTGCATCTTCCAGTAATTCAGGTCTGGCGGTGGTGGTTCGTATTGCATTTCCATCCAATCCACGAAGAAATCAGCTACAGCTTGAGATTTTATTGCATCTCGTCTGTCATACTGTGGAGTGTATGGTGCTATCTCTATGTCCCACTTTGCCACTCGGCCACTGGCGTCTTTGCTGCCCAAAATATCCGAGATAGGTGCCTCGCATATTACCCGGATTGGGTGTTCTTGGAAATAATGCTTCAGCTTCTTTGCTGCCATATACACCCCGTATGTCATTTTTTGGTAATGGGGGTAATTTTGCTTTGATGTAGAGAGCACTTCGCTCAGGTAATAAACTGGTCTTAGGACTGATTTGCCCTCTTCTTCATGTTCTACCACTATCACCGCACTGACCACTCTATTGGTTGCTGCGATATAGAGCAGCATTGGCTATTTGGATAATGGTGAAGCTAATATTGGTGTTGTTGCCAACATCTTTTTGAGTTCATGGAAAGCACTATCATCTTGCTGTGTCCATGTGAATTTGTCTGATTTTTTCATCAGTTGATATAATGGTAAGGATTTTTTGCCTAGCCGACTGACAAACCTACTCAACAAGGCCAGGCATCCTGTAAACTTCTGGACATTGTTGAGGGTTTTCGGCAACTCCATTCTTTCGATGGACCTGATTTTAGTCGGGTTAGCCTCAATTCCTCGGCTAGACATGAGAAATCCGAGTAATTTTCCAGCCGGGACACCAAATGTGCACTTTTCCGGGTTAAGTTTCATTCGGAATCTTCTTAAGTTTGCGAATGTTTGACGCAAGTCCTCAATTAGAGTATGACTTTTTTTGGTTTTTATTACCACGTCATCAACATATACTTGAACATTTTTGTCCAGTTGATCTTGCAAGCATTTTCGCATACATCTTTGGTATGTTGCACCTGCGTTTCTCAATCCAAATGGCATGGTACGATAGAAATAAGCCTCGTACGGGGTGATAAAAGCTGTCTTTATTTGATCATTCGGATTCAATGGTATCTGGTGGAAACCAGAGTATGCATCCACAAATGACAACCACTCACACTCGGCAGTAGAGTCAATGACTTGATCGATCCGTGGCAGGGGGAATGGATCTTTTGGACATGCCTTATTGAGGTTTGTGTAGTCAATACACATGCGCCACACCACTGCCACGTTTGGGTCATCCTTTTTCTTTTCGACCAAGACTGGGTTCGACAACCAATCTGGGTGCAGTACTTCCATAATAAACCGGTATCCAAGAGCCTGGCTATCTCGGCGGCTATCACTTTCCTCCTATCTTCGGCGAAGCGGCGGAGGGGTTTCCTCATCGGCTTGGCATCTGGTCTTACATGAAGAGAGTGCTCAGCCAGCTCCCTCGGAACTCCTTGCAGGTCTTGTGTGGACCATGCAAAGATATTCCGATTCTCATGGAGGAAGCTGGTGAGCTCGCTTTCCTATTTGTCAGATAGCCCAGCACCAATGGTAACTATGTGCTCTAGGAAGGCCTCATCAACCTGTATCTTCTTTGTTTCCTTGGTGGTTTGTAAAGACACACTGCCATGCGGGTTAGTGAGTGCCGGCATAGAAATTTGTGCTGCCTTGGCCAGTGCTGCAACTTCCATCATTTGATGCTTTTCCTGCGCTATGACCAGTGATTCGGCCAGCGAAGATCCGGTTGAGGCGCATGCAATAGATCTCTTGTAATCTCCCTCAACTATGATAACTCCGCAAGGACCTGGCAGCTTCATCTTTAAGTAAGCAATATGAGGAGTAGCCATAAACTTTTCCATAGCCGGCCTGCCGAGTAAGGCATGGTATGAGCTGACAAGGTCAACCACCTCGAATTCTATGGCTTCAATGCGACAGTTTTCTCTGTTGCCGAATAAGACGTCAACCCAGATCTTGCCAATTGGCTCACAGGACAGTCCCGGCACAATACCATGGAAAGTTGTCTTAGTCGGCTCCAACATGTTCATAGTGATCCCTAACTTGAGCATGGTATCCTTGTACATGATATTGATGCTACTACCATCGTCTATCAGTACCTTGGATAACTTCACATTGATATCAGGGCCCATGAATGTTGGATCCAAGACCAGAGAATAACCTCCTGGCGTTGCAATGATCTTGGGGTGATCCTTTATGCTCCAAGTTATCTCATGTTCAGACCAATGCATGTACTTTGGTATTGCCGGCATTGTGGCGTTCACTTCCATCATTCGTCTCTGTTGACTCTTCTTGTCATTCGGCTCTATGACAAATACGACGTAGCTCTGGTGATGCTCAATGTACTCATTTCTGGTTCCATGGCCGACATGAGCGTCATCACCTCGTGGGTTATGCACCTGATGCACAGCCTCCCTTCTTTCTTGGTTATGATATCTTGGCTGCCTGTTCTCATATCTATGATCGGCTCCAACAACTTGAGCATTTCCTCCTGTGAGTGGTGGAGGGGGAGGTGGTGGTAACTGCTGAGTCGGCGAATCCACTCTGTCTCCCTTCTGAAACCAAGTTCATTGTCTTGTTGTGTGGTTCGCCGGCTTCCTCGGACTTGGCGTGTGGAACTTACACGGCTGATCCAACATCATCTCATTAGTATACTTCTGCCTGTCTTGGTATGGCTTTCTTTGTTCATATGGCTTTTTGCCATCATTCTTTGGTATCCATTGATGTTTCCCATTTGTCCTTTAACGTTGGCTACTTCCAGCATCTGGATGATCCTGACTCACAGCTACGACTTGAGTCGAACCATACTTGTAGTCTGGTCTTTTGTCTCTTCTCTTGCTTTTATACTCGGTCCTTTCTTGGCGCCTTTGCGACCCAGGTACGACATAGATCTGAGTCTCAGTCATGCCATCTGCCGACATAAGCAGAGGCTGAGTCGGATCTCCTAACGCGAACGAGTCGGAGATTCTTATTGTTTCTGCCAAACTTGTCGGCATATCTCTCTGTAACCTTTGCCACAGTACACTTCCATGCCTACATCCTTGTGCAAACCACGCAATGGCCTGAGACACGATTACCCCTTCACAAGAGTTGCGCATTGTGCACCACCTTGTGAGGAATTACATGTATGTTTCATTTGGCCTTTGCTTGCACATAGCTAGCTGTTGTGGGCAATTCGGCCTCTTGTATATGCTTGTGAAGTTGCTCACGAAAGCTTCCTGAAAATCAATCCAGCTGTTGATGCTTCCGGGTGGCAAATTATTCAGCCACACCCTTGCTGGTCCTTCTAGCATCTGCGGTACATACCACACTGCCCATCTCAAATTTCCCTGTGCGATTTTTACTGCTATTCTATAATCTATGAGCCAGTCTTCTAGCTTTGTGCTTCCATCGTAGGTCTTTGTTCCTCTGGCGAGCTGAAAGATTGGCACTGGCGGCTCTTTCATGATCCTTGGTCCAAAACATGGTGGACCCTGCGGACCTTGCGATTTGATCAGTTCTGCCATTTTTATCCGGTCGAGCTTTAGCCTTGCATCATCCGGCTAGAGATTTCTGCCTCCGAGTCTTGCTCCCATGGCTTGGTACACATGATCCGACAATTCATACCCGTCATTTACCATTGCCGAGTAACCATCATTGTATCTGTTTGCGTTTGGGTCTGCAGGTTGATGCACTGCTTTTCCCGTGCTTTTTTGTCTCTTTTCGGGTTGTACTGGCGGAGGATTAGGAGCTAGGTTTCCTCCTCATGTCGAGTGAGTCCCACGCCTAGGTTGAGGTGCAAAGTTCTGCCCCTCGTTGTCATTTCTTTGTCCTGCTTGCCTTTCTCGGCCAGCGTTTTCTTGGTTCTCATTTCCCTGAGCGACATTTCTTCTTGTTCCCTGGCATGGGCCGGGTTTCCTTGAACCACTGCCCGGTCATAAGCAACCATCTGCTTGTTCCTTCCCGAATCTATGCTCATTTCTTTTCTCTGTCTCGGCGCCACTCCTGGCGAGGAGGCTGTGTGGCCTGCTGATCTCGCCGGGATGGGAGTTGCCGAGTGAACCAGCTGTGACCTCCCAGCTATACCCGGATTCGCCCTTCATTTAGCATTCCTGCTGCTCTCACCAATTCATTTACTCGTTCCTGTTGTTTACTCTTTGCTTCACCCGTCAGATGGGGAAGCTCAGCCATTGCTGCCTCTGCGGCTCTCAGATTTGCTGCCGCAGTGTTGTATGTCAGCCGCATGGCTGTTTTGTTGCTATTTTCTGGTGTTATCTTTGACGTCGCGTCCGCCAATTCTTCATTGAGGTTTCTTCCTCTCAATCTCGTTGCATCAAGCCGGGTCTTATCGCCCTTGACTCGATTTGACGAGTTGATCTCTCGAATCGTGATATCCACGTCTTGCTGTAACTGTGCCAATTCCTTTGCCTTATCCAAGACTTTTATCCTGGCCTCCTCTAACTCGGTCTGCACACGCGCCGGATCAGCTGCTGGCGCTACTGGCTCCGCTAGTTTTTCTATTGCTTCTTGCAATTCTTTGGCTCTTTTAATCCTAGATATGTTCTTTGGCTTCTCTAGTGGTGCTTTTGCAGTTCTTGCCGTCCTTGGTGTTTCTTCTGGATTTTCTCCCTCATTCTCATTCACCGCAGGAGCTACTGGAGGAGCTGGGGGATGCGGAGCTGTCATCATTACCTCGATGGAGACAAGTTGATGAATCTTTACCGTGGCAGGAACCACAGGTGGATCCGGTGCTAGGATGATGCGCTCCGGATACGCGCGCTCCACGCGCACCGCGACGTAGACCTGGTGCTTGCCGAACTTGATGAAGCGACCGCCCCTTGGGAACGGCTTCGTCCCGAAGCAACCTGAGTTGTCGTTGACGAAGTTGAGTGCCCCGAACCTCTGGGATGAGGCTGGAATAGACGTGCCCGCCCGTCTTGGCGATGATGTTGCCCGTCCGGATGAAAACTAAAGCAAGAGCCTGCTTCTGCCCCACGGTGGGCACCAACTGTCGTGGTGGTGTCACGACATATGCCACGGGTAGGCTTAAGTTGGGGGCCGAATGGACGCTTGTGGTAACCGGAGAGGGAGTGCACGGTCTAGCCACGCACGAAGAACAAGATGAACAAGTTTTTACAAGTGCTCCTAGAGCTATTTATGCATAGCCTCTGGGCACTAGTTTCCTCCTTTGTCCAACCTCCTCAAACCCTAGGTATGCCCCTCCTTATATAGGAGATGGCCAGCTAGGTTACATCCCTTTGGGTTCAAGGGTTAGTGTTTGGATCTTGGTCCTTACTATGCGGGCCAGGTCATGGGCTAGCCCTGAGCCCTTGACCCAGTCTGCAAAGCCACACAACTAACGGTCTTCTCATACGTAGCCTCTAGCTCTTTTTGCGTCATACGGTGACTTTGTACATCAGCCCTTGCTTTGGGCGTCACCCGACTCCTTTTGTGTCACCCGGCGTCGTCCTTCTCTTTTGACCATGCTTTACCATGGTCCCTCCTGAATTTTACTCGGAAAGCTGCCACGCGTCCTTTCTGACTCGGCCTTCCCCTGTG
The DNA here is from genome assembly GCA_916181665.1 of Avena sativa. Taxonomy (NCBI): domain Eukaryota; kingdom Viridiplantae; phylum Streptophyta; class Magnoliopsida; order Poales; family Poaceae; genus Avena; species Avena sativa. The sequence goes on along the minus strand of OV702284.1, from coordinate 356,844,400 downwards.
AGACTCGACTCGTTGCTTCCTGCAAGGTAAACAAACTTGTCTTATACGGGTCGACATAATTCTTATGTCGGCCGCACACGGCCTTCTTACCCGGCAGTTGTTACCCGGCCTAAGTTATCTTTTACTCGGCATAAGCCAAGCTGGGCAGTGTTTTACCCCTTATGACCCTACTGGGGGTTATCCCCCCGACAACTCCGTAGGAGGCAAATACCCGCAAAAGACACATGCATCTTCTGTAGCCGGACTGAAGGGATTGAACATGCGCTTCTCTTCTGCGAGTTCGCGCATGCGGTATGGCAAGAAATCAAACAACATGTTCCTTTGAAGCCAGATCGCATGTCGTGGTGGTGGCACGGCAGATGCTATGGGTAGGCTAAAGTATGGGGCCAATGGATGCTAGAGGGATCTGGGGAGGGAAGATGTAGTTCAATCTACACACAGAAGACTAACGTAAAGATCTTTATTTCTCCTTTCTTGGGCTACAAGTGCTCCTTGAGCTGTATACAAGAGGAGAAGAAGAACTTTACCAGCCTAACGGTACCAAATGAATCGATCCCCTTCTCAGAGTCCAAGCCTCTCCTTATAAAGGGGAACCTTGGCTCCTCTAGGGCTGATGTGGCAAGCATATTCGAGGAATATGCTTGTCCTAATATAGTAATTCAGCGGCCTCCTTTCCGTGTCGCCCTTCTAATGACGGCAAGGTTCCAGAGAACCCCACCTGCACGCCTCGGGCTCCAGGACTGTCACCTCCGTGACCTCCTTCTGCCCTTCTGTCGCTCTGCGCCTTGTCCTTTGTGTTTGCTCTGCTCAGATTCTTCCCAGCCCGTGACTAGAGTTTGACTATAGGCTCCTCCTTCTCCTGCAAGCTTCATGTTATTCGGCCCTATCTCGCTTAACTCGGCTTGGCCGTTACCTGCAATTATATTATTCGGGCTGACCCGGCCGACTTACACAGTACATCGGCCAGGTCACGTATTGCCCCTCTCTTAAATGTCCTGCTCGTGCTTACCTCGGCCGACCTTTACAGGATTTGGCTGATTTAGCCATTAACTCGGAATTGGACGGGGAACTTCCTTTTGTCTTTCCCCTTCCTGACACTATCCGGGGTCACCTCCCCAACATTAGTCCCCGAAGCTGGTATGGTCCTGCCTTTAACCTCGGCCGGGCCATATCAGTTTCCCAATATTCGTTTCTCCTATTTTCCGAGTTACTTTTCCCTTGTCCGAGTTATCTGGGCATCTTCTCGCGTACGCCTCGTCCTATGTGTTACACTCATCATTGTTTCTCTAGTTTTTTGTTCCTCTACAGTGCCCACTGACAGGCTACAGTAATTACTGCGCCTGTCTCGTTGGCGCTACAATGCCTCGCGCACCATTTCCGTCAGGGATCGTGATCCTCTCTCGCATCGTGTGGTCGTTGGTGCGGTTCCACTCAGCGGTGTGCGGTTATGCCGCACACACGATCTACACAGCTAACGCCCGCACGCACTATCCCACTACCACTCAGGCCGCGTGGTTATAAAGAGGGGCACGGGACTGGGGGATTTACTTTCCTCCTCCGCTTCCCGTTGCCCTTCTTCCTCCTCTCTCTTCCGCGCCTGTTCGTGATCCCGCCGCCGTGCGCCCATCGGAATCTTCGACGGCGAGGCTCTAATCGTTCTGCTCCGTCGACCTCATCCCTGTATACTTGCTCCAGCGTCGTTGCCGGTGAGTTTATCCGGTCTCGTTGCCTAGTTTATCCTCTAGACGCTTCTGCTTCTCTTTAGATTTCCCGCGGCGGTTCCTTCTCCGCTCCGCCGCCGTTTTCGCGTAGGATCACGACGGGGCCTTGCAGTTCTAGGCTTCGCTCTGCCCCTAGTTCATCTTCCGTAGATTCTTCCGGCGACCCTATGTCGAGCTCCGTTAGCGGCGCGCTTATTGAGGATGACGACGCAGCGTCTGGGCCCGAGCGAGGCTCCTGGCAGGGCTCTTCCGTCACCCGGCGTGAGGTTGAGTGGTTAATCCGTACTCGCTGGATTCCTGCCCAGGTAGCATGTCGCTTACCCGGCAGTGAATCTTCTCCCGTTCTCAACGAGGGCGAGTACGTCGTCTTTATGTCACACTTCGCTCGCGGGTTTGGTCTCCCCCTTAGTGATTTCGCTAGGGAGTTCCTCGATTACTTCGGTCTGCAGCCGCATCATCTTCCGGCTAATACCATTGCTTCTCTTTCCGCCTTTATCTCTGCCTCGGAAGGATACTTCGGCCTATGGCCGTCTGTGCATGTTTGGCCGAAGTTCTTTCAGATCCGATCCAATGTCGTCCTAGACAAATCTCTTCAACCCTCCGAGAAGTTACTCACCCAATGTGGAGCTGCATCAATCACACCTCGGAGGAAATCCGAGTTTCCTCGCGTCGCAGGTCTAGAGTCATGCAAGAAATGGCATAAATCGTTCTTTTATGTCAAGAATTCTCGGAAGGAGGACAGGATTTGGCTCCCTGCTTTTTCCATTGGCCCCCCTTCCAAGAAGAACTGGACTTATAATCCGAGGAAAAGTCATGCTCTGGCCGAGGCCTTTGAGATTCGGCTGAAGGAACTGATCCGCTCCGGGCTACGCGGTGAGGATCTGATGACCACCTTCGTCAGCAGCCGGATCTGCCCATTCCAGAAACGCACGCATAAGCTCTGCTATATGAGCGGTCCCCTTGATCCCAATCGAGTCTCAACGGTGGAGCTGGATAACTACCTTATCTTCAAGCGCGTCCGGGCTATCTTTAAGACAGAGATGCCGGAGGACTGGGCCTGGGGACTGAAGCCGTTCACCCGCGAGCATCCCCCTCCCAGAGTAAGTCCTCGCAGTTGTGTTTTGCCTTTTAATCGCATCTGTGATTTCTCTTGTTAATTTTGCTCTTTCTTTTCCTACAGAGGTTCGAGGAGCAGAAGATTGAGGATGCCGAGGTTTTGTCTCTCCCGTGGCCCGCGGATCGGAACACTCCGGACAACGGGGAGCCAGACTCGGAGGAGTTCGTTCCCAAGTCGGACCTTGCTCCGGCTCATGCCCGTGGCAAGACCCCGGCCCACGAGTAGGAAGGTGATTCGGATGAGGTCCAAGTTCTTGAGGTAGTTGTCGCAATGCCAATTTCTTATGCATTTCCGGCCTCTACTTTCTCAGCTAATCCGGCCGGTCAGGTTCACAACGCCGAGCCTCTCGCTTCCCGACCTCCTGTTACCTCGGGGAAACGTAGCGCTCCAACTGGTGCCTCGGAAGCCGCTCCCAAGAAACGAATGAAGAAGTCATCCCAGCACCCTCCGAAGCGTAAACTATGCCCGGGGTTACTGGGTGAGTTGCTTTTTATTTGTATTTCTTGTTTCTCTCTTTCTGCCTTTTGACCTGATCTTTTTTGCCTTTGCAGGGCTCCTCTTTCTGTTAGGCCTAGTGGTCCTAGCATGACCAGTCGCACGACTCGGCCGCCTTCTTCTCCGCCTCCTGAAGATACTAGAGTTCCTAGTCCTGCTCGCGTTGACTCTCCTCCCGCTCCGAATCAGGCGTCACCTCGCCAGGATGCGCCTGAGGTCTCTCCTATTGATGCCGATACAACTCGGCCAGTAGATATTTCTACTGAGCCTGCTGCCTCTTCCGTGAATCCCGAAGTTTCTGCCGAGATCCCTTCGACCCCCACAGCCTTTACTGCGACTCCGACTCCACCCGAGGATACCAATATCTCGGCGCCCTCTGGAACCATAATCCCTCCGGCCGCCAAAGATGCCACTCCAAATGCCGAGGTTCCGGCTCCTACCGACGCCTCTTATAAGGCAAGAAAGGTCGTCGTCACCAAGCCTCCCTCCTCCCAGAAAGGGCTTGCCAGCTCTTCTCAGCCTACAATCGCCGATGCGCTACACAAAGGGGTTTCTTCTGCCAAGACTATTGTTACCCCGGCTGCCGATACACAGCTCGCTCTTCACAAGAGTCCCACGGTGGAGGTGGCTACACAACATGTCCGAGGTAAAGTCCTGACTCGTACGGAGAGTGGGAACAGCCTCGGCTCATTGGTTGAGTATGCCAACAATTGGAACGCTACTGATCAGCTCGAGGGCAATCCAAGCAGTCAGCCATTTCAACTCTCCGACATCAGCAGTCGCTTACATCTGGCTGCCAAGATCGTTCTTGACAGTGATAAAATGAATGAGGTAATTGTTTTTATCGACATTTAATTCGTCATTCGAATGATATTATATATACTCTAGTCCCCGAAGCTTGCAACCGAATAATTTGTTATTCGTTTGGAAGTTTTATTAGGTTTTGCCTGGTTCAGTTTTGTCTTAGTGTTCGAATATCTATCCACCTAGATCCGAATCAAGCTTTGCTTGATTTGGATCTGTCTGAGCTTCGAATATCCAGCCACCTAGGTCCGAGTTAAGATTTGCTTGACTCGGACCTGTCTTAGCTTTGAATCTCCAGCCACCTAGATCCGAGTTAAGTTTTGATTGACGCGGATCTGTCTTAGCTTCGAATACCCAGCCACCTAGATCCGAGTTAAGTTTCGCTTGAATCGGATTTGTCTTACCTTTGAATATCCAGCCACCTAGATCCGAGTTAAGTTTCGCTTGACTCGGATCTGTCTTAGGTTCGAATATCTTATTGCTATTTATTTTGTTGCTTAGGTCGCGCATGACCGGCGGACCGCCGAATTCCAAAGGCTGCTTTTCGCTCATAAAAAATTGCAAGATAAATATGAGAAGGTCATTCCCGTGGTGAAGAAAGCTGGTAAGTTAACCAACTTTTTGCATTGTCCGTAAGGTTCTCATTGTTTTGGACGTGAGGTGTTAGCTCATTTTGCTGGTAAACAGGTAACATCAACAATCTTAATATCCGTCTTGAGAAGAAAGTCAAGGCCCTGGAAGGTTAGTTACTATTTTTCTTTACAGATTTTCATTTGAAATGTGCATCGGGTTTCTTTTAACCCTTTTGGCTTTGGTAAAGCTGAGTTACAAACTTTTGCAATGTCACATCAAAACTGCATACCCATGCCTGATATGATGCTGCATTTTTTAGAATAAGCCGCTACTCATTCGGCGTAGCTGAAAGATAAAGATGACGAGATAATTCGCTTGCGTGCCAAGGTGGAGTCCATCAAGCTCTCTCAGAGGTCTGAGTTAGAGAAAGTCGACCAGGAGTTCTCCGAGGAAAAGAATCGGCTAGCGCTGCAATTGCAGAAAAATAAAGAACTCCTCGAGGCTGCCGAACTCAAAACACGGGCGATGAGCGAGGATATCACTCGCTTTGAGAAAACCAAGGGTGATTGGGCTCAAGATCTCCAGAGGATGCTGAGCTATATTCATCGTAAGCCTCTGACCGTGGCCGATTTATCTTTTTCTCTTTCTCATTGTTAACCGATGTATTCTTATTTTGCGCAGATCACTTTCCAGAGGCTAAGCCCGTGAGTTCTAGAGCGGTGGTTAATGCTCGTGTGCGCCGAGGTGTTTCCGTTGATTCGAGCCCAGAATACTCGATGGAAGACTACTTGGTTGCCGTTGGCGCTGCCATTGGTCCGATGAAGATTATGGGCAGGGACTTGGTGCAGGCAGCCATCCGGGCCGATCATGTTCTCTGGCCGAATACTTCTGGCACTCCTGATATTGATGAGATCAAAATATTGGTGGAAAGATTGATGGCATCTGAGAACCAGTTAAATCTCTAGAGGGAATCCGCTGGACGAGCTGGTGCTGATATGGCGCTCACAGTCGTTATGTCATGGTATGAGGATATTTCCCTTGATACCTTGATAAATTTGCGCACTGGCTCCCGTTGGGTTGAGGATCCAGAATTCGTCGCTCGCCGACAAGCTCGTGCCTTCCAGCTTGTTGAGTATGCGGACGTGCATAACTGGATTGAAGAGCCGAGTTTCCTTTCTAACCCGGCGGACGAGGTCGAAGTTGAAGATGCCTCTGATGATAATTCAGCCGACCAGGGCGAGGATGAGGGCGACTCGGATACTTCTGGTGATTCCAGCGCAAGCTCGGATGGCAATGGCGACGCGCGATCCTCCTCCAAAGGGACTGGGAATTCTCAAGCTCAAGTTGATGTTTCTCAACAGCCCCGGGCTTCCGCCGAAATCGCTCCTGGTTCTGTGGAGGGCGAAGCAACTTAGGCCGAGGTGCCGTCTACCTCGGAGCACCCAGTACCTGACCAAGTCGCTGCCCCTTAGGTTTAAAAAACTCTAAGTCGTTTCTTATCCCCGGCATGCCGGGCGTATGATGTGTGTGAAACAATTGTCCTACTTTCTGTGTGGTATGAACCTCTTTTGCCTTCTGCCGCTGAGGCACACATGGTTGTGATCATTATTACTCTGTTTAAACTGATCTTGTTTGTTTAAATCCTTGCCTTGGTGGCCTTCAGTTTCTTAAGTTCGGATCGTGTGTCTGCCTTTGTCCTACAGTAGTTCGGCGTCTAATATTTCCTGACCTTGATAAACTTGACAACTCAACCATTGTGTTCTTGAATTCTAACCAAGTTGTAAATCTCGAAGGCCATATTTGGGGAGAGCAAAATAATATCACTCTGGGTGCCGAAGTTTGATACCCATTCCTGCAACAAGGGACAATTGTGGGGCAATTCCCTAAGCACTGCTCTAAAAATCGAGATTTAACACATCACTAAAAATGCGAAATAACATTGTGCAGTCCTCGAGTCATTGCTCGAGGTGCCGAGGTTTAATACATAACCCAAACTCAAAAACGAAATATGGCAGTCCCCGAGTCATTGCTCAAGGTGCCGAGGTTTAATACATAACCCAAACTTATAAATAATATAAGATAGTCCCCGAGTCACTGCTCAAGGTGTTGAGGTTTAATACATAACCCAAACTTAGAAACGATATAGGATAGTCCCCGAGTCACTGCTCAAGGTGTTGAGGTTTAATACATAACCCAAACTTAGAAACAATATAGGACAGTCCCCGAGTCACTGCTCAAGGTGCCGAGGTTTAATACATAACCCAAACTTAGAAACAATATAGGACAGTCCCCGAGTCACTGCTCAAGGTGCCGACGTTTAATACATAACACAAACTCAAAAACAAGATATGGCAGTCCCTGAGCCACTGCTCTGGGCGCCGAGGTTCAATACATAGTTGATGCTTCGTTCTGAAGCGTCACTCTACAACGTGTCATAGATGACTCCTACGAGTAAAATGGACAAAGTAAAGCTATGTTCCATGGTCTTTTCGATTCTTTGTCGGCTCTGTCTACCTCGTTCTTTCCTAGTGACTGAGCATTAATTAGGTAATACGCATCATTGTGCAATGCTTTGCTCACGATGAACGGTCCTTCCCATGGGGGTGACCGTTTTTGCATGCCGGCCGTGCGTTGCACTAATCGAAGAACCAAATCTCCTTCTTTAAACACTCTTGGGTTTACTTTCTTGCTGTGATATCGTCGCAAGTCCTGCTGATAAATAGTTGATCTTGATAGTGCCAACTCCCTGGCTTCTTCTAGCAGATCGACATCATCTTGCTGAGCTATCTCATTTACCTCAGCGGTTGTATATTGAGAAACCCTTGGCGAGTCATGTATTATGTCGGCTGGAAGCACGGCTTCTGCCCCATATACCAGAAAAAATGGTGTATACCCTGTTAACCTGTTTGGGGTAGTTCTGAGGCTCCATAGTACTACTAGTAGTTCCTCAATCCAACACCCTGCCGACCTTTGCAGTGGTTCGACGAGTCATGGTTTTATTCCGGACAATACTAATCCATTAGATTTTTCTACTTTCCCATTAGATGTTGGGTGAGCCACCGAGGCGACATCTAGTCTTATGTGTTTTTCTTGACAGAATCTAGCGAATACTCCTTCAGCAAAGTTTGTACCATTGTCTGTAATAACACTGTGTAGGTAACCATATCTCAAGATAATATCTTTGAGGAATTTTACTGTTGTGGGCCCATCACACTTCTTTATTGGTTTTACTTCAATCCATTTTGTGAATTTGTCGACCATGACTAGGATGTGGGTCATCCCGCCCCGGGCCAGCTTGAATGGTCCCACCATATCTAAGCACCATACAGAAAATGGCCAAGTAATTGGTATCGTTTTTAACTCGGACGATGGCATATGTATCTTGCTGGCATATCTCTGACAACCATTACACTTTTACACCAGTTCTTTGGCCTCTTTCAACGTTGTTGGCCAATAAAATCCATGCCTGAATGCTTTGGCCACTAAAGCTCTAGACGAGGCGTGATGCCCGCATTCTCCTTGATGTATATCTAGGAGGATCTCCTGGCCTTTCGCCAAACTCAGACATCTTTGCAACACGCTTGTGACGCTCCTTTTATACAGCTCATTGTTTATGATTGTATAAGCTTTAGCTCTTCTCACTGTCTGTCTAGCCAATACCTCGTTATTCGGCAAAATCGCATCTTTAAGGAAAGAAAATATAGGTTGCGACCATGTTGGTATGATTTTTTCTGGGGCAATCTCACCATCTATTTCCATATTTTCAGCCGACATAACTACCTTGGATTTTTCCATATCCATTCGTGCATCGGCCGGGTTCGTTTTTGGAAATTCCGGGTTACATTCCTTGTCAATTTCCATCGGCATACTATCTTCTCTTGATTTTGCCGGAATAAAGATGGATTCGGATTCTAGTGATGGTGTTATTGAAGGTTTTCTCAAGTGCTCCAGGGCGATACCTGGGGGAATTGATTGCCTGGTTGATCCAAGTTTTGACAGCGTATCTGCAGCGTCATTTTCTGCCCGAGGTACGTGATGAAATTCACATCCTTCGAAGTATCCGCTGAGTTTTTGCACATGAAATCTGTATAAAGCCATATTTGCGTCTAGCGCGTCCCAACTTCCTGATACTTGTTGTACTACTAGATCTTAATCTCCGTAGCATAGGACCCGACGTATGCCAATTTCTTTTGCCACCTTTAATCCATGGACGAGTGCTTCGTACTCGGCGACATTTTTTGACGCTCAAAATGTATTTGCAGCACATATTTCAGCTGATCCCTTTTTGGCGAGGTTAATACTATTCCTGCCCCCAAGCCATTCCTTAGCTTGGAGCCGTCAAAGTGCATCGTCCAATAGTTCGGATCTGGTAAGGGCGGCTCATATTGCACTTCGGCCCAATCTACCAAGAAGTCGGCCACTGCTTGAGATTTGATCGCATCTCGTCTATCGAATTGCGGAGCATAAGGTGATAGTTCAATTGACCATTTTGCTATTCGGCCACTTGCATCTTTGTTGCTCTATATGTCGGCTATGGGTGCTTCACATATAACTTTGATCGGGTGCTCTTCAAAGTAATGTTTGAGCTTCTTTGCCGACATATACACCCCATACGCCATCTTCTGATAATGTGGGTAATTTTGTTTTGAAGCTGATAGTACCTCACTTAGGTAGTATACTGGCCTCTGTATTGACCTATCGTTTTCATTTCTTTCTACAACGATTACTGCGCTTACCATCCTATTTATGGCGGCTATGTAAAGTAACATAGGTTCTTTTGACAACGGAGAAGCCAGGATTGGTGTTGTGACCAAGATTTTCTTCAGCTCATGGAATGCGCTATCTGCTTGTGGTGTCCAAATGAACTTATCGGATTTTTTCATCAGTTGATATAGTGGTAATGCCTTCTCTCCCAGCTGACATACAAATCGATTAAGTGAGGCTAGACAACCTGTGAACTTTTGTACGTCATTTAGACATATCGTAAATTCCATTCTTTCTATCGCTCTTATCTTAGTTGGATTAGCCTCTATAGCTCGGCTGGATACAAGAAAACCGAGTAGTTTCCCAGCTGGCACACCGAAAGTGCATTTCTCCGGGTTAAGCTTCATTCAGAATCTTCTCAAGTTTGCAAACGTCTGCCGAATATCATTCAGCACGTCTTGCTTTCTTTGGTTTTAATAACCACATCGTCTACATATACTTGTACATTTTTCCCTATCTGGTCATGTAGGCACTTCTGCATACATCTCTGGTAGGTTGCTCCTGCATTGCGCAGGCCGAATGGCATGGTGCGATAGCAATAAGCCTCGTATGGGATAATAAATGCAGTTTTTATTTGATCAGCTGGATTTAACGGTATCTGGTGGAAACCAAAATACGCGTCTACAAAGGATAACAGCTCGCAACCAGCGGTCGAATCAATGACTTGATCTATCCTAGGTAAAGGAAAAGGATCTTTGGGACACGCCTTATTCAGGTTCGTGTAATCAATACACATTCGCCACACGATGGCTACGTTTGGATCATCCTTCTTCTTTTCTACTAGCACCGGGTTTGAAAGCCAATCCGGATAGAGCACTTCCATGATGAACCCGGCCGCAAGGAGCCGAGCTATCTCATCACCTATTATTTTTCTCCTGTCTTCAGCGAAGCGGCGGAGAGGTTGCTTCACCGGCCTTGCTCCTGGCCTTTCATTCAGAGAGTGCTCAGCCAACTCCCTCGGCACACCCTGCAGGTCTTGAGTTGACCATGCAAAGATATCCCGATTCTCACGGAGGAAGTTGGTGAGCTCGCTTTCCTATTTAGCTTCAAGGCTGGCACCAATGGTGACGGTGCGCTCTGGGAACTGCTCATCTATCTGGACCTTTTTTGTTTCCTTAGTCGGCTGGAAAGAGACACTTCCATGCGGGTTGGCCAGTGCCGGCATATTCAATTGTGCCGACTGAGCAAGGGCCGCTACCTCCTGAATCCTTCTTTTTTCTCTTGCGATTACCAATGATTCGGCCAGATTTTATCCGGCTGAAACACATTCCATTGATTTCCTGTAATCTCCTGCTACTGTTATCACCCCTTGTGGTCCGGGTAGCTTCATTTTCAAATATGTGATGTGGCAGCTACTCATGAATTTGGCCAATGCTGGCCGCCCGAGTAAGGCATGATAGCAGCTTTCCAGATCCACCACTTCAAACTCCAGATTTTCTGCTCTGCAGTTCTCCCTCGTGTCGAATAACACATCTACTCGAACCTTCCCAATGGGTTCGCATGAAAGTCCCGGTACTATCCCATGGAATGTGGTTCTTGTGGATTGCAGCATATTCTGCGATGTTCCGAGTTTATGCATTGTATCTTTGTACATGATATTGATACTGTTCCCATTGTCAATGAGTACTTTTGAGAATTTCACATTAATGTTGGGCCCGACAAACGTCGGATCTAGTACCAGCGCATACGACCCCGGACTCGGCATTATTTTTGGGTGATCCTTTATACTCCAAGTTACTTCTTGATCTGACCAAGGCACGTATCTTGGTACGGCCGGCATAACTGCATTTACCTCCATATGCCGGCGCTGTACACTTTGCCTGTCCTGCTGTTCTGTTGTGAACACACAATATGATTGATGATGCTCCCTGTAATCATTGCGTTCATTATTTCCGGGGTTAATACTCCCATTCTGACCTTGATTTATCACTTGATGCACTGCATCCCTCCGATCCGAGTTATCATACCTCGGAGGAGGAGGGGGTAATAGTAATTGCTGTGCATTTGCCTCGGTCAATTGTGGCTGCTGCTGATGCGCCTGATGGGAAGATGCCTGCATTCCTGCCGGGTTTCCCATTGCGCTCTTCATCCAAGCGCATTGCCGGGTTTTATGATTAGCCGGCTTGGCTGGGTTTGGAGTGTGAAACTTGCACGGTTGATCCAACATGGATTCAAACGTGTACTTCGGCCTTCCCTGCCATTGCTTGTTCTGTTCTGTCGTCCACTGTCTTTTTCTTCTTTCCTCGGTGTCCATTGCTGAGGACCATTCCTCTGCCGCTGACTGTTTCCTTGACTCGGCTGCTCTTGTACCACAGCTGCCACCTGATTAGAGGCATATCTGTAGTCTGGTCTTTCTTCTCTTCTACTTCTGAATTCATTGTGCCTCGATGATCCGGCCACATCTCTTGCATATTGATCCTGATGCTCTCGATGGTCTGCCGACATCAGCTCTGATTGCGTCGGATCTCCCAATGCATATGAATCTGCTATCCTGATGGTCTCGGCCAAAGTGATTGGCATATCTCTTTGTAGTCGCTGACACTGCCGTAACGGCAACCTTGAGCGAACCAAGCTATTGTTTTTGATTCTATAACTCCCTCGCATGAGTTCCTGGTTACACCACCGAGTCAAAAACTCTCTGTCTGTCTCATTCGGCCTTTGCTTGCACATTGCTAGCTGTTGTGGTCTGTTCGGCCTCTTGTAAGTACTAGTGAAGTTGCTGACGAATATCTCTTCAAAATCTAGCCAACAGTTGATACTGCCCGATGGCAGGTTATTCAGCCATACTCTAGCTGGTCCTTCCAACATTTGCGGGACATATCTTACTGCCCATCGCAAGTTTCCGCCAGCTATTTTTACAGCAGTGGCATAATCAATCAACCAATCCTGTGGTTTGGGGCTACCATTATATGTTTTTGTGCCTCTTGCCAGCTGAAAGTTCAGCACTGGCGGCTCGCCCATGATCCGTGGTCCGAAGCATGCCGGACCCGGTGGACCCTGTTCTTCTAACAACTCGGACCGGTATAGCCGGTCCAGTTTTAGTCTTGCATCACTTGATGGCAAATCTCTGTATACAATTCTTTCCTGCATTCCATAGTGGTTATTCCCACCATGACCTGCATATTCCATATTTGAGTAACCATCATTGTATCTCTCATTTGTCTGATTATGGCGAGTTGGTCTTACTTCTCTTTCCTGCCGAGGTTCATACCTCGGCTGAGGATTGGGCGGCGGATCTCTCCTTCCTTCTGCTGGGATATTGTTTTCATGATTTCCTCTTCCGAGGTCTCCATTACCTCGGCTTCCGTTGCCTCTGTCGGCACGGTGGGGGCTTCTTTCGCCATTGTTATCCCGGCTCCCATTGCCTCCGTTCTCATTAATCTTTTCAGCTACTGCCGGGTCATATGGTACAATCTGCTTGTTTCTTTTTCCTGAAGTTACCGCCCTATCTCTCCACGCATTGTTTCCGGGTGAAGATGCAGCGGCCGCTGAAAGGGCAGGTGCTGCTCCAGCCGAATGAACCATTCGTGAAGCACCAGTCTTGCCGGGTCTGCTTTAAGCATGTACTCATTTTGCTGGTTCGCAATGCGCACCAGCTCATTCACTCTTTCTTGCTGTTTCTGCCGGGCTTCACCGGTCAACCCTTCCAATTGTAGTGCAGCGGCATTCGCCGCCCTTAGGTTTTTCGCCGGGGTACTATACCTCGGCAAACCTAGATCAGCTGAATCTACTTTATGAGCTTCATGCTCTTTGTTGATATCATTCATGAGGTTCTTTCCTCTTATTCTCAACTCGTCAACCCGCTCAGGATCCACATCTAGCTTATTTGCCTTAGCATATTCTCGCAGGGTCCTGTTTAGGGACTCTCGCAATGCCGACACCTTTTTTGCCTCTACAAGTACTTTTTGCCTAGTTTCCTCCAACTCTGCCTGAGCATTAGCCGGATCAAGTATCGGCGCCACAGGCGTAGTCAAGTTATCTATGGTTTCCTAGAGAATATTCTCTGGTCTTTCCAGAGGTGGCCATCTTACCCTTGGTGCCCTTGGGGTTGTCTCCTGCACCTCGGCTGGCCTTGCTGCCGAAGGGTCTACCTCGGTGGGCTGTGGAGCTACCTGTCTTGTGGTCACCTGTGCTCCTTCCACCGGGTCCTTGCTTGATCCGGCGCCTCCTGCTGCTACCTGTACTCCTGCTGCGACCATTACCTCGACGCTGCTGGTGGAGTGCTCCCCACATGGACCGTTCACAGCACTGAGGGGAGACTCTCCTGCAAAAATGACTCGGTGAGGGTAGACGCAGGAGGTGTCGACGCCGACATAGATCTGGTGCATGCCCAGGTTGACGAAGATGCCGTTGCGCAGGGGAGTTTTTCCCCTGAAGCTGCGTGCGTTGTCGCTGACGTAGTCACAGAGATCAAATCTCCGAACTAAGCCAGAGACAACGCGCTCGCCAGTGTGGATGAAGTTTCCCGTCCGGATCTTGACTCCAGCTAGCACCGCTGCTGGCCCCACGGTGGGCGCCAACTGTCGTGGTGGTGGCACGGCAGATGCCATGGGTAGGCTAAAGTATGGGGCCAATGGATGCTAGAGGGATCTGGGGAGGGAAGATGTAGTTCAATCTACACACAGAAGACTAACGTAAAGATCTTTATTTCTCCTTTCTTGGGCTGCAAGGGCTCCTTGAGCTGTATACAAGAGGAGACGAAGAACTTTACCAGCCTAACGGTACCAAATGAATCGATCCCCTTCTCAGAGTCCAAGCCTCTCCTTATAAAGGGGAGCCTTGGCTCCTCTAGGGCTGACGTGGCAAGCATATTCGAGGAATATGCTTGTCCTAATATAGTAATTCGGCGGCCTCCTTTCCGTGTCGCCCTTCTAATGACGGCAAGGTTCCAGAGAACCCCACCTGCACGCCTCGGGCTTCAGGACTGTCACCTCCGTGACCTCCTTCTGCCCTTCTGTCGCTCTGCGCCTTGTCCTTTGTGTTTGGCTCTGCTCAGATTCTTTCCAGCCCGTGACTAGAGTTTGACTATAGGCTCCTCCTTCTCCTGCAAGCTTCATGTTATTCGGCCCTATCTCGCTTAACTCGGCTTGGCCGTTACCTGCAATTATATTATTCGGGCTGACCCGGCCGACTTACACAGTACATCGCCCGGGTCATGTATTGCCCCTCTCTTAAATGTCCTGCTCGTGCTTACCTCGGCCGACCTTTACAGGATTCGGCCGATTTAGCCATTAACTCGGAATTGGACGGGGAACTTCCTTTTGCCTTTCCCCGTCCTGACCCTATCCGGGGTCACCTCCCCAACATCGCAAGAACTTCCACTCTCCAAAACGTTGGATGTTTGATTTTTGGACCAATCTTCGGATCTTCAGGCTACCGTGTTCGGGTGGCGTCCTAGCATATTTGGGCGGCAAGAGGCACGTAATGTGGCTTGAAACACTGCGATAAAACCTAATCCTAACGACACAAGTCTGGAAATCCTGGCCTATGTCGACCTAATTCGTCATCACTTATACAAACCGACTCAATAAAGGTGTGTCTCCATTCCATCATCAAAATGGATACCACCAACGCAAGGTACGGTTTATGTTAATTCAGATGGTGCAATCTTTGAGGCTACTGGTTGTATGGGAGCCGGTGTGATCGTGCCTGATCACCAGGGGTCCTGCATTGCGGCTTGTCGACAACATATACGGGGCATCCAATCTCCCGAGTACGCAGAAGCCTTGGTGATGTGGCGGGCGGTGGAGTTGGCTCATGATGGAGGTCACAGCAAGGTTATTTTTTCTTTAGACTGTCTATCGTCGATCCAACGAATAAACTCCTCGACGGTGGATAGATCGTCGGTCGGTTTGATAATGGCTTGCATCAAACTGATGGCGAAGGGCTTTACTAGGGTCTCCTTCTACCATGTGAAGTGTTCTAAATGAAGCGATGTACTCTCTCTGTTTTAAAATATAAAATATTTTAGCTTTGTAAAAGGAGTGTACCTCTAGATACACTCTGAATCTACACACTTAAAAGCATTTAGATATTTATTTTTCACAAAGTTAAAACATTTTATATTTTAAAATATAGGGAGTATATCTTAGCTAAATCGTGTGTTAGTATAAACTCTAGTTGTGTTTTAAATTGTGTTCGGGATTGTATCCGGTGAACACTTTGTATGACATTGTTTGATCGCGCCGTATTCTTCTGTCCAACACGACCTCGGCGAGAAACCGGCTCCCCCCCACCCCCCGCCCCCACCACCACCACCACCACCCCAACCCCCATCCCGGCCACGCCTAGCGTCCGCGAGAGAGTATTTCAGTTCTACCAGTCCACCCACTGTTTTTAATCACCGCCGCCACACCATTCTTCCTCACACGAGACACGACGGGACTGCTGCAGGGGGCGCGCCCGCCACCACCATGGCGCAACCACCGCTCCTTCTCTTTTCTTCACCAAGCCCCGTTGCCCTGATCCAGGCCAAGCATCTCCAACGCCACTTCTCTGTCCTCACCAAGCTCCATCGCTGCGCTCCAGACCGGGCATCTCCCCCGCCTCACGGCGCCACTCCACCCTCGCATCTCCACGCCGAGATCGGCCGCTGCCGCCGCCTCCGGGGAAATCGAGGTCGGGGGCGTCCATGCCGACACCACGACGGCGAATGGCGGGGCGCCTCCCCCTCTCTCTCCGGCTCTCACTGCAGCGGAGGCAGCACGCCGGAAGCATGGGCCCCAGATCCAGGCCTAATTCGATATGGCCCAGGCCCAATTCGATGTGGCCCAGGCCCAAGTCATTGCGTTCGAGATTACCGGCCTGACACCTCAACCCGACCTTTCCAGTTTACCGATGATTTTCGAAGGGCAAGCTTACGCGGGCGTTATATAGCCCCCGCCTCTTCTTCTCCGTCTTCGTCGTTTCCTCCCCTGTGCTGAAACTTTCCTGGAAGAAAACGAGGTGCGTGCATTACGATTTTGGAGCAGAAATTAGCTCTTCCAATATTTTCTTCCTCGATGCACGGGTTCTTGCGGGGTTAGTTTGTGCCGTATCTTGTACAACAGCACCGAATTTGGTTGAATACTAGACGCTGTTTTTAGCCAGAAGCATTGAATGGTTCTTGATCCTCCTTTTTCTTCCTCCATATGCTGCTCTGCTTCCCGAAGTAAGAAGAGTTCTTGCTAGGGGTGATTCGTGGAGTAGAAACGAACTCTTCAAATCTTTTCCTGGCTCGATGCACGGGTTCTTGCGGGGTTAGTGTGTGCCGTATCTTGAACAACAGTGCCGAATTTGGTTGAATACTAGACGCTGTTTTTGGCTAGGATGGTTCTTGATCGCCCCCTCCTCTTCCTCCCTGTGCTGCTCTGCTTCCCGAATTAAGAGGAGTTCTTGCTGGGGGTGATTCGTGGAGTAGAAACGAACTCTTCCAATCTTTTCTTGGTTTGATGCGTGAGTTCTTGTGGGGTTACTTCGTGGCTCATCTTGTACAACAGTAGAGTGATTGAATACTAGACGTTGTTTTATAGGCTATAATGGTTCTTGATCCTCCTTTTTCTTCCTCCATATGCTGCTCTGCTTCCCGAATTAAGAGGAGTTCTTGCGGGATCGATTTGTGGAGTAGAAACGAGTTCTTCCAATCTTTTCTTGGTTTGATGCATGAGTTCTTGCGGGATTACTTCGTGGCTTATCTTGTACAACAGTAGCGAATTTGGTTGAATACTAGACGCTATTTTTGGCTAAAATGGTTCGTAATCCTCCTTTTTCTTCCTCCATATGCTGCTCTGCTTCCTGAACTAGGAAGAGTTCTTGCGGGGTTGATTTTTGGAGTACCTATTACAACTGTACCGAGAATTCTGGTGATAGTTTCGTATCTAGAATGGTTTTTGGTCATGGATTGTTACTTTCTTTATTCTCTTCCCTCCTGTGCTTGTTTGCCTTCCACAGGAAGATATGTTTTGTACATTACGATTTAGGGGCACAAAAGCATGATTCATAGTTTCTTGTCTTGATGAGTTCTTGTGGAGTCAACTGTGGATTAGCTGGTATATCAATTCTGATTTCGTGAAATCATGGAGGTTGTTGGCTAAAATTGTTCCTGGTCGTGGATATGTTACTTTCCCCCGTCTTTTCTTTTGATCTGCTCTTCATACAACAGGCAGAGTAGGTTCTAGTGGGTTTTGGTTGAATAATTGTTGTTCAATTTTTGGAAGTGCAAACTGGGAAATGTCGAATTCTGGTAAATGTATATGACTGTTTCTTATTGGACTACTCTTATGCATTGTAGCAGTTTCTTGTTTTTGAACTTTCCATGATATTCTGTGTGGTACAGGAAACAGGAAATGGAGACTGAAGAATATCGGAAGGCGCTGCTGAGTCGCGTTCGGAAGGTTGCCCCATGGGGTGCAGAAGCGATCGTTAGGCACATTTTCGCCAAAAATACATCTGACAAGATCAAGAAGTGTGTGAATGGATCGGATGCATATATACACGCTCTGATTGATGAGACAAAGAAGAGCATGGAGAGCATGGAGCCCAGGGCACGATCACTGGGGCATGAGTTCCCGCCCCCCTCTTGGGAGTCTCAGAGTCAGTCAAGCGACACTTCTGACAGAACCCAGGTGGCTTCTGTTGGTCAAATTGGAACTTCACAGCTCCCTAGCTTGTCAAACGCCCCAGATGATGGAATGTGTGATTTCCAGGACCCCTCTTTCAACTCTCAGGGTCAGTCAAGCGGCACTTCTGACAGAACCCAGGCTGCTTCTGTTGGTCAAATTGGATCTCCACAGCTCCCTAGCTCGTCAAACGCCCCAGATGATGGAATGAGTGATTTCCAGGACCCCTCTTTCAACTCTCAGGGTCAGTCAAGCGGCACTTCTGACAGAACCCAGGCTGCTTCTGTTGGTCAAATTGGAACTCCACAGCTCCCTAGCTCGTCAAACGCCCCAGATGATGGAATGAGTGATTTCCAGGACCCCTCTTTCAACTCTCAGGGTCAGTCAAGCGGCACTTCTGACAGAACCCAGGCTGCTTCTGTTGGTCAAATTGGAACTCCACAGCTCTCTAGCTCGTCAAACGCCCCAGATGATGGAATGAGTGATTTCCAGGACCCCTCTTTCAACTCTCAGGGTCAGTCAAGCGGCACTTCTGACAGAACCCAGGCTGCTTCTGTTGGTCAAATTGGAACTTCACAGCTCCCTAGCTTGTCAAACGCCCCAGATGATGGAATGTGTGATTTCCAGGACCCCTCTTTCAACTCTCAGGGTCAGTCAAGCGGCACTTCTATTGGATTACAGTCTGCCCCCACTGGTCAAACTGTAACTTCACAGATCCCAGTTGATAAATCCATTGGCTCGAAGGAGCATTCGCAATCATCAAGTGTCCCACGGTGCTCAAATGGCATTGGATGTCTTCCCAGTAGCTCAAGGCCATGGCCTAAAATTTGCCACTTCTACATGTGACATGGATTTTGCAAGAAGGATTTATGGTGTGAGTACTCTCATGGATTTGGGCTATCAGGAAAGTTAGAGATGGAAATAAGGCAACTTCTGTGGTGGATTCAACCTCCTGCAGTTGAGGATTTGACATGGATATACCATGAGTGCTACAAGAAGAATCTCCCAGTGGGACCTATTTGGGATCCTCATGACCTACCATACTTTGAGTGGTACAAGAAGGATCTCCCAGTGGGACCTATTTTGGATCCTCATAGTAGCCTACCAAATTTGCTCCAGTCTCTGCATACGATTTGTTTGGTTCCTGGCAGGTTTATGATCTCTTCTCTAATGTGACTACTTAAATGTCTGCTTTTCACTTTGAATCATGTTTTTATAAAAGCAATGGGCCAATGGCATATCTATCTTCTTTTTCTAAATGTTCTAATTATGACCATTGATGCTTCAACGCAGGGATGGACGGGATTTTGTAGTCCTGTTGGAACATTATGAAGCATGCATGAGTTATTCTGCTGATCTACGGGACAGGGAAGTGTTGAAATTTGAGGGGCCTAACCAGATTTATATCCGCTTCTCTCCTGCAAGCAGATCCATATGCCCAGAAAATGTTTATCACTATTTCAGGTATCATCTTGTGAACTTCAGTGTTGGAAGGCTTTTAAAAGAAGCATCTAAGTGCTATGCCATTATGTTAATATTGTCATGATATTTCTTCCAGCAAGTATGGGCCTGTCTTGTTTGTGACCATTCCCCATCAGAGCTCATTCGGTTTTGTGAGATTCCGGTACCCTGGGACAGTAAGGCTACTCTTATCAGAATGGAACCCTCAGGTCCCTCACTTTATCTTGGGAGAAGCAGTTCGCGTCAGCCGCTATATCCCAAAGGGAGAAGCCAAACTAAAGTAAGGATTTAGTGCGTGGTTGTTTTCTTTTGCTTGCTTGTGTTGTCCTACTGTACAGTGTAAACCTACATCTGTAAGTCTGTAACTTCTGTTCAAACAATATCTCATGTATGGTTTCACATATCCATGTACAGAGTTTCTACTGTTAGCTATGGTGGAAATGTTGCATGAAATGTTTCTAAGCTCATTTGACTTTCTTTCTTACAAAATATTCAGCCTAGTTATTGGCTGGTTGTTTTTGTGGAAGTTACTTTGTGAATTGTGAGTAGTTGAAACTTCAAAGTATGGTGAAGGCCAAGGCTCCCTTCTCTATGACTCTGGAGTAATCTCCTTTCCAACATCATTATTCAATTAGGATGCCATTCCCAGAACTTGATTTACATGCTTTGTTGTTGTGATATGCTTCCTATTAAGAGCGCGACACATTAGCCTACTAATTTGATCTTTATTTGCACGTCTAGGTGCCACTCACACCATCTTCTGTGAACGTCACTAGCGTTATGTTTCACTAAGCTTTTGTTCGTTTGGTTTCTTTTGTAATTTTGGGTACTTTTCAAGTCCCTGTCTTTTCACTAATTCTATCCATGGAATTAGTTTGTTTTGGTACACTGATTTTTTAGGTTGTACGGTACTCTATATTTTTCTAACATTACTAGTTCCGGAATAAAGGACATTCCTTTCCCCATTTGCAAATTCTGCATACTCAATTCTGGAAGTATGGCAAATACAGGAACACTGCTGGGAAACATGCGCTAGAAAATGGGTGTGATCCAGGAATTGTTACTGAGAAGAGCAGTGATACAAGTGCACCAGAAATAGCTCCACTACTAACAAATAGCCAACCTTCTCACCCTCAGATGGGAATCGATCCTGTAGAAGGTATCCATATAGATTGTCCCTAGTCTATGGTTGTCCTTCTATTATGTTGCGCCCTTGCAATCCTTTTATTAGTAAGCTTTTTTGTAATTGTTCTAGGTGGAGATGCGACAGGATCACCGGACGGAGATTCAGCAAATCATAGCCAACCTTCTCACTCTCAGGTGGAAATAGATCGTCCAGAAGGTATCCGTATGAAATTTCCCTAGTCTATGGTTGTCTTTGTATTATGTTGCACCTTCGCAGTCTTTTTATTGCTAAGCTTGTATTGCAATTCTTCTAGGTGGAGAAGTGCTAGATGGCTTGGGGATAAATCCTGTAGAAGGTATCTATACCATATGAAACTTCCCTAGTCTATGGTTGTTCTTGTATTGTGTTGCACCTTCGCAGTCCGTTTATTGATAAGCTTTTTTTTGATAAACCGTTTATTGATAAGCTTGCTTTGTAATTCTTGTAGGTGGACAAGTGCCAGGTGGCATGGGAATAAGGTATGAAATTTCCCTAGTCTATGGCTGTCCTTGTATCATGTTGCACCTTTGCAGGCCTTTTAGTACTAAGCTTGCTTTGTAATTCTTCTAGGTCGGCTAGTGCCAGGTGGCTTAGACGCAGTTCTGGCAGATCAACAGATGTGAGTTTTCCTATTTACGTCAGGATTTTCAGCTACCGTCTATCGACTTTTAGTATGCTTCAAGCTGTTGTTATGCAACCTAAAATGATTTCGGTCAATGCAGCGAGACTGATCTTATCTTTGTTGTGACAAACAAAAGTATACTGGAACTGAAGCACTTGAGATGTCTTTCCCCTATTAGTTAATCTGGTGGAAGTAGATCTGAACCATGTGAGCTTTTTTGCAGCGATGATGAGATTGTTCCTGGTCTTCCAGATGCCGGCTGTTTCTACAAGCAGAGCTGACCAGTCAGCGGAGCAAGTACATTGGATTAGAAAGGCGCTCTCCTTCAGATGCTGTCAATTAGATACATATGCTCCACCGCCACATACTGTAGATTAGATGTGTATGCTTAGGCGCAGAAATCTTCAGTACATTACACTGAAGCCATAGTACAGTGGAACGGAAGCACTTTTATGGTTTCCTGTAGATCATATAAACCTACTCCAGATACAGTGCTGCCAACGATACGAATTTTGTACATTCTAAGGAAGCATTTTCCTTGGTTGATTGATTTTTGGGGCCATTCCCCTGCTAATATGTCTAAGCATCTTTGTAATTCTACTCTACATAAGAGGTTCTTTTGGTAGCATTTTTGGTAGTAGATTATTCTGGTAATGGGATGAAATGCTAAGACCTGTGGTTTGGTACAACATGGCTACAGGCATAGATGCCTGGAGATTAAAATTTTGACAGTGGAGTGCGGTGGTGCTAGAGGGCAGAGTGCCAAGAAAGCTTCCAGGTTCCAGCGGCAGCACCTGTTCATTGTTCAAGCTGCCTTTTCCGCTCCCAAACTGTGCGTGTCAACTGCAATGCACGGCTGGAGAAAAGAGGGCATACGAGGACACTGGGTTTGTGGACCTTGCTGAGGTTTTTTTTTTTTTTTGGCACAGAACCTTGCTGGTCTGTGAATTGTGATAGACAAAGCGCGTACTTGCTTAAAGTTCCATTTGGCTAGACGGAGTCCGCCTTTGCTTTGATGGGGGAATCTATAATGATCCAACATGTTTGCAACACACGAGAATTTACAGCATATGGGTTAGTCTCACCAGTTCAGAACCAGCCCTCATTTTGACTAGGATCCTTAGACTGAGTTTAAGGACCAATTTCCAGAATTACAACATACAAGTTCCACTATAGTAAATAGGCTGGTAGAGAAAACGAATATGCACATATAAACTTCCAGTAATTGAGAACACTGTAGCGATTTCCACCATAACCGTGAAATAGAGGGCGTAGACACGGTACCTAGTATGGTAATTTCCATCATTACATTACAACCCTGAAGAAAATGTTGCTATGGCCATACGTCTGACACAGAAAGCTGCCTACTACGATAGCACTAAGATGGTTGAGCTGCAGTTTTGCTAGACATAATATGCTGCTCAAAAGTTGCGGTTAACAGCAAGTACAAGTCAAGGTAGCAACTCCTTTAAGCAGTTAACAAAATGTTCGATTAGCCATTCCAAACGGTTGCTGTTCTATCAGATGGACCATCCATTTGCAGTTGATCGGGAGCTATCAGAAAGACTTTACATGATTGTCATACAAGGAGGCGACAAAGAGATGTTTAAGTTGTCGTTGTTGATGCATCTGTATTGTGAACCCGCTGATCATCGGGTAAATGGTCCAGCAAACTAGGCCATTTCCTGGAAACAAGTAACTCAATCATCAGAACAATGAAAAATAACAGCTGAAAGAAACAAAAAGTAAAAAATAAGCGCTGTGTTTGAGATCGTCTTACAGCGAGGAGTACAGGATCGAAGTCAAAAAAAGTAACCCATCCACCAAAGATTAATTATCTACAGTCTTGATGCTAATAATTTCATTCATACTTCTCAGCAAAACCTGTCAACAGACATTGTGTCTAGATGTATGCTACTTCTCTAAGTTAGTCAGAGGCTCATTGCTAGCAAAAATTCCCATCCACAGGCCCAAAGGAGCTTAAGAAGAAATGGACCCTCTGGAGCTTTCTTACAGCAAGGACAGGCTCAGAAATCAGAAGCAACCCACTTGCTGAAGGTCAAGTTCCTCAACCATCTACCGTCGTGACGCTAATGGTTTCCTTCCAGTCTTCTCTGCAAAATCTGTCAGCAGCAAGCTCTGTCTAAATGTATGGTACCTCTCTAAGCTAGTCCCAGCCCACCGCTGGCAAAAACGCTCATCTGTAGGCACAAAGGAGCTAAGAGGAAATGGACCCTTTGGAGCTTTCTTCAATGAAACAAGGAAACGGTGACGGGGACGAATTCTTTGCTCAAGAGACAAGCTCAAGTACATGGGGTACTTGGTTAAGGATTGAGCCTCATTCTTAAGGTCATTGACCAAATAAAGATACTTTGGTTTGAGATTTTTCTCCAACGACAAAGATAACACCTGAAAAACATCGCAGGATACATTTACCATGAGAGACACTTAAGCGCAACAACAAAAATATAAGTATTGGGAATGATTCCATGGATATGGTAATACCTGAGTAAGACTTGTCAATATTTTGAGAATATCAGAGTTTTTCATGCCAATGCTTCTAAGGAATTTGATTCGAGGCAAGATACCCTCCTCAATGCTGTAATGAAGCAGTTGTGGGTGCTTTGTGACCATTTTGACAATGCTATCTTTGGGAGCCCCTAGTTCGTTTGTGAGAAAGAGATATCGAGATTTCCATGCATTATCAATTCGCTGCACCAGAATCTGGGGGCTTAGCTGCACTACTTTCCCCACATCGCTCTCCTCAATACCCACTTCCTCAATCAAATACCTTATAGTTGGCTTCAGGGACTGATCAATACTGTAAGATAAAAACGAAGGGGCAGAAGAAATAATTTGCCCCATCCGTGCATCGGGAACACCAATGCCAGCCAGAAAAGCAACATGAGACTTCAGATTGCTGAGAGTGTATTCCAAAATTTGCGGCTGCCTGACCAGCATCCTCTTCAGATCCTTGCTTTTAACACCAGCACTTAGAAGGAACTCCAACCTTTCTTCTGCAGAAGCCCGGTTGATTTGAAAGCAAGCCATGTGCCTCTCATAGATGTAAGTGAAATGGGATTCCCTCAGTCCAAATGAGCACAAGTAATCAATAAGTGGTAACCATTTATCATCAAATTCATATTCTTCTTGCAGTTTCTGAAACAGACCCCGAGAGATACTTTCATTTTTTAACTGCAACAACAAATCTTTGTTAGCTAGCACACCTTAGATATTGACATATGGACCAGTAACATGGACATACTAATTGAACCTTAGTAATCTACCTCTACTTCATTGTTCATGCTTGCAAGATCTAGTAATGTTCTGCCTACTTTGCTCCTGGGCTGGAGAGAATTAGAACTTTCTAGACTACTATGTTTGTCACGAGTTTTGGGCCGCCTTCCTTCCCAATTTTCTTTTACCAGTGGTGTTTGTCGTCCTGAAGCAATAGAGGCATAGAGTTTCAATACAAGATACCACAGTTTTTCAGAAATTTCACATAGCTTAGAGATACCTGCTCTCTTGCTCGGAGCACGAGGGTTGTTTGTATAAAGGACACCAGGATACTCCAAGCCTGATAAATCATCCTGAAAAGAGTAATAACACAATATAAAGTAAGATATGCTGCAATAGTGAGTTTGTAGTATTTACTCTATGAGCAGATAAACAGAAGTGAATGTATTTTTCTGAGATCAAATTCTGTATATAGACATAATGTCATGTAGACAATTCAAGTGCAACATCTGTATGCCAACACAACACATGGCGTACACCTTCTAAGGAAATCCTGTATATTATGGATTTTGATAAACAATTGTTCAGTATAACAACCATTTAAAATACTAAAACATGTGAGCATTTTAATTATGGCATTGTGTGTTGTTAGTACTGAAAGGAGGATTGAGAACTTTGTACTCCCTCCGTTTCAAGGAATAAGGCGCACGCGCATTCCAAAGCAAAGTTTGACCAAATAAATAGAGCAACTAAAATTTAATTATATTATGTAAAATTAGTATCGTTGGATTCGTATTGAGACATATTTTTCAATGATACTAATTTTGTACCAACATTCTTTATATATTTAGAGTAAATCTTGGTCAAAGAAAAAAACGCAAAACGAGGACGCCTTATTCTTTGGGATGGAGGTCGTATTACAATATTCTTTTGAGGCATTTATTGTTTACAATGTGAGCAAGGGAGAACATGTGTTCTTCAAAGAAAAGAAATTAGCACATAAGCACCCGGTGTTACCAAAACTACGAATAGTAGAAGAGGCACAAATGAAATATACTCCCTCCGTTTCGAAATATAAGATGTTTTAGCTTTGTGAAGCAAATGTATCTAGACTTCTTTTAGTTTGTAGGTTCACTCAGGTTTAGAGTGAATCCACACACTAAAAGAAGTTTAAATACATTTTCTTCACAAACCTAAAACATCTTATATTATGAAACAGAGGGAGTATGTGTTTCCTTGACTAGCATATGCCAAATCTTCTATAGGCACAAAACCAGCTATCACAGCACACTATATGCTAGGAAAATTGTTCGATTAAAGTCTCCTGCGACGACCACATTCAAAATCAAAATCAGCTGATGAATAGTAGTACAATTTATTTTTGAAGCTTTAGTCCACTTATTATACAACATGTTGTGTAGCTTAGTACCATCTGATTCTGAGGAACGCGTAGCTTTATTACTCCTACTATGAGTAACATCTATACCAAGTGAGACTGTGAGAGCACAGTTCGCATTTCTACATGGCACGAGCCAAGCAGTGAAGCAAAAGCCTACCCTGACAAACAACAAGTTGGCAGTGATTACTGGCATTGGTTGGAGCTCACCTCGCTATCTTCGTCGTCTTCTTCGTCCTCCTCCTCCTCTTCATCGTCGTCGAGGTCGTAGTAGGGGTAGCGGGAGCGCCGGGAGCGGCGGTTGGGCTTGAGGAGCCGCACGTTGGTCTGGAGCGAGAAGGCGACGGCGGCGCGGGCGCGCTGAGCGGTCGCGGAAGGGAATAGGCAGCAGGGAACAGCGGAGCGACCGAGCGCCGCGAGCGGCGGCGGCAGCAGCAGCTGCAGTGCCATGGGCGAGTGTACGGAGGGCTTCGATTATTTGGATTTTTATCTGCGGCGGTGGGGGATGTCGGATTCGGTTGGGGTCTGGATGAGGACGAGGAAAGAATCTTACGGCGTACGTGGAGCGGCGGAATCGGGTAGGGGAGGACAGGGGTTTAAGGCCACTGGGCCGGGCCGTCGAGTCGGCCAGTCCGGTCTGACCATTCTTTGCAGTTTGTGTAAGATGCATTGGGGAGCTCCCCCTATCTGACTATCTGCCAAGGATCTGAAAGATGACGGTGCTTGTTGCGGCCCAGTAAGCAGGTATAGTTTTTATTCTTTTCCTTTCTGGCAAATGCTACAGTCGGTTTGTGACTGCCCACATGTATGTGTGGTGCCCCTCGGTCACTGCTGCAAAAAAAATCGAATGCGACGTTTTTTTATTTGTGTATTTAGCATTTTTCAACATTATTTTTTACTGAATTTGTGAAAAATCTACTTATAGCAAAACAAATTGCAACATTTTGAGCATGTCCATGTAGCAAAAAAAAATACCGTATGTAGCAAACTTAAATTTGTTTGTAGCAAAAATTGCTAGAAACATGTTGGAGTCTGCAACAAAAAATCTAGTGCAACCACATTATTTTTTAACTCTTATTATAAGGAACATGTATGTAACATTGGCACAATCTTTTGTAACACAAACAGAAAAAACCATCATAGCACTTTACCCATACTTTAACAACAAAGACGATGCATGTATCTAGCAAACCGCAACACCGTATGTAACATGGATAAAAGCCCTGAGCCGTCTTTTTCTCTAGGTCGTTGAACAAAGCTTTGTTGAGCTCGTGTGGTGCTAGATGTATTCGGCTCTGGCATGAAGCATCCACATACATTATTTCGTGTACTTTTTTCTGTCTTGTATGTTGTACTATATGGCAGCTAGGTGAGATAAATGCACTATCATGTGTAGTACAGCAGTATATGGCAACTTAGTCTATATTCTATGATAATAAATACATTTTCCACCATAAACTCCTCGGTTTAAACACATTTTTGCATAAAGGTTTAAACATTGGAATTCAATGTTTTAATTAGTAGAAAACTTAGCCTTTGCATTGCGGCTTAAAAAATTATTGAAGAAATGATGTTTAGTCTCTTGTTTCATCTCTATGTTATTTTTTTGTGGATGCCTTTAGAAGAATACAAGATTATATCTTTGTAGAAGAAAGAGTTTAAAGATCTTTATGATTTGCTTATTTCTTTCATTTTGTGATTGTTGGACGCAGCTCTTGTATGTTTGACATATACTTTTCATTGATGCAATATGTCGCGGTATTGATTGTCAAAGAATTGAGTTTAGCAGGGTTGGGTCCATTGGAGGACGGGGGTGGCGGGATTTGGTCTGCTTGGGAGTGGTTTTGTTGCTTATTGAGTGATGTAGAAATCCTAATGAGATGCAGTGGTAATATTTCACTAGAACAGGTGGAACAAACCATTTTCTTCCCAAAATATGGATTCATATTTTACTTTGTTGAATGTTCCACAAAATCAAGAAAAATCAAGAAACAAATATTTTCTAATCAAAAGAAGTATTTCCTTCCTATAATGTATCTTTCTTTTGTGATTTATTCACAAAAGGTTGCATATTGAGAAATAGCTCAAGTAGGATATGCAAATTCACTATGACAACATGATAAAAAATGAATAGAAGTGAGGGTTTCTCTTGCAAAAATAATGCACGCGTCTTGAGGTAATAAACAATATTGATAGTTCTTTTTTTAGAACTCGCAGAAGATTTGTGTGTCATTGTATTAAGGTGAAAGGATGTTACAAATTACATGATCAAGCACTCCACACCACACGGTTCTCACGAGTCAAGTCTTCCGTCTTCGTGAATTTATTCGTACGGTGCTTACAACCATGGGCCACTGTCGATTCTTCGTCTTTCCTAGAACCACGTGAGTTCCATGGTACGCGCCTATCATACTAGGGTTGTTCAACATATATATGCCTTATTTAATAGTTTGGCACATGGCCTCATATTTTGCTAGCTCTGAGCCAAGATTTTACTGTTTGGTTGCCTTCATGAGAGCATTGGAGTTATGCCGATGCCAACTTATGGCATTTGTTCTCCCGCATTGGGCCCAAAATGATCACCTTGTAGATTACCAACTTACAAAAACCAATGTATGTGTGCATCATATAAATAATGTGAAGCATGCATCATGTGAATCATCGTTACACAATACCAACATAACTCTTAAACGTATGTCCCTATTGTCATGCAAAAGGCAAAGTTGGTAGAAGGATGACAACAAATACTCTTACTCACGCTCACCTTACACACAAAGCGAATATTGTACGTGTTTCACATCCCATTGAGACTAGATTTGTTCAATCATAGCTAGTTGTACAACATGCTT
Organism: Avena sativa; assembly: GCA_916181665.1. Taxonomy (NCBI): domain Eukaryota; kingdom Viridiplantae; phylum Streptophyta; class Magnoliopsida; order Poales; family Poaceae; genus Avena; species Avena sativa. The sequence continues at coordinate 356,815,599 of OV702284.1, read as the reverse complement.
AAACTGAAGCGTATAGATCCACCCCATAACGACAAACTAGCATACAAGACTCAATAATATCATCAACCTACAAATCAAACTATACACATGCATATAACCATCATCGACATATGAAATAAGTACGCATGCATACAACCATCATTAGCATACATCTCATAATTACACAGCCACACACACATAGATATATGTGCACCATCGACATACATATCTAGACATAAGCATGAACATATTCTTACAAATCCAAGCTAATAGATAAAAAGATTTGAACTTGCTTACACCAACCATCGATGAGAATGGTGAGAGGATGTAGACCATAACCCTCACAAGAGGAAGAACACCGCTTCCTGACGATCGCCACTTTTTGCTGAAGTGGGTGTTGCCTCATACCATCTCATTGGTGTGGATGCTTCCATCCCGTGAGAACTTGAGAGGGAGAGAGGAGGAAATGGTGGAGAGAGTATGGGGTATATATGTGCTCAAATGAGCGAGGTGTAGCCCTGCCCACTCTTGCATGTATCACTCGAGCTCCCGCTGTCTCTCTTGTTGTTGGAGATCAACTACCCTGCTTTATCTTTTGCGCGGGGAAGACATGCTCGCTAGCTATGGTTGTTTCAGTCATTCCTAGCGAGCCTAGCTAGCTGATGGGTGCATGAAGCATTATGAGGGTCTGACCCGAGGACTCGTGTATAAAACTAACCACTAAAAGATTGGTTTGGTTGGGCTTGATGCTTGCAAACAAACGTGCCCCATATGTCTCTCAACCTATATTGTATGTACTCATACCAGGTGAAAGATCACGGATGCCGCCTAGAGAGGGGGTGAATAGGCAGTTGAAAACTTTTACGAGATGGGATTAACAATGGCGGAATAAAACTAGGTTTTTCTTTTGTTAAGCACAAAGCCTATATATACTAAGGTTCACATATGGGCACCAACAACTTATGCTAAGCAATACAAGCAACAATGTAATAGCAAGATAGAATACTTCAAGCACGAAGTCTATCACAATGTAAAGTGCATAAGTAAAGAGCTCGGGTATAGAGATAACCGAGGCACGCGGGAAGGATGATATTTTACCGAGTTCCTTCCAACATGGAAGTATGTCTCATTGGAGGGATGGGCGGTACTAAGACCACGAACGCCACAAAAGTCCTCACCCTATTCTCCCGAGCACCCGCTGCACGGCAAGCACCCGATCAACTATACGGTGGCCTTCAAGGTGGCGACCGGAACCTTTACAAACTTGTTAAGGAGACCTCCACAACACTTGGAGTCTCCCAACATGATCCCGAAGCTTTACAACCAATGTCCGAGATCCGAGACCGACCATTTACACACAACCATCTAGGGTTCCAAGAACCCAAGAGGGACAAGCTTCTTTTGATTTCACCAACCAAATCCTTCGAGGAGAACTTAAACCGATGCACCGAATGCAAATGGAAAGAACACCACAAAGATGATCCAATCCTTCACTCTCAAGTTCCAACAAAGCTACTAAAGCTATTGGGAGGACAAGAGAGGAAGAATACTAGGAGAACACAAAATCCTCCAAGATTTAGATCCCAAAGATTCACTCACAAAGAGATGATATGGTTTGGTCAAATTGTAGATCTAGATATCCTCAATATTCCTCTCAAATATTGCCAAGAATCATTCGAAGGGAAGAATCAAATCAATCTAGAAGGGATGAAACAATGGGGCAAAGCTTGAGCAAATAGATGAAGAAGAACTGATTAAAAAGGAGAAGGGAGGAGGCTTATAAAGGGGGCTGGGAATATCTGCCCATTGGGGCCTTTTTTGCCTGACTAGGCCGGTAGTACTGCTAAGGCCTGGTACTACCGCCCGGCATCCCAGCAACACAAGAGATAGGGGAGCAAGCGCAACAAGCAGCGCGACAGAGCAAGGCTAGCGAAGCAGCGCGCGTGAGAAGGGGATCGAGCGGCAGGCGGGGTCAGCAAGCAGGGCGCGGGAGAGCAAGCACACACGGGCGAGATCAAGAGAGAGGCGGCGGCAGCAGGGAGCCTAGGCACGAGGTTGGGCCGGCCTGGTACTACCGGGCAGGCGATAGTACCGCTTGGGCCGGTAGTGCCGGCTGGGTCAACCGGGTGAGGCAGCGCGCAGCGCACAGGGGCGGGCAGTAGTCAACCGCGGTACTACTGCTCGTCCCAAAAACAGAAGGCTTTTTCTTTTTTTTAAACAAATAAAGAGGCAGATTCAAATGGCAATAACTCCAGCTAGGAAACTCCGATCGACATGAAACCAATTTTGTTGGAAAGAGGATGACAAGAGCTACCCAACCAAAAGTGTAAATATTGGATACCACCAAGTGAAAATACTTTATGTATTTTAAAGTGAGATACCTACCTTGGTGAGAATCCGAAAAACCTCCAAGATAAAATGCAATAAGGTATAAAAGGGAAATCCATTTTTGATAAACAAGAGCTTGTTATGAAGATTACCACAAGTTCTATATCCTCGCATGGATAGTACCAACAAACAACCAAGAAAGATGATGCTAAGGATACAGAGGTTTGAGCTCTCTCCGAACGATATGATCGAGTTACTCACTCAAGAGCCCCTCTTGATATTATGGCTATCTATCCTAAACCCGGTCTCCCAACTAACAACATGAGACCGGCAAAACGAAAAACCTACCAAGATTATGCCTTTGTCTTGAGCAATTACACTTGAGCTTGACGTAGACGATCTTATCCTTATCAAGATGGAACGCCTTTCTTGATTGCTCTTCGTCGTTCCATGACCACCGAGGATGGCAAGCATCAAACATGAGATCTTCTAAAGATGGCGCATTTTGAGCATGCACCACACTTCTTCTTCTTTATTTCATCTACCTTGAAGCCAACACATGTTCCAAGCGATGCCAATGGACAATTCCTACAAGTGCAACTTAATACACACATTAGTCCATAAAGATTATCATTAATTACCAAAACCACACATGGGGGGCCACATGCTCTTTCACCAGGGCTTGGGTTTTGATGCGAGATTTCAATAAAAAGAGTTTTACACTGATGATCTTATCACCCCCACAAAAATGTATTTTCTTTTGCGAATCAAGAGCATCTACGCCCCCATGAAGTTACAATATAAACAATTGGGAGTATAGATCGGTTGGGCCAACAACAACTCACATGTGAGATATGCACTTTCCTTATATCACATAGTATTATCATGTTTCCGCGGTAGCCAATATGCTCCACCACTCTTTGTTTTATTCAATGAAAGGTATCACATATTTATGACGGCAATGACAAGTAGTTCAAAGCTACACAAACCTATAGAAAGCAATGTACATAGAATAACAAATGGAACACATCATCAATGTGAGAGTGGTCAGAAAATAGCATTTCCTCACATCATCTTCCCAAGCAAGCACGTACACACATTTGAAATTAACACATTTCTAGAAAATCATATGAAAATGACTAGTGTGAAAGGTCCTACCGGGTGCATACCCTAACGAGTGTGGAACACTTTGAATAGCCTCTCATTCGACAGAATTTTCCCCACTCCTTTACCGATTGATGCTCCTTCTTTCTTTACTATTTTCCAACTTTTGAAGAACCATAATACCGTAGTGATTGGCAATCCTTTTTCATAGATCATTGTCCTTCACATGCCAAAATACCTATGTCATCGTAACTAACTAATTCCTCTGTTCCATAGTATAATAGCAAGCGGTAGTAGCCTCCCTCTAGAGGAGAAGAGAGGTGGGTATGGAATGTCGTACCTAGGCCTTATTTAATAGTTTGGCACATGGCCTCATATTTTGCTAGCTCGGACTGGGAGTTTAGTATTTGATTGCCTTCATAAGAGCATTGGAGTTATTGTAGGGGTCCCAACCTTTAATAAGATTGATCCCTCCTGTGTTTACAATGCTAGTCCCTGGATCAATAGCTAGCATCCACAGTTAAGATGTAATATCAAGAAACAAAGGTCATAATATAACTTTATAACCAGGAATAACATAATTTTATTACATCATACATAGCTCATTTGGCTATTACATTACATTGCAGCGGAATAACTATAATCATGGGGTCCTTCATCTTCAAAGTGCCACAGGCAGATGTTGGTTGTAGACTTTGTAATCCTAATCATACAATCTTCACTAAAATCAATCAAACCTGCAACATACAAGTTACAGCCACAAAGGGTCAATACATTTCAATTGTATTGGCAAGTGATACTATGGTAGTATAGTGGAGTCTATCTTCTATATGCATTTGGCTAAGTGGAGTTGAGGCTTGCATTGCTCAAAATAGATTTTCCTTATCATTTTGAAAATACTAAGTTTTTGCTTGGCAAAATCATTTTCTCAATCAAAGATTTGAAGATCCTTTACAAGGCATCTCTCCATCAAAGATTGAAGATTTCAAACAACCCTTGTTCAAACCACAAGTTTTAACTTTAGAAATTTGAATGATGAGATTCTTGATTGCTTCCATGTCTTGATGCTCAAATTGTCCTTTACCAGGGACATGGCTAAGTACTTAGGTTTTACACTCTGCAGAGGTGGTGCACTTTCCCCACAAGACTTGGTTTCCCAAGACAAGATCTTTCAGAAGCCTTTCCTTAGACCAAAATGAACGCGCTCCAACCTATCAAACACTACCACCCACTGTCCATATGGCTAAGTTCTTGCAACCTATATGATCATGGCAGAGCCCATATTGCCAAGTGGTTGCACTTGAAGCTTCTCAACATTTGACATCTCAAATCCCTTTGTTTCCTGGGTGGCAATCCACAAGTGAGATACACAAACCAAGTCCATGGCTTTGTGAACCACTCCACCAAACACCACCAAGCCATCCCATTCCACCCAGGTGATTCATTAACTTAGTTGTTTTATTAGATAAAATCACAAGTCCTCAGACTTAGAATATTTTTCCATAGTGTGAATATATATTCCACCCATGTTTTCTATTAGCTAGGCTAAGCTTGGTAGTAGTAGGAATCTTAACTTAGGAAAATCCTACTAAGGATTCATCTACTAGGTTTTACTATAGCAAGGTCTATACTTAGCAAAATCCATGCAAGTTTTACTTAGCAAAATCACTAATGCATAGTGAAAGTAATGGGACAAAAAGTATGAAGCATCACTTGCCTTTTTGGTTGAGAATGGTGGTTCACTCCTTGATCTTTCTAGTCTCACACTTCACTACAAATCAATCAAGCAAACACAAATTCAATTCACATTCCAAACCAAAGTCAAACAAACAATTTTTTTACATACACAAAGTAATGGAGTCTAAGTTATGCATAAGCATGCAAAGGTTGGTTCTATTGCAAGGAGGGTCTCTACTAGGTTTCTAAACTTTGTAGGGTCCAATTGGTCATTTACCAAAATGGCAAAGTCATTAGTTAGAGGGTTTTGCCCAAAAACCATTTTTAAATCCATTCATCATTTCATGTGGTGAAAAATGTTTTTATCAAGGCAAAACTATTAAGTTGTTCACCAAATGAGTTGCTAATTTGCAAAACTTGGTGTTTTGGGTCAGTGGGTTTGATCAAACCATTTTCTTAAGGTTTTCTTTCCATAAACATTTTTATAACAAAAACCATTCTATTTATTTGGCTAGAAAATGGCTAAGTCAAGTAATTCAACCTAATTCTTTCCAAAATCATTTTTAACACCAAGGGTTGGTTCCTAGGGTCAGTAAGGTCACAACAAACCATTTTGCAAAAGTTTTAACCCTAAAATCAATTTTAAACAATTTTTATACTCTAAACAAGCTCACAAAAGAATCTGCAATATTAAGCAAACTAACAGATACTATTGGCTAAACTAATTCCACAGTTTGCTAGGGCTTGTTCTCCTGAATCCATTGATACCAAATTTGTAATTTTTGGACGTGTGGTTTGAAAGTTATAAGGGTTTGAAATTCACAAAATATTCTGTTTTCAAATCAGTTTTTAAACAGAACAGTGACACGCGGCGCTTTGCTATTCGCGGCTACCGATTCGGTTGGATCGCGTCTGTAGGGCGTTGGATCTGATCGATCGCACGGTCCTGGACGCGTAACCCTTCGCGGTTAAGTTAACTATCATGTGCGTCAGATTAGAATCCTACGGTCTGCAGTATTCGTCCAAAGTTTGGCGGCGCTCGGCGGCTGCGCGCGGCGGCGACGGCCAGGCAGAGGCTTTCCGGCTATTCTAGGAAGAGAGGGAGAGGGAGGAGGGGCTCACCAGGTTCGCAATGCAGCACTAATACTCAACGTGCTTTTGGTTGGTGGAGGGGCGCACGGGGACGGGCAGGATTTCTCGCCGGAGTTGGTTCTGGCGACGGACGCACGCGGTCGAGGTCGAGGACGACGCTAGGGATCACCCGGAGACAAACAAAGCACATAGTCAGGAGCGCAAGGACACGGCGAAGGTGTGTGCGTGAACGAGAGGGGTCGGGGTAGTCTGGTTTACCAGAGAGGTTCCGCCGGAGTAGAGCCAGACGGTGGCGGTGCTGGGGTTGTTGTTGCCGAGGCTCAGGGGCGCCCGCGGGTGAGAGGAGGGTGCTGGGAGATGCGTCTGGGAGTGGGGAAGCTGTCAGCATGCTCAGGGAGGCTCGGGGCATTGTCGTGTCGCCGGAATCGGCGCTGGACTTCGTCGGAACAGAGGGTGCTCGGAGAGTAATTGAGGCGGCTTGGGGGTGTGCTACTGCGGGGTGACAGGGGGAAAACGGAGAGGAGAGGCGAGAGCTTTAAGGTTCGTGATCACCGCAGGTTTTACTCGCGGCATTAAGGCGAATTAAGCTGCGCAATCAAAGTCTGCAACGGCCGGCGAGGGGGAAGAGGAGGTCGTGTGGGTGGGAAAGAAGAACAGGGGAAGTGGGGTCCGCTGGTCAGTGGGAAGAGAAACGAGGGGGAGGTCCACCGGTCAGTGACTTAATTGGCTGTTTCAGCGGTGAGGAAAAAATGGTTCGAGGGAGAGGGCAGATGGGTTGGACTGGGCTGGGGTGGGCTTTTAGCTGGGCTGGTCGTTTTACTCTTATTTTTTTCTGTTTGCTTTGTTTTATCTTTTTCTATTTCCTATTTTTCTGATTTGAACTTCAAACAAATGATTCATTCAACCAAATCAATTCAAACAACATCCAGACTTCACAATTTTGAACTTGGTTCTGTTTATTAGCATAAACCAATACTCCAAAATAAAATAATATTTTATTCATTTTTAGGATCTATTTAATAATTAAATAAAATAGCCCTTTAGTTATTTAATCAAATAGGGTTTGATTTAATAAAATCTCCATTTAAAATTAAAATATTTTCAAAATCAAATCAGTAGGTTTAATAAAGAATACTTGGAAATTTGTTTAAAACAAAATAACATTTTTGCTATAGGTCCATTAATAATTAAATAAATAGACCAAGGTTTATTAATCAAATAGGGTTTTGTTTTATTTAAAAACCTCTTTTGAAATCTAAATATTTTTAAAACAAAATCTGTAGATTTTATTTGGGAAATATAGAATATTTGGAAAACTTGTTTAAAACAAAATAACCTTTTACTTTAGGGTCCATTAATAATTAAATAAAAATGGGCCTTAGTTTTTAAATCAAATAGAGTTTGATTTTATTAATAAAATCTTTATTTGTAACCTAAATATTTTCAAAACCAAATCAGTAGGTTTTATTTGGGAAATATAGAATACTTGGAAATTTGTTTAAAACAAAATAACCTTTTATTTTAGAGTCCATTATTAATTAAATATAATAGACTTTCATTAATAAATCAAATAGGATTTGTTTTATTGAGATGTTTATTTTGAAATCTAAAATAAAGCCAAAACACTTTAGTAGGTTTTATTTGTGAATATCAAATATTTGGGAAAACTTATTTTAAATAATTTAATAAGTTTTGATGTTTCAATTATATTGGTAAAACCTTTTATTTAAATAAAGTTGGATATCAAATCCTTATTAATTTATTTAAATAAAACCTTTGTTATTTTTATTCCAAACAAAATGTTTTTAAATCTAAAAGCTTGGCCAAGGTTTAATTTGGCTTTATAAAATAATCCTTATTTGTAAAACTTCTATTTCATTTGAAAACAATCTTTTCATTTAATTGTTTCAAAATAGTATTTCCAATTGTTTTTATTTTTCCTTTTATTAAATGTTTATCTTTTTAAATCCCTTTAGGTTTTATTTAATTCAAATGGGTTTGAAGTTCCAATTGAATTCAAAAAGTTTCTTCTGGCCTTGAAAATCAAACAAAGTTTTATTTTATTCAGTTATTTTCACATTAGAAGATTTGGAAAATCTTGGGATGTGACAGGCTACCACCCTTAAAATAAATCTCGTCCCGAGATTTGGGGAGGCTGGGGTTACAAGCAAGTTCAAAACAACTAGGGTACTACCACCCTTAAAAATTTTCAAACAAAAGTTACATGTTATCCTTCTTGGGATCCTGGGGAAACTTCTCTAAGTAACTTTTGCATTGTCCTTGGTTTCCATTCTTGACTCATGGGCCAAGGTTGAGTTTCTCCATAGGCTTGTTCAACTTGTTCTTCATCTTCTCTGGACAAACATCTGCATAGTGTCCTTTGTTTTCACACTTGAAACATGTGACAAGGCTGAGATCCTTTATAGGTTGGTTTATCTTGGGCTTCCTCTTTCTTGGACAATTTTTTGAATAGTGGCCTAGTTCCTTGCATTTGGAACACATCACTTGGCTGATATCTTTCTTTTTCTTTGGTATCATTGCCTTTTGTTTGTTTCTTTGGTTCTTCTTCTTTTCTGGGCATTCACTGGCATAGTGTCCCTTCTCTTTGCAATTGTAGCATTGCAATTGGCTTATGTCCTTTTTCTTCTTTTTGGGTCTCTCCAAAGCTAGGAGTTCTTCTAGTTCATGTTCTTCATAGGTGGGAGATCTTTCTCTCTTCTTGGGGCATTGATCTTCATGCTCCTTGGATGCATGATCCTTGTCTCTAAAAATATTGCTAGCTTGGGTTCCTTCCAGAACAACATCTTTGTCATCCTTGTTGTCATTAACTCCTTGGGAAAAGTTTTCTCTCATGTTGATCACTTGAGTAACTAATCCTTGCAACAATTGGGATTGAAGTTTCAAAATCCTTTGTATGGCTGGGTCTAGTCCATTATTGTTGGCTAAAAGCTGAGTTGTCTCTTGGCTCAACTGGTTTTGGGTTGCTATAATGTCTCTCATGTTGTCCTCTTGGTTGGTGTTGATGTCATCAACCTTGGAGTCTTTTGGAGTATTCATCTGTTTGGGTTGAAGGGAGATTAGAATAGGCAAGATATTTCTAAGGAATTTTTTTTCTAATCACACACATCACAATTCACACAAGCAATGTACATGCAATCAGAAACCAAACACTTCACTCAATCAAGGTTCAAACACATACTTAGTCAACAAAATATTTTTGTTACACCACATAAGTTGGTGGTTTTGTCTTAACTAAAATATGGTGGTCCATCTATATGGTTCACTTGTGATCTTTCCATCCTTCTTGGTTGATTATTCTTGCATGAGATCTTGGTTTCCTTAGGGGAATTTCTTGGTCACAAGCCTTCAATTGATGTAGGTTCCTTCTAACTTTTGCATTCTCTCAATCTCTAAATCTTGAGCAAGATTTCCTTGTCTCACTTGTAGTCCTTAGTGGTATCCAAGTTGGAAGTCCTTGGTGAACATGCTGAAGATGTTGAAGTCATTAGAGTTGAAGATGTTGAAGTCATTAGAGTTGAAGAAGTTGAAGAAGTCCTTTGCACATGGTGTAGTCTTTGGCCATGGGTAGGTTTTCCATCAAGTTGAAGTAGAAGAGAAGTAGAGTTGGAACCAAAATGGTTGAGGAAAGAGTTTACAAGATTTGTTTGTAAATAAGTTTTGGAACAACATAACTCCTATTTTTTCTAAGGGTTCAAGTCCAATCCTAGGGATACAAATCCTACAGGCAACACAATGCTCTGATACCATCTGTAGGGGTCCCAACCTTTAATAAGATTGATCCCTCCTGTGTTTACAATGCTAGTCCCTGGATCAATAGCTAGCATCCACAGTTAAGATGTAATATCAAGAAACAAAGGTCATAATATAACTTTATAACCAGGAATAACATAATTTTATTACATCATACATAGCTCATTTGGCTATTACATTACATTGCAGCGGAATAACTATAATCATGGGGTCCTTCATCTTCAAAGTGCCACAGGCAGATGTTGGTTGTAGACTTTGTAATCCTAATCATACAATCTTCACTAAAATCAATCAAACCTGCAACATACAAGTTACAGCCACAAAGGGTCAATACATTTGAATTGTATTGGCAAGTGATACTATGGTAGTATAGTGGAGTCTATCTTCTATATGCATTTGGCTAAGTGGAGTTGAGGCTTGCATTGCTCAAAATAGATTTTCCTTATCATTTTGAAAATACTAAGTTTTTGCTTGGCAAAATCATTTTCTCAATCAAAGATTTGAAGATCCTTTACAAGGCATCTCTCCATCAAATATTGAAGATTTCAAACAACCCTTGTTCAAACCACAAGTTTTAACTTTAGAAATTTGAATGATGAGATTCTTGATTGCTTCCATGTCTTGATGCTCAAATTGTCCTTTACCAGGGACATGGCTAAGTACTTAGGTTTTACACTCTGCAGAGGTGGTGCACTTTCCCCACAAGACTTGGTTTCCCAAGACAAGATCTTTCAGAAGCCTTCCCTTAGACCAAAATGGACGCGCTCCAACCTATCAAACACTACCACCCACTGTCCATATGGCTAAGTTCTTGCAACCTATATGATCATGGCAGAGCCCATATTGCCAAGTGGTTGCACTTGAAGCTTCTCAACATTTGACATCTCAAATCCCTTTGTTTCCTGGGTGGCAATCCACAAGTGAGATACACAAACCAAGTCCATGGCTTTGTGAACCACTCCACCAAACACCACCAAGCCATCCCATTCCACCCAGGTGATTCATTAACTTAGTTGTTTTATTAGATAAAATCACAAGTCCTCAGACTTAGAATATTTTTCCATAGTGTGAATATATATTCCACCCATGTTTTCTATTAGCTAGGCTAAGCTTGGTAGTAGTAGGAATCTTAACTTAGGAAAATACTACTAAGGATTCATCTACTAGGTTTTACTATAGCAAGGTCTATACTTAGCAAAATCCATGCAAGTTTTACTTAGCAAAATCACTAATGCATAGTGAAAGTAATGGGACAAAAAGTATGAAGCATCACTTGCCTTTTTGGTTGAGAATGGTGGTTCGATCCTTGATCTTTCTAGTCTCACACTTCACTACAAATCAATCAAGCAAACACAAATTCAATTCACATTCCAAACCAAAGTCAAACAAACAATTTTTTTACACACACAAAGTAATGGAGTCTAAGTCATGCATAAGCATGCAAAGGTAGGTTCTATTGCAAGGAGGGTCTCTACTAGGTTTCTAAACTTTGTAGGGTCCAATTGGTCATTTACCAAAATGGCAAAGTCATTAGTTAGAGGGTTTTGCCCAAAAACCATTTTTAAATCCATTCATCATTTCATGTGGTGAAAAATGTTTTTATCAAGGCAAAACTATTAAGTTGTTCACCAAATGAGTTGCTAATTTGCAAAACTTGGTGTTTTGGGTCAGTGGGTTTGATCAAACCATTTTCTTAAGGTTTTCTTTCCATAAACATTTTTATAACAAAAACCATTCTTTTTATTTGGCTAGAAAATGGCTAAGTCAAGTAATTCAACCTAATTCTTTCCAAAATCATTTTTAACACCAAGGGTTGGTTCCTAGGGTCAGTAAGGTCACAACAAACCATTTTGCAAAAGTTTTAACCCTAAAATCAATTTTAAACAATTTTTATACTCTAAACAAGCTCACAAAAGAATCTGCAAAATTAAGCAAACTAACAGATACTATTGGCTAAACTAATTCCACAGTTGGCTAGGGCTTGTTCTCCTGAATCCATTGATACCAAATTTGTAATTTTTGGACGTGTGGTTTGAAAGTTATAAGGGTTTGAAATTCACAAAATATTCTGTTTTCAAATCAGTTTTTAAACAGAACAGTGACACGCGGCGCTTTGCTATTCGCGGGTACCGATTCGGTTGGATCGCGTCTGTAGGGCGTTGGATCTGATCGATCGCACGGTCCTGGACGCGTAACCCTTCGCGGTTAAGTTAACTATCGTGTGCGTCAGATTAGAATCCTACGGTCTGCAGTATTCGTCCAAAGTTTGGCGGCGCTCGGCGGCTGCGCGCGGCGGCGACGGCCAGGCAGAGGCGTTCCGGCTATTCTAGGAAGAGAGGGAGAGGGAGGAGGGGCTCACCAGGTTCGCAATGCAGCACTGATACTCAACGTGCTTTTGGTTGGTGGAGGGGCGCACGGGGACGGGCAGGATTTCTCGCCGGAGTTGGTTCTGGCGACGGACGCACGCGGTCGAGGTCGAGGACGACGCTAGGGATCACCCGGAGACAAACAAAGCACATAGTCAGGAGCGCAAGGACACGACGAAGGTGTGTGCGCGAACGAGAGGGGTCGGGGTAGTCTGGTTTACCAGAGAGGTTCCGCCGGAGTAGAGCCAGACGGTGGCGCTGCTGGGGTTGTTGTTGCCGAGGCTCAGGGGCGCCCGCGGGTGAGAGGAGGGTGCTGGGAGATGCGTCTGGGAGTGGGGAAGCTGTCAGCGTGCTCAGGGAGGCTCGGGACAGTGTCGTGTCGCCGGAATCGGCGCTAGTCTTCGTCGAAACAGAGGGTGCTCGGAGAGTAATTGAGGCGGCTTGGGGGCGTGCTACTGCGGGGTGACAGGGGGAAAACGGAGAGGAGAGGCGAGCGCTTTAAGGTGCGTGATCACCGCAGGTTTTACTCGCGGCATTAAGGCGAATTAAGCTGCGCAATCAAAGTCTGCAACGGCCGGCGAGGGGGAAGAGGAGGTCGTGTGGGTGGGAAAGAAGAACAGGGGAAGTGGGGTCCGCTGGTCAGTGGGAAGAGAAACGAGGGGGAGGTCCACCGGTCAGTGACTTAACGGGCTGTTTCAGCGGTGAGGAAAAAACGGTTCGAGGGAGAGGGCAGATGGGTTGGACTGGGCTGGGGTGGGCTTTTAGCTGGGCTGGTCGTTTTACTCTTATTTTTTTCTGTTTGCTTTGTTTTATCTTTTTCTATTTCCTATTTTTCTGATTTGAACTTCAAACAAATGATTCATTCAACCAAATCAATTCAAACAACATCCAGACTTCACAATTTTGAACTTGGTTCTTTTTATCAGCATAAACCAATACTCCAAAATAAAATAATATTTTATTCATTTTTAGGATCTATTTAATAATTAAATAAAATAGCCCTTTAGTTATTTAATCAAATAGGGTTTGATTTAATAAAATCTCCATTTAAAATTCAAACATTTTCAAAATCAAATCAGTAGGTTTAATAAAGAATACTTGGAAAATTTTTTTAAAACAAAATAACATTTTTGCTATAGGGTCCATTAATAATTAAATAAATAGACCAAGGTTTATTAATCAAATAGGGTTTTGTTTTATTTAAAAACCTCTTTTGAAATCTAAATATTTTTAAAACAAAATCTTTAGATTTTATTTGGGAAATATAGAATATTTGGAAAACTTGTTTAAAACAAAATAACCTTTTACTTTAGGGTCCATTAATAATTAAATAAAAATGGGCCTTAGTTATTAAATCAAATAGAGTTTGATTTTATTAATAAAATCTTTATTTGTAACCTAAATATTTTCAAAACCAAATCAATAGGTTTTATTTGGGAAATATAGAATACTTGGAAATTTGTTTAAAACAAAATAACCTTTTATTTTAGAGTCCATTATTAATTAAATATAATAGACTTTCATTAATAAATCAAATAGGATTTGTTTTATTGAGATATTTATTTTGAAATCTAAAATAAAGCCAAAACACTTTAGTAGGTTTTATTTGTGAATATCAAATATTTGGGAAAACTTATTTTAAATAATTTAATAAGTTTTGATGTTTCAATTATATTGGTAAAACCTTTTATTTAAATAAAGTTGGATATCAAATCCTTATTAATTTATTTAAATAAAACCTTTGTTATTTTTATTCCAAACAAAATGTTTTTAAATCTAAAAGCTTGGCCAAGGTTTAATTTGGCTTTATAAAATAATCCTTATTTGTAAAACTTCTATTTCCTTTGAAAACAATCTTTTCATTTAATTGTTTCAAAATAGTATTTCCAATTGTTTTTATTTTTCCTTTTATTAAATGTTTATGTTTTTAAATCCCTTTAGGTTTTATTTAATTCAAATGGGTTTGAAGTTCCAATTGAATTCAAAAAGTTTCTTCTGGCCTTGAAAATCAAACAAAGTTTTATTTTATTCATTTATTTTCACATTACAAGATTTGGAAAATCTTGGGATGTGACAGTTATGTTGATGCCAACTTATGGCATTTGTTCTCCCGCATTGGGCCTAAAATGATTACCTTGTAGATTACCAACTTACAACAACCAATGTACGTGTGCATAATATAAATAATGTGAAGCATGCATCATGTGAACAAATTGGTAATCATCGTTGCACAATTTTCCAACATAACTCTTAAACGTATATCCCTATTGTCATGCAAAGAGCAAAGTTGGTAGAAGGATGAAAACAAATACTCTTACTGACACTCACCTTACACACAAAGCAAATATTGTACTACCTCTGATCCATAATAAGTGTCGCAGTTTTGAACTAACCGTAGTTCAAAATAGCGACACTTATTATGGATCGGAGGGAGTACATGTTTCACATCCAATTGGCACTAGGTTTGTTCAATCATAGCTAGTTGTACAACATGCTTAAACTGAAGCGTATAGATCCACCCCATACTGACAAATTAGCATACAAGACTCAATAACATCATCAACCTACAAATCAAACTATACACATGCATATAACCATCATCGACATATGAAATAAGTACGCATGCATACAACCATCATTAGCATATGTCTCATAATTACACAGACACACACACACAGAGATATGTGCATCATCGACATACATATCTAGACATAATCATGAACATACTATAACAAACCCAAGCTAATGTATAAAAAGATTTGAACTTGCTTACCCAAACCATCGATAAGAATGGTGAGAGGATGTAGAACATAACCCTCACAAGAGGAAGAACACCGCTTCCCGATGATCACCACTTTTTGCTGAAGTGGGTGTTGCCTCTTACTGTCTCATTGGTGAGGATGCTTCCATCCCATGAGAACTTGAGATGGAGAGAGGAGGAAATGGTGGAGAGGGTATGGTCGTGGTATTGCCGATGAGTACGCCATGGAGGGTCCCTCACAGTGTGTGCTTAGAGAAGTGGGGGAAGGCAGCAATTTGGTGGGTACGAGGTAACACAACTTACTCAGGTTCAGGTTCCACGACGGTGGCGGAACCCTAATCCTGCTATAAATCACTATAAGGGCAATACGCCGAGTTACAAGGATTGGTTCATTGTGTGTGATGGTATGAGTTGTTCTGCCCTAAAGGCTCCCATAGGTCTGGCTTATAAAGACGGCAGATCCTTGGGTTACAGGGAAAAGTCCTAGCCGGACAGGTTAGAGAGTCCTACACTAGCACCAACTAGTCTACGTGTCTTGCATCCCAAGGCTCCGAATATGTCGGTGAATCCATCGTAGCCTTCCTTTATCCGGCATGGTCCTCCCTTCTAGATCCATCCAACTGGGCCGCCTAGCAGGCCATGGGCCTTGCTACCAACTATGGGCCACCTGGGTTGTTCGGATTAGAGACATGCTATGGTGATACCATTTAGCATATCTCCAAAAGTAGCCCCTGTAGAACTCCGAGATCTTGCGTCGTCTTGCCTCTTTAGATTGAATGCTCCATCTAGGTGATGTCGGCAAATCGTCAAGCAATATATTTTAGTCCTCCAAAGAACCTTGGAATATTCTCCGTCTTCAAATACATAAGTTGGAGAATCACTGAGTCTTCCATCATACTATTATCGTAGCCGGACAAGATCCGTCCATGCCGGAATCTTCAGATGGGACTGTTTGTCTGCATATGTCAGTGAGATGACGTAAACCATAGGCTAGCGACGCCTTGTAACTCACACATGCAGTAAACGTAATCATAGTGATTTTTTCATGCGAGAAATCCGAAATGTCGAGCGGCGGTGGTGGGAACAAGGCGAAATATCCGTGCACGTTCTCGCACGCGTTGTCCACGCGTCAACCGTTAGATCATCTTGCACGAATCTTGATGTCGGTGTCATGGTACAACGATGTCCACGCGATGTCGATGTCCATGTGTCAACCTGTAGCCGGGTCCTTGTGCACCGTTGCTACTTGCTTGGTGCCGTATCGGCTATCGGGCTGGTCGTCTTTCCTCTTTCCATGGCGGTTTGTCATGGCCGTGCCGCCTGGGGTGATACTCACCCGACTGGTGGCGCTCCGCCTGCTCGTCTGTCACGATCTGTCCTTGGTCATCCACCATGATGGACTTCTTCATGGCCGTGTCGGCGGTGGCGTACTTGTCCGCAATGGCCATGACCTAGGAAATGGTTTGTGGGTCTGCCCGGCTGAGCTTGAGCTTCAACATGGTGCCGTATCGGCAGCCGTTGGTGAAGAAGTCGATTGCCTAATGCTCGCGCACCCCTCACACGAGTTGTGCATGATGGTCCATCGGGTGAGGTACGCGCGGCCGGATTCGTCTTTGCCTTATACGCAGAGGGAGAGCTCACGAGGTCGACCCGGCCGCTTGTATGTTCCGGTGAAGTCGCGAATGAATGCCTCTTCGAAGTCCAACCAGGGGTTAATGTTGTTGTCGAGGAGGATGTTGAGCCACGTTCTTGCCGAGGCGACGAGCATGAGGGGGACGTAACGGATGGATAGGCGGAGGTTTCCGTTAGCGATTCCCACGGCGGTGGTGTAGTCCACCAGCCAATCCTCGGGCTTGACAGTGCCATTGTATTTTGCTATGTCTCTTGGAAGCGAAAAACCCTTTGGGAACGGCTCGTTCCGGATGCGCGGGCCGAAACATTTTGGTCCAGCTAGACTTTCTTCTTCTAGCGCACGCGACTGCACCAGGAGATCGATGCGCTCGCGTGCGTCAGCTGGTTCTCGGGGGCCAAGCTAACCGTTCAGGCGCGACACGGGTGGGTCCTTGTTCGCGCCAGCTCCCTCCTCCGACGCGCGTGCTTTCTTTCCTTGGGAGGCTCCTGCAGCCGGCACGCGGCTCACGCTAGTGACGGCGGCGTCGCGGTTACGGTGGCCGCAATTGCCGGATCCGCCACGCAGGCGGCTATTTTGCCCGGTGCCGCCTGGGGAAGACGCATGTTGGTGCTTGCTTCCTCGTGCGCCATCTGGTCCACACCTTTGCGGGGGACTATGCCTCGGGTGTTGCCCACTTGACTGGGGATCCCTTTGGTTTTCTGCTTGTTCGCGGTGGCGACGAGGACCTGGACACGTTCCTACTGGCGATGGAGCTCTTCTCCCTCAAGGTGTCTCAGTTTCGCGGCTGCCACTTCGGCCGCTCTCATGTTTTTGGCGGGGGTGCTGTAGACGGGTTGCGCCACGCTAACGCGCGAGTCAGCAGCGTGGTCTAGTTCCGACGCGAGGTCACGCCCCCGGTGCTGGATTTGCCTGGCGAAGCCGTGGGCCGCGTTGTACTATTATAGGCGAAGGAGGCAAAGCCGATGGAGGTCCAAGGGGCCCACACCCCCTGTGGGCGCCACCAGGGCTGGCCCGCGCCCACCTAGGGTGTGGCCACCCTGGTGTCCTGAAGAGAATATACTTATATGAGAGTGTTCACTAGTGAAAGTATGATCCCTAGGTCTTGTTTCTAAGCATTGTAACACCATTTGCATCTAGATCTGTTGCATGTTTGCTTGCTCCCATCTTTTTGCCTTTAGTCTTTTCCTCCCCGTCATAAGCTCTTTTCTGGCATCGTTACCACTTATAATCATCCATACTACTTGTATTTCACTATCTCTTCGCCGAACTAGTGCACCTATACACCTGACAAGTGTATTGGGTGTGTTGGGGACACAAGAGACTTCTTGTATCTTGATTGCAGGGTTGCTTGAGAGGGATACCTTTGACCACTTCCTCCTTGAGTTCGATAAACCTTGGTGAAAGAGCATTTGCTATCCCTAGTGATTTTGGTGTTTGATAACAACACACATATCGGACTAATATTTTGCTAAGTGTGTCGCAGGTACATTAAGAAGGTTTGCAAACATTCAGAAACTATCTGCCTTACCGCTTTTTGCTACCGGACCAGACAGAAGCAAATGACCAACTATCAAAAAGTCTCTGCCGTGCCAGGTACTAAAAAGCGGTAGTGCCGCATTTTAGTACCTAGCGCGACAGAAGCTTTTTACAGCTTGTCAAATGTTTCTGCCTGCTCCGGTACTAAAATGCGATAGTACCGCATTTTAGTACTGCTCAGGACAGAGGCTTTTTGAACATTGCAAAAGGCCACTGTCTGCGCCGGTAGCAAAATGCGGTAGTACCGCATTTTACTACCTGGCGTAACAGAGAGTTTTTGCACATTGCAAAAAGCCTCTGTCTGCGCCGGTAGCAAAATGCGGTAGTACCGCGTTTTGCTACCTGGCGTGATAGAGAGTTTTTCGTATGGAAATATGTTGTTCCCTCCAGGTCCGGTAGTACCAGTTGCCTCAAGCGGTACTACCGCTTCCCGGTAGCAACATCAGTAGTACCGCTGGGGGCAGGACTTGATGCTGTTTGAAAAAGGGTGATCCGGTACCAGGTACGGTAGTACCGGAATTCTCCGGTAGTACCGCTTGAACTTCCGGTACTACCGCTGCAGTAAATGCACCAACGTTCAGATTTTGTGGAGGGGTATAAATACCCCTCCACCTACCTTGGGACAAAGTGCTCAGCTCATTAAAGTCATTGCCCACCATTGGAGTCCATTGGATCCACTCAAATTCTCAAGATCTCATCATCCAACCACCCAAAGTCCTTGATCTTTGGGGAATCGAAGGAGGAGGCCCCGATCTACTACTTCACCAAAAGAGATCTTCATTTCCCCCTCATTTCATTGAGGGCCCCTTTGCTCTAGTGTTTTCTTGGAAACCCTAGTGTTTGTTTTTGTTCTTACAAGCTTGTCTTTGATTGCTTTGACAGCTTGCTTGTATTTGGGAGCCTCCGATTAAGTTGTGGATGTGTGCCCCAAACTTGTAACGGTGCCGGCTTCCACCTTGAAGGTTGTCGATATAGTGGAAGGTGAATCGATCCCGTTGGGGTGAGATTCATCGGAGAACAAGGGAGGCCTCTCGTGGGGTTGGTGGTTTGAAACCACCCCCTCTCCAAACGTAGACGTACTTCCCCTCAAAAGGAAGGAACTACGGGAAACAAATCCTTGTGTCTCCCCGTCCACTTTTCGGTTACCTCTATCCTTTACCGCACCTTACTTACTTGTTACTACTTTGTGTTGTGGTAGCTCTTGCTCATTTGTCATATAGGTAAATTCACCATAGTTGCATTATCTAGAGAATTTACCTTATTGTCAAACCTCAATTTGAAAAAGAAGAAAATTTGAAGTAGCACCTATTCACCCCCCCTCTAGGTGCCCATACGATCCTTTCAATTGGTATCAGAGCCTCGGATCTTTATTCGGGCTTTACCACCTAAGAGAATATGGGTATCCAAGAAGGGGATGGTGGTAGTGAGTCAACCCCGGTGACCATGGAAGATCTCAGAAACTTGGAAACAAGATTGAGCTCTTCCTTGGTCAACGAAGTCAAGAAGATGCTTGAGCAACTTCTTAAAGACAAAGATGGCTCATCACCCCCATCTCCTCAAGAGGAACTACCACCCGCACCTAAAGGGAATACTCCGGTATCCCCCGAAGGTATGGTGGTAGGGGATAAACTAGACAATGCTAATTCCTCCACACGTCTTGATGGGGGGAAGGGCGAGCACCGTGATTCTTGGTACTCTCCCGATCCTCCCATCCCTCACCCTCATGTGTACAATAGAGGTGACCCACCTAAGCTAGAAGAGTCTGCTACTTTTGCTCAATGGCAATCACTAATGAGAACTCATATGCTCAGCTCTTGCATTGAACTATGGAACATCATCGAGCATGGACTCTTTATTGGGGATCCAAACAACTTGACAAGAATAGAGGTTGTCAATAGTCAACTCAATGCCACTGCTTTGCATATGATTCAACAAGGATTGGGAACAAAGGATTATCCACACATTGAGCACTTAAGCATTGCCAAGGAAGCTTGGGATGCTCTCACTGTGTTGTTTGTTGGAAATGAGAGTATGAGGAGGAACAAATATGATGCTCTAAGCAATGAAGCCGAAGGTTTCTACATGAAAGAAGGTGAAGATCATGAAGACATGTATCGAAGGCTCAAGACCACCGCCACCGCTTTTAGAAATGTGGGTGCCTCACATGTGGATGATGCATGGATAAAAAGGAAATATGTGAGTGCACTCATGCCTTTTGAGCCCACCGACTTGAAGAGCTTACAAGGAAGACACAACTACCATCTCATGACCTCAAACGAAGTTATGCAAGAGATGGCCGCTTTCAAAGTCACCGCTAAGAACGCCAAAGATGCCCGTGCTCGTGCCCTCGGTATGAGCAATGTGGTCAATGTTGCTTTAAAGGCCAAAGCTGTGGACTTTGAAGATGAAGATGATAGTGATGAAGGCCTCTCCTTGGACCATCCCGATGATGTCAAGATTGCTCATAGTCAATATATTGCGTTCTATGCAAAGAACTTTTGGAAGAATCCCGCCAAGGCCAAGATGGAAATGCAACGAAGAAGCAATCCAAATGGGAAAAGAGAGAATGCCACTAGGTTGAGAACTTGCTTCAATTGTGGTGACCGCTACCACTTTGTGGCAAGCTGCCCCTATGAGAAGAGAGAAGATTATGGTGGGAAGCTTGTGTTGAAGAAGACTCTCAAGGCACCCTACAATAAACCTTTCATCAAAAAGAACCCCATCAACAAGAAATCGGGAGAAATTGTCTTGATCACTCATGAAGAATACTCCTCCGATAATGAAGATGAGGAAGAAGAAGAAACCTCACATGGTATGGCTGCTCTAGCCACCACCTCTACTCCGACACTCTCACTCTTCGACTCTCCAAATGAGAACTCGTCCTCCAAGGACGTCACTTGCCTTATGGCAAGAGGAACGGAGGTATCCTCATCATCCCACTCTACTCAATTAGATAATGATGAAATTGATGATGAAATGTCTCTTGATGTTAAAAAGGAATTAATTGCCTTTGATGAGTTCATGACTAACCTAGAAGGTGATGCTAAACTACATTTTGGGAACATCTTAGATCAACTCTCCCACACTCAAGAGCTTCTAGATGTTAGATGTAAACTTGGGCATGAACATATGATTGAACTAGAGGCTTTAAGCAATGCTCTAGAAGAAGAACAAGAGACTAGGTTGTCCCTTGAGTCAAAACTTGAAGGGCTTGATGAGGCCAATGACATCATTGTTAACAAACTCATTAAAGAGCGTGATCATGCTATTGCTAAATACAAAAGAGCTAAAAAGGACAAGGTTGAGTTTGGTGTGGTTCATGAAAAACTTGCCGAGGACTTTAGCTTGCTTAACAAGGCCCACAAAGCCTTGGAGAGTGAACTCTTGTCTCTCACAAAGTCCCATGAAACGCTTCAAACTCAATTGGCCAATATTCCTTCACCTAGTAACTTCATTCCATCGAGTAGCACGACTATCCTTGAAGAGAATGCTAGGTTGAAGGGGGTGCTTGCGAAGACCACATTTCCACAAGGTAACAAGTCTATTGATGATCTTTTGAGCAAGCAAAGGCGTAGTGGTGATAAAGGGGGCATTGGTTTTGTCTCCAAAACAAAGAAGAAGAACAACAACAAGAAGAAGGACAAGCCCGCACAAGAGACCAACAAGACCATTGTGGGAAGTAAGACCACAATTGGCAAAACTATGTCTCATGACGATTTTGCGGGAAGTGCTAACCCTCACTATGTTCTAATGCGTGATTACTATGGTGATGTGTATGCACAATATGTTGGTCCGTATGATGGTTATATTTCTTGGTCTATTTGGGTTCCCAAGACCCTTGTTGCTAACAAAAGAGGACCCATTGAAAAATGGGTACCTAAAAACTAGCTTGATCTTTTGTAGACCTATGCTTCCGGAGGTTCAAAATGGGTGCTTGATAGTGGTTGCACTTGTCATATGACCGGAAGCTCGTCTATTGTCAAGGACTTGGTGTCAAATGAAGATCAAATCACCGTCACATATGCCGACAAGTCAAAATCTACGGTAATGGGTTTCGGCAAGGTAGTGGTGGCTCACGACATTACACTCGTGAACGTCATGCTTGTTGAAACCCTTGGTTACAATTTACTTTCTGTCCGTGCACTTGGAAAGATGGGCTTTTCCGTCTTTATTGATAATGATATTGTGGTCCTCATGTGGAGCAAGTCTCTCAAGGTCGCTTTCATTGGGTACGTCAAAAATGACTTGTATGTGGTGGACTTTTCGGGGCAAGCCACTGCAGGTCCGATGTGCTTATACGGAAAGGCCGATGTGGGTTGGCTATGGCACCGCCGACTAGCCCATGTCAATATGAGAACTTTGCAAAGTCTCCATAAAGAGGGCCATATTGTTGGACTAAAAGAAAATGTTTCCTTTGCCAAAGATCGTGTTTGCAGGGCATGTGTTCTAGGGAAGATGCATGACGCTCCTCATAAACCCACGAACCAAATCAAGTCTAACAAGATCTTGGAACTCCTTCATGTGGACCTATTTGGTCCTCCATCTCATGCAAGTCTTGGTGGGAAGAAATATTGTTTGGTGATTGTTGACGACTTTTTAAGATACTCTTGGGTTTATTTCTTCAAGTTGAAGAGTGAAACTCAAAGGACTTTTATCGACTTCATCAACTTGGTTCAACGGTAACACAATGTTCCCGTGTTGATTATAAGAAGTGACAACGGCACCGAGTTCAAGAACTACACCTTGAATGACTTTCTTAGTGATGAGGGAATTAAGCATCAATATTCCGCCGCATACACCCCTCAACAAAATGGTGTGGCCGAAAGGAAGAACCGGACTCTTATTGAGATGGCTAGGACCATGTTGGCGGAGTTTAAATCTCCATACAACTTCTGGGCCAAAGCCGTCTCCACCGCTTGCCATGCTTCAAACCGGCTCTACCTCCGCAAGAAAATCAACAAGACTCCATATGAGATACTTACCGGTAACAATCCCAACATATCTTATTTCCGGGTGTTCGGTTGTAAGTGTTTCTATCTCATCAAAGGTGTTCGTTTGTCCAAATTCGAATCTAAAGCATTAGAGGGTATTTTTGTTGGCTATGGTCTCGAATCTCACACTTATAGAATCTATGACAAGCTCTCCGGAGCCGTCATAGAATCTTGTAGTGTGACCTTCGAAGAATATGATGGTCCCCAAGGGGGGCGTGTTGATGCTTGTGATGCAGATGATGAAATGCCTCAGGATGCCATAGGAAGAATGGGTGTGGGTTATATCCTCCCCATTGAGGAACCCTTTATGGCGGATCGAGAAGAACTATGCTCCACTCAAGTGGAGCCCTCATCTTCACAACCTCAACATGCTCCATCTACCAAGGAGGACATTGACTCAAGCCAAAGACAAGATGTGGACCCTCAACATAGTGATCAATGTGTGAACTCTAGTCAAAGGGAGCTTGGTCCATTCGATGGGGTGTCAAGTGGAGTCAAGTCAATTTGCCAAGGAAGATCCATCCAAGCTGTTTTGAGGTGTGCTCAAACTGAGGCTAGAAGATCACTTGATCAAGACCAAGGTCAATCCTCGCCTCCCAATGTAGAGGATGAATTCAATGATGATCAAGGTCAAGTTGATGGTCAAGACGAGGATCAAAATGATGAAGAGGGTCCTCCAAGAAACAATGAGGAGATCCACGCTCGTCGCGAAGCTAGAAAGGAAAGAATGTTGGAAATAAGAGACCACTCCCTCCAAAATGTTGTTGGAGATCTAAGGAAAGGAATTTCCACACGAGCACAATTGAAGAGGTTCAGTGAACATCAAGCTCACATTTCCATGATTGAACCAAAGAAAGTGTGGGAAGCTCTTGAAGATTCGGATTGGTTAGAAGCTATGCACAAAGAGCTCAACAATTTTGAGAGAAACAAAGTGTGGAAGTTAGTTGAGAAGCCAAAGGATTGCCGCAATGTTATTGGAACAAAGTGGATTTTCAAGAACAAGAAAGATGAGCATGGGATTATTGTAAGGAACAAGGCTAGATTGGTTGCACAAGGTTATTCCCAAATTGAAGGCATTGACTATGGAGAGACTTATGCACCCGTGGCTCGCCTTGAGTCCATCCGTATCATTCTTGCTTATGCGGCACATCATAACATTAAGTTGCAACAAATGGATGTAGAAAGTGCATTCCTTTATGGTTGTAGAGGCCTCAACCTAATAAGGTTGATCCCTCCTGTGTTTACAATGCTAGTCCCTGGATCAATAGCTAGCATCCACAGTAAGATGTAATATCAAGAAACAAAGGTCATAATATAACTTTATAACCAGGAATAACATAAGTTTATTACATCAAACATAGCTCATTTGGCTATTACATTTCATTGCAGCGGAATAACTATAGACATGGGTCCTTCATCTTCAAAGTGCCACAGGCAGATGTTGGTTGTAGACTTTGTAATCCTAAACAATCAATCTTCACTAAAATCAATCAAACCTGCAACATACAAGTTACAACCACAAAGGGTCAATACATTTGAATTGTATTGGCAAGTGATACTATATTTGTATAGTGGAGTCCATCATCTATATGCATTTGGCTAAGTGGAGTTGAGGCTTGCATTGCTCAAAATATATTTTTCCTTAACATTTGAAAATACTAAGTTTTTGCTTGACAAAATCATTTTTCTCAATCAAAGATTTCAAGATCCTTGTACCAAGCCATCTCTCCATCAATGATTGAAGAATTCAAACAACCCTTGTTCAATCCACAAGATTTTAATTTAGAAATTTGAATGATGATATTCTTGATTGTTTCCATGTCTTGATGCTCAAATTGTCCTTTACCAGGGACATGTCTAAGTACTTAGATTTTACACTCTGCAGAGGTGGTGCACTTTCCCCACAAGACTTGGTTTCCCAAGACAAGATCTTTCAGAAGCTTTCCCTTAGACCAAAATGGACGCGCTCCAACCTATCAAACACTACCACCAACTGTCCATATGGCTAAGTTCTTGCAACCTATATGATCATGGCAGAGCCCATATTGCCAAGTGGTTGCACTTGAAGCTTCTCAACATTTGACATCTCAAATCCCTTTGTTTCCTGGGTGGCCATCCACAAGTGAGATACACAAGGTCAACCATAAACATGGGCCTTGTGAACCACTCAACATAACCCAATCCTTCCATTCCACCCAGGTGATTCATTAACTTAGTTGTTTTATTAAACAAAACATAAGTCCTCGGACTTAGAGATTTTTCCATAGTGTGAATATATTTTCCACCCATGTTTTCTATTAGCTAGGCTAAGCTTGGTAGTAGTAGGAATCTTAACTTAGGAAAATCCTACTAAGGATTCATCTACTAGGTTTTCTTATAGCAAGGTCTATACTTAGCAAAATCCATGCAACTTTTACTTAGCAACATCACTAATGCATAGAGAAAATAATGGGATAAAAAGTATGAAGCATCACTTGCCTTTTTGGTAGGGAATGGTGGTTCACTCCTTGATATTTCTAGTCTCACACTTCACTACAAATCAATCAAGCAAACACAAATTCAATTCACATTCCAAACCAAAGTCAAACAAACAATTCTTCACACACACAAAGTAATGGAATCTAAGTCATGCATGGGAGCATGCACAAGATAGTTTTATTTTGCAAGGAGGGCTTCTATTGGGTTTCTAAACTTTGTAAGTTCCAAATTGGTCATTTACCAAAGTGGCAAAGTCATTAGTTAGAGGGTTTTGCCCAAAAACCATTTTTAAATCCATTCATCATTTTATGTGGTGAAAAATGTTTTTATTAAGGCAAAACTCTTAGGATGTTCACCAAATGAGTTGCTAATTTGCAAAACTTGGTGTTTTAGGTCAGTAGGTTTGGTCCAAAACATTTCCTTAAAGTTTTCTTTCCATAAACATTTTTTTATAACAAAAACCATTCTTTTTATTTGGCTAGAAAATGACTAAGTCAAGTAATCCAACTAAAATCTTTCCAAAATCATTTTTAACACAAAGGGTTGGTTACTAGGGTCAATAAGGTCACAACAATCCAATTTGCAAAGGTTTTATCCTTAAATTCAATTTTAGACAATTTTTATACTCTAAACAAGCATACAAATGAATCTGCAAAAATGAGCAAACAAACAGATACTATTTGCTAAACTAACTCCACAGTTGTCTAGGGCTTGTTCTCCTGAATCCATTGATATAAAATTTGCCAAATTTGGACGTGTGGTTTGAAAGTTACAAAGGTTTCAAAATGGCATTTCAATCTGATTTCAAACTCTATTCTAATTCATCCAGTGACACGCGACACGTTCTTATTCGCTGAAAACGGTTCGCGTGGATCGACAGATATGGGCCGTTAGATTTTCGTCGCATCGCACGGTCTAGAGGTGCTACTTACCCCTTCACTCTTGTTCTATCCTAATCGTCAGATCAAGATCGGATGGCTACGAGATGCTTGCCAGGAACTGGCGGCGAATGTCGACGGCGAGCGGCGGAGCGGCCAGTTAGCGGCGGTG
Source organism: Avena sativa (assembly GCA_916181665.1). Lineage (NCBI taxonomy): Eukaryota > Viridiplantae > Streptophyta > Magnoliopsida > Poales > Poaceae > Avena > Avena sativa. The sequence goes on along the minus strand of OV702284.1, from coordinate 356,788,833 downwards.
CTGGCGAGGCAGGAAGCGAAACAGGGAGGGAGCAAGCTCACCTAGGTCGCGAGGATGAGGTGATGCTGGTCGTGTGGTCGTCGTGGCAAGGGGCGCACGGGGACGGGCAGGATTTCTCGCCGGAGTTGGTTCTGGCGACGGACGCGCGCGGTCGAGGTCGAGGACGAAGCTGTGGTCCAGGGGAAGACAAACGGAGGACTGGGTTAGCTGCGCAAGGCCATGGCAAAGATGCTTGCGTGATCGAGAAGATGCGGGGAGGTCAGTGCTTACCGGGGATCGTCGTCGGAGAAGAAACAGGCGGCGACGCTATCAGAGCTAGTCCAAGCCAAAGCTCTGGGGCGCCCGCGGTCGAGTGAAGGACACGGGGAGAAGCTTCTGGGAGTGGGGAAGCTGCTAGGGTGCTCAGTGTGGCATGGGGTGGTCAGGTTTGGACGGAATCGACAATGGACCTCGTCGGAGACAGGGGCAGTCGAGGAGAAATTGTGGCGGCCTAGAGGCATGCTTGGGGAAGGAGGCAGAGGGGAAACGGAGAGGAGTGACTGGCGTTTAAAGGTGCTTGATCACCGCGAGTAATTGTGGCCGTATTAAAACAAATTAAGCCCGAGAATTCAACGGCAGAGGCGAGGAGGAACGGGTCGCTGCGGGGAGGACGAAGAACAGTAGGGTGTGGGGTCCGCTGGCAGTGGAATAAAGGGAGAAGGGGAGGGGTCCACATGTCTGTTGCTCCGCGGGTCAGAATATGGGTGCAAATCGTTTTCCTTCGGGGAGGGAGGAAGCTGGGCTGGATTGGGCTGTGTTGGGCTAGTTGGGCCAGATTGGTGGGTTGTTCTATTTTTTTCTGTCTGAATTGTTTTTCCTTTTCTATTTCTATTTTTCCTGTTTTGGTTTTCAAACAAACAAACAATGTTCACATCAATTCAAATAACACCCAAACTTTGTAAGTTTGACTTGGTTCTGTTCAGTAGCCTGAACCTAAATCTAAAATCCATAATTTTTAAATAAATAAAGTCCATTATTAATTAAATAGTTGTCCATTGCTAAGTAATCAAATTAGGATTTGATTTATTTCAAACTCTATTTAAATCCATATGTTTTCCAAAACCAAGATAGTGGTTTGTATTTGAAATAAGGTATATTTAGAAAGCTTGTTTTAAAATAAATAACAATTTTGTTAAAGGTTCCATTTATATTCAAATAAAATGGACCATGGTTTATTAAATAAATAGGGTTTGGTTTATTTAATAAAATCTCCATTTTAAATCCAAATATTTTCAAAACCAATCAGTAGATTTTATTTGGAAATAAAGAATATTTGGAAAACTTGTTTAAAACAAAATAACCTTTTATTTTTTAGGATCCATTAATAATTAAATAAAGTGGGCCTTAGTTGTTAAATCAAATAGAGTTTGATTTTTATTACTAAAGTCTTTATTTGAAACCTAAATATTTTCAAAACCAAATCAGTAGGTATCATTTGGAAGTAAATAATACTTGGATACTTGTTTATAACAAAATATTATTTTACTTTAGGGTCCAATAATATTTAAATAAAATGGGCTTTAGTAAATAACTCAAATAGGATTTGTTTATTTAAATCTTTTATTCTGGAATCTAAAATTGTACCAAAGTCATTCAGTAGGTTTTATTTGAGAATATAAAATACCTGGAAAACTTATTTTAAATAATTAAATAAGTTTTGATGTTTTTGTAAATAGTAAAACCTTTATTAATAAAAACTTGGATATTAAATCCTTATTAATTTATTTAAATAAACCCTTGCTATTTTTATTCAAAGTAAAATGTTTTAATCCCGCAGCTTGGCCAAGGTTTAATTTGGCTTTATAAAATAATCTTTGTTTATGAATCCACCTTTTCTTTTTGAAAACCAAATCTTTTTATTTTAAAAGATCCAAAATATTATTTCCAAAATATTTTGTTTTCCTTTATTTAAAATGTTTATCTTTTTAAATCCCTTTAGGATTTTATTTAATTCAAATGGGTTTGAAGTTCCCCTTTAAATTCAAAAAGTTTCTTCTGGCCCTGAAATTCAAACAAAATTTTATTTAATTCATTTATTTTCACATTACAAGATTTGGAAAATCTTGGGATGTGACAGGCTACCACCCTTAAAATAAATCTTGTCCCGAGATTTGGGGAGGATAGGGTTACAAGCAGGTTCAAAACAACTAGGGTACTACCACCCTTAAAAATTTTCAAACAAAAATTACATCTTGTCCTTCTTGGAATCCTGGGGAAACTTCTCTGGGCAACCTTCTGCATAGTGTTCTTTGTTTCCACACTTGACTCATGGGCCAAGGTTGAGATCCTTCATAGACTTGTTTAACTTGTTCTTCATCTTTTCAGGACAATTGCTTGCATAGTGGCCTAGTTCCTTGCATTTGAAACACATCTCTTGGCTGATATCTTTCTTTTCCTTTGGTACCATTGCCTTTTGCTTGTTTCTTTGGTTCTTCTTCTTTTCTGGGCATTCATTGGCATAGTGTCCCATCTCTTTGCAATTGTAACATTGCAACAGGCTTATGTCCTTCTTCTTTTTGGGTCTCTCCAAAGCTAGGAGTTCTTCTAGTTCATGTTCTTCATAGGTGGGAGATCTTTCTCTCTTCTTGGGGCATTGATCTTCATGCTCCTTGGATGCATGATCCTTGTCTCCACAAGTATTGCTAACTTGGGTTCCTTCTAGATTAGCATCTTTGTCATCCTTGTTGTGATTAGCTCCTTGGGAAAAGTTTTCTCTCATGTTGATCATTTGAGTAACTAATCCTTGCAACAATTGGGATTGAAGTTTCAAAATCCTTTGTATGGCTGGGTCTAGTCCATTGTTGTTGGCTAAAAGCTGAGTTGTCTCTTGGCTCAACTGGTTTTGAGTTGCTATAAGTTCTCTCATGCTATCAGCTTGGTTGGTGTTGGTGTCATCAACCTTGATGTTGGAGTCTCTTGGAGTAGCCATCTGATTGGGTTGGGTAGAGCTTAGAATAGGCAAAATATTTCTAAGGAATTATTTCTAATCACACACATCACAATTTACACAAACAATGTGCATGCAATCACAAACCAAACATTTCACCCAAACAAGGTTCAAGCACATACTTAGGCAACAAAATATTTTGTTACACCACATAAGTTGGTGTGTTTGACTTAACTAAAATATGGTGGTCCATCTATATGGTTCACTTGTGATCTTTCCATCATTCTTGGTTGCTTCTTCTTACTTGGGATCATGGTTTCCTTGAGAAAAACTCTTGGTCACAAAACTTCAAGTGATGTAGGCTCCTTCTAACTTTTGCATTCCCTCAGTCCTTAAATCTTGAGCAAGATTACCTTGTCTCACTTGTAGTCCTTAGTGTCATCCAAGTTGGAAGTCCTTGGTGAATATGCTGAAGATGTTGAAGTCATTAGAGTTGAAGAGGTTGAAGTCATTAGAGTTGAAGAAGTTGAAGTCATTAGAGTTGAAGAAGTCCTTTGCACATGGTGTAGTCTTTGGCCATGGGTAGGTTTTCCATCAAGTTGAAGTAGAAGAGATGTAGAGTTGAAACCAAAATAGTTGAGGAAAGAGTTTACAAGTGTTTTTGTAAATAAGTTTTTGGAACAAAATACAACACCTATTTTTCTAAGGGGTTTTGTCCAATCCTAGGCCTACAATCCTACAGGCAACACAATGCTCTGATACCATCTGTAGAGGCCTCAACCTAATAAGGTTGATCCCTCCCGTGTTTACAATGCATGTCCCTAGATCAATAGCTAGCATCCACAGTAAGATGTAATATCAAGAAACAAAGGTCATAATATAACTTTATAACCAGGAATAACATAAGTTTATTACATCAAACATAGCTCATTTGGCTATTACATTTCATTGCAGCGGAATAACTATAGACATGGGTCCTTCATCTTCAAAGTGCCACAGGCAGATGTTGGTTGTAGACTTTGTAATCCTAAACAATCAATCTTCACTAAAATCAATCAAACCTGCAACATACAAGTTACAGCCACAAAGGGTCAATACATTTGAATTGTATTGGCAAGTGATACTATATTTGTATAGTGGAGTCTATCATCTATATGCATTTGGCTAAGTGGAGTTGAGGCTTGCATTGCTCAAAATAGATTTTTCCTTAACATTTGAAAATACTAAGTTTTTGCTTGACAAAATCATTTTTCTCAATCAAAGATTTCAAGATCCTTGTACCAAGCCATCTCTCCATCAATGATTGAAGAATTCAAACAACCCTTGTTCAATCCACAAGATTTTAACTTAGAAATTTGAATGATGAGATTCTTGATTGTTTCCATGTCTTGATGCTCAAATTGTCCTTTACCAGGGACATGGCTAAGTACTTAGATTTTACACTCTGCAGAGGTGGTGCACTTTCCCCACAAGACTTGGTTTCCCAAGACAAGATCTTTCAGAAGCTTTCCCTTAGACCAAAATGGACGCGCTCCAACCTATCAAACAGTACCACCAACTGTCCATATGGCTAAGTTCTTGCAACCTATATGATCATGGCAGAGCCCATATTGCCAAGTGGTTGCACTTGAAGCTTCTCAACATTTGACATCTCAAATCCCTTTGTTTCCTGGGTGGCCATCCACAAGTGAGATACACAAGGTCAACCATAAACATGGGCCTTGTGAACCACTCAACATAACCCAATCCTTCCATTCCACCCAGGTGATTCATTAACTTAGTTGTTTTATTAAACAAAACATAAGTCCTCAGACTTAGAGATTTTTCCATAGTGTGAATATATTTTCCACCCATGTTTTCTATTAGCTAGGCTAAGCTTGGTAGTAGTAGGAATCTTAACTTAGGAAAATCCTACTAAGGATTCATCTACTAGGTTTTCTTATAGCAAGGTCTATACTTAGCAAAATCCATGCAAGTTTTACTTAGCAACATCACTAATGCATAGAGAAAATAATGGGATAAAAAGTATGAAGAATCACTTGCCTTTTTGGTAGGGAATCGTGGTTCACTCCTTGATCTTTCTAGTCTCACACTTCACTACAAATCAATCAAGCAAACACAAATTCAATTCACATTCCAAACCAAAGTCAAACAAACAATTCTTCACACACACAAAGTAATGGAATCTAAGTCATGCATGGGAGCATGCACAAGATAGTTTTATTTTGCAAGGAGGGCTTCTATTGGGTTTCTAAACTTTGTAAGTTCCAAATTGGTCATTTACCAAAGTGGCAAATTCATTAGTTAGAGGGTTTTTCCCAAAAACCATTTTTAAATCCATTCATCATTTTATGTGGTGAAAAATGTTTTTATTAAGGCAAAACTCTTAGGTTGTTCACCAAATGAGTTGCTAATTTGCAAAACTTGGTGTTTTAGGTCAGTAGGTTTGGTCCAAAACATTTCCTTAAAGTTTTCTTTCCATAAACATTTTTTTATAACAAAAACCATTCTTTTTATTTGGCTAGAAAATGACTAAGTCAAGTAATCCAACTAAAATATTTCCAAAATCATTTTTAACACAAAGGGTTGGTTACTAGGGTCAGTAAGGTCACAACAATCCAATTTGCAAAGGTTTTATCCTTAAATTCAATTTTAGACAATTTTTATACTCTAAACAAGCATACAAATGAATCTGCAAAAATGAGAAAACAAACAGATACTATTTGCTAAACTAACTCCATAGTTGGCTAGGGCTTGTTCTCCTGAATCCATTGATATAAAATTTGCCAAATTTGGACGTGTGGTTTGAAAGTTACAAAGGTTTCAAAATGGCATTTCAATCTGATTTCAAACTCTATTCTAATTCATCCAGTGACACGCGGCACGTTCTTATTCGCTGAAAACGGTTCGCGTGGATCGACAGATATGGGACGTTAGATTTTAGTTGCATCGCACGGTCTAGAGGTGCTACTTACCCCTTCACTCTTGTTCTATCCTAATCGTCAGATCAAGATCGGATGGCTACGAGATGCTTGCCAGGAACTGGCGGCGAATGTCGACGGCGAGCGGCGGAGCGGCCAGTTAGCAGCGGCGCTGGCGAGGCAGGAAGCGAAACAGGGAGGGAGCAAGCTCACCGAGGTCGCGAGGATGAGGTGATGCTGGTCGTGTGATCGTCGTGGCAAGGGGCGCACGGGGACGGGCAGGATTTCTCGCCGGAGTTGGTTCTGGCGACGGACGCGCGCGGTTGAGGTCGAGGACGACGCTGTGGTCCACGGGAAGACAAACGGAGGACTGGGTTAGCTGCGCAAGGCCATGGCAAATATGCTTGCGTGATCAAGAAGATGCGGGGCGGTCAGTGCTTACCAGGGATCGTCGTCGGAGAAGAAACAGGCGGCGGCGCTATCAGATCTAGTCCAAGCCAAAGCTCTGGGGCGCCCGCGGTCGAGTGAAGGACACGGGGAGAAGCTTCTGGGAGTGGGGAAGCTGCTAGGGTGCTCAGTGTGGCATGGGGTGGTCAGGTTTGGACGGAATCGACAATGGACCTCATCGGAGACAGGGGCAGTTGAGGAGAAATTGTGGCGGCCTAGAGGCGTGCTTGGGGAAGGAGGCAGAGGGGAAACGGAGAGGAGTGACTAGCGTTTAAAGGTGCTTGATCACCGCGAGTAATTGTGGCCGTATTAAAACAAATTAAGCCCGAGAATTCAACGGCAGAGGCGAGGAGGAACGGGTCGCTGCGGGGAGGACGAAGAACAGTAGGGTGTGGGGTCCGCTGGCAGTGGAATAAAGGGAGAAGGGGAGGGGTCCACATGTCTGTTGCTCCGCGGGTCAGAATATGGGTGCAAATCGTTTTCCTTCGGGGAGGGAGGAAGCTGGGCTGGATTGGGCTGTGTTGGGCTAGTTGGGCCAGATTGGTGGGTTGTTCTATTTTTTTCTGTCTGAATTGTTTTTCCTTTTCTATTTCTATTTTTCCTGTTTTGGTTTTCAAACAAACAAACAATGTTCACATCAATTCAAATAACACCCAAACTTTGTAAGTTTGACTTGGTTCTGTTCAGTAGCCTGAACCTAAATCTAAAATCCATAATTTTTAAATAAATAAAGTCCATTATTAATTAAATAGTTGTCCATTGCTAAGTAATCAAATTAGGATTTGATTTATTTCAAACTCTATTTAAATCCATATGTTTTCCAAAACCAAGATAGTGGTTTGTATTTGAAATAAGGTATATTTAGAAAGCTTGTTTTAAAATAAATAACAATTTTGTTAAAGGTTCCATTTATATTCAAATAAAATGGACCATGGTTTATTAAATAAATAGGGTTTGGTTTATTTAATAAAATCTCCATTTTAAATCCAAATATTTTCAAAACCAATAAGTAGATTTTATTTGGAAATAAAGAATATTTGTAAAACTTGTTTAAAACAAAATAACCTTTTATTTTTTAGGATCCATTAATAATTAAATAAAGTGGGCCTTAGTTGTTAAATCAAATAGAGTTTGATTTTTATTACTAAAGTCTTTATTTGAAACCTAAATATTTTCAAAACCAAATCAGTAGGTATCATTTGGAAGTAAATAATACTTGGATACTTGTTTATAACAAAATATTATTTTACTTTAGGGTCCAATAATATTTAAATAAAATGGGCTTTAGTAAATAACTCAAATAGGATTTGTTTATTTAAATCTTTTATTCTGGAATCTAAAATTGTACCAAAGTCATTCAGTAGGTTTTATTTGAGAATATAAAATACCTGGAAAACTTATTTTAAATAATTAAATAAGTTTTGATGTTTTTGTAAATAGTAAAACCTTTATTAATAAAAACTTGGATATTAAATCCTTATTAATTTATTTAAATAAACCCTTGCTATTTTTATTCAAAGTAAAATGTTTTAATCCCACAGCTTGGCCAAGGTTTAATTTGGCTTTATAAAATAATCTTTGTTTATGAATCCACCTTTTCTTTTTGAAAACCAAATCTTTTTATTTTAAAAGATCCAAAATATTATTTCCAAAATATTTTGTTTTCCTTTATTTAAAATGTTTATCTTTTAAAATCCCTTTAGGATTTTATTTAATTCAAATGGGTTTGAAGTTCCCCTTTAAATTCAAAAAGTTTCTTCTGGCCCTGAAATTCAAACAAAGTTTGATTTAATTCATTTATTTTCACATTACAAGATTTGGAAAATCTTGGGATGTGAAAATGGTCCTTTAAATGAATTGGTATATGTTAAGCAACCCCCGGGATTTGAGGACCCCAACTTCCCAAACCATGTCTACAAACTTGATAAGGCACTCTATGGGCTCAACCAAGCCCCACGCACGTGGTATGAGCACCTTAGAGAGTTATTGTTTGACCGTGGCTTTGAGGTTGGGAAAATCGATCCCACTCTTTTTACTAAGAGGGTTAATGGGGAGATTTTTGTATGCCAAATCTATGTTGATGATATTATCTTTGGCTCATCTAACAAAGCTTTTAATGATGAATTCTCAAAGCTTATGACTAGTAGGCTCCGGATGTCCTTGATGGGAGAGTTGAAAGTATTTCTTGGCTTTGAGATCAAGCAAGTTAGAGGAGGAACATTCTTCAATCAAGCCAAGTATACTCAAGATATGCTCAAGAGATTCAAAATTCAAGATTTGAATGGATCCCCAACTCCCATGGCAACAAAGACTCATCTAGAACAAAATCCAAATGGTAAAGATGTGGATCAAAAGGTATACCGGTCTATGATTGGTTCTTTGCTTTACCTTTGTGCATCTAGACCCGATATTGTGTTGAGTGTAGGTGTGTGTGCAAGATATCAAGCGGCTCCTAAGGAAAGCCATTTAATGGCGGTCAAGAGAATCTTTCGATATTTAGTTCATACCCCATTTTATGGTCTTTGGTACCCTCAAGGCTCAACATTCGCTCTTTGTGGATACACGGACTCGGATTGGGCGGGAGACAAGGATGATAGAAATCAACATCCGGGGCTTGCCAATTCCTTGGTAGGTCCTTGGTATGTTGGTCTTCTAAGAAGCAAAATTGTATATCTCTCTCCACCGCCGAAGCCGAGTATGTTGCTGCTGCTAGTGCTTGCACTCAATTGCTATGTATGAGGCAAACTTTAAAGGAATACGGTGTCCATTGTGACAAAGTGCCTCTTCTATGTGACAATGAAAGTGCCATCAAGATTGCATACAACCCGGTGGATCACACAAGGACAAAGCATATTGAGATTCGGCATCACTTTATTAGAGATCATGTTGCTAGAGGTGATATTGATCTATCCTATGTATCAACCAAAGATCAACTTGCCGATATCTTCACGAAGCCACTTGATGAAGCAAGGTTTTGCTACTTGAGGAATGAACTAAATATCGTAGATTCTAGGAGTTTGACTTGATTTTCTTGCACTCTCACCTAATACTCGACCCATGTTTGGTTTAGGTGTAGGCATGGACATAGGGGGAGTGCGGTCCTAATTGATTGGACTATCCCTCCCCCCATTATGCGCAAATTAAACAAAAATCATTCCTCTTAATATCATTTTGTGATATGTGAGCATAATGATGAGTTTCGGTAATGGACCCAAGATACATCTTCGTGGTGCCAAGCCGAGTCTACTCAAATATGGTGGCCTAGGCCACCGCCCCCTCTCAGTCGAGAGGTTGAAGTGCTTACTCGTGTTTGTCACCTAGTTGAATTGGTTCTTACTCATGTTTGTCATCCACTAGTTAGTGTTGATTCTTTTTGGTCATGCACTCAAGTTTGGTTCTCCATATGTTTTTAGTGTTTTTCCTTGAGTGCATTGGCCCTTATCCGCGTGTCTCTCTAAACCCAGGCCCCTCTTTTCCAACAAAACCCATCTACTCTGCACAAGAACCTTCCTTTTCTGTATCTTGGCTCTCTGTCCTGATGGTAACGGTACTACCGGATCTCTCATGTGGTACTACCGCCTAACGGTACTACCGGAAGTCACCTGCGGTACTACCGCCCCTGGGTGTGTTTCCAGGTTCCTGCCTGCAAACTTCCCAGGAGCGGTACTACCGGCCGGTACCTACGGTACTACCGCTCGGCGGTACTACCGCTTCTGCAGGTCCGGTACTACCGCTCGCGCGCGTCGGTTAAGACTGGAGACAAGGGAGAGGCACCCCTCAGTGCCTCATTCATCCCTCGTCTCCACTCCTCACCAGCGCCACCACCAGAGCACGACGACGCCGGAGGAAGCCCGTCCGCCCTTCCCTCTCCCGGATCCACACCGGATTCGGCCTCCCTGCGGGCTCCTCCCTCTTCCCCACCGTCATGGACACCGGTACCACTGCCCTCCTCATCTTCTTCCTTGTTTTCTCCATTGAATCTAGGGTACCTTCGATTCTTGGTTAAAACTTGCATTCTTGAGGTTGTATCGTGTCCCATTTACCAGATCTATCACTTGGCCCAATGGGAATCGTGTTTTGACAACAAATTTGCTGCCCATACTCGGATCTTAGTTCAGATCTGCACTGTAGTCGCGGGCCGGTAGTACCGGGAATCTTTTTCCGGTACTACCGCTTGGCGGTACTACCGCTTGTGCAGGTCCGGTACTACCGCCCCAGTACTGGCAGCAATTTTTTTTAAAACACTCAACTCCATCATCTGTTTGCCCCAGGTTCTTGTGCCCTTACCCCTATGCTTTCTCCCTCGTTCTTTCACAGGTGCAGGGGGTTCCCAGGGATCGCGCAAGCGCTCCAAAGCTCACTATGAGATCGAGGACTATGAGTCAGAATCTGAGACTGAGTCTGAAGAGGAGGTCATGCCTCAACCTAGTGCCCGTCTGAAACTGCCAACAACTCGTGGTCGTGGGGGAAAGGGGGTCAAGAAAAGTGCTGGTCGTGGTAAAGCTCCTCCACCTCCTCCTCCCTCTGGTCCTCGCATGAGTCAAAGTTCCGGGCCATCAGGGTCAAAGCTGTTGTGTGATATCTTTGAGTCTGAATTTCATGCTCTGCGGGTGGTCTGTCCGTATGGGGCGGCCCGCTCTTTTGCTAGAGAGAACAGCCTCTTCTACACGGAGTTTCAGGAGCGGGTGTTCCATGAGATTCTCATGAAAGATGACAAAATTGTGGTTCCTCCAAAATGGATCGAGATGAATCATGTGAGGAAGAATCTGAACTACTTTGGTGAGGCCATTGACATGTGTACCAACTTTGGCTTGCTTCCTATTATGGAGTTCAAATGCAACTATGATCCAATGCTCATTGCTCAGTTCTATGCAACCGTTCACTTTGCCAAGAATAATGCTAGGACTCTCACTTGGATGACCGAGGGTGTTGTCAAGGATGCATCGTTGGCTGAGTTTGCGGCTATCCTCGGGTACGAAGACCGTGGCAAGGATGTTCCCGTTGGGTTTCGGTGCCATGCCAATGACAATCCCATGAAGAAAGATAGGCTTGCCCCACTGTACATCCGGGGGCGCGGCATCCCTGGTAAGATCAAAGGGCTCCTTCCTCCTTATGACATCATGCACCGCATCTATCGCGAGACTATCGCCCCTCGTGCTGGGAATGTTGATGAGATTCATGCTTACATGGTGGATATTATGATGGCCACCTATCACCACCGTGACTCTGGACTCCCTATGGATGTGATAGATGTTATCTGGAATGAGATGGTCTGCGCCACTTTTCAGCGGAGGGTGCCTCCTTTTGCTCCATACATCATGGCTCTCATAATTAGCAAGTGCCCTAAAATTGCCCGTGACTTGCCTCATCTTCGTCTTGCCACTCACTGCCACAAGAATCTGCTGATCAAGACCCATCCCAAACCCCGCAATGCGGATGGTCAGATTGTTGATGAGGATGGGAACCCGGTTGAGGACTCATGTGATGCTGCTGATGCACCTGCTTTTGTGGTCTCTCGTCGCCAGCCAGCACAACCATCTTGGGCTAAGAGGGTTGAGGCCAAACTCAAGAAGATTTTCTGCCTCCAAGTGGACAATCAGAAACGCCTGTACGAGGCCCATGTCTATGCCAAGAAGGCCTGTGCTCGTCAGAAGGAAATGATGGAGGCTCAAGGCTTGACTGCTTCCAAGGGCTCCGAGAACAACATTACCCCAGAAGACTAATGGATCTCCAAGCACAGCAACTGGGAAGATGATGCCACCTCCTCCTTCAGTGCCCCTCCACCTCATGGTGCATGGGACGACGTTGATGATGATGATGAGTGATCTCCGGGGCGTTAGTGTTGCTCTTGTCCCTTTTTGGCGTCTTGATGCCAAAGGGGGAGAAGTTGCACATTAGGTATGCGGGGAGATTTGCGAGGGAAAGTCACAAGCTCGTTCTTGCCTTTGATTTTATTCGCTTGTGAACTTTATTTGGTTGCCTCTTACTATGTGTGAACCTAACTATTTGTGCTATGTATGTTAAGACTATGTGGTTATCTTATGGATCCATCTTGTGTGTATTATGGCTATTCTTGTTGGATCCATCCTATGTGATGATATTCCTCATTCCTAATCTATTGGTCATCACATGTTTTTTCTTGCAAAGGTATGTCCTCTATGTGCGACTTCTACTCTTAGTTAGTTTACTTGAATGTATGGGGCTTGTTTATACATATCTAGGGGGAGCCCCATCTACATCTTATCATCACTAGATTTCCTTGCAAAATGTGTGTTGTCATAAAACACCAAAAAGGGGGAGATTGAAAGAGCATTTGCTATCCCTAGTGATTTTGGTGTTTGATAAACAACACACATATCGGACTAATGTTTTGCTAAGTGTGTCGCAGGTACATTAAGAAGGTTTGCAAACATTCAGAAACTATCTGCCTGGCGCGGTACCAAAAAGCGGTAGTACCGCTTTTTGCTACCGGACCAGACAGAAGCAAATGACCAACTGTAAAAAAGTCTCTGCCGTGCCAGGTACTAAAAAGCGGTAGTGCCGCATTTTAGTACCTAGCGCGACAGAAGCTTTTTACAGCTTGTCAAATGCTTCTGCCTGCTCCGGTACTAAAATGTGGTAGTACCGCATTTTAGTACTTCTCAGGACAGAGGATTTTTGAACATTGCAAAAGGCCACTGTCTGTGCCGGTAGCAAAATGCGGTAGTACCGCATTTTACTACCTGGAGTAACAGAGAGTTTTTGCACGTTGCAAAAAGCCTCTGTCTGCGCCGGTAGCGAAATGCGGTAGTACCGCGTTTTGCTACCTGGCGTGACAGAGAGTTTTTCGTATGGAAATATGTTGTTCCCTCCAGGTCCGGTAGTACCGGTTGCCTCAAGCGGTACTACCGCTTCCCGGTAGCAACATCAGTAGTACCGCTGGGGGCAGGACTTGATGCTGTTTGAAAAAGGGTGATCCGGTACCAGGTCCGGTAGTACCGGAATTCTCCGGTAGTACCGCTTGAACTTCCGGTACTACCGCTGCAGTAAATGCACCAACGTTCAGATTTTGTGGAGGGGTATAAATACCCCTCCACCTACCTTGGGACAAAGTGCTCAGCTCATTAAAGTCATTGCCCACCATTGGAGTCCATTGGAGCCACTCAAATTCTCAAGATCTCATCATCCAACCACCCAAAGTCCTTGATCTTTGGGGAATCGAAGGAGGAGGCCCCGATCTACTACTTCACCAAAAGAGATCTTCATTTCCCCCTCATTTCATTGAGGGCCCCTTTGCTCTAGTGTTTTCTTGGAAACCCTAGTGTTTGTTTTTGTTCTTACAAGCTTGTCTTTGATTTCTTTGACAGCTTGCTTGTATTTGGGAGCCTCCGATTAAGTTGTGGATGTGTGCCCCAAACTTGTAACGGTGCCGGCTTCCACCTTGAAGGTTGCCGATATAGTGGAAGGTGAATCGATCCCGTTGGGGTGAGATTCATCGGAGAACAAGGGAGGCCTCTCGTGGCGTTGGTGGTTTGAAACCACCCCCTCTCCAAACGTAGACGTACTTCCCCTCAAAAGGAAGGAACTACGGGAAACAAATCCTTGTGTCTCCGCGTCCACTTTTCGGTTACCTCTATCCTTTACCGCACCTTACTTACTTGTTACTACTTTGTGTTGTGGTAGCTCTTGCTCATTTGTCATATAGGTAAATTCACCATAGTTGCATTATCTAGAGAATTTACCTTATTGTCAAACCTCAATTTGAAAAAGAAGAAAATTTGAAGTAGCACCTATTCACCCCCCCTCTAGGTGCCCATACGATCCTTTCACTTGGGTAATCCACTTAAGGGAAACTTGCTGCTGTTCTACAAACCTCTACACTTGGAGGCCCAACAACTGTCTACAAGAATAGAAGTACATAGACATCATATACGCGGAGGTCCCCAAAGTGCATGATGGAGCCGTTGGCAGGGATGGAATTCTCGACGAAGCACGCGGTGTTGTCAACGACACAGTCGAAAGTGCCGAGTGTGAGGACGAGGCCGGAGGCCACGCGCTCACCGACGACGAGCGGAAGTTCCGTGCGGAAGATGATCCCAGCCGAAGCACTATGCCCCACGGTGGGCACCAACTGTCGTGGTGTGGAACACGACAGTGCCATCGAGGATGGTTAAAGTGGGACACTCGGATGCAATCGGTGGCTCATGCAACAGGTTGGGCATAGTGAACTGCAAACACAGCGGCGTACCCAGGTTCGGGGCCCTCTCGACGAGGTAGCACCGCTACTCCTGCAAGATCAACTATATGGGGCGAGAACGCCCAGTACATGTGCTCCTGGAGTTGTTTCCTTAGCTACTACCGAAATCTTGGGGAAGAAGAAGAAATAGAGGCAAGCTCCCGCTACTATGGATGTTACTTACCTAGAACCCCAGCTCTACCCGCCCTTATATACTGGTCGGGGGAGGTACATTACAATTTGGGCTCTAGGGTTTACTGTTTGGATACGGGCTTACAGGGCAGGGCCGGCTGCAGGGTCCAGCCGGTGGGCCAGGACCCAGTCAGGCCTTCTTTTAGCGTCATTCACTTCTCTAGCGGTCACCCGGTGTAACATCCCAGCATTTAGGAACTAACAAAGGGTAGATTTAGGAATTTGGACTGTTGCATGCATTCATCTATGAAAATGTGGGTAAAATTTTTGCCAAATAAAAACCTAAAGTGATCAAGGTTTATTTCATACTTTGAGATTAGGTTTAGTCTTAAAGGATGATTGCTATAGACTTTGATATGATCTTTGAGGAATTATGTGTTTTGGAAAATGAATTTGAATTTTAAACTTGAGTGTTTGAATTATAATTCAAAAAAATTAGGAATAAGGTTTGAATCTTGATTTAATTAAGATTTAATTATTATAACTCAAACTTTATCCAAAGAAAACAATTAAGAATATGAAAACTTATTTCATATTTTCATTCCATAAATAAGTTACAAAAATGTAACTTATTGAACTTATCCACAAACTTCACAATAGCAAATAAATAAAGAATAAGAATATTTCTTTATTGATATAATATAATCTTTATTACAGAAGAATAAAATGAAGATTACAAAATAATAAAATGAAAAATACAAAAGAATAAAGAAGATTACATTAACTATCCTATAAAGAAAACCTAAACTAAAATCTTCATCTTCAAATCTGTACCTGCAATACAAACACTAATAAAACAATAATAGAGGTTAGGGTTAGAATTGTTTTACTCTCAGACTTGTCAGTGGGATGCACTGTACAAGTTTCATCATTGAGAAATTTATAAAAGGGGCAAGTTTCACCAATATGAAAGAATCCATCTTTCATAAATTTTAAGCCAAAGAGTCAAATTGACAGCAATGAGGGGCAAGTTTCACCAGTCAGGTAAAAGTAATCAGATCAAAGTAACTCTCAAGTCCAAAGCATATCCACAAGTGCACAGCAAGCACACAAGCAGGACACACACCTAAATGCATGTGGTGTGCTGTCAGCTTCACAGCACAGCTCAAACACACAAAACCATCAACACAGCCGTGGAGAGGCACTAGTGCATCTCTTCACTGCTCACACACAAGAACAGCCAGCAGCTAAACCAAGCACAACAGCCAGCAACCAAACCAACCAAAGTCCAAGATCTCATCACCAGGATGGTGACATAAGGAGGGGGAAGGATCAGGTGGACAGCAAGACCAAGTCCAGGAGCTAGGAGGAGCAGGCTAGCTCAAGGTCAAGCACATGAGCTCAGCAAAACAAGATCAACATCACCACCTAACTCCTTAATCATCAGTTTTTGTGTTGAGTATCATAAAACCCTCACATGATCTAATCATATTATCTAGACAGAAGCATGTGTTGTTTTATGAAACAAACTCTCAGAAAACACCCAAGTGGGGTGAATCCATCATTGAGATTTTAAACTTTAAAAGCAAACACCAAAGTACAAGGATCCAGCCAAAACTCAGAACAACATCATTGATTTGGTTGTCAAGCTATATATTTCAATCCAAGCACAAATATGTAAGGTTCCCAACCTTTAATAAGGTAGAGATCCCTGTGTTTACAATGCTAGTCCCTGGATCAATAGCTAGCATCCACAGTTAAGATGTAATATCAAGAAACAAAGGTCATAGTACAACTTTATAACCAGGAATAAAATAATTCATTACATCTTACATAGCTCATTTGGCTATCTCATTACAATGCAGCAGAAAATAACAATAGCATGGGGTCCTTCATCTTCAAAGTGCCACATGCAATCATGTTGGTTGTAGACTTGTAATCCTATTCAACAAAGTTCACTAACATCAAACAAACCTGCAACATAATAAGTTGCAGCCACAAGGGTCAATACATTTGAATTGTATTGGCAAGTTTCACTACTATGTAGAAATAAGTGGATCCTATCATTTACATGCATATTTGGCTAAGTAGGGCTTAGGCTCTTTTGCAGAAAGCAATATAGTTTTATCCTATCTTTTCAAAATAGTTTTTCTGATCTTTGTCAAATCTTTCTGAACTTCTTGGAAAACTCCAAGTGCTTCAAATCCCTTGTTGTCACCATCAAGTTTTACTTTGAGAAATTGGAATGTCGAGATCTTTCATAGCTTCAGGCCTTAGTTGCTCAGTATTGTCCATAACCGGGGACACGACTAAGTACTTAGAATTTTGATCTTCTGCAGAAGTTGTACACTTTACCCACATGACACAATCTCATCTTGATGCCACCAGTGGCCGCTGGATAAGTACTCACCAAGATGGAGTACTGGCAGATTGAGAATGTGACAAAGTCTTTCCATAGAAGTCCTCCCAATACACAATGCTAGCTTGTCATCCAGGCACCAATGTAGGGTTTCAAGTTCCCTTACACAATTCTAGTTAACCTGAAGATGCCAATGCATGGGTCTTCCACTATGTAGTTGACTAAGCCAGAGCCCATTTAGCATGTGGCTGTACACGGAAGCCACTGTACGAGAAACATGTTCAACCTCTAAGTCCCTGGGTGGTTTTCTTCCAGTGCACATACAAAAAGAGTTGGCCATATAAACATGGTTCCTTTTGTTGCCACCTTGTCCAAAACTTGAGTATCCTTGTCCACCCAGGTGGTTCATTGAGTACTTGTTTTATTATATAAAACATATATCTTTTCAACTCTTCATATAATCATAACATGTGTCCCATCCCAATATATAGCTGGGCTAAGCATACTACAACTACAATGTTTTCACTAAGGAATATATAAGGGTATCCTATTAGGATTGAGCATAGCACATAATATAGTAAACCTTTCCATGCATGTTACAAAAATCCACTAAGTGTAATGAAAATAGTAGGACTTGGATGATAGTGTCACTTGCCTTTTTAGTAGAGAATGATGGTTCACTTCTTGATCTTGCAAATATCACACTCTTCTAATTCCACTACAATTCAATCAAGCAAGCATAGATTCAACTAGCATTCCAACCAATTTATCACACATAAAATAATAGAAACAAGGTCATACATGCAAGCATGCAAAAGATAGTTTTATTTGCAAAAGTGGTTTCCACTAGGCTTTAAACATTGTAAGGTTCAAAAGTGGTCATTTTGTAAAGTGGTAAAACCATTTGCAAAAGATTTTATCTACAAACCATTTTTAAATCAAATCATTATTTTATGTGGTTGAAAATGCTTTTAGCAATTCAATATTCTTTAAAGAGTTCACCAAATATATTTTTAATTCTCAAAACTTGGTGTTTAGGGTCAGAAGGTTTGAATCAAATCTTTTCCCAAAGGTTTTATTCAAAAATCATTTCTATATCATAATCAACATTTTTATTTGACTAGAAATGAGCTAAATCAATTATTTATTCCCTAACTTCACAAAATACATTTTTAAATCCATAAGTTGGTTCCTAGGGTCAGTAGGTTCACAACAAATCATCTTGCAAAGATTTCACATTAAAATTATATATAGAACAATTTTTATATTCAAAATAAGCCTACACATGTTTCTGCAATTTCAACCAATTTTACAGAAGCAAAACATTAAACAAAGGGCATGGTTGCAAATTACTTGTTCTACTGATTCCATTGATATAAAATTTGCAAAATTTGGACGTGTGGAATTAAAGTTATGAATTTTACAAGTTTGCAAATCAAATAGAACATTTTCTGGTTTTTATTCAAACAGTCTGGCCACGTGGCGCCATCTAACTGGTCGGTACCGCTTCGTGCAGATCAGCCTCTCTGGACCGCAGGATTTAAGTGAGATCATGCAGCGCAGAGACACTCGTACCTCTTCGTTTAATGATTCTATCTAAGCCGCCAAATGGAGATCTAACGGTGTAAAATGATTTGACCTAAATCAAGCGGCGCTGACGGCGGCGCTCTGGCGGCAGCGCTCTGGCGTGGTCGTCACCGGTGATGCATGATGCGAGAAATAATGGGAGAGGGCTCACCGTGTTTGCCTTGACGTGCTAATGCTCAACCTGTTTACGAGGAGGCAGGGGCACACTAGAATGGAGGGGATTTCTCGCCAGAGTCGGTGGCGGCGTCAGGCGGTTCTGTTCGTCATCGGGGATGGAGCTGCAGACCGTGTCGAGGCAAAACAACGACATGGTTAGATGCGGACGAACGTGGGGTTCACGTGAGCATCATCGAGAGGGCTCGGGGCTGTCTGCTCTTACCAGGAAAGTTCACCGGAGCAATGGCAGACGGCGGTGGCGAGTTGAGGTTGACGAAGCCGAGCTTCTAGAGCGTGCGGGAGTGAGCTGGGGCTATGGGCAGATGCGCACGTGACTGGAGAGCAAGCTAGCGTGCTCTGTGAGGAGAGGGGCGGCTGTGGTTTGCCGGAATTGGCTGCGAAGCTCGTCGGAGATGGCGACGGTGCAAAAGGAAATTGGGGCGGCCTGGTGGCTCTCTGGCAGCAGGGTCTGAGGGAAAATGGCGAGGAGGGAGTGGTGCTTAAGAGGGCGTGGTCGCGAGAGGGAATTATTGCGCCATCAACGCGTATTGACGCCGGAGTTAATCGGCAGCAACGGCAGGAAACGTGGTCGCGAGGTTGATGACGACCTGCTGGTGGTGGGGCCCGTCTATCAGTGAGAGTGAGGGAGGGAAGGATGGGGCCACTTGTCCGCGTCTCTGCGGGGCCTTTTCCGAGTGAAAAACGTTTCGCTGAGAGGGGGAGAGTTGGGCTGCGAGTTGGGCTGCTGGGCCTGTTGGGTTGGGTTGGTTCGTTTCACTTTTTTTTATCCTGAAACTTTTTCCTTTTTCTATTTGAATTTCTGTTTTGATTTTCAAACAAATAATTCAAACACCAATTCAATTCAAACCACCACCAAACTTTGTATTTATTTTAGTTCTGTTTAATAACACAAATCAAAGTCCAAAACAAAATAATTTTTATTCTTTTTAGGATCCATTAATAATTAAATAAAATAGACCTTAGTCCTTAACTCAAATAGGATTTTATTTATTTAAAATCTCTATTTGAAATCTAAACAATATCAAAACCATTTCAGTAGGTTTTATTTTAATAAATAAAACACTTGGGAAAACTTATTTAAAATAAAATAACAAGTTTTAGTGTTTATTTAAAATGGAAATGCCTTTACTTTAATAAAATTGAATATTAATAAATCCGCATTATTTTATTTAAATAAACCTTTACTCTTTTTATCAAATAGAAATATTTTATTTCCAAAGCTTGGCCAAGATTTAATTTGGCTCTATAAAATAATCCTTATTTATAATTCTATCTTTTCTTTTGAAAACCAAATCTTTTTATTAAAAGATTTAAAAATAGTGACTCCAACTATTATAATTTTTATTTATTAAATGTTTATCTTTGTAAATCCCTTTAGAATTTATTTGTTCAAAATAGGTTTGGATGTTTCCAATTGGAATCAAAAGTTTCTTCTCGCCCTAAGTTTCAATAATTTTTTATTTGTTTATTTTTTTTTCACATTTCAAAATTTGGAAAATTTTGGGATGTGACAAAATATAGCTAAGATTTAATTTCTAGGCACATCCCTAAGATAAGGGTAGCACCTTAGAAGCTAATGTTTTGGATCCATATAATGATCAAGCCTACTATCATTTTTCTCCAAGCTTTGATTCAAGAAACAATAGCTGGTACCACTACCAGGACTATCCATATGAATCAACTAGATAAGGCCTAAACCCTAAGCCTTAAACCAACATCATTGGTCTTAGGGATTTCAGAAAAGAACATTCCTATTTATCTTTTAAAGCCAAGCTTATCTTAAGCTTAAATCAACCCAATCAATGGATTAGAATCAATCTTGTGTGCTATACCAAGATGGTGTCACAAGAACAATTCTACATGAATCAGTATAAGCATTCAATCATCATAGATTCAATCAATTAATCTACTAATCATTTTCCTGTCAATACATGAATCATAATTAGGACATTCCTATGTTAATCTTCACTGTCTAAGATCATTGTGATCTCAAACCACATATGAATTCTTAAGCCAACAGCACTAGGACAGTGATTATATCACACCATACTCATTATCCTTAATCAAGTAAGGACAGGGGTAAGTTATCAAACTCACTGACTATACCAATCATTGATTTCAGATCAACTATATCATCTGGATCATATGATCATCTAATAAGCCACCAGAACCATTATAGTTCATCTCAAGCAACAAGCCTCAAGCTAATAATCATTTAGCATGCTTACAGACCATCCACACATGATCTAATCCATCTAGTATATGATCAACCACAGGATAAGAACCCTAAATGAAATAAATCATGTTAATCAGGACAAGACAGTAACCGAAGAGGTCACTGCCAACATCTAGCATAGGATGAGCGAGCACAAAGAGCACTAGGGGAGAGGAACAGAACTCACCAAAGGTCCTCGCTGAAGACTAGAAGAGGGAGCAGAGGTGGCCGACGACCATGGCGGCACGGGGAGCACCGCAGGAGGGGCGCTGCGACCCATACATCGCCACGACAGCGACCATGACCACACCTTAAGGCGAGGAGAATCACCACGACGCACGACGACAGCGACATCACCAAGATCCACGCCAACCCCCAAACCCTAGGGTTCGGGACGGCATCGATCCATCGCAGGAGAGCCCCATGCTCAAATCCAGTTGGATAGAAATGATGGGCATAGTCGACAACCTTCTACCGCACCACGGCGGCGACCAGAACGGCCCACGACGGCGGGAATCAGCGGCGGCGATATCACCAACCACGGGGTCCGGGACAGAAGAGGAGAGGAGTGAGCTCGAGGGTGAGAGGCAGCGAGGGAGTGGGCTGAGTTGGGCCAGACCCTTCGGGGTGGCTATTTTTGACTATGTCTAATGGGCCACCAGGGCCCAATAAGATTAAGCCAGCCCAGAAATCTTTAAGGCATGTTTTAATAAATAGGAAAAGACTAAAATACCCCTGAACTTAATTAAATTCTAGAAAATAAAATAAAAGTCCAAAAAATATCAATAAAATATTTTTGGATTCATAATAATCCACACTATCCAAATAAATTAAGATATAAAATTTTAAGACATTTAATTTTATTAAGAATTTTGTAATTTATATATTCCTTATGGAATTTTACAAAATTATTGAAAGATGATAAAAATAAATAAAAATCACTTTCATTATATACTAATATCGTAGTATTTCTAAAAAATACTAAATAAATATTTAATAATAATTTTTTATATTTAAGTGATAATTCCTAAAAGAATTATTAAATAAATAAAAGTCAAATAAAAGAGAAATGAAATAAAATAATTCAATATATGTTATAAATATTAAAAATTAATATTTATAAATCCTTTATTATCAAAAATACTTTTTATAATAATGGGGAGAATGCATATCAAGTTAAATGATGCATTACATTACTTGCATAATCATTTTGCTTCTTTAAATATTGTCCTTACCGGGCAATAATGATGTTTTGTAGACATAGAAGCTCAAGGTCCAGTGCAAGCAGCAGACTTCACTACCTTGCCATCACAAGGCAAGTTCATCACTTGCTCATGTCCTTTGAAGAGTCTTTATCAAAGTATTTGCAAATTATGTGTTATCATATATACTATAAAAGAAAGAAAATATTATTTTCACAAATAAAGAAATCATAGATATCATCCTAAGTGATGATATAATGGAGCAATAGAACTTAGAATTCTATTTGCAATAATGATGATTAAGTAGGGACTTAATAACCCCTGACATCAGTGATTCTAGCGCCGTATATTACGCGTTAGCCATGAGATTTGGAATGGGACAGAGAAGTCAATTGTATCTTCTTCCTCTCGCATGAATCCGGATGTGCAGGTCGGGGCTGTTATCCTCGTAGCGTGCATATTAATTGGTAATTCGTAGAGGATATGCAGCATATGGGTGTGAACCCTCATCGTCCCACGATAGTTCTGGCATCTAACGGTTTGTACAAACCATTGCTGTAATTCATTATGTGGGCATGGTGTACACCAAGGAGGCATGTGAGGTCGCGAAGGGGGCAGTGATTGGCTTGGACCAACTACTGGGCCCCACATCATGGAATTGTGGACGGGAAAGTACGCCCGATTGTGCAACAAGGATTTGATCTCTCATGGGTAAAGTAATGCACCTCTGCAGAGTGTAAGAATTGTAACTTGTTACTCCCTGTTCCGGGAAGGAGCTACGAACGCGGCAGGAAAGGAACTCCATGAAAGTTCTGGTCAACCTGTGAAGGCTGATTGTCATAGATTTCCATAATAAAATCAATCTTTGAAGAAAGATTTACAAAAAATTGCATTGTACCAAGGATTTATAATCCGAGGTGGTAGTTGGAGCATCAAACTTCCCACCTTGCATATAATGAACTTGTTGGGTAACGCTGTTACTCATTCTTTCCTTTGATCCCTTGCTTAGACTCTGAGGATCCCGAAGACGTGCCAATGTATGCAGCCGAATGTCAAGAAGAAGTGTTCTACGAGGAACCTGATCTGTCCGGAGGTGTTGAAGGAGTGGATTACGAAATCTGCTACGGTGTCAATGATAACGAGTCCAACTAAGTATCCCTAGTTAGTAGTAACCAATGGAGCCGAGCAGGAGGAACTCTATAGAATAAGCTGCTGAGCTCAACTCCTAGTCGGAGTTGCTACTTTTAAATTCCACTGAAACACTTTATATTTTGGTTTGTAAGTTAAATCTTTAGGAAGTCTTGAACTTCTGGTATTGTAATAATAATAATGTGTGAATGTTTGCAATATGGACCCGCAATGTTTCTGTCGTACCACTCTGAGGGATGTGATATTTACGTAACGGTGTTCTGTAGGTGTCATGTCAACGACTATAGTGTACTACACATGCAGTGGTATGCTGGGTCACCACACCCATGCTCCCTTTTGGCATCACCCCTTCCTTTAACGGTCACCCGGATTTCTTTGGCGGTCAGCCGACCGCTTTGCTTTATCTTCGTCGGGTAGCACAGGTCGTGATGGCACGCCAGCCTGTCTGATGATGAAGGGAGCCAGAGGCGTACCCCGCAAGGAGCGTCCCCCCTCTGCGATTTCCATCGAATCCGAGGTTACCCGAGTGGAAGCAGCCACCCCGCCGGTCCTTCTGGCTACCCGGATAGACGGGCCAACCGGGAAAGCTTTAAACCTAGCCTGACGGTACTAGCCAGGCGGCTAGAGTTGTCCTGCTTGATGGCCAGGCGGCCTGTACCTTCTGGATCCGGCCTATTTAGGCTTGGCTTTACCCACCCGGGGGTTATCCCCATGACAGTCGGGGCTATATATTTTAACTGTGGTGGTCAATTTATCTTTTCACCTCATTCGCTCCCGCATCATTTTCTTCCTCCAGCCCAAAACTTCCTCGAGCACACTGCATGCACGCAGAGAAAACCCTAAATTTCTCCCCAACTTCCAGTCCACCTCCTCCACTCCAATGGCAAGCAGTAGCAGCACCCCATCGATGGCGATGTCCGGCGAGGCTTCGGCCAAGCCTTTTACATGGTCCAGGTCCCATCAGAGGGAGTGTTGGTGCCGTGCTCCACGGTGGTGGAATCCAACGGCGACGACCATACTCTAGAGGCGCTCGAGCTGCTAGAGGAGGAGGCTGACTCCCACAAGGGGTGGTGGCATGGCTTGGACATCTCCGATAGAAATATCAAGGAGATGATAACCGAGGGGTACCTCCTTGCGATGGAGAGTCTGGTCTGGCAGGCGGTGCCGGCTGGCGAGGTCGTCCCTTATCCCCAACCCGGAGATCTCAAAGCTTAACTCGTACGCGGAGTTACCTTGCCGTTGTCCGACTTCTGCATCCAAGTCCTCCAACACTTCCAGGTTCAACCTCAGAAACTCTCCCCCAATAGCATCCTCGCACTTAACAACTACGCGGCTTTGTGCAAGGATGCCTAGGGATTAGGCTTAGGTTAGATCTATTCATATCATTCTTCACTGTCAAGAGGGAAGCCGGAGTTAGCAAGGAAGAGCTCAGGAACTATGGGACCATTAGCTTCAAGATTCGGCCTGGCCGGCGGTTTCTCGACATTGTAGGACATGAATCCTGCAAGAACTAGCAGCGTACATACTTCTACGGCCCAGATATCCTTCTGGATGGCCAAGGAGTATCGTACCTTGACTTTGTCGACGTGGCCACCGCCGAAGCCTCCACATGTCAATCGCAAGCCCTCCTCCCCTCCGACGATGAAGCCTCCGACGCCGTAAGGCGGATTGCGTGGCTCGTAGAGACGGGTCTGACCGGCTTGGACCTAGCCATGTGATGGTTCATCAGGTGGATCCAGCGTTTGCAGCACTGTGAGAAGCTGATGTGCCAGTACACTAAGGACAGAAAAGATAGCCTCCGGATTTTCGAGGATAACTTTCCCAGTGACTCCATCAAGCTTCGCCTCAAGGACATTGTCAAGGTGAAGGATCACAAGCGTGGCTTTGCCATCACCTATGACATGTTCGAGGACGACAAGTGCCCAAAGGTAACTTTCATTTATTGATTTGACGTATACTCCAGTTCTTCCGACTTGAACACGTACTTCCATATAACACGCTGGTTTCACTTAATAGCCGGGGGACTTGGAGGATACATGCATGGATCCCCAAGTCTATGACCCCAAGATGAAGGAAGTCACTGTTTTGTTCGACGATGAAGTCCCGCTGGCGCGAAAGCGGAGGAGATCCACCTCTGACGTTGCCGACGGAGGTAAGAAGAAGAATACAGAGGGTGGAGCCTCCAAGAATTCCACCGCCTCCTTGGAGGCGGAGAAAAGAAGATTATCCAGCATCCCTTTGACCAAGGCGCCGAATGTTGTGTAAGCCTCTTTTCCTCCGACATTGTCACTTACTTCTCTTATTCTGTACTTATACATTGTACGTTTTAGGAAAAAGTATAGCTTGAGTTTGAAGAAGACCTCCAAGACAACTGGGCTTCTAAAAACATTAGAGATATGTTTGTCCAGGCTTCTCCCGCCATCGCTCCTCCTACCAATACCGTCCAACCATCTGCCGCGCCCGTCGGATCTCCCGCTAAGGTAATATCTGATCCTTCCGTCATGGAAGTGGATAACACTCCTTCGCAGGGGGTCCCTGATGCTGTCGCATTGATCGTCATTCCCGACGAGCAGGCGATGCGGGAAATCACCTCTTCCAAAGTGGCTGAAGCTCTGGCTAAGGATGCCACCAGAAGTGGTAAGGAGATGATGGTGGGAGGCATATCTACGGCGACCTCGAGCCAGGCGGAGGCCCCCAAGATCATCTTTCCAACACTTACTCCGAGCGCCTCTACCGCGACTCCTGGTCGCGCCGACTTCTCCAACATGCGGACTTGAGGAGCTTCTCAAGCAGGCGGAAATCCTTTGGGTTAATACAGTTGCCTTTGGTAAACTGTATACTAAAACTGCCAGCAACCTCAAGATTATCGGATATGTAAGTTTTCTATGCCTTTGCATTTCATATATAATATACCACTGTAACCCCCGAGGATTTAGATGGAAAACCATAGGTCTTTTGGTCTGAATGCTCTAAGATTGACTAAGTAAGAAACTTTATGCTATAGCCCCCAAGTATGTAGTTTAAATGAATAATTCCGACTGGATACTTTTAGAGTATCATACACAGTGTTTGTAATTTTTCAATACTGTAGCCCCCAAGTCTCTAGTTGAAATAAAAATAGTTCCGACTAAATGCTTAAAGAAATACTAAGCATAGCTTTGAGTTTAAAAACTCGTACTGGAGCCCCCGAGCTTCTAGGTGGAACCAAATAATTCCGGCTAGATGCTCCAAGTAGACTAAGTATCTTTTTGTTTGTGCAGAATGAGAATGCTCGGAGGGTGACCGCCAACGAGAAGTTCCACAAGATGCGCAAGGATCTTAAAGCTGAAAAGGGTAAACCCGCCTATTTGAAGGAACATATCACCAATAACAAGAGTATGTTTTCTTCTCAGTTTCAATTTCGACTTGATCGTGTGCCTTCATCTTCCGACTACTCATTATGCTCTGTTATTCTATGACTTGCATAAATTGTTGCCAAGGCCAAAGAAATTGTCGAGAAGTCTAAGCATATTCAAGAGCTTGACAGCGAAAACAAGATCTTGAAGTAGGAGAGGGCTGATATCCTTAAGATGCATGAAGAAGCACTAGCTGTCGTGCAAGAATATGCCAACACGGACATGAACCGCCTTAAGGAAGAGATCGCGATCCTCAAGGAGCAGAAGAAAGCTGCCGATGAGCAGAATGCTCGCAACCTTGAGGCATACAAGACTCTCTGAAAGGAACGGACTCCATGGCGGAGGTTCTCCAGCAAGCCGAGAGCAACATCTTTGGTAATCTTTCTCTGTCCTTTACTCCTGTAAGTCAGGTACTTTATAAAGATTTGGTGAAATCATGCCCTCAATTTCTTTGTCGGAAATGTAGCTCCCACTGGCCTAGCCAACATGGGTGACATTGATCCTCAGCCGAAAGAGTGCATGGTTCTTGTCGGCAACTTTATCAACACCGTGATCGTGCAGGCTAAGGAAATTGCCAAGCCCTTGGACATTAACATCAAAGTGGTGGACTCCGTCATGAAATTCTCGGAGATCCTTCGCCGAGCCCCCGAGTGTATCGTAAGATGGAAAGCTTCATGTACCCGGGCTAGCGTTAGGATGGCCCTAGACATGGTCAAGGCCCACTATGACGATGTTGACATCGACATGGTGACCTCTGGTCTCCCAGATGTGGGCGAAGACGGAAATAAAATCGACAACGATTGATACGTCCATTTTGCATCACTATTTTATATCATAATTTACTATTATTCATTGATATATTTCATATTTAGAGATGATACTTATGTTATTTCATCTATTTTGCATGTTTGATGATTCTTGGAGAATTAATTGCCGCAGTCAGGATTCTGATGGAAAAAGCATTGTCTAGATGCAATATTTTCGAAGATCAGAAAATCACCGAAAATATACGGAAATTCCTATTTTTCCAGAACACGAAGATAGCCAAAATATGGAGTGGAGATAGGCCATAGGGGGCCCCCACCACCCCTAGGCGTGGGTCCCCCTAGGCCATGCAGCCAGGTGGTGTGGTCACCCTGGTCCACCTCTGGTGTCGCCCTCTCTCGTATATCTACCTCCCGGAAACCTAATACTAGGGGAGCCATCACAGAAATATTTCGCCACCTCTACAGGGCGGAAACTATAGAGAGAGAAAGAGCTCTCCGGCAGGCAGAAATCTGCTGGGGAAATTCCTTCCGGGAGAGGGGAGATCATCGCCATTGACACCGTCATCGAGCTAGGCTTCATCGGGATCATCATCATCGTCCTCATCATCATCACCGCCAGCACCATCACCACCATGCCATCCCGTTTTAACAATTGGGTTGAATCTGGCTTAGTTCATAGTGGAAACTTTCCCGGTGTTGATTACTTGTTGTAATTGATGCTATTGAGTGGAACCATTGGATTATTGTTCATGTTCAGATTGTTACTTATCATTATTTCATCTTTGATCTTGATCCATATGATGTCTCGTGAGTAGTACATTTAGTTCTTGAGGACATGGGAGAAGTCATGTTGTTAGTAGTGGAATTATGTTGAGTAATATTTAATTGTTTGGTATTTATGTTGTGGTGCTATTCTTCTAGTGGTGTCATGTGAACGTCGAATACATGATACTTCACCTCTATGGGCCTAAGGGAATGCATTGTGTATTTGGCTACTAATTATGGGGTTGCCGGAGTGACAGAAACCTAAACCCCCGTTAGGAAACCATTGCACAAGGGAGTGTAGGATCTCAGAGTTTAATGTTGTGGTTAGATTTTTATCTTAATTACTTTCTTGTAGTTGCATATGCTTGCTAGGGGTATAATCAAAAGTATGTATTAGTCGGGGTAGTACATTAGCATAGGTTCACCCACATAACACTTATCTAACCAATGAAGATTAATCGACTATATGAAGCGAAAGCACTTGAAAATATTCCCATGTGTCCTCGAGAACGTTTGGTCATCTTAAGTAATACAACCAGCTTGTCCTTTGTTGAAGAAAGGATTGGGCCACTTGTTACAATTATTATTATCTTTTATTTACTCACACTTTATTTATCTACATTACCAAAAAACCCTAAATATATGTTTGCTAGTATTTATAGTGAATCCTTAATCCAAACCACTTGTCAACACCTTCTGATCCTCGTTGGGTTCAACACTCTTATTTATCAAAAGTACTACGGTACACCCCCTATACTTGTGGGTCATCAAGACTATTTTCTAGCGCCGTTGATGTTGTCGTTATGGAAACGACAGAGCCTAAGCAAGCTAGAAAGAGGTGTGGGAGCAAAGCAGGGAAGCGTGCGACAGCGTCCGCAGGCGGTATTGGATACAAGCAAGTGCCGTGACACAAGAAGTACCCAGGTTCGGAGCCCTCGATGTGAGGTAAAACTCCTACTCCTGCCGGACTGACAATCTGGATGATCACGAAGGGCTACAATGCTCCTTGAGCTATATCTGATATGGCTAGTGGTAAGTGAGAGTCCAACCCCTTGCTTAGTTGCCCTGCTGCCCCTTATATAGGCTGAGGCGGCGTGGGCAACGACCTGGCCGACTGGAGGGTCCCACAGGCGGGCCCCATACGGCTATGTCATAGATAGTGGCCGACATGGGAGTGTGTACTCACAGTCAGGCCCATGCCGCCACACACTCTACTGTGGTTGCCGTGCAGGTAGTTGCGAACAGTGCCACCTAATGTCTACTGTTGCAATCGTCATTGATAGAATCGTCGGTATGGGCCGAGTGTCTGAGTCTCCTTTCTATCATGTCTGATGTCTCGGTCGTACTGCGCACTGTGCTCTACGTCATCTGGTACTTTGCCTGTCTTGGGTGGCCGGCTAGAGGGACCTAGCCGGCTGGTCTTCCTAGGCCGGATGGTTGGACCCATCCGCTCGCTCTTCTGCCTTTGCTTGCTTCATCCAGTTGGTTCTTCGGCCGGTTGGCTCTTGGTCTGTCCTGCTCTAGCCGGCTATCTTGGTTCAGCCAGCTGGCGCTCTCGCCGATGGTTTTCATCCGGCTGGCTGGTTTGCCACTCGGGTCTTGGTTTTTTCCTTCTTTTGATCTGTCTTGGAGTTTTTGCGTCCGGCTACTCTCAGCCGGTTGTCGTGCTTGTGCTCTGCATCTTGTCCGGTTAGCCTACCTGGGGGCGATCCCCCGACACTAGCCCCCGAGCGCACGTAGATTCCGCCCTCGGGCGAAATGTGCGTGGGCTCAAAAAAGGCTAGGATTTTGAATTTTTTTGGTTGATTTTGGCGGTTGAGCTGCCCCGGCTGCTTCATCGCCGGCATCAGCCGCGCGTGATGATGGTCGTGGGAGAGCGTGCGATGTGGGGTCACGTCGGCTGTCGCCTCGGGAACTGTCGCCGGTGCCTCGCCTCCCACACTGGGATCTTCGGCACTCGGGGTGTGGCCGCAAACGATCCGAACGCCGATGGGGCCGTGGGGAGCCGCCATGTGGCAGGCCGGCGGTTTGCCTCCCCGGCCCCTACTTAAAGGGGCCGCGGCGCCGCGGCGCCCCCACGGGTTGTCCCCTTTTCCTTTGCCTTCGACGCCCAACGCCTCCGCTGCCTCTCTGCCTCCACCCTTGCCTTGCGCCGCCGACGAGCTCGCACTGTCTGCCTCGCCCGCGACGCGAATCTTTTTCCTTGCCGGAGCGACGGGCAACCGCTGCTCCTTTGCTACTCCTCCTTCGCATTCTCCCCCCGCTATCCTTCTCCCACGCTCCTCGCCGTTGCTTCCATGGCTGAAAGTTGTGGTGCCTAGTGTGGTTCGTCCGTCACGGAGGCGCAGGTAGAGAAGTACCAGCGGTCGTGCCTCCTGCCAATGCCGGCGAGGTCGGGGTCCGGCTGGCCCCAGCTGACGAGATCTCGTCGGCTCCGCAAGCCGGCGAGCGTGTCATCTTTCTCGCGCATCTGGCGCGCGGCCTGGCCTTCCCGGCCAGCCCCTTCTTCTTCTCCTTCCTTGCTCGTTTTGACCTCCGCCTTCACCATCTCAGGCCAAATGCAAACGGCACTTTGGCCCACTATGTCGCCTTCTGCGAATGCTATCTTGGGATCCAACCGGATCTCGGGCTCTTCTGTCGGCTGTTCCTGATCCGCCCTCAGGTTCAGTTTGCCAAGGGTCCGCTGGTGACCTGCGGCGGCGCCTCCATCTACAGCCGGTCGCAAACCGGCTACCCCAAGTTCAAACTGCACGACACAGTTAAACTGTGGCAGCAGACGTACTTTTATGTACGGAACTTGGGGTTTGAGGACCGGCTGAACCTCCCAGCCTTCTAGGACATTGAGTCTAGCCGGGCGCACTGGGAGGAGAAGATCTTCAAGGTTGGATCCAAAACCACGAATTCCGAGGCATGAGGCTCCTCTGAGGTGACCGTTGGTCGGCCTCCGGCTTTCGCCGGCCTCCCTCTGGCGTGGGATCTGCATGGACTCATCTGGTGGTTGTTGGAAGATCACCTGTTCTGGTGTGACCACGGGTGGTAAGTTTCTTGAGGGATCGCTCGTTCTCTCGGCTGATTCTTGGCTGGTTCTTCTCAATGCCAAAGGCTCTCCTCTTGAGGGTAGATGTTTGGAAAATGGGGAGAATATTTCTATTGGATCTGTTTTCAGGTTCCCCTCTCACCTCTCTCGTGTCAATGATTTTTGGGTGCCTATATCTGGATTTCTTGGTAGACCTCCTACCATTTCTGTAATAGATGAGGACACTGGTTTTAAATGGCATGCTCTTTGCTCCTCCTTGCCGGCTGATGATCTGGAGCCTACTAAGGGTTTCTTGATGCTTTTTCCTAGTGCCAACAGATTAGTTCTTCTCAACCATAATGAGGTGGTCATTGATGCTAGATATTTGATCCAAGGTGAAGTTGTGGCATCTTGTGTTACTATTGATCTTCAAGTCAAAAGGGTTATTGTTGGTACTCAGATCTTGCCTAGCTCTTCGGTTTTGGATAATTCTTTCAACTCAAATAAGATCGTGCCAAAAACCCTGGATTTCACCAATGAATTTCCTAAGGAGGTACTTCATGAGGATCAGTCGGTGAAGCGACCTGCCCTAGATTTCTTTTTAGGGTAGGAATTTGAGAAGAATCTTTTCAAGAAATTCAGGCATCAAGTTAACTTTCTTGGTGGTTTCAGAAAGAAACCTTTCTATCAGGTATGTTCTTTTGGAAGAGCAAATTTTAAATTGGACATTCATGCGGTTGGTATTGCACTCCAAGCTTGTTTTGGTGGTTTGTCTTCTAAATTCCATGTGAGATTTCTGCAAGACAGAACCTTTCACTTCTCGGTTGCTTCAAGAGCTGTGGGTTTTGAAATTTATAATATTTCAAAATTTTCTTGTGATTCTTTTGTGGTTCATATTAACCTATGGGGTAATGGTGGCCCAAATTGGATTTTTGAAGAGAAGGAATTTTACAAGGAATCTGCTGGAGATTGGAAGGTTGTCACGTACAAAAAGGAAAGCCCCAAAAAATCTCCTTTGATCAAACATGTCAAAAAAGTGCAGTCGGTTTTTCAAAGGCTTGAATTCCCGGTTACGACTGCGGATTCCTCGCCTGGTCTCGCTGGACACAGTAAATGTGACAATAACTCACGTAATCAAAATCGGTCTTACGTAGGTTCTCGCTGATGGCAGATCTAAACCGTTGGTAACGCCTGTCTGGCCCAGAGGTGGCAAAAATCGCGCGGCAATTAAGCTCCCTGGTCTTATTCCTTTTCTGAAATTCCTGACCTTCCCAAAATGTTTGTGGCCCGATAACTCTTTCCTGGGGTGGTTCAAGGCCCAGCCAACTTCACCTCTCTTTCGGCCCACTATGTACAACGGTTTTAAGGACTTCTCCATTTCCTTGCAAAAAAGAACTGCCAGAAATTCTGTCCCTTCAACTCCCTCGCCTGCAGAAACCCCAACCCCCTTGCCTTGCTTGTCGCCGGCAAAGTCTGGTACAATGGCCAACATTCCGATTGACCCTGCGCCGTTTCTGACGGGCGGCTTTCAAGTTCTGCAGGTGGCTGGAAGAACCCGCGTCATGATGCCCCTACAGCAGCGAGCACACAAGATGTGCTACTACTCCGGGCGGCTCGACCCCACCCGGCTCTCCCGCCGCGACCCCTCCTTCGGCAACCTCTACGAGTGGGTCTGGATGATCACGAAGGAGAAGGTCGCCTCCAACTGGAAGTTCGGCGTCGCTCCTTACACGCGCGAGAACCGTGTGCCCCGGGTGAGTAAACTTGTTCGCTTCTTTTCCTCTTTTTGTTCTTTCATTGTCCGGCTAGCTCTCTTATCCGGTTTGGCTCGTGTTTTGCTCTACGTAGATGTTCCCTTGCATCATCCGGGAGGAGGGCGACGCGCCCCTCCTCGTCTTCGTGGCCAACCGCTCCGAGCCGCGTCCGCGTCAGAGCAGCGGCGAAGGCACTGACAGCGAGGAGGGATTCTTCCCCAGCCAGGGCGATGAGGCGGTGGAAGACCCGCATGGCCCCTAGCCGGAGGAGAGCGACGGCGCTGCCGCGCCCGAGCCTGCCCGAAACCGTACCGCCGAAGGCACCTCCAGCAGCAGCACCGCGCTCGAGGAGCCGGCTACCAAGCGCACCCGGATGGCGGGGTCCCTCCGCGTCCTGGCCGAACCGCGGGCGGCCGGAAATGATCCGCGCCCATGGTGTAGGGGTAAGTCCTCCACCTTTTCACCTTCCTGTTCGTTTCTTTCTTTGCGTTGGCCCGTGGCCTTGCTTTGATCTTGCTTTTGCCTTGACCTTGCTATTGTTTTTGGGCAGCGCTGTTCTGTCCTTCGCCCCGAGCCCGGCTCGCAACGGGCCCACCGCTTCACCGCCTCACGACTTTCCTCCTCCTCCGGCTGCCCCCTTGGTGATCACCCCACCCCATTCGGTCGAGACCATGCCGCCGCCAGAGCCGGCTACCGCGGCCCAGCCGACTGCTCCTGTGCCCGAGCGCATGGAGAGCTAGCCGGACGCGGCATCCGGCCCGAGTGGCTCGTCGGCCGGCGTGGGGGGCTCGGGTGGCAACAGGGACATGGTCTTTGTCGAGGACATGGATTCCGATGACGAGGCGACCGCGCAGTGGCAGGTGGCGATCCGTGACGCCCCGGCTGCTCTAGCTGGTCCGCTGACGCCACTACCCGTGGAGGCGGGGGCTTCGCTGCAGACCCTTGAGGTCAACCTCGAGGTTGGTCTGGCGGAGGTGAAGCAGCTTCGGGGCGCGCTAGCCAGCGCCAACGAGGAGGGCGCCAAGCAGCTAGCCGCGGCCCGCGGGACTGTGCGGAGTAAGTTTTCCTGAGGCTTCCTTTCTTGAGCTCTTTTTCTTCTTGCTTTGCTTCCGGTTTCCAACTTTCTCATTTGCTTTTCTTTCCTTCACCGGCAGCCATCATGGTTTGCGAGCAGCGGGAGATTGACCGGCTGAAGCGCTCCAATGCGCGTCTTAGCCGGGACAATGCCACCCTCCGGCTCCAGAACAAAGAATGGCACAGCAAGGCCAACCAGATGGAGGCCACCATCAAGGAGCAGGAGGCGACTCTCGCCAGTCGGACCAGCGCCTTTGACCTTCTGGACAAGGAGGCCACACGGCTAAAGGAGCATGCCCAAATGCTTGACAACAAGCTGATGGACATCGGCCTTCTGGCGAAAGGTGAGTCCCACCACTGGTGCCGAATGTTTTTATCCGACTGTGTTTTCTGGGTCGCATTTTGACTTGCCCTTCTGATCACAAGGCTTATACCCCCAAGTAGACGCTCTTGCCTACGATCGGGTGCAACAGGTTGCGCCGGGTGAAAAAGGCAGCCGTCAAGGACATGGTGGGCCAGATCGGTGAGGACGCTTCCAACCTGCGCAAGGCTGTGGCCGGCATCCATGACCTGGTTTTCCCGGGGGAGCTCCTGCCAGAGACCATGGGGGCACTAGCGATCAAGCTGGGCGACACGCCGAACGCGATCGACCGGCTGCGTGATCTGGCTGCTCACGTCGGCTCGGAGATGGCGCTCGCCTTGATGCTGTCATGGTACAAGGACGCCCGTCTCGACAAGCTGGTGGACGACTTCCGAGCCGGCGCGGATCTCGAAGCCATGCGCCGGGCCTACCCGGACATCCGCTCCGCCGCGATCACGATTATCGGCTACACCGACATCAACGAGGTGCTCACGGACGGCGAGGGGAGCGGACGGTGCGGAGGCGTCCTCCCAGCTTGGCGGCACCGGCGCGGCCCCTCGTCACGGCAAGGGTCCGGCCGCCTGAAGATGAAGACCCCGGGATGCCGGGTGAATTTGCAGATGCTTTTCTGCTTCTCGTACTTGTCTTTTGAACAATCTAGACGTGTGGGGGCTTCGTCCCCCGAAGTTTAAGTAATTTGTCTGGTTGGGTTTGCCTTCGTGCGCCCACTTATGCTCCTGTCTTGGTCGACTGGATTTTCCGGCTGGTCCACTCAAGCCCGATTTATCTTGCATTTGTCTTGCGCTTTATTTCTTCTGACTTCCTAACGGTTCTGCCGACCTGTCCTGGTCGGTTGGCTCATCTACTAGCCGGACGCTACATCCTTCCAGTGGGGGCGCGTCAGCGCACCCACTGGGTGTAGCCCCCGAGATTCGGAACAGCTGGAGTATCCAGGTGTTTCGAATCTTCAAAAAATTCTTGTTTTTTTGCCTTCCTTTGCCGGATGTGACCGGCTTAGCCGGGCCGGGGAGTCTGCACCGCGGTCCGTCTAAGCATGTCCGACTGGTTTTTCTCTATTACTTTCCTTTCTCCTTCTCTTTGCATCTTTCCTTCTTCGTCTTTCTCTTTCTTTCCTCTTTCTGGTTAGGTTTGTCTGACGTGTCTGACTAGCCGGCTTGAGTGGGTGGTGTCCTTGAGTTCTATCTGCCTTTGTCTTTCTTCTTGTCCGGCTGACGCACCCTTCTGCCGGACATCGCATGCTTCCGGTGGGGGCGTGCCAACGCACCCACTGGGTGTAGCCCCCGAGATTCGGAGTGGATACCGCAGATAGGTACTTCGAATCTTCACTGTTCTTGACTTTCGACTCGGTGCGATTTGTGCAAAAAGAAACATACAAAAAATGACCTTTCGTCAATATGTTGCCTTGTTAAATGTCTCTACTATCCGACTAGAGTTTTTATTTTTTCGAAAACTAGCTCGTGCTCTTTTGGACACCTAGTCACTTTCGCATGTGGGGTGCTGTTTACGCTCCACCTTGCTGGACAGCCGGGTTGCGGTCTGGAACCGGAACCGGAACCCAAGGGGGATGACAATACACCACGCACGGTACTAGGGGCTTTTTAGCCGAAAAAGAACCAACTAGGCACATGGCCGGAATATCCGATCTGACGCATCTTTCGCCGTTTTTCGTGTGGGATGCCCTCGGGCTTTTGCTCTTGCTAGCCGGACAGCCGGGTTGCGGTTTGTAGCTGAGACGAAGAGTGGGCCTCTGGCATCATCGCACACTACTCAGTCGGTTTACAGAATTGGCAGGGTGGGCCAACCGACGAGCCCTCGGGTAGGGGTCGACGGAAGCTGGAAAAATCATTGCAGGAAATTAATCGGATAAGAACGACAATCTGGCTATCCGGCAAGGATCCCCCGAGCATCAGCCGGGGTTCCGCATCTTTCATTCATTTAGGGATCCGAATACATACACTGATTTTTGCGACTAGGTGTAAAATGGTCGGAGGAGGTCCGCGTTCCATGGCCGCTTGGTCTCCTCGTCCGACTTGTCCATCTTGTTCTTGTGCGGCTCCTGTGCATCGATGAGGTAGTAGGAGTTGTTGTGCAATGCCTTGCTGATGATGAAGGGGCCCTCCCACGGAGGGGACAGCTTGTGCATGCCCTTCGTATCTTGTATCAGCCGGAGAACCAGGTCGCCCTCCCGAAATGCGACTGGCCGGATGCGAATGGAGTGATACCGGCACAACCCTTGCTGGTAGATGGCCTACCTAGATAGGGACAGCTCGCGAGCCTCCTCGAGGAGGTCCACCTGTCCTTCATTGCTTCCTGGTTCTCCTTCTCTGTGTAAAGGAGCTTGCGGGGCGAGTCGAACTCAATGTACGCCGCGAGAACTACCTCCGAGCCATAGGTGAGGAAGAACGGGGTGAATCCGGTTGATCTGTTCGGGGTGGTGCGGAGGCTCCATAGCACAGCCGACAACTCCTCGATCCAGCAGCCGGGTGATCGCTCTAATGGCTCGATCAGCCGGGGCTTGATTCCGGCTAGCACCAAGCCGTTGGCTCTTTCCACCTGCCCATTGGACTACGGGTGTGCCACGAATGCGAGGTCCAGTCGGATCCCTTTGTTGTGGCAGAACCGAGCAAAGGCCCCCTTGGTGAAGTTCGTGCCGTTGTCGATGATGATGCTGTGGGGGTAGCCGAACCGGATGATGATGTCACGGAAGAAGGTGATGATCATAGCCCCGTCCAGCTTCCGGATTGGCTTTGCCTCGATCCACTTGGTGAATTTGTCCACCGCCACCAGCAGGTGGGTCATGCCGGCTCGATATCGCTTGAAGGGGCCGACCATGTCCAACCCCCAGACCATGAAGGGCCAGGTGATCAGTATCGTCTTGAGCACGGAAGCCGACATGTGCCTTAGCCGGCCGAACCGCTGGCACCCATTGCACGCGCGAATCAGCTGGTCTGCGCCCTCCGAAGCATCCGGCCAGTAGAATCCGTGGCGCATTGATTTCGACACCAAGGCATGCGAGGAGGCGTGGTGGCCGCACTCCCCCTGGTGGATTTCTTTCAACAGCCAGTAGCCGGTATCCGCATCGACGCATCGCTGGAAGACGCCCGCGGCGCTGCGCTTGTATAGCTCTTTATTGATGATGGTGTATGTGTGCGCGCAGCACCGATCTATCTTGCCTCCACCTCGTCATCCGGAAGCTCATCGTTGAGGAGGTAGTTCATGAAGGGCTGGGCCCAGGATGGAACTTCCCGGATAGTGAGGAAGCTAGCCGGCATGATCTGGAGCTCATCCGGAGGGCGACCGGGTAGGATGTCCGAGCCGGCAGCCCTCAGGCCTTTTGCCTTGCTCGCTGATGGCTTTCTCGAGGAAGAGGCAGCCCCCGGGTCTTTCGAGCCGGAGGTCACAATGACGGGACCCGGATCTTTCGAGCCGACAGCCCCCGGGTATGCTACCCAGATGATGGATTCGGACTCCGGGGAGGGCGTGATGCTGGGCTTGCGGAGATGCTCCAAGGATACTCCAGGCGGAATGGCGGCTCTGGTGATTCCGACTGGCGCAAGAGCGTTGGCCGCCTCGTTGTTGGCACAAGGGATGTGGTGGAATTCACATCCCTCGAAGCCAGCACTTAGCAGCTGCACGTGGAACCGGTATAGATCCATGTTGGCGTCCCTAGTGTCCATTCACCGGATACTTGCTGCACCACTAGGTTCGAGTCGCCGAAGCAAAGGATTCGGCGGATGCCGATGTCTTTTGCGAGCCGGAGCCCATGCGCGAGGGCCTCATACTCGGCGACGTTGTTTGACACGGTGAAGTGGATCTGCAGCACGTACTCCAGCCGGTCTCCCTTGGGCGAGGTGAGTACGATGCCGGCTCCCAATCCCCCGCGCATCTTCGAGCCGTCGAAGTGCAAACTCCAGTAGTTGGAGTCTGGGACCGATGGAAGGTATTGGCTCTCTGCCCAGTCAACGAAGAAGTCCGCCACCGCCTGAGACTTGATGGTGATCCGGGGTTCGTACCGGATGCAGTAGGCGGCCAGCTCGATGGCCCACTTGGCTACCCGGCCCGTGGCATCCTTGTTTCAGAATATCTCGCCCAGCGGTGCGGTGGACACGACGGTGAGCGGATGCTCCTGGAAGTAGTGCTTGAGCTTCTTGCAGGCCAGGTACACCCCGTAACACATCTTCTGGTAGTGTGGGTAATTATGCTTGGAGAGGGACAGCACCTCGCTAAGGTAGTAGACGGGTCGCTGAACTGGCTACGCCTTGCCCGGCTCGGGATGCTCGACCGCCAGGATGACGCTGACGACCTAGTTGGTTGCGGCTATGTAGAGCATCATCCGCTCCTTCACAGCCGGCGTGGCGAGAACCGGTGTCGTCGACAGCATGTGCTTGAGGTCGTGGAAGGCCGTGTCCGCCTGAGCCGTCCAAGTGAACTTGTCCGTCTTCTTCATTGGCTGGTACAGGGGCAGGGCCTTCTCTCCCAACCGGCTGACGAATCGGTTGAGGGAAGCCAGACAACCGGTGAACTTCTGGATACCGAGAAAGCTCTTGGGTGGCTGCATCCTCTCGATGGCCGCAATCTTCTCTAGATTGGCCTCGATTCCCCAGCTCGATACGAGGAAACCGAGGAGCTGTCCGGCTGGCACGCCGAACACGCACATCTCCGGGTTCAGCTTCATCTAGTACCGGTGGAGGTTCGCGAACATCTCGCCGAGATCTTCCAGCAGGGTCTGCTTCTCCTTCGTCTTGATGACAACATCATCCACGTATGCGTGCATGTTCTAGCCGATCTGCGAGTGCAAGCATTTCTGCATGCAACGCTGATAGGTAGCACCTGCATTCTTCATGCCGAATGGCATGGTTACATAGCAGTAAGCCCCGTACGGGGTGATGAACGATGTTTTCAGTTGATCAGCAGGATTCAGCCGGATCTTATTATAGCCGAAATAACAATCGAGAAAAGAGAGCAGGGCGAAAGGATCTTTTGGACAGGCCTTGTTCAGGCTCATGTAGTCGATACACATGCGCCAGTTCTTGTTCTTCTTCAGCACCAGGACTGGGTTGGCCAGCCAGTCTGGGTGGTACACTTCCATGACGAAGCCGGCAGCAAGTAGCCGGGCAATCTCGTCACCGATGACCTTCCTCTTGTCCTCCGCGAACCGACGGAGTTGAGGCTTGGCATCCAGACGCACATGAAGCGAGTGCTCGGCGAACTCCCTCGGCACACATGGCATGTCTTTGGGAGACCATGCGAAGATGCCCCGATTCTCACGGAGGAAGTCGACAAGCGCGCTTTCCTATTTGCTGTCCAAGCCGGCACCGATGGTGACGCACTTGGAGGGGTCAGCCAGGTTGAGCGGGATCTGGCGGGTCTCCTTGGACGGCTGGAACGCCATGTCCCCAGCCGACTTCATACCAGCCGGCACTTCCTGCTGTAGCATGGCAACATTGCGCAGCATCTCGCGCTTCTCCTCGGCGATGAGCAGGGCATCAGCTATCTGGGAGCCTTCTTTTGCGCAAGCCATCGACCGCCTGTAGCAGCCGCCCACGGTAATCACTCCATTCGTCCCCAACAACTTCATCTTGAGGTATGCGTAGTAGGGACCGCCATGAACTTTGCGAGGGCGGGGCGCCCAAGAAGGACATGGTAGGTGCTGGCGAGGTTGACCACCTCGAACCAGATTGGCTCACGCCGGAAGTTCTCTTCCAAATCAAATATGACATCCAGTCGGATCTTCCCGAGAGGGACACATGGTGGCCCGGGTGCGACGCCGTGGAACACAGTGGTTGAGGGCTGTAGGTCGCACTCCCGGATACCCATCTTGTCCATGGAGGACCGGTAGAGCAGGTTGAGGCTGCTCCCACTGTCTACCAGCACACGCAAGAACCGGCAGATGTGCGAGTTAGAGATGATGAGGGGGTCGAGCACCATCGCGTAGCCCCCGGGATTCGGGAGCAAATCCGGCTGGTCGGCCTGGCTCCAGGTGATGGGAGTCTCGGACCAGTTGAGACGCAGGGGGACGGGGGGACGACGGCATTCACCTCCGCACTGCGCTGCTTCCGGCCGCGATTATCAATCGGCTCGGCCTTGAAGATGTGGTAGTTCTCGTGCTGCTAGGGGTAGCCTCCGTTATCAGCTGCCCTATCCGGTGGTGGGGGACCGCCAGGAGGGGGTGGAGGGAGGGAAGGTAGCCCAGTCTCCTCCTTGATCTGCCTGGTCCAGCTGCACTGCCGAGTGGTGTGCGTAGCCGGCTTGGTGCCGCTGTGGTAGTTGCAGGGCCCGTCGAACATTTCTTGGAAAGTGAAGGAATTCCTCTGCCTCTTGTCATTGTGAGTCGGCGCGCCCTGCACCGCGTTGACTTGCCACTGGTGGTAGCGCGGGCTCTGCTGCTCAACCGGGCGCTTGCCTTGGTAGCGGTTGTTGTTGCCGTGCCGTATGGACGAGCCGACATCACCGCTCTAGCCGGCAGGCTTCTCCCTAGTCGGCTCGGTGGGAACCGGACGTCCTTCCGCGTTTATCCGGAGGGGCTTATTCATTGCCGCATCAGCGGTGGCGTACTGGTCGGTGACGTTCATCAGCTTCGCCATGGTCTTGGGCTCATCGCACAGCAGCCGGTGGCGCAGCATCATGCCATCGCGGAACCCTTCGATGAAGAAACCGATTGCCTGGTTCTCCACCACCCCTTTGCAGGAGTTGCGCAGCTCAGTCTAGCGGGCGAGGTACGCGCGATCCGATTCGCGGTCTCCCTGGACACACAGAGAAAGATCTCGAGGCCTGCCTGGGCGCTTGTAGGTGCCGTTGAAGTTTCGGATAAAGACTTTCTCGAAGTCTGGCCAAGCGTTGATGCTGTTGGGCGCGAGGCCGTTGAGCCAGGTTCTTGCCGAGCCGGTCAGCATGAGGGTGACGTAGTCGGTCAACCAGTCTTCCGACTTCATGCTGCTATCGTATTTGGGGGTGTCCCGGGGCAGGGAGAACTTGTCAGGAAAGGGCTCCTTCCGGATGCGTGGTTTGAAACACACGGGGCCGGTTGTGTCCTCCTCCTCAGTGAGGAGATCCTCCATTAGAAGGTCGATGCAAGCGCGCATCAGGATCAACTGGATTGGGGGTTCCCACCCGGCCAGTGAGACGGGATGGTGGAGGGGGTGGAGGGAGGTTCTGGCCAGCCGAAGGAGGGTGGCTCGTGGCACCCTGCTCGCCGCGAGGCTGGCTGCTGCCGAACTGGCAACGCATGGAGCGTGGGGGGTGCTGGCCCGGAGACGCGGAGCACTCGGTCTGACGAGGTCCGCCCCGACTGTTACCAGCCGGGCGATTCCCCCTGGAGCCAGCTCCAGCCTCGAACGCGATCTGAGCGGCCTCGGCCTTCTCATCGTCCACACGCAGGAGGTGCTGCACACACTGGGACTAGCGCAGCCTCTCGTCCCCCTCCAGGTGGGGTAGATCCTCCGTGACTGCTCGCGCCGCCCGGACATTCTTGACCGCGGTATCATAGACGGACGAGGGGAAGTAGGTGTGGGAAGACGGCTCGAGGTCATTCTCAAAGCGGGCGCCCAGTTCTCCCTCGCGGCGCTGCACGGAACCCAGCCGGCTAGGATCCTCGTTAGCCGGGATGAGGCCATGCGCGCGATTATACTCGCGGATGTTGCTTTCCATCCGGTACTTGGTGGAGGCCAGGCCTTTGGCCTGTAGGAGCAGACGCTCACGCGCCGCCTCGATCTTGGCCATGACCACCTCCGGATCATCCCCGGGGTGCACCGGTTCGCGGAGCTCCTCGATGACCTCGTCCACCGCGCTCTTCTCGCACACCGGGGTGGACGGGCCGACTTGGTCGCTTCCACGCTCAAGGGGAGGGCGACGGCTGTTGCTTGATCCAGCCATCATCACCTCCACGATGCCGAGCGCGGCGAGTGCATTGCCGGCTGAGGGCAACGGCTCGGCATAGGAGACGATTTCCTGGGGGAAACGCTCCGGCACGGTGGCGATGTAGACGGGTAGATCGCCGAATAGCAGGACGGTGCCTCCCGCCGGAAAGCTGGATCTGGCGAAGCGGCTGGCGTTGTTGATGACGCAGTCGAACTGTCTGAGTGTGAGCACGAGGCCGGAAGCCACGCGCTCGCCTGACGAAGTGCGGGTTCCCATGCGGAATGTCACTCCGGTCGCCGCCATCTCTGCCCCACGGTGGGCGCCAACTGTCGTCGTTATGGAAATGGTAGAGCCTAAGCAGGCTAGAAAGAGGTGTGTGAGCAAAGCAGGGAAGCGTGCGACGGCGTCCGCGGGCAGGATTGGATACAAGCAAGTGTGGTGACACAAGAAGTACCTAGGTTCGGAGCCCTCGATGTGAGGTAAAACTCCTACTCCTGCCGGACTGACTATCTGGATGATCACTAAGGGCTACAATGCTCCTTGAGCTGTATCTGATCTGTCTAGTGGTAAGTGAGAGTCCAACCCTTGCTCAGTTGCCCCTGCCGCCCCTTATATAGGCCGAGGCGGCATGGGCAACAACCTGGCCGACAGGCGGGCCCCATCCGGTTATGTCATCTATAGTGGCCGGCATGGGAGTGTGTACTCATAGTCAGGCCCATGCCGCCACGCCCTCTACAGTGGTTTCCATGCAGGTAGTTGCGAACAGTGCCACCTTGTAGTGACCTCGGATCGATAAGGATCCTAAGTCCCTGTGATTAACATGCTAGTCCCTGGTGTAGGGGTTCGTAGCATGGAAAACAAAAATTTTCTATCGCATACAAACAAACAAGCCAAGATCTATCTACTAGATTGTAGCAACGAGTCGATGGTATAACTTACCCTCGAAGATTCCAAAGCGTTTAACGAGAGCGGATTCTCGTGGGTGATGTAGTCGTACTCTTTCCGATCTCAAGATCGTGTAGACGATCCTTCCAGCGCCACGTTCCGGCAGCGCTCCCGCAGTCGGTCACACGTTCGGTACTCGACGAAGACCTTCCTCTCCCTTGTTCCAGCAGGCAGCGGAGGTTGTAGCACTCTCCTCGCGATTCCGGCAGCACAACGGCGTGGTACCGGAAGTAGAGGGGAAATCCCGCAGGGCTTCGCCTTAAGCCGGTGCGAGTATGGTGGAGCTTATGAGAGAGGCTATTAGTGGTCTAGTAATTAGACACACCAATTAGAAGGCT
This sequence comes from Avena sativa, assembly GCA_916181665.1. NCBI lineage: Eukaryota > Viridiplantae > Streptophyta > Magnoliopsida > Poales > Poaceae > Avena > Avena sativa. Next base: position 356,745,210 of record OV702284.1, on the reverse strand, counting down.
CTAAACCGCTGGCTAAAGCAATTAGAAGCTCTAAACCAAAACGGCTCTTAACCGGAGATTTAGAGGTGGAAACTTGTGTGTCTAGGAGGGGAGCCCTGCCCCTCCTTTTATAGGTGGGGAGGCGCGGCCAGGGGAGGGGAGTCCCTCCCCAAGTCGGCCTTGGGTGGTGCGCCGTCTTGGGGAGGAGACTCCTCCCTCAAGTCGGTTCCCAACTCCTCTTTCTTGTTTCCCACAGTTTCTTGTTTTAGCCGTTTGACTTTCAAACTGGACATTTGACTTTTCTGTTTTAGGATTCAATTTAATCCTTTATTTGGGACAGCAAGAACACTTAGTACATGATGCAATCATTCCAATATGTAATGACACATTCATGTACCCCTCCCCCCCCCGGAGTGCCGGACAATCCGGAACCTTCTAGAACATTCCCGATGAAAACACCGGAATCATTCCCGAACTCTGAAACGGGACTTTCCTTATATGAATCTTATTCTCCGGACCATTCCGGATCACCTCGTGATATCCCGGATCCCATCCGAGACTCCGAACAACATTCGGTCTCTTTCTCATAATACCATAACTACTCAAACAATGTCGAATCCTTAAGTGTGTCTCCCTACGGTTCGTGAATTATGCGGACATGATCGAGACACTTCTCCGAACAATAACCAATAGAGGAATCTGGAAATTCATATGGCTCCCACATATTTCTACGATTACTTTGCGATCGAATGAAACACTTACATACGATACCAATTTCCCTTTGTCTCACGATATGTTACTTATCCGAGGTTATGATCGTCGGTATCTCTGTATACCTAGTTCAACCTCGTTACCGATAAGTACTCTTTTCTCGTTCCCGTGATATGTGATCCCTTGTGACCAAGTCACATGCTTGCAAGCCAATTGGATGACATTCCACCGAGAGGGCCCAGAGTATATCTATCCGTCATGTGGATGGACAAATCCCACTCTTGATCCATGTGTTTCAACCAATACTTTCCGAACACTTAATGCCACCTTTATAGCCACCCAGTTACGGTGTGGTGTTTGATGTCATCAAAGCATCCATCCGGTAAAGGTGATATGCATGATCTCATGGTCGAAGGAATTAGGTTACTATGTATCAGAAAGCATATAGCAATTGAACTATTGAAATGACTTGATCTTTATGCTACGCTTATCAATAGGAGTATGTCCACCATATCATTCTCCTAACGATATGATCTTGTTGTTGATAACATCTCAATGTTCATGATATGGAAACCACAATCATTTAATCAACCAATAAGCTAGTGAAGTATAGAGGCTATACTAGGGACTTCAATTTAAGTTTACAATTCACACAAGTATTAATGTTTCCTTGTTAATACTATTATAGCATGAATATAAACATTTATCATAAACACAAAGATATAATAATAACTACATTTATTATTGCCTCTAGGGCATATCTCCAACAGTCTCCCACTTGCATTAGAGTCATCTAATCTAGATTACATGGTAATATACCGAACACCCATGGCAGTTTGGTGTTGGTCATGTTTTGCCCTCGGGAGAGGTTTAGTCAACGGATCCGCCACATTCAGATCTGTGTGTACTTTGCAAATCTTTATATCCCCATCCTGGATATGTTCTCGAATAGCGTGAAAACGCAGCTTGATATGGTTCAGCTTCTTGTGTGACCTTGGTTCTTGCGCATTGGCTATGGCGCCCATGTTATCACAGTAGATAGACATTGGGTCCAGCGCACTTGGAACCACACCCAGCTCTGTAATGAACTCTTTCATCCATATCGCTTCTTGTGAAGCCTCCGAAGCAGCCATGTATTCCGATTCAGTTGAAGATCTCGCCACAACGCTTTGCTTTGCACTCCTCCAGCTAACTGCTGCACCATTCAAAATAAATACGTACCCAGATTGTGATTTAGAATCATCTGGATCGGTGTTCCAACTAGCATCGGTGTAACCATTAACAACGAGCTGTTCATCACCTCCATAAGAAAGAACCATATCATTAGTTCTTCTCAAGTACTTAAGGATGTTTTTGACCGCTGTCCAATGATCCACTCCTGGATCACTTTGATATCTGCTAGTTAGACTAACAGCATATGCGATGTCGGGTCTAGTACATAGCATGGCATACATTAGAGATCCTATGGCTGAGGCATAGGGAGTTTTACTCATCCTTTCTCTATCTTCTGCCGATGTTGGACTTTGAGTTTTACTCAAGGTCATATTGGGCAACATGGGCAAGAACCCTTTCTTGCTTTCTTCCATTCCAAACTTCTTTAGAACTTTGTCCAAATATGTACTCTGTGACAATGATATTTGGCGTTTCGATCTATCTCTATAAATCTTTATGCCTAATATGTAAGCTGCTTCGCCAAGATCCTTCATTGAAAAACTATTATTCAAATATTCCTTGACACTATTAAGAAGGTCTACATCATTCCCAATCAACAATATGTCATCCACATACAGTATTAAGAATGCTACAGAGCTCCCACTCACTTTCTTGTAAATACAAGCTTCTCCATAAGTTTGTATAAAACCAAAACTTTTGATTACCTTATCAAAACGTTGATTCCAACTTCGGGATGCTTGCTTCAATCCATAGATGGACCGTTGAAGCTTGCATACCTTGTTAGCATCTTTAGGATCGACAAAACCTTTGGGTTGCATCATATACAACTCTTCATCAATGTCTCCATTGAGGAATGCTGTTTTGACATCCATCTGCCATATCTCATAATCATAATATGCAGCGATTGCTAACATAATCCTCACAGACTTTAGCTTCGCTACCGGTGAGAAAGTCTCATCGTAGTCAACTCCTTGAATTTGTCGAAACCCTTTTGCGACAAGTCGAGCTTTATAGACAGTAACATTACCATCAGCATCTGTTTTCTTCTTGAAAATCCATTTGTTCTCGACAGCCTTCCGGCCATCCGGTAAGTCCACCAAAGTCCATACTTGGTTTTCGTACATGGATCCAATCTCGGATTTCATGGCTTCTTGCCATTTATTGGAATCTGGGCTCATCATCGCTTCCTCATATGTCTCGGGGTCATCGGTGTTGTCCACCACCATGACATTCATAACGGAATCATACCAATCTGGAGTGGTACGAGTTCTCGTTGACCTCCGAGGCTCTGTAGCAACTTCAACCGAAGTTTCATGATCACCATCATTAGCTTCCTCTCTTATTGGTGCAGGCACCACAGGAACTTCTTCCGGTGCTGCGCTACTCGCAATTTCGAGAGAAGGTTCGACAACCTCGTCGAGTTCTACTTTCCTTCCAGTCACTTCTTTCGAGAGAAATTCCTTCTCTAGAAAGGATCCATTCTTGGAAACGAAGATTTTGCCTTCGGATCTATGATAGAAGGTATACCCAATAGTTTCCTTCGGGTATCCTATGAAGACGCATTTTTTCGCTTTGGGTTCAAGCTTGTCCGGCTGTAACTTCTTTACATAGGCTTCGCATCCCCAAACTTTAAGGAACGACAACTTAGGTTTCTTCCCAAACCATAATTCATACGGTGTCGTTTCAACGGATTTAGATGGTGCCCTATTTAAAGTGAATGCGGCTGTTTCTAATGCATAACCCCAAAATGATAGCGGTAAATCTGTAAGTGACATCATAGAACGAACCATATCTAAGAGAGTTCGATTACGACGTTCGGACACACCATTACGCTGTGGTGTTCCCGGCGGTGTCAATTGTGAAAGTATTCCGCACTTCTTTAAATGCTCGCCAAACTCGTAACTTAGATATTCACCTCCACGATCAGAACGTAGAAACTTAATCTTCTTGTTACGTTGATTCTCTACCTCACTTTGAAACTCCTTAAACTTCTCGAAAGTTTCGGACTTATGTTTCATGAAATAGATATACCCATATCTACTCAAGTCATCCGTGAAGGTAAGAACATAACGATAACCACCGCGCGATGCTACACTCATTGGACCACATACATCGGTATGTATGATTTCCAATAAGTCGTTAGCTCGCTCCATGATACCAGAAAATGGAGTCTTAGTCATTTTGCCCATCAGACATGCTTCGCATCTATCAAGTGATTCAAAATCAAGTGATTCAAGAAGTCCATCGGAATGGAGTTTCTTCATACGCTTCACTCCAATGTGACCAAGACGACAGTGCCACATATAGGTCGAATTATCGCTTGATTTCAAACGTTTAGCTTCAATATTGTTGATATGTGTATTTCCACTATCGAGATTCAATAAGAATAGACCATCTATCAAAGGTGCATGTGCGTAAAACATATTACTCATATAAATCGAACAACCATTATTCTCTGACTTAAACAAGTAACCGTCTCGCAATAAACAAGATCCTGATATAATGTTCATGCTCAACGCAGGCACTAAATAACAATTATTTAAGTATAAAACTAATCCCGATGGTAGATGAAGAGGTAGCGTGCCGACCGCGATCACATCAACCTTTGATCCGTTTCCCACGCGCATCGTCACCTTGTTCTTCGCTAGCTTCCGTTTATTTTGCAGCACCTGTTTCGAGTTACAAATATGAGCAACCGAACCAGTATCAAATACCCAGGCACTACTACGAATACTAGTGAGATACACATCAATAACATGTATATCAGATATACCTTTCTTCTTGATGTTGCCGTTCTTCAAATCCGCCAAGTACTTTGGGCAATTCCGCTTCCAATGACCTACTCCCTTGCAGTAAAAGCACTCAGTTTCAGGCTTTGGTCCAGCCTTGGTTTTCTTCGTCGGCGTGGTAACTTTCTTACCACCCTTCTTGAAGTGTCCCTTTTGCTTAGACTTGCCCTTCTTGAATTTGGTGGTCTTATTGACCATCAACACTTGGTGCTCTTTCTTGATCTCCACTTCTGCAGATTTTAACATAGCAAATAGTTCTGGCAACTCTTTGTTCATGTTCTGCATGTTGTAGTTCATCACAAAGTTCCTGTAACTTGGTGGCAATGACTGGAGGACGCGGTAAACCCCCAAAGCATTAGGAATCACTATACCCAAGCTTTGAAGTTTGTTTGCGTGCCCAGACATCTTAAGCACATGCTCACTGACGGAGCTGCCCTCTTCCATCTTGCAGTTAAAGAACTTTTCAGAAGCTTCATAACTTTCAATTGCCGCATGAGTCTCAAAAATTAATTTGAGATCCTCGACAATATCATATGGGTCTGACTCTTCAAACCTTTTCTGAAGCTCCGATTCTAAACCATACAAGATAGCACACTGAACTATGGAGTACTGATTCTTCCGAGCGAGGTAAACATTCTTTACTTCATCGGGAGCATCAGCTGCAGGTGGGTCACCCAGCGGTGCATCCAGCACATAGGTCAAATTACCAGCTGTGAGGACAATCCTCAAATTGCGGAACCAATCCGCGAAGTTGCTTCCATTGTTTTTCAACTTTTCTTTCTCTAGGAACGCATTAAAATTGATGGTAGGGGCTGCCATTGATCTACAACATATTTGCAATAGTTTAGACTAAGTTTATGACAAATTGAGTTCAAATTAATTAATGAAATTAAACTAGGTGAACTCCCACTCAAAACAACATCCCTCACATTGTTTTAGTGATCACACGAACCAAATCCACTACATCAACACCGATCATCACGAGAGTTGATATAGTTTCAATGGCGAACAATCATCATGTTCATCATATCTACTATATGATTCATGCTTTACCTTTCGGTAATCCGTGTTCCTGAGACCATGTCTGTACATGCTAGGCTCGTCAAGATCAAACCTTAGCCACCGCATAAGCAAATCTGGCTTGCTTACGTTGTATACACTTGCGGAATCTAACACACCCGATCATCACGTGGTGCTTCGAAACAACAAGCTTTAGCAACGGTGCTAACTAAGGGCGAACACTTTATGATTTGAAATTCATGTGCATGAGGGATCATCTTATAATGCTACCGCCGTCTACTAAGCAATACAAGATGCATAAAGGATTAACATCACATGCAATTCATAATATGTGATATGATATGGCCTTTCTTCTTTGTGCTTCCGATCTCCATCTTCAAACACGAACATGATCTCCATCATCACCGGCATTGCATCAAGGTCAATGACGCTTCACCATGGTTGTCGTCCACCAGCTTCAACTATTACAACTACTTTGAATAGACACGCGGGTCTTTAACATAAATTAAAGACAACCATATGGCTCCTGCCGGTTGCCAACTTACAATAAGGAACATTGCATACATCAAATATAATCACAATCATGGCCATATCACATCACTGCACACCCCTGCAAAACAAAGTTAGACGCTTCTACTTTCTTTGCATATTTTACGTGGTTTGGGGCTTTCAATAAGTGTCGTTCTAACTTATGAACAAGAACCACAACATTGATACTAGCATTGTTGATTACCCGTTGTAAATTGGATCTTAACTATGCTAGGAGAAACAGGCACCCGCAAAGCCACTTATGCAATACAAGTTGCATGTCAAGCGTGGAGCAAGTCTCATGAACGATGTCATGTAAGGTTAGCCCGGGCCGCTTCATCCCAACATACCGCAAGATGCAAAGTACACAAAAGGCAATCTACAATAAAAGCATCAACGCCCACAATGACCATTGTGTTCTACTCGTGCAACAGATCTACATATAGACACGGCTCTGATACCACTGTAGGGGTTCGTAGCATGGAAAACAAAAATTTTCTATCGCATACAAACAAACAAGCCAAGATCTATCTACTAGATTGTAGCAACGAGTCGATGGTATAACTTACCCTCGAAGATTCCAAAGCGTTTAACGAGAGCGGATTCTCGTGGGTGATGTAGTCGTACTCTTTCCGATCTCAAGATCGTGTAGACGATCCTTCCGGCGCCACGTTCCGGCAGCGCTCCCGCAGTCGGTCACACGTTCGGTACTCGACGAAGACCTTCCTCTCCCTTGTTCCAGCAGGCAGCGGAGGTTGTAGCACTCTCCTCGCGATTTCGGCAGCACAACGGCGTGGTACCGGAAGTAGAGGGGAAATCCCGCAGGGCTTCGCCTTAAGCCGGTGCGAGTATGGTGGAGCTTATGAGAGAGGCTATTAGTGGTCTAGTAATTAGACACACCAATTAGAAGGCTCTAAACAAATTAGAAGGCTCTAAACCGCTGGCTAAAGCAATTAGAAGCTCTAAACCAAAACGGCTCTTAACCGGAGATTTAGAGGTGGAAACTTGTGTGTCTAGGAGGGGAGCCCTGCCCCTCCTTTTATAGGTGGGGAGGCGCGGCCAGGGGAGGGGAGTCCCTCCCCAAGTCGGCCTTGGGTGGTGCGCCGGCTTGGGGAGGAGACTCCTCCCTCAAGTCGGTTCCCAACTCCTCTTTCTTGTTTCCCACAGTTTCTTGTTTTAGCCGTTTGACTTTCAAACTGGACATTTGACTTTTCTGTTTTAGGATTCAATTTAATCCTTTATTTGGGACAGCAAGAACACTTAGTACATGATGCAATCATTCCAATATTTAATGACACATTCATGTACCCCTCCCCCCCCGGAGTGCCGGACAATCCGGAACCTTCTAGAACATTCTCGATGAAAACACCGGAATCATTCCCGAACTCTGAAACGGGACTTTCCTTATATGAATCTTATTCTCCGGACCATTCCGGATCACCTCGTGATATCCTGGATCCCATCCGAGACTCCGAACAACATTCGGTCTCTTTCTCATAATACCATAACTACTCAAACAACGTCGAATCCTTAAGTGTGTCTCCCTACGGTTCGTGAATTATGCGGACATGATCGAGACACTTCTCCGAACAATAACCAATAGAGGAATCTGGAAATTCATATGGCTCCCACATATTTCTACGATTACTTTGCGATCGAATGAACCACTTACATACGATACCAATTTCCCTTTGTCTCACGATATGTTACTTATCCGAGGTTATGATCGTCGGTATCTCTGTATACCTAGTTCAACCTCGTTACCGATAAGTACTCTTTTCTCGTTCCCGTGATATGTGATCCCTTGTGACCAAGTCACATGCTTGCAAGCCAATTGGATGACATTCCACCGAGAGGGCCCAGAGTATATCTATCCGTCATGTGGATGGACAAATCCCACTCTTGATCCATGTGTTTCAACCAATACTTTCCGAACACTTAATGCCACCTTTATAGCCACCCAGTTACGGTGTGGTGTTTGATGTCATCAAAGCATCCATCCGGTAAAGGTGATATGCATGATCTCATGGTCGAAGGAATTAGGTTACTATGTATCAGAAAGCATATAGCAATTGAACTATTGAAATGACTTGATCTTTATGCTACGCTTATCAATAGGAGTATGTCCACCATATCATTCTCCTAACGATATGATCTTTTTGTTGATAACATCTCAATGTTCATGATATGGAAACCACAATCATTTAATCAACCAACAAGCTAGTGAAGTATAGAGGCTATACTAGGGACTTCAATTTAAGTTTACAATTCACACAAGTATTAATGTTTCCTTGTTAATACTATTATAGCATGAATATAAACATTTATCATAAACACAAAGATATAATAATAACTACATTTATTATTGCCTCTAGGGCATATCTCCAACACCTGGATCATTAGCTAGCACTCACAGTCGATGAAATATCATGTAAAACACAAAGTCTTTATTACACGGAGAATCCAGAGTATGAATTTATTACAAAAATTGCTTAGCATTATGCTAGCTCAAATAACAGCGGAAACATAAAAGCAGCATGAGTCCATCAACGCCCAGGCTTGTCGAGTGTAGACCCGCGATCCCTACGCACCTTTCAATCTTCGGATTCTGCACATAAGACGTGCAACCAACAAGTTGGGTCAAAACTTTGAATGTATTGGCAAATTACACCAAGGAGAGAAAAGACTATCTCTACATGCAAGGCTGGTATAGGTTGTAGAGTTCATTTGCTCAAAGCTAGTTTTCTTAAGTAAAGAGAAGAAGAGAGGATTGTCCTACTTTGTAAACATTTGCTTAGATAAAATAAGGTCGAGTGGCACACGAGGATATTACGCACCAAGTGTCCAAATAACCAAACACTTGGATATTACGCACCAAGCGTCACTTGGATATTACACACCAAGTTCCCAAATTCCCACCCATTAGCGATATTACGCACGCCATGGGGTTTCAAAACTTTGTTTTTAGAAAAGAGAGAGGAAGATCCTTCAGAGGCTCCATCCTTCAGACGCTCATTGTTGTTCTGTTACCGTGAACACGGCTGATCGATCAGATTGCAATACTCTCGAGAGTTTGTGCACTTTACCCACAATCCACGATCAAGTCCTTTAACAAACAAGACCATGGCGAGGCTTTCCCTTAGTAGCCCCTCTACCTTCCGGATCCAACCGTGCCAAGAACCTCCAAATGTTGGTACCCAGGTGAGGTTTCCCACTAAGTACTAGGCCAAGACAGAGCCCATAATGTATTGTGGTTGCACTGGAAGCTTCTGAATTCTGAAACATGGCAGACTTCTTTGATTCCTGGGTGGCCGTCCTCCACCAAAATCACACTCGTTGACCCGACAACCATTCCGCCCAGAAGAAAACTTAGTTTTATTTTGAAGTGGATTTGAGAAGAAAGTTTGCTCTAGAGAGCCTTTATACTTAGAAAAATTCTTTGTCTTTCGAACCCCCCAACGGTACTTTGTATATATAGCATAGCAAGCAATACTTAGCAAAAAACAGGGTAACCTATTAGGAGGAATCCTAAGTATAGAGCTACTCATGGCATACTACAAAATCATCGCACTTGCAAAATAAAAGGGAAATTCTACTAGATCATCCTACACATGCATACTACAGAATTTTGAAGATCACATGCATAGAATCAAAACTGGGACAAAAGTTATGAACAAGTGGTGTAACTTTCCTTGATACGAGCAATCTAACGAATCACAAACATAGATCTGATCACAACTTGCTCAAAGCATATCACAAAGAAAATCATGCATGCATGCAACATGGTATTTTATGCAAGGTTGGTTCTTCTAAATTGACCAAGGTAGCAAGTTTGGGTTGTGATAGTGTAAGGGTGTCACTAGAATTGATTTCCCAAAGATTTAGATCTAATTGAATCACTAAAAACAATTCCTAGGTTTAAAGGAGCTCAAACCATCTAATTAGCCCAAGTTAGATCTAATGATCCTAAGCAAAGCTTAATGATTTGGATCAGTAGGTATTGTGGATACAAAGTTATTGCAACAAGAATCAATTAAAATAGTATTTTAATTATTTTTCTATAGATTAAACTCTCTAATCTAATGATTAAAATCTACACCTAAAAACTTACTGTGAACCTGGGATGTTATTGCAGATTTGGATTCTACTCAAAATTAGGAATCCAACGGTATATCATAAGCTAAAATTGGCCAAGTAGTTATTTTTCTATGATTTTCGCAATATTAAACTTAATCTGCAAAAATCAAAACAATCTAGCCTAAACCCTAGCTCAGATCGCGCCAAGTGGCGGCTTCGAGTTGGGCCAGCTGGCTAGGCGGGCGACGCGGCGCGGCGGCGACGCGCTTGCCACGCGGCGCTACGTGGTTGGCCGATACCCCTTCGCCCCCCTTCTAATCTGGCCTGCAGGATTTCAATCGGACGACCTAGACAGCTCCACTGACCTGTGGTGGTGGCGGCGATGGAGACGACGGCGGCGGCGGCGGCGGAGTCGACGGTGGTCAGAGGTACTGGCGGTCCTAGCGAAGGCGACGAAGAGGGTCCCTGATGCGCACGTCGATGGCGAATCTCCCAATGGCCTCAGCGCGGTCCCTCTCCTCCTCCTTCTCCCAGCGTTGGCGGTTCCTTTTCTCGGACCCGACGGCTCCGGCGAGCAATCGCCGGTGATCTCCTGCGTTTTGGAAGAAACGAAACAGACGGGCGGTTAGGGTAGGTCGAGGCGAGAAGGGTGGAAGGTTTAGCAAGGCTCGAGGTGTCCTGGAGAGTCGCCAACCTCGAGCTCTGACGGCGGCTATTCCGGCGAGCTCGGAAACTGCGAAAATGGGGCTAGGGTTTGAGAAAATCGAGGGGAAAACGACGAGGAGGAGGTCTGCTTTATATAGTCCAAGACTTTGGGGAAGGGGGCGGTTGGAATCCGTTGGGATTCGGGGGTGTCCCGACGCAGCCGGAGTTGTGTCCGCCGCGGTCTCAAGTTGGAAGATGACGGGGTGGGCCCCCCGCGTCAGTGGTGGAGCGGAGAGGCGGGCCGATGCTGGGCTGCGGCGGCTGGCGTGGGTAGGCTGGCTGCAGCGCGGGCACTGGTGGGCTGCGCTGCGGCCCAGTTAGGTAGGTTGCCCATTTTTTTTTCCTTTTATCATTTTCCTTTTTTTCTGTTTTAATAAAACCTAAATAACTTTTGCCTACCAAGCCCAAACTTGATGAAAATTGTTTCTAAATTTTTGTAAAATTAAGGTGGTCAACATAGGACCATAGTTTAATGTTTTACAAGGTTTTTAGAAGGGTCATTACTTGACCTCTACAATAATGCTTACATAAGGCAACCACTATTAGGGTTTTCTAGGTTTAGGTGTTTAGGATTTTTATTTCAATTTTCAATTGTAGGATGCAATGATGCAAGGATGATGCATGACACTAATAACATCCTAATACAAAATCTAGGATGTTACACACCTACTGTCTACTGTAGCAATCGTCATTGATAGAAGTCGTCGGTATGGGCCGAGTGTCTGAGTCTCCTTTCTGTCTTGTCTGCTGTCTCGGTAATACTTCGCACTGTGCTCTACGTCATCTGGTAATTTGCCTGTCTTGGGTGGCCGGCTAGAGGGACCTAGCCGGCTGGTCTTCCTAGGCCGGATGGTTGGACCCATCCGGCCGCTCTTCTTCCTTTGCTTGCTTCATCCGGCTGGTTCTTCTGCCGGTTGGCTCTTGGTCTGTCCTGCTCTGGCCGGCTGTCTTGGTTCAGCTGGCTGGCACTCTTGCCGATGGTTTTCATCCGGCTGGCTGGTTTGCCAGTCGGGTCTTGGTTTGTTCCTTCTTTTGATCTGTCTTGGAGTTTTTGCGTCTGGCTACTCTCAGCCGGCTGTCGTGCTTGTGCTCTGCATCTTTTCTGGTTAGCCTACCTGGGGGCGATCCCCCCGACAGTTGCTGGGGAGTGTAGCGCTATTGAAGAGTGGAAATTGGTAAAGGGAACTCTACTGTGAGTATTGTTTTATTTTTGTCTGTTATTTTATTTCATTATTGATAACACACTTGGTTTCCTATTTGGTAAAATTACTATCCCTGCTAAGGTAGTAGAAGAACCACCACCTGTTGAATTAGATCCTTTTGAAATACCTATGAAAATTGTTGATCGTGTTATGAATAACTGCTATTTTGGAGATGGAAATGTCCATCCTGGTGATCATTTGCTCTTTATACATGAATTATGCGAGTTGTTCAAGTGCGCAGGTATTACAATGGATCAAGTTAAGAAAAAGCTATTCTCTTTATCATTGAAAGGCAGAGTTGAGGAATGGTATAAGCTGCTAAAGAATGGTCGATCTATTTAATGGGAGGAAATTGTACCTCTCTTTTATTCTAAATTCTATCCTCCTAGTGAGATTCATAAAGATCGGAATCAAATATATAATTTTTGGCCTCATGATGGAGAAAGTATTGCCCAAGATTGGGGGACATTGAAGTCACTAACGCTCAAATATCCCATTCATGAGCTCCCCAATAATATTATTATTAATAATTAATAATTTCTATGCAAGGATTCCTCTTCATGATAAGGATTTACTAGATGCTTCTTGTGCTGGATCATTTACACATATGAAAGAAGAAGCTAAATGGGATCTTCTCGACCATATTCAAGAAAATACTGAAGCATGGGAGAATGACAAAGGAAGAAAGTCAGGTATAAATTATGATTATGAATGCATTAAATATTTTATGGGAACTGATGACTTTAATAATATTAGTGTTGTTTATGGTCTTGATTCCCAAATTCTTGCAAATTGTTTTAAGGTCTTTGCCTCTTATCTTGATATTCAAAAAAAGGAATGGAACAAGTATCATGCGACATATAAAGATATTGTTAATTGTGTTCCTGCTAGAAATACTGAAGTTTGTAATATTGATCGTATTTTGCATGAACCTTATATTGAGAAAATACCTTTCCCTGCTAAGGTAAAGGAACATTCTATGATAACTAGTGTGGTTAGCAAAAGTACAAAGAAAGCTGTAGAACCTGATGAACAAATAAATGTTAAACCTGCTGTAGCAATTGTGAAAGACCTTGTCACGAAAAATGTAGAAGATGGGCACATTTTGTTTTGTGAAGATGCTTCTAATATTGTTTCACATCCTAGTAGAACTAGAAAAGCTAGTGTCCCTATGCTCTCTATCAGAATAGAGATCATTGCTATTATGGTTTATGTGATATTGGTGCAAGTTCAAGTGTTATTACTTATGAGATTTACAGAGGAATTATGCACGAAATTGGTCCTTGTGAACTTGAAGAAATTGATGTGGTTATTCAGCTTGTTAATAGAGAGACCATCTCTCCAATTGGTATTGTAAGAGATGTAGAAGTTATTTGTGGTAAGGCTAAATATCCTGCTGATTTTCTAGTACTTGGTTTAGCTGCTAGTAAAACTTGTCCTATCATTTTTGGTAGACCTGTCTTGAACACTTGTGGAGCTATTATAGATTGTAAGAAGGAGAAAAATTTAACTAAATTTGATGGAGAATCTTATGAGTTTAATTTTTCTAAATTTGCTAAATCTCCTTATGAAAATGAATTGCCTAATGAGGATTTTAGAATTGAACAACTTACTTCTATTACTCTTGCTCCTAATAATGCTTTGTAGCAATATATGGAAGATCACAAAAGTGAGATCTTCATGGAAGAAAGAAATGAGATTGAAGAGATTCTTCTTCGTCAACCTGAGATGCTTAAGCATAATCTACATGTGGAAGATTTGGGTACCACATTACCACCTAAAGAGGATCCAGTTTTTGATCTAAAACCTCTACCTGATGATCTTAAATATGCTTATCTTGATGATAAGAAAATATATCCTATTATTATTAGTTCTAAACTTTCAAGAAAGGAAGAGGAAAGATTATTGGAAGTATTGAAGAAACACCAAGTAACTATGGGTTATACTCTTGATGATTTAAAGGGATTTCTCCTACTATATGTTAGCATGCTATCAGTATAGAACCTGGTGCAAAACGAGTTGTTGAACATCAACGCCGTTTAAATCCTAAGATGAAGGAAGTGGTAAAAAATGAGGTATTGAAACTTCTTGATGCTAGTATTATTTATCCTATTGCAAATAGTAGCTAGGTTAGTCCTATTCATTATGTCCCTAAGAAAGGAGGAATTACTATTGTACCTAATGAAAATAATGAGCTTATTCCTCAGAGAATAGTAGTTGGTTATAGGATATGCATTGATTTAAGAAAGGTGAGCAAAGTTACTAAGAAAGATCATTATCCTTTACCTTTTATTGATCAAATGCTAGAAAGGTTGTTTAAGAAGACTCATTTTTATTTCTTGATGGTTATTCTGGGTTCTCTCATATTGCTGTTAGAAAACAAGATCAAGAGAAAACCACCATTACATGTCCTTATGGAACTTATGCTTATAGGCATATGCCTTTTGGTTTGTGTAATGCCCCTACTACTTTTCAAAGATGTATGTCTGCTATCTTCCATGGTTTTTGTGAAGAAATTGTGGAAGTATTCATGGACGATTTCTCCATCTATGGAACTTCTTTTGATAATTGTTTGCACAACCTTGATAAAGTTTTGTAGAGATATGAGGAAACTAATCTTATTCTTAATTGGGAGAAATGCCACTTTATGGTTAATGAAGGAATTGTCCTTGGACATAAAATTTCTGAAAGAGGTATTGAAGTTGATAGAGCCAAAGTTGAAGAAATTGAGAAAATGCCCTGTCTTGGGGATGTTAAAGGTATTCGTAGTGTCCTTGGTCATGCTGGTTTCTATAGGAGGTTTATTAAAGATTTCTCCAAGATATCAAAGCCTCTTACTAATCTTCTCCAAAAAGATGTACCTTTTGTTTTTGGTGATGATTATAAGGAAGCTTTTAAAACTCTAAAGAAAGCTTTAATTACTGCTCATATTGTCCAACCACCTGATTGGAATTTACCCTTTGAAATTATGTATGATGCTAGTGATTTTGCTGTAGGTGCTGTTCTTGGACAGCGAATAGATAAGAAGTTGAATGTTATTCATTATGATAGTAAGACTCTTGATGTTGCTCAAAAGAATTATGCTACTACTGAAAAAGAATTCTTAGCTGTAGTCTTTGCTTGTGATAAGTTTAGACCTTATATTGTTGATTCAAAAGTCACTATTCATACTGATCATGCTGCAATTAAATAAGAAAGATGCTAAGCCTAGGATTATTATATGGGTGTTGTTTTTACAAGAGTTCGATCTACATATTGTAGATAGGAAAGGTACCGAAAATCCTGTTGCTGATAATTTGTCTCGATTGGAAAACATTTATTTTGATCCTATGCCTGTTAATGATAGTTTTCCAAATGAATAGTTGGCTGCAATAAAAGTAAGCTCGCGAGAGAGTCCTTAGTATGCTGATTATGCTAACTTTATTGTTTCCAAGTATTTGCCTCCAACCTTTACAGATCAGCAAAGAAGGAAATTCTTTTATGATTTGAGGCATTATTTTTGGGATGACCCACACTTATATAAAGGAGTGGATGGTATTATGCGAAGATGTGTTCCGGAATATGAACAATGAGATATATTGAGAAAATGTCATGGTAGTGCTTATGGAGGGCATCATGCTGGAGATAGAACCACACAAATGGTTCTATAATCAAGTTTTTATTGGCCTACTCTTTTTAAAGATGCAAGAAAGTTTATTTTATCATGTGATGAATGTCAAAGAGTTGGTAACATTTCTAGACGCAATGAAATGCCTATGAATTATTCTCTTGTTATTGAACCATTTGACTGTTGTGGATTTGACTTTATGGGTCCTTTTCCTCCTTCAAAAGGTTATACTCATATTCTTGTTGATGTTGATTATGTTACTAAGTGGGTAGAAGTCATACCTACAAAAAGCGCTAATGGTGAGACCTCTTTAAAAAATGCTTAAGGATGTTATTTTTCCTAGGTTTGGAGTGTCTAGATATCTTATGACTGATGGAGGTTATCATTTTATTCATGGTGGTTTTAGGAAGACCCTTGCTAAATATGATGTTAATCATAGAATTGCTTCAACTTATCATCCCCAAACAAGTGGGCAAGTAGAATTATCAAATAGAGAAATTAACTCTGTCTTGCAAAAGACTGTTAATAGATCTAGAAAAATGGGCTAAAAAGTTGAATGATGCTTTGTGGGCTTATAGAACTGCTTATAAAAATCCTATGGGAATGTCTCCTTACAAAATGGTTTATGGAAAAGCTTGTCACTTGCCTTTAGAATTAGAACACAAAGCTTATTGGGCAGTGAAAGAACTTAATAGAGACTTTAAAATTGCTGGTAAGAAAAGATTGTTTGACTTGAGTTCTTTAGATGAGTGGAGAAGTGAAGCTTATGAAAATTCTAGACTCTTTAAAGAAAAAGTTAAAAAATGGCATGATAGGAGAATTCTTAAGAGATAGTTCCATGTTGGTAAGAAAGTTCTATTGTATAGGTCTCGTCTCAGTTTTTTGCAAGAAAATTACTCTCAAAATGGGAAGGACCCTTTATTATTGAAGAGGCGTATCGTTCAGGTGCAATAAAAATTTCTTCATTGAGAGACAACACTACGCAAGTGCTGAATGGTCAAAGGCTCAAACATTATATTTCTGGAGATTCTTATAATGAGGATATTGATATTATTCAAGTGGTGACTTCGGAAGAATTTATTAAAGACAAAATTTAGGAATCTACAGAGTCCGTTTTCGAATAGGTAACAGTTCTGGTAAGAAAAAGTTTGCGAAAAATTTTCCCACTTATATTTTTGTAGTTTTTATTTAATATGGAAGATAATGAGTCGAAAGAGGGATGGAAACGGAGTCAAGGGGCTCACACCACCCCTGGGCGCGGGCCAGCCTGGCTGCGCCACCGGTGGTGTGGCCGCCTCGGAGTTCGTCTCCGGCCCGTTTTATCCTAGTACCTTCCTTTTGTCGTTAAACTTTGTGACATATAATCACCCGAATCCCCCGAGGTTTGTATATTGTTTTCTCGTCGTGTTTCCATTTTGATCTGTTTCTTTTAGGCAAAGTTCTTAGTTTTGGAGCTGCAATGTCTTCCTCTGGATCACCCAAGGAGAATTCCTCCGCGGACATCCTCAACCCGTACATGAACGAGCTGAAGATCCATCCCAAGGAGTTGTTGCTCAAGGATGGGGAGGTACAGATAAAAGAGGTTTGGGGCCCTAAAGGAGAAGGCAGTCTGGAGGATAGGATGGAAGCGCTGGAGCAAGAAGTCTTTAGGTACAAGAAGATGACAGAACGCAAAGTGGACATCATCCATAAGATAAGTTCATAACTCATCGCCGGGCACAAGGAGGAGACCACCAAGCTTTGCAATGATATTCTCTTGCTCCATCATACCACCAACCAATTACAAGCACAACTCTACGACATGCAAAATCAAAATTGTGAGTATGAGGCTAGGTTTAGACGCATAAGTTCTGCTAATTTCAGGATGTTGGAAACAAAGTCGTCCTTTGTTGATGGGGATCCATTACCTTGGAATTCTGACAATGATAAGGATTCACCACCGCCACCGAAGGAGTAATTCGTCATCAGGTTTTGGCCTCCCCTTGGTTTGTTCCAAGCTTGGGGGAGTGTCGCGGTATCACATCATTATCTTTCATCTTTTTACCTTTTTAGTAGAGTCATATCATGAGTAGAGAAGTTATCCTATAGGATGGTTTGCAGTGTGGAAGTATCTCTCCTCTAGTTGGTTATCTATGTATCCCTTGGTGTGAGTGCAGTTATGGATTATTAATGAGAAGTTTTATCATTTCTTTTTGCACATCTTATTTTAGTTTGCAATTTTTGTTATATGATTTATCTTGTTGTTAGTATTGGTATCACTTTGGGATCATCAAGTAAATTTAGTTGGTTTTGGAAAACTTAGCTTTGGTCCGTAGCAACAATATTTTGAGGTTTGAGAAGAAAAGAAAAAAGGTACTTATAGATATATTTCATTATCTTTCTTTCTTGATTGGCTCATAAGCTTAGTATTCTCAAGTTAAGATCGTTTGTGCTTCCAAGAAAGATTGCATGATTGTTTATATCATATGTCTGTTTGCTTGTTTCACTCAACTCTTATGCTTGCTACTCAGTTGTGCTAGCCAAAAACCTATACTGAGAGGGAATGCTTCTCGTGCATCCAAACCTTGAACCAAAATTTATGCCATTTGTGTCCACCATATCTACCTACTAGCATCGTTTCTATTCCAATTAAATTCTCGAGTTTTATCTATCCTCCAAATTAAAAAAATTGTTATGAGAAAATTAGTTAGTAAAACTCTCACGAACTTGATGGCACACTTTATTTTCTTGCACTTAATAAATTTGAACCATTGTGCCCATCTATGATGCTTATATGCTTGCAAATTATAAGTCGGGAGTTAGCAGAACCATGCTATCATGGGGCACGCTTTCTACATTGCACTTATCTATTCATTTGATATCATGTTCTTTTGTTTATGGATGTCGATGGTGTGAAATAAAAGGGGAGCTTGTAAGTCCATGGAGTTTTTATATGTGTTAGAGAAATGCCTGGGCGGCTAGCCTAAGACATGCCTAATCATGGTGGAAACTTGCAGCATAACCATAATGAGCACTCTATGAAGCATCTTCAATAGAAAAAAACCATGCTCATGGAAAATAAAAAGATCGCTGAGATGATCAGTATCTGTTGCCTTGTCATTTTGATAAGGGATAGCTCCTGTGTCATGGGTCAAGGGGTACTCCGTTGGCGGTTCTCTATGATACACATATACTTATAATGACAAGAACTTGCTTGGGACTAAAGTTGAGTAGCATTAGGACTGGTACTCGTACTCAAGGGGAATGAGATTTTCAACTTGTGATTTGTCAAGCATATAACTCATATTTGCCCTCACATTAACCTTAATCACTTCAAGATTCTTATAATAGGGGCAATGAGAGCTCAAATCTAATGAGTACCATAATTTTTGGAAGATTTATAAGACTTGTTAATACCTTCTTCCCTCTGCGAAGGGCCTATATTTTACTTTTATGAGTTAGTAAACCTATTCCTCTCTATCTCAAGCAAGCATTTGAGTTGTTGTGATTCAATCATCTATATGTTGATTTATTCAATCTTGTTTCTTATGTTCCTTGTTTTGCACAATGCTCTTATCCAAATGAATGTAACTTTGAAAGCTATCATTGTTGGTGAAGAAACCGTTATGTTTGAGCAAGAGACTCCTGCAATATAAGCTTCATTATAAAAGCTTTGCTCAAAAATAAGTATGATTTGTTAATTGTTCTCTAACCAAGAACAAAGTTTGCCATCACCAATTATGATTTTCTTTGTGCACCTTTATTGTGACTCCCTTACTCATTGCAAGTTAAGTTATATAAGAGTGAGTTGCTTTCTATCATGATTTGTATATTGATAAATGTGATACTTCTTGTCCGTATTCTTTTTATCGACACTTCACTCCATAAACCTGTTGTCATGTTTACCGAGTTTAGGTATCGCTTAGGGACAAGCGAGGTCTAAGCTTGGGGGGAGTAGATACGTCCATTTTGCATCACTATTTTATATCAGTATTTACTGTTATTCATTGATATATTTCATATTTAGAGATGATACTTATGTTATTTCATCTATTTTGCATGTTTGATGATTCTTGGAGAATTAACTGCCGAAGTCAGGATTCTGATGGAAAAAGCGCTGTCCAGATGCAATATTTCCGAAGATCAGAAAATCCCAGAAAATATAAGGAAATTCCTATTTTTTCAGAAGACGAAGATAGCCAGAAGATGGAGTGGAGATGGGCCACAGGGGTCCCACACCACCCCTAGGCGCGGGTCCACCTGGGCCACACGGCCAGGTGGTGTGGCCACCCTGGTCCACCTCTAGCGCCGCCCTCTCGCGTATATCTACCTCCCGAAAACCTAAGACTGGGGGAGCCATCACAGAAATATTCCTCCGCCTCTGCAGGGCATAAACTACAGAGAGAGAAAGAGCTCTCCGGAAGGCATAAATCTGCCGAGGAAATTCCTTCCCGGAGAGGGGATATCATCGCCATCGACACTGTCATCAAGCTAGGCTTCATCAGGATCCATCATCGTCGTCCTCATCATCACCACCACCACCACCACTCCATCCCATTGTAACAATTGGGTTGAATCTTGCTTAGTTCATAGGGGAAACTTTCCTGGTGTTGATTACTTGTTGTAGTTGATGCTATTGAGTGGAACCATTGGATTATTGTTCATGTTCAGATTGTTACTTATCATTATTTCATCTCTGATATTTATCCATATGATGTCTCGTGAGTAGTTCGTTTAGTTCTTGAGGACATGGGAGAAGTCATGTTGTTAGTAGTGGAATTATGTTGAGTAATATTTAATGGTTTGGTATTTATGTTGTGGTGCTATTCTTCTAGCGGTGTCATGTGAATGTCGAATATATGATACTTCACCTCTATGGGCCTAGGGTAATGCATTGTGTATTTGGCTACTAATTGTGGGGTTGCCGGAGTGACATAAACCTAAACCCACGTTAGGAAACCATTGCACAAGGGAGTGTAGGATCTCAGAGTTTAATGTTGTGGTTAGGTTTTTATCTTAATTACTTTCTTGTATTTGCGGATGCTTGCAAGGGGTATAATCACAAGTATGTACTAGTCCAAGTATGGGGTAGTACATTAGCATAGGTTCACCCATATAACAATTATCCAACCAATGAAGATTAATCGACTATATGAAGTGAAAGCACTTGACAATATTCCCATGTGTCCTCCAGAACGTTTGGTCATCTTAAGTAATACAATCGTCTTTTCCTTTGCTAAATAAAGGATTAGGCCACTTGCTGCAATTATTATTATTGTCTTTTATTTACTCGCACTTTATTTATCTGCATTACCAAAAACCCCTAAAAATCCGTTTGCTAGTATTTACAGTGAATCCTTGATCCAAACCACTTGTCAACACCTTATGCTCCTCGTTGGGTTCGACACTCTTATTTATCGAAGGTACTACGATACACCCCCTATACTTGTGGGTCATCAATGATGCAATCTGGTCTTCGCTTGTCGGCTACAACACCAGGGTCGCTCAATTGGTCAAGGCAGATGTCTTTGTGCCTCTTTAGGTGATTGATGCTGACCAAGCTGGCTTCGAGTCTCTGAAAACCACTGACTTTGTTGATGAACAAGATGGATCTCCTATCGCCGATGACACAACTTCAAAGTCCCCTACGCCAGAAGAATGAAAACATTTGTAATACTTGTTTCTTCTGGTAATGTATTTATGCGGAAAAACAATATGGTTTACTTAAGGCCGAAAACTTGGCTATAACCTTATAGCTACTCAAGAACTAGTTCCATCATGTATGATTGTATATATTTTTAAGAAAGTGTTGGCTTATCCATTACTTCGCTTTTATGCTTGACCTTTCATGAGTCAGAAGACCCTTAGTCAGAACCATGTGCTCAGGTGATGATGCTTAATGGCACCATCAAAAACCTAAGCACAAAATCGCCGACTTCGAGTGCTGAATGTCACTACTCCAGAATCCACATAAAAACAACAAAGAACGTGTAGACCAGAAAACTTAAGATAACGCCCGTAGGTGGAATTTTCACAAGTGCAAATGCAAAGCTTGTGCATAAAGGTTTTGCATGATCCAAAAATGAACACTAAAAGAGGTAAAAGACTCAGACATATGAGTGAACCAAACAACTTTATTTCATTGATCATATAAGAGGTACACGGTAGATAATAAAATATGCTAAGTGTAAAAAGGACATAGGTGTGCTATGTTTCATGGCCAATCAAGCTCCAGGTAGTCATCATCCAGGTCACGTCACTTACGCTTATGATCCCCGTTTGGCCTATCTTTCAACTCATGATTATCAATAAGGTAATAGGTAACATTGAGTAGCGCCTTGCTTATGATGAATGGTCCTTCCCATGGCGAAGATAATTTGTGTGACCTCTTCTTCTTAAGTCGGAGCACCAGATCCCCCTCTTTAAATGAGTGATGTCTAACACGGCAACTATGGTAGTTGCGTAGCTTCTGCTAGTAGATGGCGAATATCTAGCATGCCAACACGCACTCCTCCTCGAGAAGGTCCACATCTAAGCGTCTGGATTCTTCAACGTCATCTTCGTCATAAGCGGCAACTCTTGGTGAATCATGGAGGATGTTAGTAGGTAGGACTGCTTCTGCTCCATAGACCATGAAGAAAGGGGTGTAGCTGGTGGATCTGTTGGGAGTAGTTCGTAAACTCCACAAAACATATGGCAATTCCTCCGCCCAGGCTCTAACTGCTCTATGTAGAGGTGCTTATAGATGTGGCTTTATTCCCTGCAGAATTAGTCCATTGGGCCGTTCAACTTAACCATTAAATTGTGGATGAGCCACAGATGCTAGGTCAAGGCGGATGCCTTTTTATAACAGTAAGCCTCTACTTCTCCGAATGATAAGTTGCTGCCATTGTCGGTGATGATGCTATGTGGGAGACCAAATCTCACCACTAGATCCGGGACAAACTTAAGGGTCGTTGCCCCGTCAAGCTTTCTAATGGGTTTAGCTTCTATCCATTTTGTGAATTTGTCAACTGCTAGTAGCAGATGCGTAAACCCACAAGGTGTGTATGCAATGGTCCAACCATGTCAAGCCCCCAGACTGCAAACGACCAAGTTATTGGTATGGTTCACAATTCTTGAGTTGATACATGTGGTTGACGAGCATAATATTGACACTTGATACATGTCTCAACCAGCTTGTCAGCGTCCGTCTTTGTGGTCATCCAGTAGAATCCTTGATGGAAGGCTTTGGAGACCAAATATCGGGGAGCGACGTGATGCCCGCAATCTCCGAGATGAATCTCACGAAGGATATCGATACCTTGTTGCTGGGAAACACATTTTAGGTATACACTTGTGGTACTTATTTTGTAGAGCTTCCCATTGATTATGGTATAGCCCTCTGCTCGACGTACTATTTCCCGACTTTTGACCTTATCGATGGGCAAAGTTCCGTGTTAGAGGTAATCCATGAACGTTTTTTCCAAGCCGGAGGGACTATTATTACTACGTTAACAAATGAGTCAACTCTATCTGGATTCTCGCGGTCCGGTCCCTTCATGGATGGGGTCCGTAAATGCTCTAAAAAAATGCTTGGCCGAATTGTTTTGCGGCATGATCCAAGCTTTGACAACAGATCGCCTGCCTCATTTTCATCCCTCTTGACATACTTGACTTTGTAGCCTTCGAAGCACTTGGCTATCTCATCTATTTCATCCTGATATGCCGCCATCATAGGGTTCTGTGCGTTCGAGGTGCTAGCCACATGCTAGGCAACCAAGTCGAAATCTCCACAACAAACTATACGCTTGATGCCAATATCCTTGGTTACGCGAAGTTCGTGAATGAGTGCTTCATATTCCGCCATGTTGTTCGTAGCCTCAAAGTGAATTTGCACGACATAGTGCAGTTTTTATCCTGTTGGTGACTATAGTAGTACACCAGCCCCCGAGCCATTGAGTAGCTTTGATCCGTCAAAGTGCATTACCCAATATTCTGGTTCTGGTACATGAGTATCATCTGGCATCTCCATCCAATCTCCAATGAAATCTACCAAGGCTTGTGACTTGATAGTGTCGCGTCTCTTGTAGGTGATTTCGAAGGCGGCAAGATTGATACCCCACATCGCCACCCTTCCTGTAGCGTCAATGTCGTTGATGATGTCGGATAGTGGAGCCTTGCTCACTATTGTGATTGGGTTCTCCTGGAAGTAGTGACCTAGCTTCCAAGAATCAACGAGAACTCCATAAGATAGCTTCTGGTAGTGCGGGTAACGCTGCTTGGACTCTGTCAAGACCTTGCTTACATAGTAAACTTGTCGTTGTACTCCGTACTCATGCATTGGTTCCTTCCGTTCCACCACAACGACAATGTTGATAACCCGGTTGGTGGCCACCATGTAGATCAACATAGGCTCCATTTACTCAGCTGCTGCAAGTATAGGCATAGAAGAAAGTATCCTTTTTAGATCCTTAAGCGCAGCGTATGCCTTATCTGTCCATATGAATTTGTCCGCCTTATTGTATAGCGGTAGAGCCTTCTCTCCAAGTCGACTAACGAACCGGCTTACCATTACAACGTAGCCTGTGAGCCATTAGATGTCCTTCAGGCATGTCAGACGTTTGATGTTGAGGATGGCCTTGATCTTCTCCGAGTTGACCTCAATTCCACGTTGGGAGACGATGAAGACCAACAATTTGCCGACTGGAACCCCGAAGATGCACTTCTTGGGGTTGAGCATCATGTTGTATTTTCGGAGGTTATCAAAGGTTTCCTTTAAGTCGGAGATTAAGTCGTTTGAATTTTTTGAAATCACCACGATATCGTCCACGAAAGCATGAACGTTCTGACCGATTTGGTCGTGTAGGCAATGTTGCATAGTCCGCTAGTACATAGCACCTGTGTTTTTTAACCCAAAGGGCATCGTGACATAGAAAAACATGTCGTAAGGTGTGGTGAATGAAGTGGCCAATTGGTCCAACTTCCTCATATTAATATGGTGGTATCCTGAATATGCATCTAGAAAACACAGAAGTTCCAGGCCAGTCGTCGAGTCAATGACTTGGTCAATGCGAGGCAAAGCAAACTGATCATTCGGGCTTGCTTTGTCGGTGTAGTCAATGCACATTCTTAATTCTTTTGTTCCCTTTTTGGACACAAGGACCGGATTGGACACCCACTGGGTGTGAAGGACTTCTCGGCTAAAACTAGCCTTAAGTAACCTAGCTATCTATTTGCCAATGGCGCGTCTCTTCTCGTCCCCGAAGCGTCATAGAGGTTGTTTCACCGGTTTGTATTTTGGATCAATGTTTAAGCTGTGCTCGGCAAATTCCCTAGGTACACCTTTCATGTCAGGAGGTTCCCAGGAAAAGATGTCTCTATTCTCACGGAGGAACTCGACGAGCGCGCTTTCATATTTGGGATCCTGGTTTGTAGCAATGGCGGTGACCTTGGAGGCATCACCTACCACAAGTTCCACCGGCTTGGTTTCGATGGTGGCCTTGAAGGCGGGATCGAAGTCAGAAATCTGTTTCTTTGATGCCGACATCTCCGAGGCATCGACCTGGCTCTGGATATCCTTGAAGTCTTCGTCGTAGAGGACGACTTCTGCAAAGGCTGCTTCTCCAATCTCGCAGTCCCTTGCCTTGGAAAAGCTTCCGGAAACGATGATGACACCGTTTGGTCCGGGTATCTTGAGCTTGTTGTAGACGAAGCATGGCTTGGACATGAAGGAGTGGAAGATGTCACATCCGAATATGACGTGGTACACACTCTTGAAGGGGACCACTTTGAAGGTCATGCGCTCTTGGCGGTAATTTTTGACATCACCAAAGGCGACCGGAAGGGTGATGCACCTAAGGGACCGAGCTTCTCGGCCAGGGACTACACCATGAAACACGGTGCTGGTCCGCCTTAGGTTGGTCTCCGTCAAGTTCATCTTGTGCAGTGTATCCAGGTACATGATGTTGATGCTGCTTCCACTATCGACAAGGCACTTGGTGAACTCGCAGCCGTCAATCAGGGGGTTGATGACCATGGCATATTGATTCTTTGTTGGAACAAGGTCAGGATGATCCTTCCTGTCTCATGTGATTGGAACTTCCGACCAACGCAAGTACTGGTGAACTGGGGGTAGGGTGGCCATCAGTATCCTCAGAGAGGTCTTCTGTGCCCGGACATTTGGGGTTCCAAGGAAAGTGCGGTAGACATGGGCCTTCTTCTCGAAGGGGTTCTTGCCCTTTCCATCGCCCTTGTCGGAGTTCTTGGGGCCTACGTCCTCGTCCATGTCAATTAAATCCTTGGACTCCTCTTCATTATTCTTCCCTTTGCCCTTGCCTCACTGTCAGTTCTTCCGTCTTTGCTTGTACCCACACTCCGGGTCTTCCTTGAGATCGTTGACGGACTTGCACTGTCGGTTGGTGTGAGTGGCTTGCCATTGGCATCGAGGTGTACGAAGCACAGCATATCGCGGTACTCCTCGTATGTCTAGGGAACACAGGGCGCTGCCGAGGTGGTTTCACTACCATGATGTTGCCCACGACCAGCCCCCGGCCTCGGCCGCGCTGTCCGCCATCACCTCTGCCTGCAAACATCATGGCTACCATGTCGGAAGTTGGATTTTCTTCTGGCAGATTCTTCCGCTTATTATTGTTGTTCCTCTTGACTAGGGTTGCAATGGCAATTGTCGGCAAGGATCCACAAGCGTCATCGTCGGAAGCCGCAAACTCACTGGCCAAGGAGATCATCTGATTGAGATCTAGCTTGTGATTGTCCTGCAGACGCTTTAACTTATGCCAGAGTTGTAGGGTTTGCATCATGGAAAACAAAAAATTCTATCGCGGGAACACACAAAACCAAGATCTATTCTACGAGATCGGTGCAACGAGATTGTAGAGAACTAGACCTCGAAGATCCAAAGCGTTTAATGAGATTCGGATCTCGTGGTTGATGTAGTCGATCACTTGACAATCTCAAGATTGTCGGGGGGATAACCCCCGGTAGGGTCACGAGAGGTGAAACATAGCACATCTTGGTTAGCTCCGAGTAAAGAAAGAACCAGGTCGGGTAAGATAAGCATGAGCGGCCGACATAGTTTATATGTCGTCCTGCATAAGACAAAGTTGTAATTCTTGCAGGAACCGACGAGCCGAGTCTACCGAGGAAGGGACGAGTCACGTAGGACGCGTGGCACCTTTCTGAGTAAGGTTCAGGAGGGACCATGGTAAAGCATGGTCAAAACAGAAGGGCGACGCCGGGTGACACAAAAGGAGCCTGGTGACGCCCAAAGCATACGCTGACGTACAAAGTTACAGCATGACGCCAAAAGCAACAGGAAGCAGCGTACCAAAAGATCGTTAGCTGTCAAGCTTTATGGACTGGGCCATTGGGATTAGGGCAAGCCCATGACCCGGCCCACATTGTAGGGACCAAGATCCAAACAGTAAACCCTAGAACCCAAAGGGGTATAAGCTAGTTAGCACTGCCTACATAAGGAAGGGCATAACTGTAGTAGAAGAAGGTTGGACCAAGTAGGGAACTAGTGCACAAAACCCTAGTTCATACAGCTCAAGGAGCACTTGTAACCTTCGGGTATCAATCAAATCGCTAAGTCTGGAGACTTCTTCTTGTTCTTCGTGCATGGCTCGACCGTGCACTCCCTCCCCAATGACCACAAGCACCCATTCGGCCCCCAACTTAAGCCTACCCATGGCATCTGTCGTGCCACCACCACGACAGTTGGCGCCCACCGTAGGGCAGAAGCAGGTGCTTGATGGAGTCTTCATCCGGACGGGCAACATCATCGCCAAGACCTGCGAGCGCGTCTACTCCAGCCTCATCCAGAGGTTTGGAGCGCTCAACTTCGTCAGCGACAACGCGGGCTACTTCGGAACCAAGCCGTTTCCTAGGGGTGGTCGCTTCATCAAGTTCGGTGAGCACCAGGTCTACGTCGCGGTGCGCGTGGAGCGCGCATATCCTGAGCATGTCGTCCTGGCGTCGGATCCGCCAGCAATTCCTGTCGCTGGGAAGCTTCACCAACTCGTCTCCATGGAGGTAATGATGACAGCGCCAAACCCCGCGGCTCCGCCAATAGTTCCAGTAGTGAATGAGAATGTTGAGGGAGGAAATCATGAGGAAATGCCAAGGGCTGCAAGGACAGCAATGGCATCACTGGAAAAACCAGAAAACATAGCTAGGAGTAAAAGGGCTAAGGAGCTGCAGGAAGCAATAGACAAGTTGGCAGAGCCAGTAGCACAGGCAACTGACCCGGCACGGGTGCAAGCCGAGTTGGAGGAGGCCAGGATAAAAGTTCTGGAGAAATCCAAGGAATTGGCGCAGTTACAGCAGGATGTGGATATCACCATCAAAGAGCTCAACTCGGAAAATTGAGTCAAGGGCGCAAAGACCCGGCTTGATGCAACGATATTGAGAGGAAGAAACCTCAACGAAGAGCTGGCAGATGCAACGTCAAAAATAACGCCAGAGAACAGCAATGAAACAGCCATGAGGCCAACATATAACACATCAGCAGCTAATCTGCGAGCAACAGAGGCAGCAATGGCAGAGTTACCCCATTTGGAGGGATAAGCAAAGAAAAGACAACAAGAACGAGTCAATGAACTAGTAAGAGCAGCTAGCATGCCGAATGAAGCGTATTACAGAGCAAATCTAGGTATAGCAAGAAGGTCACAGCTGGTTCACTCGGCAACTCCTGTCCCGGCAAGATCAGCAGGGCACACGGCTTCCTCACCAGGAGCGGCGCCTAGGCCGAGAAAAGAAAAGAGTGTGGATTCTGGAAGAAACAAGCAGATGGTCGCCTATGATCCGGCAGTGGTTCAAGGAAACCCGGCACATGCGCAGGGGGCGAGAAGGAATAATGCCCAAGGAAATGAAAACCAGGAGAATGCAAGCCGAGAAAGGCAAGCAGGGCAAAGAAATGACAACGGAGGGCAAAATTTTGCGCCTCAAGCTAGGCATAGAACTCACTCGGCGGGAGAAGGAAATCCAGCACCGAATAATGCACCAGCTCAACCTGAAAGAAGACAGCAAAGCGCGGGAAAAGCAGCTCAACAGCCTGCTGACCCGAACGCGAATAAGTACAATGATGGTTACTCGGCTATGTTGAATGACGGATATGAATTGCCGGATCACACATATCAAGCAATGGGAGCTAGACTCAGAGGCAGGAACCTTCAGCCGGATGATGCAAGGCTGGAGCTTGACCGAATAAAAATGGCATAGATAATTGAATCGCAAGGTCCGTAGGGTCCACCATGCTTTGGCCCAAGGATCATGAAGGATCCACCAGTACCAAATTTCCAGCTGTCCAGAGGGACAAAAACGTATGATGGAAGTACCAACCCAGAGGACTGGCTCATAGATTATGGAACTGCTGTGAAGATCGCGTAGGGAAATTTGAGATGGGCAGTACGATATGTACCACAGATGATGGAAGGACCAGCTTGGGTATGGCTGAACAATTTGCCACCCGGAAGCATTAATAGCTGGATTGATTTTCACGACGCTTTTGTGAGCAATTTCACGAGCACTTACAAGAGGCCGAATCTCCCATAGCAACTGGCGATGTGCAAGCAAAGACCGAATGAGACGGACATGGAATTCCTCACAAGGTGGTGTACGATGTGCAACTCTTGTGAAGGGGTAATCGAGTCACAGGCAATTGATTGGTTTGCACAAGGATGCAGACATGGAAGTGTGCTATGGCAAAGGTTACAGAGAGATATGCCAGCAAGTCTGGCAGAAATGATAAGAATTGCTGATTCGTATGTGTTAGGAGATCCGACTCGGTCGCTGCTTATGTCGGCAGACTGGATGACTGAGACTTAGATCTATGACGCTGTCGGGTCGCAAAGGCGCCAGGAAAGGTCCGAATACAGAAGCAAGAGAAGAGACGAAAGACCAGATTATAGATATGGTTCGACTCAGGTCGTGGCC
Source organism: Avena sativa (assembly GCA_916181665.1). Classification (NCBI taxonomy): domain Eukaryota; kingdom Viridiplantae; phylum Streptophyta; class Magnoliopsida; order Poales; family Poaceae; genus Avena; species Avena sativa. The sequence goes on along the minus strand of OV702284.1, from coordinate 356,715,505 downwards.
GTAAGTCAGGATCATCCGGATCCTAGAGGTAGTCAACATCAAAGGACAAGTGGACAACAATGGGTGCCAAAGAATGATGGCAAAAGGCCATACAATCAGAGGAAGCAATATCAGGACTGACATGTAGCACCCCCGGGGGTTAGGGTTAAACAAACCTCAAATCACCATCTAAGATAAGTTCAACTCCCAAACACGGAAGATCACAGTATGATTCAGTAACATTACAGAACACAGAGATTCAACAACATAAGTTTAAACTCTTAGCAGAGTGAGATATTAGAGTTATTACAAACCAGAGGTCATAGACCCAACATCACATCACACAGCCAAAGCAAATTATGTTGTTCTACACAACAACTTAGCTAAAGTCCTAAGAGGCCATCAACAAAAGTGACGTCCATCCCATAGTCCTCAAGCTGCTACCTGGTACCCCCAACTACTCGTCGATGTCAACGTAGAAGCCACCTTCAGTTGCAACCAGATCCTATGTAGAAAAACAACAATGGCGCAAGGCTGAGTACGAGAATGTACTCCGCAAGACTTAGATAATCTAGTATCTACATGCTCTGGCTAGAAAGGCTTTCTCTGGATTTATTTTTGCAGAAAGCAATCTTTATTTTTAAACAAGAGAGAGAAGAGGCTCGTCTACTCATAATTCTTTTAAAAGGGATAAGATAGCGACTTCTTCATCTTGTTCATCATATCTTGATAACCACCAACTTCATCAGAACCTCCTATCTAGGATCACCCCCTCGACCCAGAGGAAGCATCCTTAAGCACACGTGGATCAGCAAGTTTTACGTAGGTTATAGTTCCCTATGATCATCACGTCCGTTCCCAAGTCGTTCATAACCGTGAACACGACTTTTTGAAAAGATTAATACCCTGCAGGGGTGTACAACTTTACCCACACGTACCAACCGACTCTTAATGCCAAATTATTAGCCCTCTTCCTTGGAAGGCCGTCATAGGGTGGTTGACCACGACTTTTACCTTGCTTTCGCCGAGACCATGAGTCACGCCCTAGGGATGGTTCCGCCGTAACGGGTCAAGTCCCGAAGCCGGTCCCTAAAGATGTGAGGCGAGATTGGTTCACCAGGGGCTCCATCGACCCCAAGCAACCCGGTCCACGCTTCCCTACCTATTATGATGCACCTCCTCATTTTGAAAAGGTTTTCAATGCGTGTGCCAGATGGAAAGCCCGAACTATGTGACTCATGGAATCTACTAGGCAAGTTAGTTGCTCGTGGGGTTTTCCAGGCCCCGTGTGGTTGTACGCTCGTCTTGGTTCAAGAGGAAAGAACTCGGGTCCTACTGGTGGTGAGCATGGGACTACAAAAACCACACCCAATGTGGCCTCCCATACAAGCCTTAGCATGATTAGTTAACTCCTTCGATGATGTCACCACCTCCTACCTTTCTAGATTCTCCGACACCTCTGATTCATCATTCAGATAAATCAGACAATGATACTATGTCGATCTCAGAAGCTCTAGCAACGCTCAGATGCCAGACCTAGGTATGCTAGGAGCAGCGGATCAGGAGTATAAGGATTCAACAAGGAAACTATGCAGTAGATAGGTAACACTAACTACTGACAAAGGACCACATTGGAATCGTGTGCATCATAGCGAGAAAGTAATATAATTTGTAAAAGTAGGTTCAGAATGAGAGGCTACGCTTGCCTTGTCCGTCAGTAGACAGGTATGGATCTTCGGTGTTGTTGACTTCAGCTTCGGATTCGGATCCTATCACGAAGAACCAATACCGGAAACAAAGGCAATAATCAATACATGACATCGATGCAATGCTCAAACAAGGATGATGATATGACAAGTTAAATGGTGTTGAAATGAACCCTAGAACATGCTTAGTCATTTTAAACGGGGTTCCGAGGGTTACAAACCCTAACTCGGGAGAACTCCGGAAATCACATGGGGGTTAATTTTGTTCTCTAATTAAACTTGTCATTAAAGTTGTTGAGCAATGCATGATTATTGCTTAAATAGATAGAACTCATTTTCTGAACATTTTGATATATTATTTGTATTTTTCTGATTTCAAATGAATTAGTTATGAATTTCTCGACTTTTAATTCATCATTTTTGGAATATTTAAATTATTTTCCAACTTGGGCCCACATGTCATAGTTTTATTCATTTCTGAAAACATTTATTGAAATTGTTAAAATGCTGACAGGGGTGGCCCACAAGTATTTATTTATATTCCAGAAAACATTTATTAAAAGGAAAAGAAAATATTGCATCATGCTGACGTTAGAGTCCTATCCCTAACTTTTCTCACCGAGGCAGACGCCAGACCCAGCCACTGACTGCTGGGCCCAAAGCCACCTCAGCAAGCCACGCAAGCCTGGCGTCAGCGCCACGTCACGCACGGTGGAGCCGCCAGACGGTGGTCGCCGGCGGCGATACAGAGCGCGCCCGGACACGCGAGAGGGGGCGTTTGAATCAGCTAGGCGAGGCGAACACGTGGGTGGCGGCGCCACTGGTCTAGGGTCACCGGAGCTTGGTCAACGACGAGCGGCAACGGCGGCGCTTGTAGATCGACGGCGCATGACGGCTACGGGAGGCTAGAGGGCAAGCAGAGGGTGCCTTGAGCACCGGGGGCTCACCACGATGCTTGCATGAGGGTCGGGGAAGCCAGACGAGGACGGAATCAACGACGAGGCGAGCGGCAGAGCATGTCGGGGTCGGGGAAGAAGCAGTCGATGGCGACGAATCACGGCGCCCCTCGTCGATTCCTTCTGCAGGAGGACGGAGTGGAGCGAGGTGGAGCTCGTGGCGGTGTCGGGTGGGCTCAGGGAGGCCGGCAACGGTGGCTAGCCGATGGCCATGGCGGCTAGGGTTCGAGCTGGCGCGGTCCAGAGAAGGAGAGAGAGCGCGCGAGGGGGAGGATGAGGTCTAGGGAGAGAGAGGCGTGCGGGTGAGCTCCTTATCCTCTCCTCCAAGCGGCGGTGCCCATCGCAACGACGGGGCGACATCGGGCGGCCGCGGCGGCGACAGCGAGCTGCCTGCCGTCAGCGAGAAAGACGACAGGAGAGAGGCGAAGGGGTACCGGGCCGACTCCTAGGCCCCGGGTGGGCTAGGTTGGGCTGCTGCGGGCTGCGCAGCGCGACAGAGAAAGAGGAGAGGCAGATAGGCCATGGCCCAGCTACGGCTGCTGCTGTTTTTATTTCTACAAATTATTTTTCTTTTTCTGTTTTTTTAGTTTTCTCTTTTGTAATTTCATTTGGAATCTGTTTTGAACAATTCAAAATACAATACTTTGTTAGAATTATTTAAAATATTGTAGGGGCCCTAATAATCCTTTTGGGCTCCAAACATTTTGTCATTTTAAAAATTCAAAACTATTTGAATGCTTTCAAATAGAGGGGGAGGGTTAGGGTTTAGGGTTTGTACTTGTATTTAATTCAACATACTTGGTCTTATGCATATAGTTCATTAGGTTTAACACATGCATGCAATGCTTTAAGTGCTAAGTGCATATATTACAAGCTTGGGCTGTTACAGCTCTACCCCCCTTACAAGAATCTCGACCCGAGATTCCTAAGTTTTAGAAAAGAAGGCAGGGTACTCAGATCTAAGACGATATTATCGTTCCCAGGTTGCTTCGTCCTTAGAGTGATGAGACCACTGAACTTTTAGGAACTTGATGTTTTGACGACGAGTTTTGCGCTCGGCTTCATCAAGGATACGAACAGGATACTCACGGTAAGTCAGATCCTTATGGAGATCAAGAGTTTGGTGATCAACACCACAGACAGGATCTTTGAAGCAACGCTTGAGTTGATACACATGGAAGACGTCATGCGCCTCAGGGAAATTTGCAGGCAACTCCAACTTATATGCGAGGTTACCTTGCCTGGATAGAACACGGAAAGGACCAACATAGCGAGGAGCCAGTTTGCCTTTGATACCGAAACGATGGACACCCTTCAGAGGAGTGACCTGGAGATAAGCTTGATCACCGACTTCATATTCAATATGTTGATGGTGATGATTATGATAGATTTTCTGACGAGACTGAGCAGTTTTCAAATGATCTCGAATGATACGAACTTGATCTTCTGCTTCCTGGATCATATCCGGACCAAAGAACTTTCTTTCGCCGGTTTCTGACCAGTTCAAATGAGTACGACAGGTTCTTCCATATAAGAATTGGAAAGGTGCCATACCAATACTGGACTGAAAACTATTGTTATAGGAGAATTCAGCAAAAGGAAGGCATTTCTCCCAGTTCTTGCCAAAAGATATGACACACGCTCTAAGCATGTATTCAAGGATTTGATTCACTCTTTCGGTTTGACCACCGGTGCTAGGATGATAAGTTGTGCTGAAAGAAAGGCGAGTTCCCATATCAGTTTGGAAGCTTTCCCAGAACTTGGAGGTGAACAAACTTCCACATTCAGATGTTATCTTCTTAGGAATACCATGAAGAACAACAATCCGAGAGATGTAAAGATTAGCCATTTCACTCGCTCGAAGGCTTTCCTTGATGGGAAGAAAGTGAGCGACCTTGGACAGATAGTCAACGATCACCCAGATTGCATCATTTCCTTTTTGAGTTTTAGGGAGACCAGTGATGAAGTCCATACCGATTTCATCCCATTTCCACTCAGGAATATGATGTGGTTGTAGGAGACGAGCGGGCCTTTGATGTTCAGCTTTGACGCGATGACAAAACGTCACATTCAGCAACAAAATGACCGATATCTTTCTTCATACCAGACCACCAAAATCTTTGACAAAGGTCCTGATACATCTTGGTACCTCCAGGGTGAATAGAAATAGGTGATTCATGAGCTTCCCGGAGAATTAAATTCCTCAACTTTGTTCTCTTCGGCACTACCAGACGGTTACCAAAGTAAACAATACCTTGATTATCAACAGAGAAACACTTAGCAACTCCACTAGCAATGTTCCATTTGATCTCAGCAACTTCAAAGTCATTCTTCTGAGCGAGCTTGATTTCATCCTCTATAGAAGATTTCACTTCAAGAGTAGAAAGGAATCCACGAGGAACTACTTCAAGATTCAATCGAGCAAATTCCTCATGAAGAGAAGGTTGAGATTGTTTGATTACCAAATTGTTGCAATAAGACTTACGACTTAGCGCATCAGCAACAACATTGGCTTTTCCAGGTTGATAGTTGAGACCCAAATCATAGTCCTTGATGAGTTCCAACCATCTTCTTTGCCTGAGATTCAAATCAGGTTGTGTGAAAAGATACTTGAAACTCTGATGATCTGAGTATAACTCGCAACGACTACCAAGAAGGTAATGTCGCCATTGCTTAAGAGCATGAACAACAGCTGCAAGCTCAAGATCATGAGTTGGGTAGTTGTTCTCATGTGGTTTTAGCTGACAGGAGGCATAAGCCACCACATGCCCATCTTGCATCAACACACATCCGAGACCTTGGTGAGAAGCATCACAGAAGACAACAAAGTCTTTGCTAGTGTCTGAACTAGCACCGGAGTAGTGGTTAACTTGGTTTTTAACAACTGGAAGCTTTCCTTAGCCTTATCAGACCATTCAAACTTCTTATCCTTCTTAAGAAGATCAGTCATCGGCTTTGCAATTCTGGAGAAGTTCTCGATAAATCGACGGTAATAACCAGCCATCCCGATAAAACTTCGGACATCCTTGACGGATTTAGGAGACTCCCAGTCGAGGATAGTTTGGACCTTATCCGGGATAACATAACCCCCTTGGGCGGAAACAACATGACCAAGAAATACAAGCTCTTGTAACCAGAACTCACATTTGGAGAACTTGGCATACAGACAATGTTCTCGGAGTTTTGTCAACACCAAACGAAGATGTTCAGCATGCTCTTCTTCAGTCTTGGAATATACCAGAATATCATCGATGTAGACCACAACGAACTTGTCAAGATACTCCATGAAGACAGAGTTCATAAGCTGCATGAAAGTGGCTGGAGCATTGGTAAGACCAAAGGACATGACTGTATACTCATAAAGACCGTAACGAGTGGTGAAAGCAGTCTTTGGAATATCTTCCTTACGGATCTTTATCTGGTGATACCCTGACCTTAAATCCATTTTGGAAAAGACAGTGGCACCACTCAACTGATCAAATAGATCGTTGATCCTAGGGAGAGGATACTTATTCTTGATAGTCACGGCATTGAGTGGGCGATAATCCACAACCAGACGCGGTATATTGGTATCCCACTTCTTGAAAAAGATGGTAGGACATCCCCAAGAAGATGTGTTGTGTTGAATGTATTATTTTCCTTCTAACTCCTCTAATTGCTTCTTCAACTCCACAAGCTCATGAGGAGGCATGCGATAGGGTCTTTTAGAAACAGGAGAAGTTCCAGGAACTAACTATATGACAAACTCCACACTTCGATCAGGTGGCATGCTAGGCAACTCCTCAGGAAAGACATCCGGGAATTCACAGACCACGGAAACGTCTTGGATCTCTAACGGAGGTAGAACTTCAAGAGCATACAACTCTGCTTCAGGAATAGAAACAACTGAAGGAGATAGTGACCCTACGGTCCAGTACTTGACTATTGTGCCAGCAGGACTAGTCAGAGTCACAGACTTGGTTGTACAATCGATAATAGCTTGATAACGGGTCAACCAGTCCATGCCCAAAATGATGTCAATATCAGTTGACTTGAGGGCGATCAAAGAAGTGGGAAAGAGTTGAAATGCAACTTCAATTAGATTCCCATGACTAACCATGGTGGAACGCCAACTAGAACCAGGATATTGAACTAGCAGAGGAATAGACAACCCCTCAAAACGTATCCCATGCATTTGAGCAAAAGCTTGTGACAGGAATGAATGCGATGATCCAGAATCAAACAAAATTTTAGCTGGAATTTGATTGATACGAAGCATACCCATGATGACGCTTGGATCTTCCTGAGCCTCCTCAGCAGAGATATGGTTCAGGCGTCCTTTTCCAGCACCTGGATACTTACCATTCTTCTTTCAGCGGCATTCTTTTGAGGACACTCCTTTGCATAGTGACCAGGCTGGCGACAATTGAAGCATATAAAACCTGATGCATTACCAGCAGGAGGGTAGTTTGATCCACCAGCATTGCTTGAAGTAGCATTCGGACGAGGAGCATATCCAGAAGACCTTGGCGTATAAGGAGCATGTGGCACAACACTTTGTGGCACGAAGAAACGGCGCTTCTTATTGCCAGAACTAGCCTTGTTGTACCCCTACTGAGGACGCTTATGGGTTTCTTCATACTCCACTTTTCCACTCTCAGCCTTCATAGCCTTGTTAACAAGACCTTGGAAGTTACCAAAGTCCATGAGGTGGATATCACGGCGAACCTCAGGATCCAGTCCCTTGCGAAATAGAGCTTGCTTCTTAGCATCAGTGGAGACCCCTTCAGTAGCATAGCAGGCAAGACGATTGAAGTTGCGCTGGTAATCACACACGGAACCAGTGCCCTTCTTAAGCTTGAGGAACTCCTCCCTCTTTTGATCCATCAGGCCCTCCAGAATATGATAAGCTCGGAAGGCTTCAGTGAACTCTTGCCATGTAACAACATGTTGAGCTTCTTGCATAGCCAAGAAATTTTCCCACCAGGAATTAGCTGCTCCCTCCAGATGGTAGGCAGCAAAAGTCACCCAATCAGCTTGAGCAACATGACCAACCTGAATTTTGCGCTCCATAGTGCGAAGCCAGTAGTCCACATCAAGTGCCTCAATGGAATAGCTGAAAACTGGCGGAGTGAGACGTGTGAAGTCCTTGATACCAACTTGATTGTTCTGGCGTTGAGCAGTGTTGCGCTCAATCCTTTCAAGGAGCCTCATGTTGTCAGCACGGTTGGTTTCGTACATGGCCATCAGTTGAACCGTGGACGGCGGTGGAGAAAGGTTGGAAGGTTCACCCTCATTTGTAGCACTGCGTGCATGAGCACGGGTACGGGCACGAGAGGTGTCACCCATCCTGAAAGAACAAAAGATGGTTAGACAAAGGATCCAAAGGAACAAGACGGAAAGATGAACAAAGAGTACTTGATATAAACGTATCATCTTATCAAGCATGGTAGTATCAAAGCATACTAATGTATACACTAACCAGCTGACTTACAAACCATAACAATGGAATGCTAAGATGTTACACACCAAGCAAAACTGAGATTTCCTGGAACTCTGAGAATAGCAACCAAGTACGGAGTACTTTAGAGAAACAATCCCAAAACCACGATCCTAAATGTTTTGAGATATGAGGTAAGGAATAAAAACCTTTTCAAACCAAATAGGGTAAGAAAAACTCCAGCAACAGAAACACACCACGGAAGGAGTAAAACGAATCCTAGTTAGAGTTTCTGCAAATAGTTTTAACTTTCAAATAGTTTTGTCAGCTTCTAGACTCAACATCGACCAATAAAAGGGTTTCTGTCAACACCCGGATTTTTCAATCCTAGATGCCTGTTATGCCATACATCGCAATCCCAGGATTACCATTTTTGCGAGACATAATAGAATTGGATACCATAGTACTTCATCCATTACAATGATACATAAGTTCTTACACAAATAGGGATCTCATATGATCCAGTTCTTAATACAACATCAAGCAGCGGAATACGTAATAATAACGGTAGCGTAGGCGAAGCTCCATCTTCGGGGTCACAGGCAATGCTGACGATGGGAGATGATCCTAGTTGTCGTAACCTTCCTGGGGTCCATCCTCCAGGTACTCCTCTTCATAGTCTGGCCATGGGAATAGCCAGGGACAAAGCCATGAGTACTCTTTAAGTACTCGCAAACTAATACTAACAAGTAAAGGGGTTTTTGGATAATAGGACACTAGGCTCTAAGGTTGTTTTGCAAAAGCCAGGTTTATAACTACTAAGTTCCAAAGCTAGTCAAAATTTTATAACTCCTAAGTGGGATCTTGTATTCCAGGACACAACTCTGTTGTGGTCAAGTCAAAGTCACAATTCATTTCACAAGTCATTTTGAAAAGTCTGACGGGGGAACAGTATGGCCACTCCAACTGTCCATAACCGCGGGCGCGGCTATTCGAATAGTTGGACACTCTGCAGAGATTGTACACTTTCACCACAACATTCGATACATCCGTCAGGAACAAATCCTGAATTCACCATACTCAGTATGCGGATAATCAATCCTAACCTTTCAATTACACTCCCTAGTATAAGCACCTCTCTTGTGAGTTTGGCCTCCCAACCATGACCACTGTCATCTTGGGTACTGCACAGGTGGACAATCTTCACAAGGTAGCCTCAGCTCAGACCTTGGCCGTGAGGGAACTAATACTAAGGTATATAAGTTTCCAGTCAAGCCCTACCCAATATTCGGGTATTGTGGTTGTACGATAAAATTGGAATGGTATCGCATCCAGACAACCATCAGTTTTATAAAGGGCTAAGGCTCATGCCTCAACATTTTCATCACCAGAATCATCAAGCTTTTGGAAACACATGTCCAAAACATTTCAATAGAATGATCCATCATTCCAAGGTTTTCATAACCATTTTTCCACCAAGTATTCCCATCTAAAGTTGATCAAGTTTTATGCTTAGCACTAGCATCTACAGGTGGGGGTAATACTAATGGGGGGTGGTAACTAGTGGGGTTTCAACTAAGTCCAACCTTATATCATAAGCTGATATCAAGGTTTCTAGCTTAGGCCAAATTTTATGCTCTTTATGCAACCTTCAGCACAACTGTCTAGTATCTACCAAACTCTTAGGTAGGCTCCAAGTACTTTGATAAAGAAAAAAAGTAAGAAGCTTTCCATAAAACTAGGATTGGTTTAGCAAGTGGGTATGGTCACATATGCTTAAGGCATAAAGTAATCATCTCACAAGTATGGGTTTGTGGCATTAGTGGGGTATCTTGCAAGTGTTAGCTTGCACATTCACTAGTGGTATTAGGCTTGCAATCAATGTCAATATAAGCTTGCATAGGTATAGTATCTTGCAAGTGTTAGCTTGCCTTGTGCAGAGCAGTGGTTGAAGTTCTCCTCGGCTTCCTCTTCGTGGTATCCTCCTTCCTCCTCGTATCCTTGGTCGGTACTAGCGTCTATGAATAAATACGAGGTACACAATCACCAAACAATACTTAACTACTTGCAATCATCACACACAAGGGTCCTATAGATGATCTAGCATCATCTCTAACATTACAAGGTTAAGGATTGGTTTAAGTCTTTTTATTTTAGAAAAGTAATTTCTACTCATTGAAAAACTACTTAAGATTTAATATTCTCCAAACTAAACATGGGATCATGTTGACACATGTCATCACCACATATTGTAGTCCATGGGAATGTGATTTAAAGTGGTGTCACAAATTAATAAGGTTTTACCCTTTTATTTTAATTAATTAAAGTGGCTAGAAATGCTTATGAAGCATTCTTTTATTCCTTGAACATTATTTCTGCAAGTAACCTATATATATTTTTATATATTCTGAAAGGTATGGTTGAATGTGATTTTTGAGAGTTGGAATCAACTCAAAAGCTTTTATGGTTTAAATTTGAAAAATGTTTGAATGCAGAAAAGCTTCTGCCTTGTTATTTTTGCTATGGGTGATCTACAGATCCAAATGACTTGAATCCAACGGTCTTGGATTAAGCATTCACAGACCTTTCCAACAAAATTGGTTTCATCTAATTTGGTGCAATAAATCGATCTGGGTTGATTTTTGAAGTTGGGTACAGAAGTGTGTTTGAAATTAAAAAGAAAAGGTTTAATTTGAATTGCTGGGCTGCGCGGGAAATTCTAACGGGCCGGCCTGCTAAGTGCAGTGCTCCCGCGGGCTGCTTAAGTGGGTGTCCCCACTCGTCAGTGACACGGGGCTGGGCGAAGCGGTATGGGGCAACGTGGTTCGTTCGATCTGGTTCTAATCCAACGGCTGAGGGTCATCGTCGACGCGAGACAGCTCCGGCGAGAACGAAACCTAGCGCGGCCAGTGAGGGGTGCTGGGGGCTCACCGGGGTACGGGCGAGGGTCGGCGAGGCGGGCGAACGACGAAGTCGACGACGGCAAACCTCCTGGTACCGGTGGCTTCTCCTGGGGCGGCTCCAATCGCTGGCTCCTTTCTTCTCCGGCAGCGGCAGGCTCCAGTGAAATTCCGGCGAGGTGGTGCTTGGCTTGCTCTGAGAATGGTGTGGCACGATCAGTGGGGAGAGGGGAGTGAGATGGTGTGAAGAAATCGTGCGGGGGTGGCCTCTATTTATAGTCGAGCGAGGGGACCGTCGGGGCGCACGGTGAGCTCGTCGGGGGCGACGTTATAGGCAGCTAATGGCATGGGCAAGGGTAGGGGACGGTGCTGTGTCTCCTGGCGATGCTCAACGACATGGTCGCGAGGCATGGGGCGGTGTGGTTTGGTCTGGAACGGGCGGTGCTCTGCGCGGCAGAGGCGGCGTCTTCGACGGCGGGTGGTGGCTGTATGGCGCGGGGTATTAAACGGGGATGTCTGGCGGTCTCCTGGATCGGTGGTGATCGTGTGTGCACGCGGTGAGGGCGGCGCGTGGTCTGTGGGTGATGGTCGAGGGTGGCGCTCTGGCGCACGCTCGGCATGGTCTGGGCGTGTCTTGTGTGCGTGGTCCAGGGCTTGGCAACGCTCGCGGCTGGGACAGGAAGTGGCGGTGGACGGTGGGCTGCCTCCCAGACATGCTGGCTAGGCTTGCTGTTGCTCCTAGCTTGCTGTCCACATTGGGGTGACATGGGGTTGCTCGGCTGTTCACCATTAATGGCAATGGCAAGCTCATAGGGGTGCTAGTGTTGGTCTAACCTTTCTAGCTGATCTACTGGATTGTGTGAGAGCTAACTAGGGAACAAGTTAGGCTCAAAACACTGCACACTATAGTGTTGGTTGTTTTGTTTGATTTGTGTCTGCAACCTGTTTGATGAAATGGCCGCATGAAATCAAGTTTTGAATTTTGAAATGATTTTTGGTGGGTTTGCTAGATTGGTTCTGGTGAGTCTGCAGATGCTTGGGTTTTGAAAATTGAGCTTGTTTGAGTGGGTTTTGAAAAAGTGGGATCTTCCCATATGAAGAAGATTCAATTTTGAATTGTCATTTAAACTATGCATTTGAAAGTTTCTGGATGATCACAAAGTGGGCCTTGATACTTTGTTATGAGTACATTCAAGGGGTGCAAAGATCCAGAAAAGTTTCTGTTAGGTTTTGAAAGTTTGAGACAGCCAAAGTAGGCATGGGAGTTAAATTGGTCAAAATGACCATTCACTTAATATATTTGTTTTGACTTATTTTTCTTTAGGAAAAGTGTGGGGAATGTTTTAGATGATGTTCTTTTCACCTAAGAAACATTTTACAAGCAATGGATCACACAAACAAGGTGGTTTTTAAAGAAATTCAAAATCCAGGCATACACATATACATGCATTCATGAATTGATTTAGAAAAGTTTTTTGTTAACCCTAAACTTGAGGATTAGTGTTTTGATGATCTAAGTTTGATATTTTTGGGATGTTACAAACCTTCCCCCCTTAAACAAAATCTCGTCCCGAGATTTGAAAAAGGACGAAAAGATTACCTAGGATTTGAAGAGATCTGGAAACTCCGTCCTGATGTGATCTTCGCGTTCCCAGGTAGCTTCCTCTTTTGTGTGATTGCTCCATTGAATCTTGAGAAACTTGATGCTTCGGGTCCTGGTAGTTCGAAAGGCTTCTTCCAATATACGGATGGGTACTTCGGGATAGGTCAGGTCATCATTGATCTCTATGGTCCTATGATCGATATTCTTGAATACTTCGGTCTTCTCGGGGACTTCGAGACATTTGCGAAGTAACGAGATATGGAACACATTGTGCACCGCTGACATCTCTTCTGGTAGCTCGAGTTGATACGATACTTCTCCTCGACGGTTCAAAATTTTGAAAGGTCCGATATATCTGGGGGCTAACTTTCCTTTGAGTTGGAAAGGCTGCATTCCCTTCAATGGCGACACTTTCAGATAAACAAAATCTCCAATGTTGAAGGCGAGGTCTCGACGTCTCTTGTCGGCGTAACTCTTTTGTCGGGATTGGGCTGTCTTGAGGTGCTCACGAATCTTGTGAACCTTCTCTTCTGCTTCTCGTAGGATGTCGGGTCCGAAAATTTGACTCTCTCCTACTTCCGACCAGTTCAAAGGGGTGCGGCACTTCCTTCCGTACATGAATTCAAATGGGGCCATTTGCAAACTGGCTTGGTAACTATTGTTGTAGGAAAATTCTGCAAACGGCAGACAGTCTTCCCACTTGGATCCATATTCTAACACACATGCTCTAAGCATATCTTCGAGTATTTGGTTTACTCGCTCCGTTTGTCCATCGGTCTGAGGGTGATACGCGGTACTGAAATCTAGGCGGGTTCCTAAACCTTCCTGGACCTTCTTCCAGAACCTCGAGGTAAACTGAGTTCCTCGATCTGATACGATATTCTTGGGGACTCCGTGCAAACTAATGATCCTAGCGATGTATAACTCCGCTAGCTTTGAACTCTGATAGGTAGTTTTAACGGGCAAGAAATGGGCGACTTTGGACAATCTGTCCACTATGACCCAAATAGAGTCATTTCCCTTACTAGAAGTAGGTAGTCCAGTGATAAAGTCCATTCCTACAGAATCCCATTTCCATTCCGGAATTTGCAAAGGTTGCAACAATCCAGCGGGTCTTTGATGTCCTGCCTTGACTCGCTGACATATATCACACTTGGCGATATAGCTTCCGATTTCTCTCTTCATCTTATGCCACCAAAATTGCTCTTTCAAATCTTGATACATCTTAGTTCCTCCGGGATGGATAGAATAAAGAGTATCATGAGCCTCCTTCAAGATAACTTCCTTTAACTCTGAATCTGCTGGTACACAAAGGCGTCCTTTGTACCACAAAACTCCTTATTCATCCTCGGTGAATCCAGGAACTTTGTCTGTACCGATACGATGTTTGATTCCGTCGATACTAGCATTTCCTTTCTGCGCCTCCTTAACCTGACTGATCAAAGTGGGCTGAAGTTCTATGCTAGCCAAAAATCTTTCACTTACTAATTCTATTCGAAAATCTTCCATCTCTTTGTGCAAACTTGGTTGCTCCTTCAAAATCATGGAGTTCAAGCGGCACGGCAATCTGCTAAGGGCGTCGGCTACTACGTTGGCTTTTCCAGGGTGATAGTGAATGTCCAGGTCGTAATCCTTGATTAGCTCAATCCATCTTCTCTGCCTCATATTCAGCTCCTTCTGAGTGAATATATACTTTAGGCTCCTGTGATCCGAATAAATCTCACAACGGTTTCCCATAAGGTAATGTCTCCATGTCTTTAGGGCTAGAACTACGGCTGCGAGTTCGAGGTCATGGGTTGGGTAATTTTGTTCATGTTGCTTCAATTGTCGCGATAGATAGGATATAACTTTGCCTTCTTGCATTAGCACACATCCGAGACCAATCTTGGATGCGTCACAATACACATCGAAGGGCTTCGTGATATGCGGCATGATCAAGATTGGGGCGGAAATCAATCTCCTTTTGAGTTCTTGAAAACTCGCTTCACACTTGTCTGTCCATTCAAACTTCTTGTCCTTCTTCAGCAATTGGGTCATGGGTCGGGCGATACTAGAGAATCCTTCTACGAATTTGCGGTAATATCCCGCCAATCCGAGAAAAGCACGAACTTGGGTTTGAGTGGTTGGGGCTTGCCAATCTTCCACATCTTTCACTTTGGCAGGGTCAACGGCAATTCCTCCGGCTGATACAATGTGACCGAGAAATCCTACTTCCTGTAACCAGAATTCACACTTGCTAAATTTTGCATACAGCTGATGCTCTCTAAGGGTTCCAAGAATGGTCCTTAGGTGTAGCTCATGTTCTTCTTCTGATTTGTAATAAATCAGAATGTCATCGATGAAAACAACGACAAACTTATCCAGGAAGTCCATAAAAATCTTATTCATGAGGTTCATGAAATAAGCGGGGGCATTGGTTAATCCAAAAGACATGACTATATACTCATACAATCCATATCTGGTGGTAAAGGCAGTCTTTGGGATATCCTCTGCACGAATTTTGAGTTGATGATAGCCAGTTCTAAGATCCATCTTAGAAAACACCTGGGCACCGGTCAACTGATCAAACAAATCTTCTATCTTAGGCAAGGGGTACTTGTTCTTGATGGTGACATCATTCAACTTTCGATAATCCGTACACAAACGGTTACCTCCATCTTTCTTGTCCACAAACAAGACAGGTGACCTCCATGGGGACGCACTTGGTTGAATCAATCCGATTTCTAACATGGAATCCAGTTGCTTCTTCAGTTCTTCTAGTTCTGACGGGTTCATACTATAGGGTCTCTGGGCTATGGGTCCTGTTCCGGGGATTAGTTCGATGATAAACTCGATATCCCTATCTGGGGGCATACCGGGCAAAACATCTGGAAATACATCGGGGTATTCACAGACTATCCGAACTTGGTCAATGGTAGGTTGGGCTAGACTCTTGTTACATTTGAATTGGCGAGGTAAGGTTTCAGATATATGCTCGACTGATATTCCGGTGGTACTGGTCATGGTAATGGCTTTCTTGGCACAGTCAATCATTCCTTTATGTTTGGACATCCAATCCATTCCTAGTACTACTTCCAAACCTTTAGTTCCGAGTACTATTAGGTTAGCATAAAAATCTATGCCATGGATTCGGATAGGGACGGCTCTGCAAATTTGCCTAGCCTTGGTGGTCGATCCGGGAATTTGTACAATCATCACATGCTTCAGTTTGGTTGGTTGAATTTTACTAGTGCAGGAAAATTCTTCGGTGACAAACGAATGCGATGCACCAGAATCAAACAACACTCTGGCGAGTACTGAATTAACAGAAAACATACCCAGCACGACGTCTGGCGCTTCCTGAGCTTCTTCAGCATGCATGAGAAAAAGGCGGCCATTGCGGTTGAGTGAATTTCCTGGGGCAAATCTTCTTCCTGGCTGGACACGATGCTGCTGCTGAGCTGGAACATTGGTATTAGGGGCTGTAGCATTCTTCTTGTTGGGGCACTCGTTGGAATAGTGGCCTTTATTTCCACAGTCATAACAGGTCACTTGTGACTTGTCCTTGGCTGCGACAGGCACAGCATTGCTTCCAGTCCTCGGGGCAGTATTGGGGTTGGCGGTAGCATTGTTGGTGTTGAACTTGGGTGGGGCACGGGTGAAATTGCTAGAATTGCCGGGGTTGTTGTGAGTTCCTCCGGGTCTAGGGTTTCCACGGTTGGGATAGGTCGGACGGGTCATAGGGGGTCTGTTGGTTCTTGGGGCAAATCCTGGAGATGGGTTGGGGCGATACTTTGGGGTCTGATGGGTTCCTGGTTGATGCATCATGCGACGCTTGTGGTTCTCATTGGCCTGGTTGATCTTTCCTTCCATCTGGATAGCAGAGTCGACAAGGGCTTCAATATCAGCAAAGGGAATATTGACTAACACTGTCTGCATCTCGTCATGCAGACCATTCAGGAATCTTTCTTTCTTCTTGGCTTCGGTGTCTATCTCGTCCGGGGCATACCTAGCTAATGACAAAAATTTGTCACGGTATTCTACTACAGTCATCCTTCCTTGCTTCAATTCTCTGAACTCGTCTCTCATTCTCTTGATCAAACCTGGCGGCACATGGGTTCTGCTAAACTTGACCTTGAATTCCTCCCAGGTCATCATTTGGCCTCCGGTCATTGCACGAACACTGTTCCACCATGCCCTGGCATCTCCGGCTAGATAATGAGTGGCGAACAAGACTTTCTCGTTGGCTTCTACTCCGGCTACTTTTAAGTTATTCTCCATGGTTTGCAGCCAATCATCAGCGTCTAGGGGTTCTTCTGACTTGGTGAAAATGGGTGGGTTGGTATTCTGGAAATTCTTGAGCTTAGATCCATGGTTGTCCTGATTTCCATGGCCTTGGTTGTTGTGGGCTAGCTGGGCTATCTGTTGCAGAGTGGCTAGGTTGGCTTGACGTTCCGCTCTTTCAGCTTCGCGGTCAGAAGTCAACATTTGCAGGATCTGCAACATCGGGTCCGGGGCTGAACCACTTCCTCCACGTGGCATCTAAAGATTGATATAGATCATGAGAAAAGAGGGAATTTTCTAAGGTTTTGGGTCTTTGAAAAGTTTTTAGAGTTTGACTCAAGTTTTCTAGCAACCTGCTTTTTCATTCATTCACTCATAGCACACAGTACAACACACACCACAACAAAGCAAAACAGATGGTTTTAAGAACCATTCTGGGAACTACGATACAGTGGGACCGACTACTACTCACTACGCTAGTGCTCAGTGCTACTACTGCTCGGAGTCTGTGGCTTCATCATCTTCCGCATCATCGATGAAGGCGAAATCATCCTCATCGGTGAAGAAGTCCATGGCCTGATCCTCCAGAAAATCATCGTCATCGCTGAGATAGGAGTAAGGGTCTCCACGAAGATCTTCTCCGGCATTCTCCCTTTCCTCTAACTGCATGTCTCTCTCATGGATGGTCTCTTCCAGAGATGAGATACGATGGCGAAGACGGCCAATAATGCGCTCCTTCTTGTCGAGCTGATGGCGGCGAGACTTGCGATCCCTTGCTAGCATGGCGATGGTCTGATCCTTCGTCTTGATGATGGCAGACTTGTGGTTGCAATAGTCACGGCAGTTGTCCAGTTCCTGCTGACGATCATACATCATGAAGCTAAGGTGGTCCAATTGAGTCTTCAGCTCGGGGTGGTATGGGGCTTCCAGTGGTTGACCATTTGCATCACGTCTTGGGCAAAACTCAAAGCGATTACCCTTGATCTGATTGATGCTCTGCCCACACAGACGAGAAAGAGCTTCCTACATTGCTCTGGCAAGTCCATCGAGCCAGTTGTTTTCCCTCAAGGTAAACTGAATTCCCTCCGCAGTGGGAGGTTCAATCTTTCCTCGGAGACTTGCAACAATTAGCCACTGCAGATCTTCTCCCCCTTGATCATTGAGCTGAGCTCCG
Source organism: Avena sativa (assembly GCA_916181665.1). Lineage (NCBI taxonomy): Eukaryota > Viridiplantae > Streptophyta > Magnoliopsida > Poales > Poaceae > Avena > Avena sativa. The sequence continues at coordinate 356,697,505 of OV702284.1, read as the reverse complement.
AAGAACTCGGGATGCGGGCGCTCCAGAAGTTCCGAAAGCTGATCCAGATCCCTCTCAAAGATAAGGTCTCCTCCATTCCCGAGTTGGTAAAACTTGTTGTACTTCACGTCCATCTATAAAAATAGAGGATGAGTAGATTAGCAAAGTGATCAAGTGTGTCAAAATTTTATCTATTTTGCAAGAGTTTTTGAGGAACATGAAGTTTTATTAAAGAATTAAAGAGGTAAGAATTAGAATAAGTTTTCGTAAATAGTTTTGTTCTTTGGGTTTTGAAACTAAGTTTTTGGTTGCACGTCCAATCTAACTAGGGTCTCCTATGATCAGGATGGCTCTGATACCAACTTGTCAACACCCGGATTTTTCAATCCTAGATGCCTGTTATGCCATACATCGCAATCCCAGGATTACCATTTTTGCGAGACATAACAGAATTGGATACCATAGTACTTCATCCATTACAACGATACATAAGTTCTTACACAAATAGGGATCTCATGATCCAGTTCTTAATACAACATCAAGCAGCGGAATACGTAATAATAACGGTAGCGTAGGCGAAGCTCCATCTTCGGGGTCACAGGCAATGCTGGCGATGGGAGATGATCCTAGTTGTCGTAACCTTCCTGGGGTCCATCCTCCAGGTACTCCTCTTCATAGTCTGGCCATGGGAATAGCCAGGGACAAAGCCATGAGTACTCTTTAAGTACTCGCAAACTAATACTAACAAGTAAAGGGGTTTTTGGATAATAGGACACTAGGCTCTAAGGTTGTTTTGCAAAAGCCAGGTTTATAACTACTAAGTTCCAAAGCTAGTCAAAATTTTATAACTCCTAAGTGGGATCTTGTATTCCAGGACACAACTCTGTTGTGGTCAAGTCAAAGTCACAATTCATTTCACAAGTCATTTTGAAAAGTCTGACGGGGGAACAGTATGGCCACTCCAACTGTCCATAACCGCGGACGCGGCTATTTGAATAGTTGGACACTCTGCAGCGATTGTACACTTTCACCACAACATTCGATACATCCGTCAGGAACAAATCCTGAATTCACCATACTCAGTATGCGGATAATCAATCCTAACCTTTCAATTACACTCCCTAGTATAAGCACCTCTCCTGTGAGTTTGGCCTCCCAACCATGACCACTGTCATCTTGGGTACTGCACAGGTGGACAATCTTCACAAGGTAGCCTCAGCTCAGACCTTGGCCGTGAGGGAACTAATACTAAGGTATATAAGTTTCCAGTCAAGCCCTACCCAATATTCGGGTATTGTGGTTGTACGATAAAATTGGAATGGCATCGCATCCAGACAACCATCAGTTTTATAAAGGGCTAAGGCTCATGCCTCAACATTTTCATCACCAGAATCATCAAGCTTTTGGAAACACATGTCCAAAACATTTCAATAGAATGATGCATCATTCCAAGGTTTTCATAACCATTTTTCCACCAAGTATTCCCATCTAAAGTTGATCAAGTTTTATGCTTAGCACTAGCATCTACAGGTGGGGGTAATACTAATGGGGGGTGGTAACTAGTGGGGTTTCAACTAAGTCCAACCTTATATCATAAGCTGATATCAAGGTTTCTAGCTTAGGCCAAATTTTATGCTCTTTATGCAACCTTCAGCACAACTGTCTAGTATCTACCAAACTCTTAGGTAGGCTCCAAGTACTTTGATAAAGAAATAAAGTAAGAAGCTTGCCATAAAAATAGGATTGGTTTAGCAAGTGGGTATGGTCACATATGCTTAAGGCATAAAGTAATCATCTCACAAGTATGGGTTTGTGGCATTAGTGGGGTATCTTGCAAGTGTTAGCTTGCACATTCACTAGTGGTATTAGGCTTGCAATCAATGTCAATATAAGCTTGCATAGGTATAGTATATTGCAAGTGTTAGCTTGCCTTGTGCAGAGCAGTGGTTGAAGTTCTCCTCGGCTTCCTCTTCGTAGTATCCTCCTTCCTCCTCGTATCCTTGGTCGGTACTAGCGTCTATGAATAAATACGAGGTACACAATCACCAAACAATACTTAACTACTTGCAATCATCACACACAAGGGTCCTATAGATGATCTAGCATCATCTCTAACATTACAAGGTTAAGGATTGGTTTAAGTCTTTTTATTTTAGAAAAGTAATTTCTACTCATTGAAAAACTACTTAAGATTTAATATTCTCCAAACTAAACATGGGATCATGTTGACACATGTCATCACCACATATTGTAGTCCATGGGAATGTGATTTAAAGTGGTGTCACAATTTAATAAGGTTTTACCCTTTTATTTTAATTAATTAAAGTGGCTAGAAATGCTTATGAATCATTCTTTTATTCCTTGAACATTATTTCTGCAAGTAACCTCTATATATTTTTATATATTCTGAAAGGTATGGTTGAATGTGATTTTTGAGAGTTGGAATCAACTCAAAAGCTTTTATGGTTTAAATTTGAAAAATGTTTGAATGCAGAAAAGCTTCTGCCTTGTTATTTTTGCTATGGGTGATCTACAGATCCAAATAACTTGAATCCAACGGGCTTGGATTAAGCATTCACAGACCTTTCCAACAAAATTGGTTTCATCTAATTTGGTGCACTAAATCGATCTGGGTTGAATTTTGAAGTTGGGTACAGAAGTGTGTTTGAAATTAAAAAGAAAAGGTTTAATTTGAATTGATGGGCTGCGCGGGAAATTCTAACGGGCCGGCCTGCTAAGCGCAGTGCTCCCACGGGCTGCTTAAGTGGGTGTCCCCACTCGTCAGTGACATGGGGCTGGGCGAAGCGGTATGGGGCAACGTGGTTTGTTTGATCTGGTTCTAATCCAACGGCTGAGGGTCATCGTCGACGCGAGACAGCTCCGGCGAGAACGAAACCTAGCGCGGCCAGTGAGGGGTGTTGGGGTCTCACCGGGGTACGGGCGAGGGTCGGCGAGGCGGGCGAACGACGAAGTCGACGACGACGAACCTCCTGGTACCGGCGGCTTCTCCTGGGGCTGCTCTAATCGCTGGCTCCTTTCTTCTCCGGCAGCGGCAGGCTCCAGTGAAATTCCGGTGAGGTGGTGATTGGCTTGCTCTGAGAATGGTGTGGCACGATCAGTGGGGAGAGGGGAGTGAGATGGTGTGAAGAAATCGTGCGGGGGTGGCCTCTATTTATAGTCGAGCGAGGGGACCGTCGGGGTGCACGGTGAGCTCGTCGGGGGCGACGTTACAGGCAGCTAATGGCATGGGCAAGGGTAGGGGACGGTGCTGTGTCTCCTAGCGATGCTCAACGACATGGTCGCGAGGCATGGGGCGGTGTGGTTTGGTCTGGAATGGGCGGTGCTCTGCGCGGCAGAGGCGGCGTCTTCGACGGCGGGCGGTGGCTGTATGGCGCGGGGTGTTAAACGGGGATGTCTGGCGGTCTCCTGGGTCGGTGGTGATCGTGTGTGCGCGCGGTGAGGGCGGCGCACGGTCTGTGGGTGATGGTCGAGGGTGGCGCTCTGGCGCACGCTCGGCATGGTCTGGGCGTGTCTTGTGTGCATGGTCCAGGGCTTGGCAACGCTCGCGGCTGGGACAGGCAGTGGCGGTGGACGGTGGGCTGCCTCCCAACATGCTGGCTAGGCTTGCTGTTGCTCCTAGCTTGTTGTCCACATTGGGGTGACATGGGGTTGCTCGGCTGTTCACCATTAATGGCAATGGTAAGCTCACAGGGGTGCTAGTGTTGGTCTAACCTTTCTAGCTGATCTACTGGATTGTGTGAGAGCTAACTAGGGAACAAGTTAGGCTCAAAACACTGCACACTATAGTGTTTGTTGTTTTGTTTGATTTGTGTCTGCAACCTGTTTGATGAAATGGCCGCATGAAATCAAGTTTTGAATTTTGAAATGATTTTTGGTGGGTTTGCTAGATTGGTTCTGGTGAGTCTGCAGATGCTTGGGTTTTGAAAATTGAGCTTGTTTGAGTGGGTTTTGAAAAAAGTGGGATCTTCCCATATGAAGAAGATTCAATTTTGAATTGTCATTTAAACTATGCATTTGAAAGTTTCTGGATGATCACAAAGTGGGCCTTGATACTTTGTTATGAGTACATTCAAGGGGTGCAAAGATCCAGAAAAGTTTCTGTTAGGTTTTGAAAGTTTGAGACAGCCAAAGTAGGCATGGGAGTTAAATTGGTCAAAATGACCATTCACTTAATATATTTGTTTTGACTTATTTTTCTTTAGGAAAAGTGTGGGGAATGTTTTAGATGATGTTCTTTTCACCTAAGAAACATTTTACAAGCAATGGATCACACAAACAAGGTGGTTTTTAAAGAAATTCAAAATCCATGCATACACATATACATGCATTCATGAATTGATTTAGAAAAGTTTTTTGTTAACCCTAAACTTGAGGATTAGTGTTTTGATGATCTAAGTTTGATATTTTTGGGATGTTACAGTTTCCTATAGGCAGTCCGGCTCTGATACCAAAACCTGTAGCACCCCCCGGGGTTAGGGTTAAACCAACCTCAGATCACCATATAAGATAAGTTCAACTCCCAAACACGGAAGATCACAGTATGATTTGGTAACATTACAGAACACAGATATTCAACAGCATAAGTTTAAACTCTTAGTAGGAATTATTACAAACAAGAGGTCATAGACCCAACATCACATCACATAGCCAAAGAAAATTATGTTGTTCTACACAACAACTTAGCAAAAGGCCTAAGAGGCCATCAACAAAAGTGACGTCCATCCCATAGTCCTCAGGAAGCTACCTGGAACCCCCAACTACTCATTGATGTCAACATAGAAGCCACCTTTAGTTGCAACCAGATCCTCTGTAGAAAAACAACAATGGCGCAAGGCTGAGTACGAGAATGTACTCCACAAGACTTAGATAATCTAGTATCTACATGCTCTGGCTAGAAAGGCATTCTCTGGATTTATTTTTGCGGAAAGCAATCTTTATTTGTAAACAAGAGAGAGAAGAGGCTCGTCTACTCAGAATTCTTCTAAAAGGGATAAGATAGCAACTTCTTCATCTTGTTCATCATATCTTGATAACCACCAGCTTCATCAGAACCTCCTATCTAGGATCACCCCCTCGACCCAGAGGAAGCATCCTTAAGCACACGTGGATCAGCAAGGTTTATGTAGGTTATAGTTCTCTATGATCATCACGTCCGTTCCCAAGTCGTTCATAATCGTGAACACGGCTTTTCGAAAAGATTAATACCCTGTAGAGGTGTACAACTTTACCCACACGTACCAACCGACTCTTAATGCTAAATTATTAGCCCTCTTCCTTGGAAGGCTGGCAGAGGGTGGTTGACCACGTCTTTTACCTTGCTTTCGCCGAGACCATGAGTCATGCCCTAGGGATGGTTCCACCATAACGGGTCAAGTCCCGAAGCCGGTCCCTAAAGATGTGAGGCGAGGTTGGTTCACCAGGGGCTCCATCGACCCCAAGCAACCCAGTCCACGCTTCCCTACCTGTTATGATGCACCTTCTATTTCGAAAAGGTTTTCAATGCGTATGCCAGATGGAAAGCCCGAACTATGTGACTCATGGAATCTACTAGGCAAGTTAGTTGCTCGTGGGGTTTTCCAAGCCCCGTGTGGTTGTACGCTCGTCTTGGTTCAAGAGGCAAGAACTCGGGTCCTACTGGTGGCGAGCATGGGACTACAAAAATCACACCCAACGTGGCCTCCCATACAAGCCTTAGCATGATTAGTTAACTCCTTCGATGATGTCACCACATCCTACCTTTCTAGATTCTCCGACACCTCTAATTCATCGTTCGGATAGATCAGACATTGATACTATGCATGGCTAAGTTGTCGATCTCAGAAGCAATAGCAACGCTCAGATGCCAGACCTAGGTATGCTAGGAGCAGCGGATCAGGAGTATAAGGCTTCAACAGGGAAACTATGCAGTAGATAGGTAACACTAACTACTGACAAAAGACCACATTGGAATCGTGTGCATCATAGCGAGAAAGTAATATACTTTGTAAAAGTAGGTTCAGAATGAGAGGCTACGCTTGCCTTGTCCGTCAGTAGACAGGTACGGATCTTTGGTGTTGTTGACTTCAGCTTCGGGTTCGGATCCTATCGCGAAGAACCAATATCGGAAACAAAGGCGATAATCAAGACATGACATCGATGCAATGCTCAAACAAGGATGATGATATGACAAGTTAAATGGTGTTGAAATGAACCCTAGAACATGCTTAGTCATTTTAAACGGGGTTCCGAGGGTTACAAACCCTAATGCGGGAAAACTTCGGAAATCACATGGGGGGTTAATTTTGTTCTCTAATTAAACTTGTCATTAAAGTTGTTTATCAATGCATGATTATGGCTTAAATAGATAGAACTCATTTTTCTGAACATTTTGATATATTATTTGTATTTTTCTGATTTCAAATGAATTAGTTATGAATTTCTCGACTTTTAATTCATCATTTTTGGAATATTTAAATTATTTTCCAACTTGGTCAACGACAAGCCACCTCAGCAAGCCACTGACTGCTGGGCCCAAAGCCACCTCAGCAAGCCACGCAAGCCTGGCGTCAGCGCCACGTCACGCATGGCGGAGCCGCCAGACGAAGGTCGCCGGCGACGATCCAGAGCGCGCCCAGACACATGAGAGGGGGCGTTCGAATCAGCTGGGCAAGGCGAACACATTGGTGGCAGTGCCGCTGGTCTAGGGTCACCAGAGCTTGGTCAACGACAAGCGGCTGCGGCGGCGCTTGTAGATCGACGACGCGCGACGGCTATGGGAGGCTAGAGGGCTAGAAGAGGGTGCCTTGAGCACCGGGGGCTCACCACGATGCTTGCAGGAGGGTCGGGGAAGCCAGGCGAGGACGGAATCGATGGCGAGGCGAGCGGTGGAGCATGTTGGGGTCGGGGAAGAAGCAGTCGATGGAGACGAATCACGACGCCCCTCGTCGATTCCTTCTGCACGAGGACGGAGTGGAGCGTGGCGGAGCTCATGGCGGTGTCGGATGGGCTCGGGGAGGCCGGCAAAGGCGGCTAGCCGGCGGCCATGGCGGTTAGGGTTTGAGCTGGCACGGTCCAGAGAAGGAGAGAGAGAGCGCGAGCGGGAGGATGATGTCTAGGGAGAGAGAGGCGTGCGGGGGAGCTCCTTATCCTCTCCTCCAAGCGACGGCGCGCATCACAACGACGGGGCGGCATCGGGCGGCCGCGGCGGCGACAGCGAGCTGCCTGCCGTCAGCGAGAAAGACGACAGGAGAGAGGCGAAGGGGTACCGGGCCGACTCTTGGGCCCCGGGTGGGCTAGGTTGGGCTACTGCGGGCTGCGCAGCGCGGCAGAGAAAGAGGAGAGGCAGATGGGCCAGGCTGCTGTTGTTTTTTTTCTAGATTATTTTTCTTTTTCTATTTTTTTAGTTTTTCTCTTTTGTATTTTCATTTGGAATCTATTTTGAACAATTCAAAATACAAGACTTTGTTAGAATTATTTAAAATATTGCAGGGGCCCTAATAATCCTTTTGGGCTCCAAACATTTTGTCATTTTCAAATTTCAAAACTATTTGAATGCTTTCAAATAGAGGAGGAGGGTTAGGGTTTAGGGTTTGTACTTGTATTTAATTCAACATACTTGGTCTTATGCATATAGTTCATTAGGTTTAACACATGCATGCAATGCTTTAAGTACTAAGTACATATATTACAAGCTTGGGTTGTTACACGATAGGAATATACCTATGAGATGATGCTGGACCAGCCGTGTAAGTTTCACACGCCTTGTCCGAGTAAACCGGCCAATCACACAACAAGACATTGCACTTGGTTTCAGAAAGGAGACAGAGTGGATTCGCCGAATAAGCAGCTTCCACCACCTCCACCTCCACCACTTACAGGAGGAAATGCTCAGACAGTGGGAACAGATAACAGATATGAAAACAGGCAGCCGAGGTATCAGAATCAAGAAAGAAGAGAAACGGTGCACCAGGTGCACAATCCAAGAGGTGACGACGCTCATGTCGGTCATGGAACTAGAAATGAGTACAGAGAACATCACCAGAGCTATGTTGTCTTTGTCATAGAGCCGAATGACAAAAAGAGCCAGCAGCGACAGATGATGGAGGTGAATGCCACAATGCCGGTAATTCCCAAGTACATGCATTGGTCCGAGCAAGAAATAAGTTGGAGCCTAAAAGATCACCCCAAGATCATGCCAACCCCAGGAGGGTATGCTCTAGTTTTGGATCCAACGTTCATGGGCCCAGATATCAATGTCAAGTTTTCAAAAGTGTTGATTGATGATGGCAGTAGCATCAACATCATGTACAAGGATACTATGCTCAAGTTAGGCATTACCATGAACATGTTGGAGCCTACTAAGACCACTTTCCATGGTATTGTGCCAGGATTGTCCTGTGAGACAATTGGCAAGATCTGGGTCGACGTCTTATTCGGCAACAGAGAGAAATGTCGCACTGAGGCCATAGAGTTTGAGGTAGTGGATTTGGTCAGCTCATATCACGCCTTACTTGGCAGGAGGGCTATAGCGAGATTCATGGCTACCCACATTGCTTACTTAAAGATGAAGCTGCCAGGCCCATGTGGGGTAATTACAGTTGAAGGGGATTACAAAATATCTATTGTTTGTGCCTCAGCCGGATCTTCACTAGCCGAGTCACTCGTCATAGCACAAGAAAAGAATCAAACGTTGGAAGTGGCAGCATTGGCCAAAGCAGTGCAAATGTCCATGTCGGCACTCACCAACCCGCATGGCAATGTGTCATTTCAAGCTACCAAAGAAACCAAGAAGGTATAGGTGGATGAGACTTTCCCAGAGCGCACAGTTACCATTGGGGCTGGCCTTACGGACAAATAGGAAAGCGAGCTCACCAGCTTCCTTCATGAGAATTGGGATATCTTTGCATGGTCCACTCAAGATCTGCAAGGAGTTCCGAGGAAGCTGGCTGAGCACTCTCTTCATGTAAGACCAGATGCCAAGACGGTGAAGCAACCCCTCCGCCGCTTCACCAAAGATAGGAGGAAAGTAATAGCTGCCGAGATTGCCAGACTTTTAGCTGCTGGATTCATCATGGAAGTACTGCACCCGGATTGGTTGTCAAATCCAGTCTTGATCGAGAAGAAGAAAGATGACCCGAACGTGGCAGTGATATGGCGCATGTGTATTGATTACACGAACCTCAATAAGGCGTGTCCAAAAGATCCATTTCCCCTGCCACGAATCGACCAAGTCGTAGATTCTGCTGCTGGGTGTGAGTTGTTGTAGTTTGTGGATGCGTATTCAGGATTCCATCTGATACCACGGAATCCAGATGATCAAATAAAGACAGCTTTTATCACCCCGTACGGGGCTTATTTCTATCGTACCATGCCATTTGGGTTGAGAAATGTAGGTGCAACATATCAAAGATGCATGCAAAAATGCTTACAAGATCAATTGGACAAAAACATTCAAGTATACGTCGATGACGTGGTAATAAAAACCAAACAAAGTCATACTCTAATTGAGGACTTGCGTCAAACATTCGCAAACTTAAGAAGATTCCGGATGAAGCTTAACCCGGAAAAATGCACATTTGGTGTCCCGACTGGCAAGTTACTCGGATTCCTTGTATCCAGCCGAGGAATTGAGGCTAACCCGACGAAAATCAGGGCCATTGAAAGAATGGAATTACCAAAAACCCTCAACGATGTCCAGAAGTTTACTGGATGTCTGGCCTCGTTGAGCACGTTTGTTAGTCAGCTAGGGGGGAAAATCCCTACCATTATATCAACTGATGACGAAATCAAAAAAATTCACGTGGACACAGCAAGGTGATAGCACTTTCCATGAATTAAAGAAAATGTTGACAACAACACCAATATTAGCATCACCACTATCCAAAGAGCCAATGTTGCTCTATGTCGCCGCAACTAACAGAGTTGTAAGTGCAGTAATAGTGGTTGAACGTGAAGAAGGGGCAAATCAGTCCAAAGACCAGTTTATTACTTGAGCAAAGTGCTCTCTGTCTCGAAACAGAATTACCCGCATTATCAGAAGATGACATATGGGGTATATATGGCAGCAAAGAAGCTGAAACGTTATTTTCAAGAACACCCAATCCGGGTAATATGCGAGGCACCTATCTCGTATATATTGGGCAGCAAAGATGCTAGCGGCCGAGTCGCAAAATGGGCCATAGAACTGGCACCGTATACCCCACAATATGATAGAAGAGATGCAATAAATGCAGTACGAACCACCACTTCCAGATCCGAACTACTAGAAAATGCATTTGGACGGGTCCAAGACAAAAATGGGTCTGGGCGTCGGGATAGTGCTCACATCTCCAAAGAGGGATCAACTGAGGTATGTGTTACAGATTCATTTTGCTGCTTCCAACAACGTTTCTGAGTATGAAGCACTTGTCCATGGCATCAAAGTATCTAAGGAAATTGGTATCAAAAGGATCATGTGTTTTGGCGATTCGGATTTGGTGACTCAGCAAGTGTCTGGACATTGGGATGAGCTGGACGCAAACATGGCATTATATCATTTCCATGTGCAACAAATTTTGGGATACTTTGACGGATGCGAATTCCATCATGTTCCTAGAGCAGAAAATGCGGCAGCAGATGTACTATCCAAACTAGGGTCATCTCGTCAAGCGATACCACCAGGGGTAGCACTGGAGCACCTTAGGAAACCATCGATCAAGCCGTCACCAAAGTCCGACTCAATCAGGGTCACCCCGACGAGTCAGGATTCAGATGTGGTACCAATGGATATCGACTCAGGGGTAGCGTCGAATCACTCGGGGACTAATCCGCTCAATTCAGGGGCTGCCGAATCACACTTGGGGACTCCTCAGGTCATCTCGGCAGAACATATGTCGGCAGAGCCAATGGATATTGATGCTGAAGAAGACCCAGAACCACTGATACCACTATGGGCACAGCCAATATTCGATCATTTAAAAGATGGGACCTTGCCGAGTGATGAAACATTGGCAAGGCAAACAGTACGCAGAGCAAAAGCGTACACCATAATCAACAAGTAATTGTACAAGCGAAGTGTGACGAGTGTACTGCAGCGTTGTATCAGTCCAAAGAAAGGTTAGAAGATCTTATTGGATATTCATCAAGGAGAATGTGGGCACCATGTGTCATTAAGAGCGTTGGTGGCCAAGGCATTCCGACATGGATTCTATTGGCCAAGCACATTGGCACAAGCGCAAGAGTTAGTCGGAAAATGCAGTGGTTGTCAACACTATGCATCCAAGTCACATCTGCCAGCGTCTGAATTAAAGACTATACCAATCACTTGGCCTTTTGCAGTTTGGTTCCTAGATATGGTAGGACCATTCAAACCAGCAAGGGGAGGCATGACTCATATTTTGGTCATGATTGATAAGTTCACCAAGTGGATAGAAGTGAAACCAATCAAAAAGTTGGACGGTAAAACAGCTGTCACATTCTTAAGGGATATAATCCTTAGGTATGGTTACCCACACAGTGTAATCACTGATAATGGCACGAACTTTGCCAAAGGAGCTTTTGCTCGTTTCTGCGGGAAACACTGAATAAGACTCGATGTAGCATCAGTCGCCCATCCAGAATCAAATGGACAAGTTGAACGGGCTAACGGCTTAGTTCTGTCAGGGATAAAACCCCGCTTAATGGAACCACTCCAGAGGTCTCCTGGTTGTTGGATAGAGGAACTAACCTCAGTGCTATGGAGCCTAAGAACAACTCAAATCGATCAACGGGTTATACGCCATTTTTCCTCGTATATGGGGCAGAAGCATTTTTGCCTGCCGACATAGAATATGACTCGCCAAGAATAAGGCAATACTCGGAAGCCGAGGTAAAAGAGGCTCGAGAGGATGTAGTAGACTTACTCGAAGAAGCAAGGGAACTGGCATTATCCAGATCTGCTATATATCAACAGAATCTCCGACGCTACCATAGCTGGAAAGTCCAACCTCGTGTTTTTCGAGAAGGGGATATGGTGCTAAGGCTGGTGCAGCGCACAGCGGGAATGCATAAATTATCACCCCCATGGGAAGGACCATTCATTGTAAGCAAAGCATTGCATAATGATTCCTATTATCTCATAGACGCTCATGAAGTGCAAAAGAACAAGGCGGACAGGTTAGGAGATGAGACCAAAAGGCCATGGAATGTGGCGCTACTTCGTCCCTTCTATACTTAGGAGAAGCAATGCATGTATCACTCGAACTCTCATACGTCGGACGTGTGTGCCAGCTATGTGCTAATAATAAAATGGTACGATTCGAAAAACTAACTCGGGGACTACCCCTTAAGTTTTCCCTCTTAATTATTTTATGTCGGCTGGCGTGACACCCAAAATTTATCTCGGAACAAGTAGTGTTTACTCGGAAGAAATCAACTCTTCGACTATGCTGTTGTCCAAAAACACGGCTTCATGGCAAGCAAGAGAAAAGGATGTATGACGGGTAAACACGAACGTCGGATAAGTACAAAGGAGAAACGCGAGTCGGCTTTAGATTTTTGCCTAACTCTCTGCAGGTCACGTTATACTACGTGTCGAGTAATCTTGGCCAAGTGATCCAAGTTTCATACCTGCTAACTATATCCTTAGTACTTTGATACTCTAATGTCGAACACCGAAAAAGGTAGACAGGGGCCAAAGTCAAGGAAAGGTGACACGGCAAAATGTAACTCAGGGACTTGCCCTCGAATGATTCACACTTAGAACATAACGCAAATATATAAAGCCTATCAAAAGGCGCATGATCAAACTTAAAGTGCAATGTATGTTACATCTGTACCCGGCATACCGGGGATCTAATCAAAGTTCGAGTGTTTGTTAGCCTACGAAGCAGAAGGACTCGGAGGAGCACTCTCGGAGCCAGGAGCATCGCTTGGAGCATCGGCCGAGTGAGGGGCATCTGTGGCCGGGTCATCCGGACCAACTGACTCAGTTGCTTCGCTGTCGCCACCCTCTTCATCAGCAACTTCGACGAGCGGGTCACCAAGGTCGAGGAAGCTGGGCTCGTCGCACCAAGCATGCGCCATGGTATATTCAATCATGGCGTAAGCTTGCTTCTGGCGCTTCCTGATCAACTCCGGATCATACAGCCATTTGCCATCCCCCTTATGCGAGCAAGAACATCAAGGCTGATGTCCTCGTACCATGAAAGCACGAAGGAGAGAGCCTTGTCCGCTGCAACTCGGCCGGCTGACTCACGCCATTGGTCCAGTCAGTCTTCAGTAAGGAGCAATCTCTCAGCAAGTGGCTCGATGAGTTCAGGTGGGTTTTCATCTGGCCAGAGCATGCGAAACGCATGAATAGCCGACTTAAGCAGGTCCACACCGCAAGACTTGAGAGTCCTGTCCCGTTCGGATACCGCTTTGAGAAGCTCCTCCATGGACACCTCGTCGTCGGCAGGAGCACCAGCTTCGGCCCTCACTTTCTTCATGGCTCGGATGGCAAACATGTTGGCTTCAGGAAAATTCTCTGCAAGCAAAAAGAGAAAGTTAGAAAAATAACAAAAGTAGATGGAAGAACTCCAGAGTGACCTGTACAGTGCAAAAAGAGTAAGAACTCACTACTGAGAAAGAAGTTCATGGCGGCGAGCTTGCTATGACAAGTTTTGGCCTTGGCTTGGAGGACGTCAAAGTTCAGATTTGCCGACTCGACCGATGACTCGGCCTCATCGAGCAGCCTCTTGGTTTTCTCGGCGTTGGCAGCCTGCTGCTCATTCTTCTCGGCAAGCTCCTCCTTCAACCCTTTCACCTCGGCCAAGTGCTTATGCTCCGTCTCGGCCATCAGCTTCTTCATCCGAGTCACCTCATCTCGCTCCTTCTGGAGCTCGGTTTGGTGCTTCTCTACTTATTCGGAACAAATTACTTGTTAGCACCAACAGAAACCTTTAGCTATCGAATTGGTGAGGCAAGAAACTTACTCTCGGCCTCGCTGATCTACGAGTGAAGAGCATCGATGGTGGACTGAGCAGAGGCTATGAAAAAAAGAGCGAGAAAAAATTGAGAAAATGAATCAGAGAAAATTACACCGAATAGAGAAAGGACGGGTAAGGATATTACCTTGGCCTTGGGTGTTAGTCTGCAGCTTCTCATACGCAAGTTTGAGCTTGCGATGCGCCAGTATGAGAGCTTGGTGCGCTCGTTATGCGTGAGCTGGACAAAGAAGACAGACAGTAAGGAAAGGTCAAGTCAAGTAGCCTGCCGGATTAAAAAAGCTTAAGAGATTACAGCCGAGTAAGTTCCTTACTCAACAGTAACCTCGAGGGATAGGGATCGCAGCTCTAACATATGAATTTGGCGTAAGGAAATAAAAAGCTTAAGAGCTTACAGCCGAGTAAGTTCCTTACTCGATAGTAACCTCGAGGGCTAAGGATCGAAGCTCTAACATATCAGTTTGGCATAAGGAAATGAAAGAGCTTAAGAGCTTACAGCCGAGTAAGTTCCTTACTCAACAGTAACCTCGAGGGCTAGGGACCGAAGCTCTAACATGCGAGCTTAGGGTGAAGAATTTAAAGACTAAATGATTATTGAGAGCTTATGACCGAGTAAGTTCCTTACTCGGCAGTAACCTCGGGGACTAGGTGATATGTATAAAGGAAATACTCAACTGTACAAAAGGGTAAGAAGATACTTTACCTCGTTCACTTCATCGGCGCGGGCCATTAGAGTAATGGCCTGCTGGTTCATGTCAGAGATGGCCTTAGGGCCTAGCTTCAGCTTCTTGCCGGCACGGGTGCTGACCTCCTGCTCGCCAGCTGCATTCCATGCCACAGCATAAGGCTCAGCCGAACCAAGGCTTTTCCCACTGAGCGCCCGAGTGAGAATTTGACCCATTTTCAGGGTGGTTCCCACATTGGCACGGGTCGCAGCAATTGAAGTATGGAGGGTAACAGCCTTAGAGCCATCACCTGACCCGGCAGGCGCGGATTCGCCCCCCTTACCCGTTGAAGTGACCATTGTCGCCAAGGTCGGAGGCCGGATCTGAGGAGCAGAACCCGGAGCGCAGACCAGCGTTGTCTGCTTGGAGGAGGTGGATTTGCCGGATGAAGGACGAGCAGAGCCAGAAGCCTTGGGCTGGGTCCGGCTCTTTGACAGAAATGGAGAGCGAGGAGGAAGATTTGGAGAAGAAAGTGGAGCCGGTTGACTGGGCTCAGCAGTCTTGCTGGCT
Source organism: Avena sativa (assembly GCA_916181665.1). NCBI lineage: Eukaryota > Viridiplantae > Streptophyta > Magnoliopsida > Poales > Poaceae > Avena > Avena sativa. The sequence goes on along the minus strand of OV702284.1, from coordinate 356,682,348 downwards.
CCAAGATCAGGAAGTTGTTCATTCACACCAGCCTGAGGGCCGATGCCAGAGGAACTAGTGGCGGAAGGTTTCTCGGCGCCAGAATCACTGGCACCAAGATCAGAAAATTGTTCCTGGCTAGTGCCGCCGAGTCAGCTGGAGGAGGCGCAGGACTTAGCGGCGAGGCAATGCTAGAAGCAGCCTGGTTCGCCGACAAGGGTGTGGCACTGAAAACAACTAGACATGTATAAGAGAACATCAACGACAAAAAAAAGAACGAAGAAAGCAGAGTATAAAAACTTACCTGGTAACGACCGGGTCACAGGTGACTCGGCGTGTTACCCGGCACCCAGCGGCTTGGCGGGTCTCAGCCAGAGTGGCAGCAGTAGAGGCAGTAGGAGCTGCCGAAGTGGGCTCGCTCTTCTTGGCCGGCTGAGTGCTGGAGGAGGCTCCGCATCGCTTCGGCTTGGCGACGGGGATCTTGCCGACTCCATCCACAGCGAGAGGAGGAGTGTCATGTACCTGGCCAGCTGCATAAGTAAATAACAGGCTTACTCGGATAAGTTGGGAGACTAAGGTCACAAGGCATATACCTCCAAAAGCGTACACTCATCATCGTCAGCCAATCTTGTAAGGGATTGCGAGATTGACTCTTACCCGAAGCTGAAGCAGCCGCAGCGTGCGGGGTGGGCATGAAGCACTCCAGGTCGTACTCGACTTCATCCGAGTCGGAGCGATCCCCGTTATAACCGCAGGGAGGGACAGTACTGTCATCAACCTGGTGAAGGAGATTCTGTGAAAGACAAACAGAATGAGTAACCAAAAAAACTAAACTGAAAGTGGCAAAAGAGCTAAAGCCTACTCTACAAGGAAAACGACTCGGAAAACTTACCCAGGGGACAGGCCTGACCCGGCTAAACGGAGGGCAAATCTAAGCCCAATCATCCGCCAAGTTCAGTTTAAAGATTGATCTTACTCGGCGGGCAATGGAGTCATGGGTGAGCTCCTTAGTAGAGTGCCGAGTGGGATCATGGGAGCCACTCATGAAGCACATCTTGTGGCTCCTCGCTTGGATGGGGCTTACCCGGCATGAGATGAAGGCGCACATGAGGTCAGTGTCGGCAAGATGAAAGTTTTCATCCGGCGACAACAACCTTTCCAGGATCGTGTTAGCCTCGTTCACCACAATGTCTTGGTCACGTGGGTCAAGCTGTCAGAGCTTCTTGTTGGGGACCTCATCCGATAAAGGGGGGAGCTGGATGTTATCGATGTACCCGCTGTTTTTGACATAGAAAAAGGTTCTATGCCACTTCTTGCAAGAATCAAGCCCAGCAATCCGAGGAAAGATGGAGTCTCTCCTGGGCGTGATGCTAGCAGCACCGCACCGAGTCGGCTTTTTCTTGGCACGAGGAGCACCAGGCTGGGGAACAACTTGAACCCTAAATCTAAAATATTTGGCCCACAGAAGAATTGTAGGCCAAATTCCGAGGTAAGCCTCGCAAGCAGAGATAAAACAGGAAAGAGAGCCAATCGCATTGGCAGGAAGATGATGGGTTTGCAAATGGAAGGTGGAGAGAAACAAGGAGAAGAAGGTGCTCACTGGAAGAGCGAAACCGCGCTCAAAGTGAGAAAGGAAAACCACCCGCTCGTTAGCTTCGGGTTTGGGAGAAATATCACCGGTGGGGAGACGGCAATCCACTTGCAGCGGAATGCGCCTGGTGGAGCAGAGCCACTCTACCTCCTCGGTGGATACCTCCAAGCCTTCCCAGCCGCCGCGCTCGCCGGTGGGAATCTCCTGCTCCTCAGCACCATCAGTGCCGTCGCGATCGTCCATGAGTTCCACGGATTCAATCTCCTCCGCAGTTAGAAGAGGTTTGGAACAGCGCGGACCCGTGGTGGAATGGAAAGAAAAGAGGGGAGATTGCGAGACAAGAACAGGAGGAAGAGGAAACCGCAGAGAGGGCGGTTCGATTTTGCAGGCGCAAGGAAGAAGAGAAGGCAAGGGAAAACTGAACGGGCATGGGGGAAGTGGAAACCCCCAACCCCTACTTAAGGACAGTAAAAACCCTTGTAGTGGGATCCATCTGTGCCGTGCGGCCAGCATGTGGCCGTGTACCAGGCCGGGTAGGCCAATCAGCAAGCGCCATGTAGCCAAAGATATACGAAAAATCCCGTGCCACGTCATAGAAGGAACGACAAGAGGCGCAGGCCGATGGGACTGCCACAGTGATGGGGAATAACCGCGCAGCCGTCACTGTGCCGCTAGAGCTTGGAACAAAAATTGAGGCAAGTAATCATGATTACCAGTTGTCAGTGACTGAAGCGCGCCGAAAATGACTCGGAATTGGCCAAAGTGACTCGGCTCGAGGCAAGAATAAGCCAGGAAGTCAAAGGGAGGATCCGAAAACTGTCAGACAAACCCGGCAAGGAGCAAGATTGCGACAAATACAGACAAAAACTAAGTTCCAATCACACAAAAGGAACCTGGAGACGCCTAACAGCTTGAACTGCTAGACCTCACCATCTTCGGGGACTAATGTCGGGGGGATAACCCCCGGTAGGGTCACGAGAGGTGAAACATAGCACAACTTGGTTAGCTCCAAGTAAAGAAAGAACCAGGCCGGGTAAGAATGGCCGGGTAAGATAAGCATGAGCGGCCGACATAGTTTATATGTCGTCCCGCATAAGACAAAGTTGTAATTCTTGCAAGAACCGATGAGCCGAGTATACCGAGGAAGGGCAGAGTCACGTAGGACGTGTGGCACCTTTCCGAGTAAGGTTCAGGAGGGACCATGGTAAAGCATGGTCAAAAGAGAAGGGCGACGCCAGGTGACACAAAAGGAGCCGGGTGACGCCCAAAGCATACGCTGACGTACAAAGTTACAGCATGACGCCAAAAGCAACAGGAAGTAGCGTACCAGAAGACCGTTAGCTGTCAAGCTTTATGGACTAGGCCATTGGGCTTAGGGCAAGCCCATGACCCGGCCCACATTGTAGGGACCAAGATCCAAACAGTAAACCCTAGAACCCAAAGGGGTATAAGCTAGTTAGCACTGCCTATATAAGGAAGGGCATAGATGTAGTAGAAGAAGGTTGGACTAAGTAGGGAACTAGTGCACAAAATCCTAGTTCATACAGCTCAAGGAGCACTTGTAACCTTCGGGTATCAATCAAATCGCTAAGTTTGGAGAGTTCTTCTTGTTTTTCGTGCATGGCTCGACCATGCACTCCCTCCCCGGTGACCACAACACCCATTCGGCCCCCCAACTTAAGCCTACCCATGGCATCTATCGTGCCACCACCATGACAAAGATTGTGTAGACGATCCTTACGGCGCCATGTTCCGGCAACGCTTCCATAGTCGGTCACACATACGATATTCAATGAAGACCTTCCTATCCCTTGTTCCAGCAGGGCATCGGAGGTTGTAGATCTCCTTGGAATCCCAACAACACGACTGTGTGCTGGTGGTGGTGGAGGAGAAGAGATTACCGCAGGGCTTTGCCTAAGTCGGAGCAGTGTATGGAGGAGAGAGGGGAGGCACCGACGGCTAGGGTTGAGGTGAGGGGCTAGGGGGCGCCCTCACCCCTCCTTATATGGGTGTAGGGGTAGCGCCCAGGATTCCCACCCCTGGCCGAGTCCTTCCCCAACTCCTCTAGCTGGCGGCCAAGGAAGGGAGAGGGGAAAAACTTGCCCCTCAAGTTTTCCTTCTCCTTTCCAAACTAGGATTTGACTTTTCAAACCTCTCCTTTGCTTGGCTGAGTTGGCCTAGGGCATGATGCGTCCAACCCCAATAGGGTATGGTGCATGCCAAGTGCCCCCTTCTGGGGTGGTGGACCTGCCAGAACATTCTAGAAGCTTTCGGTCAAAACACCGAAAATATTTCTAAACCCTGGAAATAGACTTTCCTTATATGAATCTTATTCTCCAGACCATTCCAGATCTCCTCGTGATGTCCTGGATCCAATCCGAGACTCCGAACAACATTCGGTCTTCAACTGACATTCCATATCTACTCAAACAACATCGAAACCTTAAGTGTGTCTCCCTACGGTTCGTGAACTATGCAGACATGATCGAGATACCTCTTCGATCAACAACCAACAGTGGGATCTGGAAATCCATAATGGCTCCCACATATTTCTACGATGACTTCGTGATCGAATGCACCATTTACATATGATACCGATTACCTTTGTCGTGCGATACTTTACTTATCCGAGGTTTGATCGTCGATATCTCTATACCTAGTTCAACCTCGTTACCGATAAGTACTCTTTACTAATTCTGTGATATGACATCCCTAGTGACCTAGTCACATGCTTGCAAGCCAATTGGATGACATTGCACCGAGAGAGCCTAGAGTATATCTATCTGTCATATGGACAAATCCACTCTTGATCCATGTGCTTCAACACATACTTTCAAAATACCTAATGCCACCTTTATAACCACCCAGTTACGAAGTGGTGTTTGATGTCATCAGCATCTATCTGGTGATGGTAATTAACATGATCTCATGATCGAAGGATTAGGTTACTATGTATTTGAAAGCTTGTAGCAAACAAACTCTAAATGACTTGATCTTATGTTACGCTAACTATAGGAGTGTTCCCATCACATCATTCTCCTAATGACATGATCTTGGTATTAATAACATCTAATGTTCATGATCAAGAAACCATGGTCATCTTATTAATCAACAAGCTAGTTTAACAAGAGGCTTACTAGGGACTCTTTTATGTTTACAAAACACACAAGTATTAATGTTTCCAGTTAATACAATTATAGCATGAGATGTAAAAATTTATCGTAAACACAAAGATATAATAATAAACATTTTATTATTACCTCTTGGGCATATCTCCAACAGGAGCAAGGTGCCCTTTTCCAAACCATCAAAGTAGGCGGCCATAGCGGTCTGATCGTGCACTCCTGCGTAGGAATTTTTCATATCCAGCCAGCGGGGGAGGTAGGCTCGAGATGTCTCGTACTTTTCCTGGATGCACCGTTGCAGATCACCGACAGTGCAGAGACGCTTGTACGTACCCTCAAAATTTTTGGTGAATGCTTCATGCATTTCCAACCAATTGCATATGAACTTCTCTAGCAAGTCGTCGATTCATTGGTAAGCTGTGCCCGTCAACATCAGTGGGAGGTACTTGACGGCGACATTAGGGTTTCCCCCTGCGATCTCGATCGGCTCACTGTAATCTTGCAACCACGTAGTTGGCCTGAGAGTGTCGTCATAGGGCTTGATCTTCTTGTCAATCCGGAAACCCTTGGGGTAAGTAACGACCCGTATCATAGAGCCAAAACAACGTGGTCCCAAGTATTGTCCTTCTCGGGACTCTTGTATCTTGTTCAGTCACGAACGTGCATCGTATGGCTCCGGGCTTGCTTTTTTCTTGTCAGCTCCATGGGAAGGGCTGCGTGAACGACGCGGTCCTCCTCTACCATGGTGTCTGCTAGGGCGACGGAGGCGGAGGTGCTGGTGGGTTAGCCTTCTTGCTATTGCCCTCCTGCGACTCCTCCCGCTTGTCGGACGCGGAGGGTCATGGCGTGACCTGCTCCTATGCCCGTGGTTGCCGCTTCACTCTTCGTCATGACGAGCTGCTCCACGTTGTCGTGGATGACAATGCCGCCCTGGGGGCGTCTAGGTGGAGGCATGCTCGTGCGATGGTGAGATTTTGGGTCTTCGTGATGCCGGGAAGATCGGGGCGGTGGGGGCGAGCAACGAGGGTGAGACTTACCTCCGTGGTTGGAAGATATGGGGATAGCATCATCCCTATTGCATGCGTCCCTCAGTCTTTGTTCTAATGAGCCTGTTTGAGATCCGACATCGTGAGGATATCTTGCCTTCTACTATTTGGGAGCGCTAGACTGGCAGTATGCCGGGTCAGACTCTAACCTCTGAGAGGTGGCCTTTTCCTGCTATTTGACAACCTTGGCGACAAGGTCATAGACTTGCTCCATAGCTGCGGGTGATCTATCCTGCTCAAGTAGAGTCTTGGCGACAACCAAGTTGAGGGCAGGCGTGGGCATGATTTGCTTTCCATCTTTGTCAATGTATGGCTTAGCTTGCGTCGGCTTCGAAGGAGCCCACCCCAAGTTGCGTCATACGCCAGGGTCATTGACGACGTGAGCTAGAGATTTCTTGGCCTTCTGCTACTTGAGCAGAGTCTTGTACTCGGCCTCAATGGATCTAGCTGCCTCGATCGATTTCTGCGCCTTGGCCAGATCTCGATCTAACTTTGTGCTCTGCTCCGCGATGGTCTGTTCCTCCTCCACTAGCTGTTGACGCTTCTCATCGAGATGGACAATGTTTCGTATATGGGCCACGGTCACAGTCTCGATGAGCAAATTGCCGTACATCACTCTATCAGCTGGAGTGATTTGGGCAGCCGTAGACGTAGATGCTGGTGGCGGCGGATTTGTGGGGTTGGCGTTGCTTGGACCGGTAGGGAGTTCCTATGACTGTTGTACTTGGATATCCGAAGGGGGCATGGCCTTCACCTGACCATTGTCAGCATCATCAGCCGGTCCCTTCCCGTTGTCCCGCGGCTTAGGCGGAGCTGCTCCAGTTTGATCTTCTTCCATCACACCCACGATGGTGACGAACACCTGGTGGTATGTGACAGCCTTGTCGGCCTACTCCTCGCAATTGATCTCCTCCTCCATATCCTTCATGGCAGAGTCGAGTTCTTCCGGGTTGACGTCCATCTCCTCTGAGTCTATGCTGATGTTGGCATAAAGCGCATCCAAAATGGAGTTGGAGGGTGCGGGAGCTTCCTCGATGAAGGAGGACGATGCTGAGGAAGCAGGACCATTGGCTGGCGGTGGCGGTGGCCCGGGTACGGAGATAGGCGCTGCCTGGGCGACCCCATCAGCAGCGGCAAAATTGTTAAGAGTGTTGACCATCTGCTCGAAAGTAAGGATGCCCGTTTCTTGTTGCCGCCTGAGCGTATGCCGGATAAGTGTACCGCGATCTAGCCCTTCGACGAAGTGGTAGACGACGTCATTATCTGGATAGCCCTCCAGATCGGCTCGTATCCAGAGCCATCTGGCGAGGTAATCTCGGGGGCTTTCTCCCTCTCTCTGAATGCAGCGCGCTAGATCGAAGATGGTTACCATGCCGACGAAGTGTGATCGCTGCTTTCTAGAGGCACGGGTTAACCCGGCGGATTTGTTGTGATCTTCCACCACTATATCCTACACAGGGGCGATTTGGGTGGGCCTTGAATTTTTCCAATCTAAGCCGGCGAACTCCAAAGAGAGGTCCGACTTTGACCCTTCCACGGACGTGTCCTGCCCGTAGGCAGTCCGTACGAGCCTTGAAGATCCTCCGACTTCAGGGAACTAGCGCCCAAGTCGGTTTCACCAATGAAGAGGTGGATGTCCCCGATTGGGACAATCGAGCAACGGGTGGGGTTCGTCTTCGCCGGGATCCAGAACTCGTCAGGAGGGACGATCTGAACGTTGCCGAAGAATAGAACACGACCTATGGCTATGGTTTCGCCGATTCCCGCGAAGAGCTTGGACCTCGCTCGTTGTAGAGATTGAAGCGCCTCTTGCCCCATGGTGGGCGCCAACTGTCGTGGTATTGCCGACGAGTACGCCATGGAGGGGTCCTCACAGTGTGTGTTTAGAGATGTGGGGGAAGGTGTCAAGTTGGCGGGTACGAGGTAACACAGCTTACCCAGGTTCAGGTTCCACGATGGTGGCGGAACCCCAATCCTGCTATAAATCACTATGAGGGCAATACGCCGAGTTAAAGGGATTGGTTCGTTGTGCGTGTTGGTATGAGTTGTTCTGCCCTAAAGGCTCCCATAGGTCCGGCTTATAAAGACGCCCGATCCTAGGGTTATAGGGAAAATTCTAGCCGGACAAGTTATAGAGTCCTACACTAGCACCTATCAGGAATATGCAACTTGTATTCTTCTGGGGCCAAAGGCCACAACATATAGTACAGGTACAGGTGCAAATATGCAGGAAGCTCCCTAACATATGGGGAAACTATAATATACAAATATATACATCTAACACCTCCCTCAAACTCATGGTGGGTCCACAACACTGAGTTTGGAGAGTAAGAAATCATGCTGCGCTCTGGTCTGTGCCTTTGTAAAGAAATCCGCCAACTGTAAATCTGAAGGCACGTACTGAAGTGCAACAACCTGAGCCTGCACCTGAGCACGTGTATAGAAAGCATCAACACCAATATGCTTGGTAAGCTCATGCTTGACCAGATCACGTGAAACACTAATAGCACATGTACTGTCAGACAAAACCAGAGTGGGTGTGGTAATAGAGACCCCAAAATCCGCAAGTAACCACCGTAACCAGGTCACCTCAGCAGTCAACAAGGCCATAGCATGCAACTCAGCCTCAATACTCGAACGGGAAACTGTTGTCTGTTTCTTCGTCTTCCAAGTAATGAGCGAACCACCAAGAAACACACAGTAAGCAGAAGTGAATGACGATCCGAAGGATCACTCGCCTACATAGCGTCCGAATAGCACTGGATCTGGAGGGAGCTGGAACAAGGAAAGAAAAGGCGACGAGTGATCGTACCACGAAGATAACGAAGAACACGGAGAAGATGACTATAGTGAACAATGGTAGGAGCATAAACAAACTGACTCAGAATATGAACAGGATAAGAGATGTCACGACGAGTGACAGCAAGATAAACAAGACTCCCAACAAGATGACGATAACGCGTCGGATCAGGAAGAGGATCACCATCAGTAGGTTGAAGCTTAACATTAAGCTCCATAGGGGTCTCAATAGTGCGCTCATCCCCAAGAGCAGCACGAGCAAGAAGATCCTGAATATACTTTTCCTGAGAGATGTAAAAGCCATCAGAAGTGGAGAAAACCTCAATCCCTAGAAAGTATCGAAGAGGACCAAGATCAGTCATAAGAAACTGATCACGAAGACGAGCCTTAACAAAGGCAATATACTCAGAATCATCACCGGTAATGATCATATCATCAACATAGAGAAGAAGAAGAGTGCGTCCACGAGGAGAAGTGTGAACAAACAGCGCTGGATCATGAGCACTAGGGGATAATCCAACAGCAATCACTACAGAAGCAAAGCACTCAAACCAGGCACGAGGGGCCTATTTGAGGCCATAAAGAGAACGTCGAAGACGACAAACCATCCCTGCGGAAACAGAATACCCAGGAGGAGGCTGCATATAAACCTCCTCACGCAACTCACCATTGATAAAGGCGTTCTGAACATCAAGCTGGGACACAGACCAGTGACAAACAAAAGCAACATCAAGAAGAGTACGCACAGTGGTCATATGAGCCACAGGAGCAAAGGTCTCATCATAGTCACGACCATGCTCCTGCTGAAAACTACGAGCCACAAGACGCGCTTTATAGCGCTCAAGAGATCCATCAGAGCAGGTCTTAATCTTATAAACCCACTTACACGTGATAGGACGAACACCGGGAGGAGGGAAACAATATCCTAGGTGCCAGTGCGCTCAAGCGCCGCAATCTCCTCAGCCATGGCTAGCCGCCATTCAGGATGATGCTCAGCATCCCGATAAGAAGTCGGCTCGGAGGCAACAGAAAGACCATACTAACTAGGAGAGTAATGGTTGGGGGCACGACGCTGACGAACAGGACGAGTAGAGGGAAGCTCATCAGAGGAAGACGACTCAGGAGACGACGATGAAGAAGAGGAAATAGCAGAGGAAGACTCCGGATAATGAGGAGAACTAGGAGAACTAAACAGAGCAGAGGAGGATGGTGTCGAAGAAGAGACAGCAGGGGAAGGGGATCCTTAAGAAGACACAATAGGAGTAGAAGGAGATGTGTCAGGAAAAAGAAGAAAAGAGATATCTTCCACCGGGTAGGTACCGGCGGTGGGACAAGGATAGAAAGGACGCGTCTCATCAAAAGTAACATCATGAGAGATACACATCCGACGACCAACGGGGTCCCAACAGCGATAGCCCTTATGCTCATCATTGTATCCAAGGAAGACACACTCAACAGACTGAGCAGTCAGTTTGGTGTGTTCGCGAGGAGCAAGAAGAACATAGCAAACACAACCAAACAAGCAAAGCATGGAGTAGTCTGGAGTCTGTCCAGATAGACGCTCAAGAGGAATACCACCCTGCAAAGCGGCGGAGGGATGAATATTGATGAGGTAAGTCAATGTAGCGACAGCCTCAGCCCAAAAATGCGGAGGAAGGGAAGAAGCAATCATCATGGAACGAGTGGTATCAAGAAGATGGCGATGCTTACGCTCAGCAACGCCATTCTGGGCATGTGCGCCAGGACATGAGAACTGAGCAAGGGTGCCCTGCTCAGCAAGAACACCTCGCAACATCTGGGAGATATACTCACCATCAGAATCAACACGAAACACACGAATGGGTATAGAATATTGAGTATGGACCATGGCCGCAAAACGCTGATATATGGAGAGCACTTCACTGTGAGAGCGCATAAAATACAACCAAGTGTATCGCGAAAAATCATCGATGAATAAAATATAGTAGCGATGGCCCCCTTTCGAAGCGAAAGGAGCCGGACCCCAAACATCGGAATGAACTAAATCAAAAGGTCGCTGAGATACAGACGCGCTAGTAGGATAGGGAAGTTGAATCTGTTTGCCCAACCTACAGCCCTGACAATGTAAATACCCATCTCCTGAGACAGACCCCAGAAGACCACGATGAACTAATGACGACAGGCGAGAGTCACAAAGGTGACCAAGACGATGATGCCACTGCTGAAAGGAGCTGGTAGCAGAGGCGACGACCGGAGAAGAACTGGCAGATGAAGTGGCAGCGGAAGGAACACGAAGCCAGTCTAACTCCCAAAGTCCTGAAGAGTCACGGCTGCAAGGGCCAGCTCCAACCAAGGCCTGTGTGCGACGGTCCTGGACAACACAAGAATCATCATCAAGAATGACGCAACAACCAGAGTTAGTAAGCTGGCTAGCAGAGAACAGATTCATCTTAAGACGAGGGACATGAGAAATATCAGGAACAAAAAAGAAGAAGTAGAAAGGGTGCCCCGACTAGAAACAGGAAGAGAGGTACCATCGGCCGTGAGAACACGGACAAGAGAGGGGAGAGAACGAAGAGCGGGCAGAAAGGAAGACTCAAAGGTCATATGAAAAGAAGATCCAGAATCCAGATATCACGGAGACGTACCTGACTGTGTAGAAGGTGGTGGTCGCGCAGTGCCTGAAGAATCAGTCACAGAACCAGCAGTGCCCGTCGAAGAAGAGCCTGTAGCAGCAAGCAGACCACGAAGACTCCTGATAATGTCCTGATCAGAGAGAGCAACTGCTGAAGATCCGGAAGGAGCTGACTTCCCACGAGCCTAGTGCTGCTGACGTAAACTGGGATCCCGTGTATAACAGGTGGCCCCAAGTGTGGCCATCCTTATTACAGTAAGAGCAGTGACGAAGAGAACCACGGCGACCCTGACCACGAGCCTGCTGGTGCTGACTCGGACCCTGAAACTGCTGGTGCTGACTCTAACCCTGACCTGGAGGAGTGGGTAGTATCGGCTGCGGCACAGAGGACCGCGGCTGAGTCGAGGGAGCAGACGGCATAGGAGGACCACGAGTAGCAAGAACAGATGAAACCGCAAGAAGAACAGCACCACGGAGACGGGTCTCCTCAGCCCGAAGCTCAGACAACACCTCAGAGAGCGAAACACGACCACGAGCATTCAGCTGAGCACGCCGGGGCTCAAACTCCTAACGGAGCCGAGACAGAAACTCATAGATGCGGTGAAACTCCAAATCCGAGAGCACAATCTGGCAGCACGAGCATGTGCCACAAACAGCAGTACAGAGAGAATCAAGCTGATGCCAGATAGCAGCACTCTGAGTATAGAACTCATCAATAGTGGAATCACCCTGCTGAAGAGCATGCTCCTGGCAAACCACAGACAGGTAAAGAGCATCCCCAGACGGCTGATAGCGCTGACGAAGATGTGCCCACTGAGCGGCAATAGTAGGGAGACTCATGAACTCAGCAGCATACTGGGGAAGAACACTGGAGGTGAGAACAGCAGCAACACGGGCATCCTCATCGACCCACTGAGTGTAGGCGGTCAGAGCGTGGCGATAGGCCTCGAGATCAGAAGAGTACTGCTTGAACTTCAGGTCATAAGCAGCAACAGCACTATCATCGGCACTCTGAGCAGCATCCTTGGCCTCCTGAGAAGCATCAGCGCCGAGAATAAACGGCGTCGATGAAAGAGGAGCCACAGGAGCAGGGGGCACGGCGGACAGGAGACCTCGCCGGAGAGCACACCCCAAAGATGGAGACCGTGCATGTGAACACGCATAAAGGCAGCGAAATCAGGATAATTCGCGCCATCGAAGAACACCGGGCAGCGAGGAATCGCAACATAACCCGATGCAGAAGACATCTCTTTCTCTCTTTTTTTTGAAGCAAAACTGGTCAACGGCTGCTGCAGGCAGAGGCCGGCGAAATTCCGGCCAGCCGGGAGAAAAGGTAGCGCCTAGGGGGTGGGGAAGATCAATTCAAGCCTCCGGGGATCGACCGGCAGCAGTGATGGCCGACGGCGAAGATCCGGCGAGGGGGGTTGCAGGCAAGGATGAGTGCTTGCAGGCGCGCGAGCAGGCGATCTGACAGGCATGCGAGCTGGAGGGTTGCAGGCGCGCAAGGCGGGAGGAGCTGGAGGGGCGGGCGCGCGAGGCGGGCGGGTGCGCGAGGCGAGAGGCGGTATCGAGGCGCGTTGTGGAGATCGAGGCGGGAGGCGGGCCAGGCGAGCGAGCGATTTGGAGGATCTGGAGATCGAGGCGGGAGGCGGGCCAGGCGAGCACAGGGATCTGGAGGCCCCTCGATCGAGACGGGCGGGTGGTGGTCGCCCAGATCCAGATCGATCTAGAGACGAACTGGAGACCGAGTGCTGCTTGATCGGGATCTGGAACCGATCCGGATCGGGAGACGGAACGGGCAACGACGGCTATGAACTAGGCGGCGACCGGCGGCGGAGACGACGGCAAGGCCGTCGGCGACAGGGACGGTAGCGGCTGCAGCGATGAAGTTGCGATTAGGAGGAGGCTAACCTAGCTCTGATACCATGTCAGGAATATGTAACTTGTATTCCTCTGGGGACCAAAGGCCACAATATATAGTACAGGTATAGGTGCAAATATTCAGGAAGCCCCCTAACATATGGGGAAACTACAATATACAAATATATACATCTAACAACACCAACTAGTCTATATGTCTTGCACTCCAAGGCTTCGAGTATGTCGGTGACTCCATCGTAGCCTTCCTTTATCCGGCATGGGCTTTCCTTCTGGATCCATCCAACAGGGCCGCCCAATAGGCCACGGGCCTCGCTACCAACCGTGAGCCACCCGAGTTATCCGGATTAGATACATGCTATGGTGATACCCATTTAGCATATTCCCAATAGGTATGGGGTATATATGTGCTCAAATGAGCGAGGTGTAGCCCTATTTTTCCTGCCCACTCCTGCATGCATTACACGAGCTCCCGCCATCTCTCTCGTTGCCGAAGATCAGCTACCCTGCTTTGTCTTTTGCGTAGGGAAGCCATGCTCTCTAGCTATGGTTGTTTCAGTCATTCCTAGCGATCCTAGCTAGCTAATGGGTGCATGAAGCATCACGAGGGTCTGGCCCGAGGACTCATGTAGACAACCAACCACTGAAATATCAACCAAACGTGCCCCATGTGTCTCTCGACATGTATTGTATATACACATACCAGGGCTTGGGGTTTGATGCCGAGATTTCAATAAAAGAGAGTTTTACACCGATGCTCTTGTCACCTCACAAAAATGTATTTCCTTTTGCGAATCAAGAGCATCTACGTCCCTATGAAGTTACCATATAAACAATTAGGGGTTATAAATCGGTTGGGCCAACAATAACTCACATGTGAGCTATACACTTTCCTTATATCACATAGTCTTATCATGTTTCCGCGGTAGCCAATATGCCCCACCACTCTCTTGTTTTATTCAATGAAAAGTATCACATATTTATGACAACAATGACAAGTAGTTCAAAGCTACACAAACCTATACAAGAACAATGTACATAGCATAACAAATGGAACACAACATCCACATGAGAGTGATCAGAAAATACCATTTCCCGACATCACCTTCCCAAGCAAGCACATATACACATTTACAATTAACACATTTCTAGAAAAACATGTGAACATGACTAGTGTGAAAGGTCCTACCGAGTGCATACCCTGACGAGTGTGGAACCCTTGAGCGTGGAACCCTTCGAATAACCTCTCATTGGTCACAATTTGCCCCGCTCCTCTCCTCGACTGAAGCTCCTCCTTTATTTGCTATTTTTCCACTTTTGTCGAACCCTAATACCATAGTGGTTGGCTATCTTTTGTCATAGATCATTATACTTCACATGCCAAAAGACCGAGCCATCGTAACTCTTTACTTCCTCCGTTTCACAATATAAACATTTTTAGCAAGCGGTATTAGGTTATAGCCTCCCTCTAGAGGAGAAGAGAGGTGGGTATGGAATGTCGTACCTATCGCCAAACAACGGCTCCCTCGTACTACAATTTTGATCAACGTCGATGGCATGACCCTCGGCGGCCTTGGAGATGATTGATACTCCCTCCGTTTTAGGGCTTAAGGCGTCCTCGTTTTGCGTGTTTTTTCTTTGACCAAGAATTACTCTAAATACGTAAAGAGTTTTGGTATAAAACTAGTATCACCGGAAAGTATTTTCAATATGAATCCAACGGTACTAATTATGTACAATATAATCAAAATTTTGTTGTTCAATTCTTTTGATCAAACTTTACTTTAAAGAGCATGTGCGGGAGGTAGTATAGAGAAAAAGAGAGGTGGCCGTGCCAGAGGGACTGATCGGGGTTCGGCCGCTTCTCCACGACGTTCCCCGTTCTGAAGATCAGATAGTAGTCAGATAGCAAGGATATCTCAGCATTCATTTCGACCTTAGCTGTTGATAGCTACTGACAACCCCACACGCAGGTAGCCAGCCCACAGGGAACACAGGAGAGCGGTCCGGCACGCCTCGACGCAAATAAAGCCCGACCGGTCTCCGTCGGACCACACCACCCGCTTCCCAGCCTCGCTCGCACCAGTCGCCATCTCCCAGATTCCTCCGCAGGGCCCCTCTACTCATCTCTGATCCACTCCGTCTTCCGCCGCGTCCAGGTTGTCGGCGACCCGCCGACGACGACGACCCCATCATCGTCGCCATGGTTAGCACGCCTCCTCCCCTTTCCCTTCCCCCGTCCTCTACTCTACCGTTGCCCACTCGTTCCTGTTAGAGGAATCTGGGTTGTCTCGACGTTAGTCGGGGCCAGTGGCGGACGCAGCACAAAACTTGAGGGTGGGCACACTTAAAAAAAATGCCCTAGTCTTTGTACGATAAATTTGTTTCAACTTTGGATCTTTTTCAATATTTATAACCTCTAACAAAAGAATCACCCCTAGGTCCTCCATTAGATCTCGCTTTGAACAAGTAACATACAAAGCAAGTGCATCCTTTGCCATATTATATTTGAGCCAGTTGAACTTGGGAAACAAAAAGGAAGTTTCATGTTTCTCGAGAAGTGCCACAATGTGGCTTTTCCTCTTCAAATTCAAATCTATAATTACATTAGAAAGCATAGACTTCCTCCGTCCAAAAATAAATGATTTAGATTTGTCTAGATTCCCGTACATCTAGATGTGTTTTAGTATTAAATACATGTGAATCTAAAGAAACCCAAGTCACTTATTTTAGAATGGAGGGAGTAAGAAACATAATCTTTTTCGTCTAAAAATAGATGTCTCGAATTTATTAAAATTTAGATAAACCTATATAATAAATAGTGTCTAGATTTATCTAAATTTTGACAAATCTAAGACATCTATTTTAAAGAATTAGTAAAAGAACGCACACAAACAAATTTGGAGGCAATTCAGGACATCAGATGAGACCCGTGTTAAATCATCTAATTATAACTGCATAAAAATTCAAAATGGGCCCCAATACCCATCGGGATTGCATCAAAATAGGTCCCAATTCCATTGCCCAATTCATACGTCGTGCTAGTTATTGGTGTTAGCTGTGGCTAGGCTTGCTGCCGGCACTGCTACTGCCCGCGACGGTGCCTGGCCGAGCGGCCATTGGGAGCGACCAGTACCAAAGGCAGAGGGGTAGCGGGAGCAAACAGGCGAGCCCAGCGACGCCGGAGGCCGGAGGGAGGAGGCGGCCTGCGAGGGGACTCACGGAGGGGGCGAGGGCAGAGGACAGCTGCCGGAGCTAGCCAGCTAGCTAGGTACGTCGCCGCCCCAACTGATCGCTCGGTGCCTCGATCGATCAATGAAGATTAGGACTATAGTTTTCTTTTCCCAAAAATCTGGGTGGGCCGTGGCCCGCCCGGCCCGCCCCCTGCGTCCGCCAGTAGTCGGGGCCGCTGGGTCCTTGCAGATCCGGCGCGCCCTTCCACCATGGCCCTTTTCTGAAGGCCGGCTCCGCGTGTTTCGCCCTCCGATCGGTTGAATCCAGGGTTTATCTGTGGCTTTTTGGGGACAGGACCAGGCTATATTGTATTCTACCTGTAGATTCTCTTGTGTTTTTTTTAACTGAAGAACGTTCTGTCATCCAGGAGGATCTAGCTTTTTAAAAAGGTTGTGCACTTTTGCAGGATGCACTTTCTACCTAGTTTTGTATATCTTTTTTTATGCTGGCAGTCATGGCATAGATTTCATCAGTTACCAGACAAAGAAATATTGGAAGTACTGTCTTTAGGGAAATGGTTATTAAACTGAAGATACAAGCTCTGCTTGAGGATCTATGCTATATGTAGTTAGTGTTATACGGTGTTCTGACATCCTGTAGTTTTACCTTTTGTCTTCTCTGTAATGCTCGATGTGTTCTTTCCATGCCATGCAAGGTTTAGAAGATGAGTGTTGACGTGATCCCTATTGCCGCCTAGCAAAATTTCAAGTTTAGATTTTAGAATACTTGTAACCAAGGGGTCAAGTTGTCTGGATTATAAGGAATGATCTATGCCTATTATGGATGAGTTTCTAACTCATGTAAAAGATGTACATCGGTGGCGATGGTCGGTTTACCTCCTTCCCTCCTGATGTGAACCGTTAGATCTGTCACAGCTTGTTGAGAAAACAATCTTTTTTGCTGCCAAAGTTGGAATATAATTACCCGCAATTGCCACTTATATATAAATAGCAGGCGATGACTTGATGAAGGTGTTGCATAGGCTAGGATGGCTCTATTGGGCAGTCCAATTGGTATTATCTAGAATAACCTATTGGGTATTCGAAACGTGGCGTTTGTGCATTTCGAAATCTCAACAGAAAACCAGAACCCAAAATTTTGACAGCATTTTATTCAGATAACCACAACAATTGTATTATGTATTCCTTTTCTCACTTGATGCTTACCACTACAGAATATGCCAGGTCGACGGAGTATTCATTTGCATTGCATGTAACTAGCTCGTATAACATACCCGCTTCTTACCTTTCACAACTTCTATTATATAATATATTTTAATTGTAGTTGGTTTATTATTTAGGACTTTTGTATTTCGAGTTAATCGTTGCAGATAAGATCTAACAATTAGAGACTGGTGTTAATTAGGGTTTACCAAACCGTCCAAAACAGGTTCCAAATCCATATCAGTTTGCTCGTGATGGCATCATCGGGCTTACCTTGATTAGTCTTTCTGAACAGCTAAAAGTTCAGCTTTTGAAATTACTGCCATCGAGTATTGAATTGGATAATGTTGTACATAGTTTGACTTACCATTCCTAATGTTATTGCAGTTTTGTCAAACTATTTAACATCGCTATGGATGCTATTTCCTTGATACACTATCTGATTTCAGTTCTTATATTTTAACTTTATACTGATGTTCTGTTGCATTTCTGTTTCTTTTCTGCAGACTACCTCGAGGCGTGTGGCTGATCGGAAGATTGCCCGATTTGAGAAGAACATCACAAAGAGGGGTTCTGTTCCTGAGACAGTCAAGAAAGGAAGTGATTATCCCGTTGCACCTATTGTGCTCGGATTTTTTGTCTTCGTTGTTGTTGGATCATGTAAGTTTCTGCATTGGTGATGTTACAATTGATTTATTGATCGAGTATTCCAGTCGTTTAGTATGTCCGTACCAACCAAAACAGCTCTGGTCATTTGTTTTCCAAATATCTGAACCAATTAAAATGCAATTTCTGTTAGTTCTTATTCATAGCGAACTATCATGATTATTACATTTTATTTTCACAGAGCTGTTATGTTTTATTTCCAAAATTAAATTGCGCTAAACTGCCATCTTTGTAGAGAACCGAACTTGTAATTGCGTGCTAAACTGCGACCTTTGCAGAGAACATAACTTGTAATCTTAAAGCGGTATGGTAGTAGTGATATATTGGTAGTTACAGTCTGCACCATTGCTTTGTTTTCAAAATGTTGTAACATACTTTGTGCGGTAACCTAAAACACGTCTTCATTTACTAGTGGTTCCTTTTTAAGAAGGTTAGAAGCTGTAAACTGTTGTGATTGATTCCAATATGGTTTGATGGTTTTCTCCGGATATGTTGCTGACAGCTAATACTACCACCATGTGCATTCACTATCTAATCTGATGTCAGGCAATATTTTCTAAAATGTTATGTAACTTCTGATTCACACTTAGTAATATTGAAAATATAAAAACGGTCTGATGATGGCTTGATATCACCTGAGCTATACACATGTATGTTCCAAATGGATAGAAGCAACCTCCTTTGTAAAAATCTCATCTTGCAAATAAAAAACCCTTCAGCTAGCTGGGTCTTCATCATAGCATTGACAGTAATCTCAAATTGTTTGGTTTTTTTTTAGCTCTCCGTGAACTCACTACCTTGTCGACTTTTTTCTCCATGCAGCTCTCTTCCAGATCATCAGGACAGCCGGTGGTTTATTCTGAGGAGAGTGGTCGTCTGCTTATAGTGATCATGAACAGGGTTGTCATATGCAGTAGTGTGTCTGATTAAAATCAGAACTGAATGAGATAGTTGGTACTCTTATGATGCTGTTATCTTATACTACCATTGTACTGGGCGGAGTTTAAGTTATATGGAGGGCATACCATTGTACTGTTAATCTGTGTTGCTCGGTTGGAAAAAAATGTTCCATTATACACCTGGTTATTATAATTTAATTTAGATTTGTAGATTTAGTTTTAGTTGATTTGTGGACTTCTTCTGCAGTCTGTTTTTTTTCCAAAAAGAAAGGAGAGGGCCATATAGGGCGCATTCCTTTGTCACACGTTCCTCTCTAGTATTTGGCCCAAAATCATCCAACTGGATTATAGAAATCTGGGTACTACTTCCGCATATGCCTGAAGCGTAGCACCCTGCATAAGTATGCAGATCAAGCACGGTGCGCATGCACATCCACATGTCACATGTGAGTATCAATTCCCAGTGCAGTGACCCAGTTGTTTATAATGGGATCTTTGCAAATTGGCGATGGTACCTTCTTGTTTGAACTTGGAAGTAGTGCGTGGAGTATGGTATTATCTCTGACCAGGTCTCGTTGCTCCGGCTCGTTCTCAGGTTACAGTTGCTGTAGGTTGGGTTCCCTGGTAATTCGGCTATGGCTGTTAGCTGTTACAGTCAACCACTCGGGGGAGAGTCTCTTTGGCGTGTGGTACTTACTTTTAGGAGGAGTTCGTTACATGGCTACTTGCAACTGCGTCACTCAGTCAAGAGATGGAGAACTTGCCCATGGAGATGGCAAGGCGGATGTGAGAAAGGTTGGGAATCCGCCTTCCCAGATCCTTGTCATGCGCTCATATCGTTGGCACGAGGACGCCACGGAAGGGATCCGCCGTATGGAGAGATTTACCCTGCAGAAGTGAGGAGGATCGTGGTTGAGAGATTGTATATCTGAGTGCTTGAGCCAGGTACATCACCCCCTAATGAAATTTTGACTGAACTGAGTTCTTGAGAATTGAGATTTTCCATGTGGGTTCTACAATTCTGATTTCGTCTGTGTTTTTCTGTATTGAGTGTGTTTCGGCTTCCTAATCCAACGACGCACAGATCTATTGCGGGTTCTCAAAAAAAGATTTTTCATGAGCTCATCCCCTATATTCATTGCTTTTGTTCTGTATCTGGAAAAGAAGCTTATCCCGGTTTGTAGAAAAATTGCAGCCAGCATTTGCCTCTCTTTTCTTTGGCTCCAGTTCGTTGTGAAAACTGAAAATTTTGAAGCAGTAGGTACAGTACACTGACACCCCCTATTGTGTTCAGAACTTCAGATTTCATGCAGGCAGGACGGTCAAATGAGTTGTTCGATTAACAATTTCCACGCCGCTCACGCTCTCTCCAGTCGTTGACCTGATATTCTAACGTTCCCTGCAGAGTACCTGGCAGAAGGATCGCCGGAGGGCCTAATTTCCCCGGCTATGGCGAAGGCCACGAGGCGCCATGTGAACAAGTACGCCGTTGCCACGGCCGTGCTCTCGACTGCCACGCCCCTCTTCCTGGGCTACGGTGAGGACCAGCTCCCACGAATGCAAGTGTAAATGGCTCCGTGTTTTTCATTGCCACACCGATCATTTCGCAAGTACGTGTTGATGCAGACCTGGCCATGGTGAGCAGCACGGCCGTGATCGCGGAGGCCGACCTGAAGCTCCTGGCGTGCACCGTCGTGGTCTCCTCCCTCCTGGGCGCGCTCACCGCCGTGGGGGCGCAGTGTCTCATCGGCGACCGCCGGACCGTGTTCCTCTCCGCCGCGTTGCTCTGCGCAGGCGCGCTCGCCAGGGGTCTCGCCGTCGACCTCGCGGCGTTCACGGGCGGCATCTTCGTCAACGGGGTCGGCATGGGCCTGGCGCTCATGATCGTGCCGGCCTACGCCGCCGAGCTCAGCCCCTCCTTGCTG
Source organism: Avena sativa (assembly GCA_916181665.1). NCBI lineage: Eukaryota > Viridiplantae > Streptophyta > Magnoliopsida > Poales > Poaceae > Avena > Avena sativa. The sequence continues at coordinate 356,661,429 of OV702284.1, read as the reverse complement.
CGCGGCGCCCTCACCTCCCACCCGGACGGCCTCGTGTACCTCGGCTGCATCCTCGGCTCCCTCTGCTACTCCGCGGGCTTGCTGAAACTCCCGCCGCACCTCGCCTGGCGAGTGACCATAGCCTCCGGCACGGCCATTCCGGCCTTGCTTAGCTGTGCCGTCCTTCTCATGCCGGAGTCGCCTCGCTGGCTCGTGGCCAAGGACCAGCTGACCGAGGCCCGGCGCGTGCTCTCCAGGACGTCCGCGACACTGGAGGAGGCCGAGCTCCGACTGCTCGAGATCAAAGCCCAGATCGGCACGCCGCACGACGTCTGCGAAGAGACGGTGGCGGCATCGGGGACACGTAGTAGCCGGTGGAAGGAGGAGTGTGCAATATGGCGGGAGCTGGTGGCTAGGCCGACGGAGCCACTTCGCCGCGCAGTCGTGAGCGCGCTGGTCGCCAAGGTCTTCCAGCAGGCGTCCGGCATTGGGTCCATGTCCCAGTACGTGCAGCGCGCGTTCCGCGACGTCGGCGTCGCGTCGGCCCGGCAGATGCCGAGGGCGCTGGCGGCGTTCGGCTTCGTCGTGGTGATGTCATTCTCCCTGTCACTTGTCCTCGTCGAGCTCGGCATGCTGCTGGTGACCGCGTTGGCGGGTTGCTGCACGAGGTGTGCGCCGTCGCACCCTCGGCCCCACCGCGGCGGCCACGTCGGCATGATGTCCCGGCGGCAGGAGCAGCTGAAGCGATCGAGGGGGCTGTCCGCGACCACTCTGCTGTCGCTGATGGCGCTGGTGTGGATCGCGCTCGGGCCGGCGCAGTGGGCGGACGCGTCCTCATCGTCCCATGGCCGCAGCTGCTGGTCGCGCTGGCTGCGGGCGGCGGCGTCCGCGGTGAATAATGCGGTCAGCGCGGCGATCTTGTCGAGCTTCTCGTGGGTGTACGGTGCCACCTCCGTTCCTGTGCACGGCAGCCTGCTCGTCTGCCCTGTGATCGGCGTGCTCGTGTGGATGTTCTTCTGTGCCTGCCTTCTCGGCGCGAGGAGGAGAAGGTTATCGTGAATCGTGTCAAGTTTATTCTCGGTAGTTCTCAATAATACGCCGTGTCCGCTCGTCAGGACGGGCAGCCACAGCCCCCAGTCTATGTCAAGTAGTAGACGCACTCATGTTAGAGCATCCTAGCGGCGTCCCCTATCTGCCGTCCGGCAACAACGCCGACGAGTGCTATTTGGGGCGCCGGCACGAGTTGTCATATATGGGGGTGCCTCTGCCCAGTCGAGACCCCAAAGAATCCGGATAGAAATTAAAATTTCATTCGAATTTCGTTGTATATTACAGAGTTGAATAAAATTCAACTGAATCTTAAACTAAAACCTAAACTTGCCGCCGTCGATTGGGCTACGAGAGGGAACGGCCTCGTTGTCGTTCTTTGCCTTCCTGGCCTTTGCATGTGTCCACCTCTCGGCGAGAGCGGATTTACCACAAGGCGGTTGGACCCTGACACCATCATATCCACACGTTAGTTGGAGATTCGTGCAAAAGTCAACTAGTCATCTTGTGATAGATATTTGCATTTTAGCACTCGTGCTATTTAGATTTCACCATGCTGCCTAGGGGAGAGGATAACCACCCAGTCCCTACTCGTACTATCACCTAACCCAGAACGATTGCGTCCGCCACGCCTCATCCCAGTGCCGTCGCGCCGCTGCCCCTCCCAGCGCCGCCGCGGAGGACCACGCGCGGCCGCACGCGGCACGCGCCGGTGACGACGACCACGCGCCCCCTGCACCGTTCACTGGCGACGACGACCACACATCGCGATCCAGAGCTCACCATCGACCCGCCTCTGCCCCTGCACCATTCCCAGTCAACGACAACCACACACCGCGACGACGACGACCAGGAGCTCACCATCGACCCGCCTCTGCACCCCCACCCCCGATCTTACATGCTTAGTGCCCCAATCTAGACCTGGAGTGCCCCGATCCATGATGACCCACAAGTATAGGGGATCGCAAAAGTCTTCGAGGGTAGTATTACCCAATTTATTGATTCGACACAAGAGGAGCCAAAGAATACTTATAAGTCTTAACAACTGAGTTATCAATTCAGCTGCACCAGGAAAAAGTCTTGCTCACAGGAGTATATCAGTAGCAATAATTTTATAGTAGCAATAGCAAAGTAACACCAGCAGTAAAATGAAGGCAGTAGTAACAATAGTAGCAAACAGTAGGATATGAGTGCAGTAGGCATAGGAATGGATGGACGGGTGTTGCATGGACAAGTCTAAACATGTTACTTCAAGATCTAGGGAAATTGCAGATAAATAAGATAAAGCATCCAAGTACTAGACAATTTTAGGCATATGTTTCATATATAGTCATACGTGCTCGCAATGAGAACTTGCACAACATCTTTTGTCCTGTCAGCCCGTTGCAGCGGGGCCTCAAGAGAATCTACTGGCAATTAAGGTGCTCTTTTTAATAGAGCACCGAAGTAAAGCATTAACACTCCGTGAACACACATGATCCTCATATCACAGCCATCCCCTCCGGCTGTCCTAGTATCTGTCACTTTGGGGCCTTTGGATCCGGACAATGATATATGTACACAACTTGCAGATAAGATCACAAACAATACTATCATCATGAATCAATAATAAGTTCAGATCTGAGATCATGGCACTCAGGCCTTAGTGACAAGCATTAAACACAACAAGTTGCAACAAAGTCAAATAGCACTAATAGAGATACTAGACACCATGCCCTAACAATCTTATTTGATTACATGATAGAACTCATCCAATCCCTACCATCCCCATAGCCTACAGCGGGGGATTACTCACTCATGGATGAGGGAAACATGGATGGTTGATGGAGAGGCGTCGATGGTGATGATGGCGATGATCTTCTCCAAATTCCCCATCCCGGCCGGGTGCTAGAACGGAGTTTCTGGTTTCGAATCGTGGTTTCTGGTGATGGCGGCGCAGCGGAACTCTTTCTGGAAAAACGTCGAACCCTTCCTGAGTTTTTAGGTCAAGAGGCAACTTATAGGCGAAGAGGGAGGCCGAGGGGGTGCCCGAGGCAGCCACACCCCTCCCAGGCGCGGCCTAGGCTGGCTTGCGCGACCAGGGGGTGTGGGCCCCTCGTGGCCCACCTCCGCCTCGTCTTCTGGCTCCGTGAGTCTTCTGGTGAAATAGGATTTTTGGCATATTTTCCGGAATTTTTTCTGATAGTTGATTTTCTGCACAAAAACTAGACACCAAGGTAATTCTACTGAAAACAATGTCAATCCGTGTTAGTTGTATCCAATTAACACAAGTTTAGAGGAGAAACAATAGCAAAAGTGTTCGGAAAAGTAGATACGTTTTGGACGTATCAACTCCCCTCAAGCTTAGCTTATTGCCCTCAAGCAATTCAGTTGAAAACTGAGTGCGATAAAAGAACGTTCACGAACACATTTGCTTCATATGATGTATATATTCTCAGCACAGGAGTAAATACTTAGACAATTCATAATAAAGAGTATGCAACTAAGTCTACTTAATAGTCATTGCAAGCTATCAAGAGATTCTAACTCAATAATAATAAGTAGCATGAAACATAAACATAAGCAACATTGCAATGCTCATAAGATGGTATGATAGAGTGGTATCTTGCTTGTCTTTGATGGTGGAGCACAACATGAATGCCAAGGCACCTCTGAAGTTCAAATGAAGACTAGAAATAAAGATATCTGAGGTACAAGCATCAAGGTTATGACATAATTAATCAAGTTTTGAGACAAGCACATTACACTAAGAATGGCAACTATGCTCTCAAGAAGTTGACATGGTTATACCCCACGGGTACACAACATTGGCATACCCAGTCCAGCCCAAGGAAATCCCACGACAAAGATACGCAGCCTATGGAGATTTCAGGTGGCCCAAGCCCACGACTCCTTCGGATCCTTAGAGAACAAGGCTAGGGTAGATAGAATTTCAAAGGGAACAAACCCTAATCTGTAACCGACTCGACCTACGCCCGGGACCTGCCTATCTATATAAAGGATAGGAGGGCACGGCGAGGAGGGCCTCAACTCACCTCATACGCACCTCACGCCAGATTGCATATGCACACCCCTGTAACCTTCGGTTCCGCCGTAATCAAGAGCAGACAAGCAGGAGTAGGGTTTTCCCTCCGGGGGCCTGAACCTGGGTAAACCTCGTGTCCCCGCGTTGCTTGTTTGTTAACCATTCTGCGATCTCTAGCATCCCCATCTTCTCCAAAACCCAAGTCCATAACAATGGGCATTGACGAGATCGAACCTCGTCAATTGGCGCCGTCTGTGGGAACTGGGGACGCTGATTGTGCGATCGTGACGGTCCCATCCGGAGTGATCTACAACTCATCAGCGACAGAGAGTCATCTCCTCTTCGGCACCTTCGACTTCACCGCCCACTCGCCAGCCACCATGAGGGATTTCAAGCCCGTAGGCGACAGGCTCGAGTTTCTGTTCGGAAGTTTCTGCTTCCAGGTGGGGCAGACCGGCACCCTCCGCCTCCCAGAGCAGGTGCCACCGCCATCCATCAGGCCCGCTTCGTGGGTCCCACCCATCAGCGTGTTACACACGTCGACGCTGACAGACGAGTCATATGACAGCAGCAGCTGCAACTCAGATCTGTGCGGCCCTTCCTCAGACGAAGGAACCTATGGTTCCAGATCCGAAAGTTGTGGCAGCAGTGATCCAACTCACTGACGTTACCAATGCGCCGTGGTCATCCAAAGCGAAGTAGAACCGCCACCAGGTTCGAGTACACCAAACCCTCCTCCCAACCCACCCCCAACCCGCAAGCCGGGAACAAAGAAAACGGGGGAGATCCACCTCTCAGGCCCAACGAAGGCGACGCCAACGCCTATCAGAAGATCAACCTCAACGAGGACGGGTGGCGCCAGGCATGCGAAGCCGTGGCAGGCAACATCATCCTACATGTGAATGCTTCACGGGATCTGTTGATGGCATACCACCTCCTCCTCATCGGCGAGCACAACCGGCAGGTGAAGCTTACGGAGGATCTCGACAAACGCAAGCAGACAGCTTTGGAGTGTAGCGCGTGGCGAGCTGCACTCTCCACCGCTGGTGGCTCTAGCTCGCACGGCAACAACGCCAACAAGCATCGCTCCCGCACGGAGAACATGGACCCCGCCGCACGCCGCGACATCACGAGGACCCTCAACACGTCCTTCATCACGAGGAAAAGGGGAGCGGGGCCGCGGTTGGGTGGCGTGCCGTGCGGCGCGTGGGGAGAGACGTGGTGTCGATGTGCGTTGCCGCTGTTTTTTTTTGTAGGTCGGGTCTCCGGTACGTTGCAGTGTGTGCATTGCGGACGTGTGTGCGTCGTGTCCTGTGGACACGTGCGTGACTATTTGGGCCTTGGTGTGTGGTGTTGTGAGTTGTGTTGCGGTGAGTGTGTAGGTGTGTGTTAGGGTTTGGTTGGGGCTGGTTTAGGTCCAGCCGGCTGGGCCTTTGGGCCTGGCCGGTTTAGGTCTAGGTTTAGTTTTTTTTGGTACAAAATATTTTCTCTTTTTTTGTTTGGAATTAGGTTTTAGGCAAAAAAATCTGAAAAGATCGTGTTTTAATTTGAAATGAAAGGAAGGAATAATACAGAAAATAAAATAGGCTTTTTTCGCAAAAAAATTTAGTTTTTAACAAAAAAATAAAATAAAATGTGTCACTAATTTTAAAAAAATCACCACCGGCACAACAACAACTAACTTCTTCCGCCGCAACGCGCGGGCATTTTCCTAGTATATCTTATGAGACAATTTTCAATTATGTTCCGTGGTCCTTCCAAATGCAACACATATTATTTTTATTTTTTAAAATTACAGTGTACTCGAAAGGATAGAAGATTTGGACCTATGGACAAACCATACAGAACAACAAATGTAGTTGTTTTAAGATGACATATAATTTTTTCTTTTGCTTTATAAACAATATATCGTGTGTCGCATGTTCAAGCTTACTAGCGGTAGATAAATAACACAAAGATCAAGTTTGGTTACATATAGGGCCTGTTTGATTAGTAGGATAGAAAAACAAAAAAAATAGAAAAAACATAGGATTACAATGTCATGCCTAAAATACTATAGGAACTCACATGCAACCAAGTTTGTTTGGTTCCATCAAATGATTTTAAGAAAGAGTTTTGAGTGGATGTTAGATTTCCTATGCAATCTAGTGCAGAGGATTTCCTAAAAAAAAATCTATAAGAATCAATCCTACAAATCGAACAACCATCATAGAAATTTTTTCTACTAGATTATATTTAATTCTACAAATTTTCTATACAAACCCTTTAAATCAAACTTGCCATATGTATGGGTTTTGCGACCGTGGTTTATAGTCCGTCAGCCTCATGCGGCGGGGGAACGGAGATTCTCTGACGTACCATGGAAAACTGCAGATGGCCGTTGGTATTTTTAGTCCGTCCGATTCATATCCTACGACAACATGTCAAATACCCTGAAAATATACTTGTGAGAGCCTAAAGCCCACTTTAACGAACGAGAGAAGGAAAGCTGTGCTCCGTCTCATGAAATAAACCCAACATTAGTTTGGTTCAGAAACAATTGATATTCAGCTCAGTCTGGATCAGATTTCTGCATATGTACTGTTCTATTTGCACATGGATAAACTTTATTTGAACAATCATTGAACACTCGTTTACGCTTTATTTATACCATTCAAGCAAACACGGGAACATTTTTCTTTACAATTTGTTTAGTTCTACATATATGCGTAGGAACCGGGGTTAATACACTACGGAATCGAGCGGTAGGCCGATGGCCCGAAGCCACGCCGCCGACGGAAAGATGTCGGGGTCGTCGGTAAGCCGTCGGCGTAGAAAAACTATTGGCGTATCGTCTACTAGACCGAGGGCGGCCGTCGGCACACAAAAAACCGTCAGCGTATCATCTTCTAGACCGAGGGCCGCCTTTGGCGTAGCTTTCTCCACGTGTCGCTGCCAAGATCGCACGTGAAGGAGGAGTCGACACCGTCATAGCTAGGTCGACGGTCTATCGGCTGGCTGGCGGCATAGCTCTTTTTCTTGTTTTTCGCACACGCTCCATTCACTACGTTGTATTTAGATTTCATTTTTTCATCACATAAAAAAATGATATAAAGGTTTTGAATCTTTAAAAAAAATATGACTAGAAATGGGCTCACATAAAATGATGATGAGCTAGGGGTTAGATTCCGTGCATGGTAGCTCATTTTTTGAGAATGACTTTTTGAGATATTTGCAATATTATAAGTTTGTTAAGCCAACGACATTTTGAGCTACGCCGATGGCAGAAGCCATGGGCCAACCCGGCCGATTCCTGTAGTGCACCAACAAAGAACAACGTGAAGAATGCAGCCAGCATGAGCAACGACGGCGAGAATGTGCAACATCAGCGGCAACCGAGGATGAGCGCGATGACCAGGACGACACCACTTTGGCTCCTCCGCTTGGAGGACGCGTCCGACATGCGGCAGGGAAGCGGCCCCGCTCTAGGTGGATGTTTTTTGAGAGAAGGAGAGCTTATATTAGACGGGAGTACAAGAGTTTTGGTCATGTGTTACAAAGATTCCCACAATATCAGGGATATCGCTTGTCCAGATGCAGCTGCCAGATGATCTGGCAAGCTTTGCCAGGGCATCAGCAGCCTTATTGCTCTCTCTTCTAGTGTATCCGATACAATGACCGCTGAAGTTCTTCAAGAGCTGCTTGGTGTCGTCATATGTGGCCCATTGCTTCGATCTATCTGGTTTAGGAGATTGTAGTGCCTTGGCCACGGCATAGCAGTCCACTTCAAGGAAGATCTTGTTATGTCCCATGTCGACGAGAAGCTTTATGCCCAGGAGGGCAGCTATGGCTTCAGCCTCTTCGGCGTCTCTGGAACGAAGATTCGGAGAGCAAGCGGCGAGGATCACATTACCCATATGATCCCTGTCAATCGTGCCAGTACCACTAGGTTTGTCTCTTCCGATGAAGGAAGCGTCAGTGTTTAGCTTGATCCATCCAGCAGGTGGAGCCGTCCAACTGGAGCTTAAGGCCAGCCTGGGATCCTTGTCGCAGGAGTTTAGGAAGTTAGGCATAGGGGCCTTGCCTTTTGGGTGGCGTGAAGTGTGTTGATGTAAGAATCGAGGAAGGCACTAGAATGCCCAATAGTTTCCTTTCCCTGTTGGTGTACGACGTCGTTCCTCAAATACCATGCTCGCCACAAGATCAACAGGATCCGAGACCTGGACAGAGCATCAACATTGTTCAGGAGGAGAAGCAACCAGTCTTTCCCCGTGTATCTAAAAAGGTGTTCCTAAGGTGGAGACCAGTTGCCACGCATAGCCTGGCGGAGGCTAGCAGCCTTAGTGCACAGGACAGTGGCATGATGCGCGTCCTCGACTCCATTTTTCCGCAGATGATGCAGCGGCTATCAGGATTGAGATTTCTTTTGCACTTGTTGTTCCTTGTGGCTAGCGTGTCGGTGGCCACCCTCCACTCAAAAACGCGAACCTTCGGTAGGACGTTTGCCTTCCATATGAGACTCTAGATTGACCTTTCTCCGTTAGGCTTGTTGCTGCAGCTTTGAGGTTCCCGATTCTGGTGTTTCAGACTCAGACCAAGCTGATATGCGCTCTTCAAAGTAAAAACCCCATTTCTCTCATAGTGCCAGGCCACCCGGTCAGGTCGATTATCCTGCGGAAGCTCGATGCTGAGGATGGATTGGAAGTCATTAACATAGAAGAGCTCTAGGTGGATTTCCTCCAGTGGAAACACAGCGCGTGGCGGTGGAGCACCTTCCGGGGAGATTTCAACCCGAAGGTGGCCAAAAACGATCTTCCGGAGATCAACACCACCGACGACGACTTGGACTGGGAGGACGACTGGGAGGAGAACGAGGTGGAGGTTAAGCAGGAGGAGATGGAGGTTAAGCATGAGGAGGTGGTCAAGCAGGAGGTGGCGGCGGCCCACACATGCTTCGGTCGTCGCCGCCGCCACAGATGTCGGACATGCTGCCGCCGCAGATGCCTCCACCACCACCACACCAGCTAGCGCCGACGTCGCCACCGCACCTAGAATGGTCGTGGCCACAATCGGAGTTTATCAAGCTCGCTGACGAGGAGAACAATCAGTAGGCCACCACCGACGTGGCCATAGTTTAAATTTAGATGCTTTTTGTTCAAGTTTTGTTTTTATTTGAAGCTATATTTATTTTTTGCCAATTTATGGCTCCTATGTAAATTATTTCGTATAGATGAAATTTTAAGAAAAAAAATTCTCTCCTCCGTTGGACACACCCGCGGACAGAGAAGGACAAACCGTCCGAGGGGTAAAAATAGACACATTGTGTGTTTCTATTTAGGAGACACCATTGGGATGCCCTTATACGGTAGACTTTTTTTTCCATGAGATGGAGCACAGTTTTTCTTCTCTATTCTTGAAGTGGGCTATGGGCCGCGTGTGTTTTCAGGGGATTTGACCTGCTGCCGTCGGATCCAAATGGACGGACTACAAACGCCAACGTCCCTCTGCAGTTTCCCCCCGAGTACCTCAGACGATCTTGTTCCCATGCGATGCGGGGCGACCGCGGGAGGAGCAGCACCATCGTGCGTGGTACTGGAGATAAACTTACGGGAACGCTCACATATTAGGACTAGGGGTTACTATCGACGGATGAGGGCTCGCAGAAGGTCATCCATGGCTCCCCGGAAGGAGCTCGAGTCGCCACCGTTGGAGGGTGACCTGGCGTTGGAGAGGCTGTTTAGCTCAACAGATCCGGAGAAGGAGGAGGGTGACGACGACAAGATGCCCCTCGTGCTGCCTTTGTTCTACGATAGCTATGAGGAGTTGTTCGCGGCGGCGGTGGCGGAGGATGAGGCTGCGGCTACAGCTGCGGCTGAGAGGCAGAGGCGGGAGGCCGAGGAGAACGCACGGGAGGCGGAGGAGGAGAATGTTAGCTTAATCTTGGTAAGAGAGTCCGAGTGGTACTAGTCTATGTCCGAGTAGCACTAGGATTATGTTAGTCCGTGATATGTGTGGTGTGTACGTGTCTTAGTCTAGGAAGGTTTCCTAGTTAGGCAAAGTGTATGCGTAAGTCCTAGTACTAGTAGTACTAGTTGAATGCCCGTACGTTGCTACGGGCCGTTGGAATCATGAACCGTTTCTTCGGTATCATTGGCCGGCAAGAGGTAGTGATAGACCATATGCACATACTATGACAGATGACATTTATTTCATATTATATTGATTCTTCATTTGAAAGCATCAGAAATTTTTATTTTTGTTCCATTCATGTGTAAAAGTTTTATAGAACAAAGTGTGATAGTTTCTTTAATTGTGTAAAATCCGAGTTTTTCGTTCCTCTCAAACTTGACGACGTCGGACCTATTATTCTTAGAAACTGTTTTGTTCTTAAAAAAGAAACACATTTTAGAAGGTTAAAATTTTATATTACTGTATTTGTACCGTAGAATGAAGTCCGAAAAAATTAACAAAATTATGGATTGACATCGTACGTTGGATGTTGTTATTTTGAATTTGACTCCGCTAGATGCATTAGCTAGTTTAGAAAAAAATATTAGCTTTACATGTATAAATGTGTTGTATTTTTGAAATCTTCTAAAAATATGTATGCTTTTATTTTTATCACATATAAAAAAAATAAAAAGCCATATACACGTAGAGGGACATCACATACGAGTCATTCTCCCCTGACTCGTCCCATCCTCACGGCCTAGCTAATTCTCTCGTCGTCTACTGATGTGGCCACCGCCTGCTCTCACCATCCACCATGGTGCCTGTAGAGGCTCTTGGCGTGCTGGGTTGCATTTGAGAGTTGCGGAGTGCCACTGGAGACGACTCGAGCTGGGTTCATGTCCAGTACGCCGGAAGTAGACGACGACGCCGGTGCTTGGCGGCTGTAGGTACGGAGGTGAGTTGGGCGGAGGCAACGCAGCAGGTCCTTTTCCTCCCACCGGGCGATGCGATCTGGGCGGCGGCTGTGCAGCAGTTCATGTTCCTCCCACCGGAGGATGGCGGCGAAGCGGGCAAGGAGGCGTTGATGTAAGAATCATCTATCTCTTATCTTGCTTTATTTCCTCCCCGATTTTGCAAACAGCTCGCTGCAAACTTGTTATTGGAAAAGCATGGCCCCGTCCACCTCCCCTGCTCCCCATGGCCCAACGCTGGAGACGAGGGGAGTGCCCCTGGGTTCAGTCTATGTTCACTGGTCCAGCGCCTCCGCCTATTCCTTCGATTCCTGCAGAGCCGCGGACCAAAGGTAGCTGCATCTGGATCCCGGCCACCGGCGGCGCCCTATCCTCTGCCACGAGATTAGCCGGTGGCGCTTACCCCTGCCTCGAGATCAGCTGGCGGCTCCGTCCCCATCCCCTGAATTACGTGCAGACGATGGCGCTGCCTCCATCCCTTGCATCGCGCGATGGAATATATTGGTCTGATGGATGTGCTTAACAATCTTGTTCATCTACCTCTGCTTGCTAATGTAAACCCAAAAAAACCGGGCAGGCTAGGGTGTGATTGCTCTGTGAGAATATGGGCGAGGTCGTGGCTGCCACCGCAGAAAAAAAAGGCCCACATCAGTGATGCTTTTCAAGCAGAGTTGTGTGTTTTATCTGAAGCTGTTTGCCTAGCTTCTCAGTTGGGAGCGATCTGAGTGTGTTTTGAAACTGATTCCTAACTCCTGGTGATGGCTATGGACAGGCGCAAGGCTAATTCCTCCCTGTATGCAAGTGTCATTGAAGATGTGAAAATACAGCTGAGAGTTTGGTTCTCTGGTTGTGAGGTCAAGAAGTGCACGAGAATAGTGAATATGGTTGTTCATGAATTGTCTAAATTATCAGTCTGTGATGGTAGAACTGCAAGTATCCTCCAACGTAAATGCTTTAGCTAATATTTTTCAACATTGTACCTCCATTATCTATATCATCAAACTTGATGAAATTCCCAGCCAGGCAACTTCTGAATAACCTGTAATCCTACATCTATTTTTGATCTCGTAGATGAATCCACCCATTTGTTGATGATGCAACGGATGATAAGGTTTACGGATGGGATTTTGAAGCAAATCAGTACACCGCCGAGCGACGACGAACTACAACAAATGGTTGGTACTATCTGTTCATATCTTTACATTGTTTTTTACGTAGGTTTGCATGGTATATTTGGATCCATTACATTTTAAAAGATATAATAATCATGATGGATTCTGCTCAAATCTGGTCCAGCGAGTTCAAGTGCTAAGTATTTCCTTGTAGACTATGTTTTGTGTGGTCGTGACTAATGACTCGGTTCTTTTCCGCTTCTTTGTATTCTTTGTCTTGTCATCCTTGATGGCGAGGATCTTGATGTTGCTTTTCGCGGTGGCTCGTGACAATGCGACATATAGTTGACCATGAGAGAATACCGGCTCCGGTAGGTATACGCCGACAATCGGGATGGTCTGCCCTTGCGCCTTGTTGATTGTCATGGCAAAGCTTAGTCTGATCGGGAACTGCTTCCTTTTGAATTTGAACGGGAACATGTCATCGTCGGATGGGCATAAAGGTATCCGAGGAAGAAAAACCCTCTCTCCTGCATGCTGTCCCACGACAATCTCCGCGTCGATGGCGTTCCTCTGGAACTCACGGATCACAAGCCTTGTGCCGTTACACAACCCGTTAGCTGGGTCAATATTCCTTAGTAGTATGACGGGGCAATTTTTCTTCAGTTTAAGCACGTGTGGGGGCATCCCGTTAGGAGTTAGCGAGTTCAGAAACTCGGAAGGGTAGTATCCATGTGGATCGTCCTCCGCACTATCGAAGCTATAGTAGATTATCTCCTCGCCATGAAAACGCTCAATCATGTGCATGTTTATTCCATCTACATTGTCGTTCTTTGTGGATAGAATCGCTCTAGAAGTCATGTAATGCGGGTTGTCCATGTTATGGTCTAGCTGAGGAAACACATGGTTGATCAGCTTCATTATGTCGGCCACGTGGTCTCCCGTAGAGGACACACAGATATCTTCGGGAAGCTGGATGTTACCTTCCTCGTCGGTTTCCTCAATACCGTTACCTATCCTCAGTAGGTAATCTGCGAACCACCGGTCATTTTGTGCCCTCATGTTCTTGATGAGCCTTAGCTGGCGCATGCCCTTCCATAAGTTGGATATCCGCAGACTTGCGTCGATTATCTGACCACGTGAACCTTTTCGCACTACTGGAAGCACCTGCCTGAAGTCCCCGCCGAACACTATAGTCTTGCCTCCTGGCATGATGGAAGCGGCGACACCCGACGTTGCTGTGGCCACCGCGATCTTTTTCTCTCCCCGAACCCTAGCGAGCAGTGCTCGGTAGAGGTATGTCTTCCCGGTTCCTCCCGGACCATCTACGAAGAATACGCCCCCATTGCTGCCATCAACCGCCTTAAGTATCTCATCATAGGCAAGTCGTTGCTCGAGGTTTAGAAATGATGCCAGTGATTCGTCTTCCTTGTCTACCGTGATATTCATTTCCTCAATGACCTCCCTAGCCTCTCCTTCTGTGTTGTCATACGTCTCGTCGATGTCTGGGAGAGGGAACGACTTTATGTCTTTGCCCATGGACTGCAGCATGCCCCTGATATCAATCAACACCTTCTTCTCCACAGCTTTTGGACACTTGTATTCCCGTCGGTAGTCATCAGACATCGCCTCTAGGTGCCTATCCCAAAGACCGCGCACGTCGCCAGGCTCACAGAATACCAAGATTGTTGCGAAGAGCCTCCTGAGTGAGGCTGGCATGGCGAATTGTTCTGACTCAGTAAGACACTCGTCGAGCGTGTTGTCGGCCTCGATGAGACCTCTCCTCTCCGCGGCCTCACGAAATGTAGCACATAGCACACCATCCACGGTTATTAGATCTTCGAAGGACTTCGAGCCGGGTATGTGATTTAAAAGCACTCTTAGAAAGTACCGCTCGCCCTCGGCAGGATGGGATGTCATGATTCGTCCTACTTGGTGTTCCCTAGTCCTTATCTTCCAGTATTTTCCTGTAATTTGCCACGTGAACCTTCCCGGAAAATCTCTATAAAGAATATCTCGAGCCCACGCGTACTTCTCATTAGCTTTGAAATATTCTATCAGCATGGATGTGCTCTCCCTGGCGGCAATGTCATTCAGGTTGTCTCCTGCTTTGAACGTGACCCTTTGCATATCTGGGAGATGAAGGGGGAGCTGTAAGACCGCCGGGTGGTTCTCACAGAGCTTGAAGCCGAATATCCTCCACATGGCCTCTGGTGGAGTAATCCACCTTGCATCAACGTATCTCTTGATCTCATCTATGTTACCTTTGTCGTCAGGAGTGTCAATATTGAACGAAGTATGATCGTGGCCCTTGTATATGTACTTATATAGGTACTTGACAACTTTTATGCTAGAGCACACCTCCGCGTTGATGTGGCAGTCGAACATCCGCAAGAGGTAAGGGTTGTAAGGCACAACCCATCTATTGTCCAGCATCTGACCGCGGACCTTCACGCAACGGCCGTCCTTTCGTCTCCGATAGACTGGATATGAGTCCTTCCCCTGTACAGTGGTCTCGTTGAATGTTCGTGGGTACCTACACTTGCACGACCCGTCTTTCATGCACACGTTGTTTGGCTTGAGGACACCGCATGGGCCATGCATCATATGCTTCACGACCATTGTGTATAGTTCCGGGTACTTATTCTTGTCCGGAAGCTCGGCCGATATGACATGGTCATATTGCTCTGGCACAAGGAGCTTATATCTTGAATCCATGATCAACAGGAAATGGGCATGTGGGAGACCCCTTTTTTGGAACTCGACCACGTAGACATACGCCTTGACAACTCCTAGGATATTCTTCTTTGTTAGCATCTCTTTCATCGTCTCCAGCTTGGCCCTAAACACCCGGACCACAATGTCTGGTCGGTCTTGTGCGGTTTGTCCCGGAAGCAACACATCTTGTATCTCCTGCCAGTTTGGGTTGCAGGTCATTGTCAGGAAGATGTCAGGCTTGCCGTATGTTTGCACTAACGCCATGGCATCCATATGCCTTTTTTTCATGTCTCGGAATCCCCCCTTGAACGTGGAGGGTAGAACAATCCTTGTTCCAACGGCGCTTGCTTCAGTCTCTCCGGCTATGATGCTATCCACAATTCCTTTATATAGATCGGCACGTATCTCCGGCTGGTGACTCCTGACCCAGTTCAACCTACAACCCTCGATCTTTATGTACATGTCGACCGCAAACTGTTGGAACAGACGACCTCCATGCAGTATGGGGTTGAATATAGCAGGGCGTGTCTGTAGTCGATAACAGTAGTAGTCCCTGACAGAGACGCATAAATTGCCACCTCCCTCTGCGTTAATGAAAGAAAGAAGAATGTTAGGAAACATCCGAAAAGGATAAATATAATAAATGCAGAAGTATCTTGAATAGGTTAACCTGGATCGTCGTTACGTCCCGCTCTTGGTTGTTGCGCAAGGTACCAATGAACATTATGTTTAGGGATATTTGGATGCCAACCGAGCTTCCCTTTTGGGAAGAATAGGGGGTATGATAGTGGGTCATAACATCCTTGTGTTGCCTGTATACTATGCCTCTCGTTGTTGTTACCGTAGAGGGTAATGCTGCGCTTAAACCTATTTGCTAGGTCGCTGCCCTCGACCCAGATAGCAGCCACTTCAGACGACACCGGTAGATTGAATGTCCGTTGGTCTTTCTTCTGGTCGGTGTTCAGTTCTATACGGCAGTTTTCGAGGTTGTCCTTGTGGGCGCCCAAACACCTAAACTGCTCGGAGTAGGGGTTTGCTCTCAATATGTCTGCAACCTTTTGGACGACCTCTTGGTCGAGACCTTTGGTGGCTTCCTTGCGATGGGTCATGTTTGGATCATCGTCGTAGAAGTATAGTTGTAGGTGTTCTGGCTTAGAGTTTGGTCCGAACGAATGCACGTTGTGGTACAATGATCCTTGCGCCCGGAATGTATACACTCCGGACCTCATGTTCGTGCAGTCGTTGTCGAGGCTGACACCAAGGGTCGTGAAGGAGAAGTGGCCATTGAAAAATCGGATGCTCTCTCGAAAATGACGTGAGTCCGTGTCCTGGCTAGACCATAGTCTCATCAGCTCCGGAATAGGTTCTGGTTGTTGATCAGCTAGCTCGATCTTTCCTTCTCGACAGCAGAATCCGTCGGTCTCACGCTCGAACTTCTTGGCATGACAGAATTCGCAGTCTGGTACTTGCTTTAGGATATTTGTACTGTCTGGTAGGTTCGAGTACACAAAGTCGAAAGGATCGATAGATTCCGGGCCTGATGAGTCTGTCGTTGTATTTGTGTCCATGTCATCTTCGTTGAAACCTACATGGATTGGTTGTCACATCAGTATGTTTGTATTAACTCGTAACAGAGAATGCCAATGGGAAGGATAGTATAATTACCTTCATGGGCATACATGTAGCATTCCTCATCCATGAGGTCGTCGGAATTGGCATTCTCGTCCATGATTTCGTTAATGAATGTCTCCATTTCTCCTACAACATTCTTGCTCCAGTAAGTACAATCAGGATGTGCCATGACATAAATAAATGGAGTAAAGATGGGTGTGTTACCATCGGTCCTAATGGTATACTCAGGCGTTCTCGTTGAAGGGGATGTGGGAGGTGAAGCAGTTTCTTCTCTGGTGGGTGTTCCCTGTGTGCTTGATGCCAGGTTTATTGTTGGCAAAGTTGGTGCAATTGGGCACGGCATTGCGATGAATTCTTTGCACGGGGTGTTCCTCCTAGCTGCAGCTTTTTCCCTACGTTGATCAAGCATTACTGCCCTCCTCTCTTGGGTTTTCCTTTGTGTTGATATTTGTTTGGCTGCTCTTCTACGTGCATTAGTGTCTTCCTTTTGATCATCCGTCAAAATATTCTGTTTAGCTCTATAATTGGCTCTTCTACGTGCATTATTCTCTTCCCTTTTCTTCTCCTTTTGGTTAGGGCTTCTCCTAGCACTATCAGGATCATGTCTTGCTTGATTTATATCTTCTGAGATAACTGAAGAGGGGTTCTCTGTCCAGAAAGATGGTTAGATGTTCATACTGTATACTATTTCTGGAAAGTAATGTTTATGAAATATAGGAGCATTGTATAAATTGTATGGTAGTACTGACGTACCGTTAATCATGACTTCTGGATTCTTTATAGTTTGTATGTCACCATCGCCGTTTTTCATCATTGATATTACTTGATCAATACCCTTGGCATGTTCATCATCATTGCAGAATGGTGGTGAATCTATGCCTTTGTTGGTTGGACGCAATGAATGCCAGATGCCTGTCCACAAAAGATGGCTAGCTTTACATATTGTATATTTTATTTGAAATGTCTTGGTATTTTATAAATTCAAGTATTACCATTAATGAGGACTTTTTTCTGCTTTAGATATTCTATGTGATCATTGCCGATGTTCATCTTGGATGTGCCTTCTTGTGATGATACTGAAACAGTTTTTCTCTGTTTTGTAGAGAACTCTTCGTTACGACGATGTATAAATAATTGTCTTTCTCCTGGCGTCATAGGCTTTCTTTGTCTTGCACTTAAGGTAGATGTACCAACTTCCTCTTCCATCCTTATTTCTGGCTCTAGTTCTGCATATTTCTTAGCCTCTTTCTTTGTTTTGTTTAGCTGATATTCTTCACGTTGCTTTTTTAGTCTTTCTTTCTTTTCTTCATCAGTCATCCGTGCATACCGCTTTCTATCTCTTTTTTGTTTTTCTTCCTTGGCATCCATTACTTGAGATTGCGAACAAAATGGTTTTCCTGCATTAGTATTTGTATATGCTGTAATTATCAAACTTGGATAGTATTAATTACATTGTAATAAATCAACTATTTTAAACATATCACTTTCATTTAATTCAAACATAGCATGTACTCTGCTATGCTACATGATGGAACAGCTACTAATGGAGATGTTGAGATT
This sequence comes from Avena sativa, assembly GCA_916181665.1. NCBI lineage: Eukaryota > Viridiplantae > Streptophyta > Magnoliopsida > Poales > Poaceae > Avena > Avena sativa. The sequence continues at coordinate 356,643,454 of OV702284.1, read as the reverse complement.
GAGCAGAAATCAAGTGTTCAGGTGGAGCATGTTATTGGTTCAGGTGATTTATCAGAAAAGGAAAATATTGCTGTTCATGATGCACCTATTGTAGAGGATTCTCACAGGCCTAGGAGTGATGGATAATATTAATTACATTGTAATAAATCAACTATTTTAAACATAACACTTTCATTTAAATCAAATATAGCATGTACTTTTGTATTGCCGCTGATAAATTTAATTTTTACATGGCAGTTTATAAGATTGTTGAAGAATGTCTGTTGAGGAAGATAATGAACGTACCTGATTGAGGCGACATGGAAAATTACTATGTTCAGAAGGTTAATTGAGCGAGAGGTATCGGAAGTACCAGATGTGATCGAGCGAGAGGTATCAGCACTTCCAGATGTGATTGATGCGACAACAGTCAACTTGAAACTTTATCTCGTCAGTGAAGGCAAGAACACAATAGTAGTATCAAACTGATGCAATTAAAGGACGTCCTGTATGCGATGGATTTAGTGGTGCTTGGCGTGCTAGACAGCACGTCTTCATGTTTATTTATATTAGAATTTGCTCTAGACTGAGTCGGATTAGGATTCCGTAGCTCAGTAGTAATATTGCTTCTCTACTTGGTAGTATTCACCGCTTGTTTGAGTCGGATTAGGATTCCCTAAGTAAGTAGTATTAGGAGTCCTCAACTCAGTTGGACTTTTGATTAGCACTCTTTTTCACATATCAAAACTGTATTAAGATTTGTATAATTATGCCGGATGGAGTTCGCGCCGAGGCCGGCGTTGGCCAGGTATACGCACATGTCGATCAACTGGGTCGGAAGGTCCGACCTGTAGACGGTGGTCATAAAATTGTTGTTATTCAATGGCGGCTCGACTTGCAGAACTTGCTACGAGGTCGCGGATGTCATATAGCTGGCCGCGTGATGCCACGGACTAAGCCTAGTTAAGAGCATCCCTGTTCGTTGACTAAGCCCAGCTAAGAGCATCCCCGTTCGTTGACTAAGCCCAGCTAAGAGCATCCCTGTTCGTTGGGCGATCTCATGCTAAAATCCGGATTAATTTTGGGACTGATGAAACTCGTTTTCGGTATAAAAAGGCCGAATTTTTTACTCGTGTTCCTCGGCCGAGTTCCTGCGTTGTAAAATTTAACAAATTTCGACAAATTTAGAGGATTTCATTGATTATGGATAAATATAGGCGGATTACATCGAATTCGGGCGAACACCTGAATTTAGGCTAGATAATAAACTAAAAAACATAAAAAAGACCATCGCCGATGCCGTCGTCGAAGCCGCCTCCGCTTCTGCATGCCGAGGTTGCCGTAGAAGGAGGAACTGTATACACCGTGTAATAGTACGCGATTTATCCATGGCATCACTTCTCCTGAGCTGGCTAAAGCAATGGCCATCCGAAGAGCGCTGCATAGTACTGCTGACAATGGATTCAGAGATATCATTTTGGCTTCCGATTGTCTATCAGTAATTCAAGTCATCTGGTCTCCAGTGATGGATCACTCTGCTGTTGGCGCGGTGGTGGCTGACAACAGGACTCTACATGTTTCCATACCTGTCTATTCAAACATTATGGCACAAGATTAATATTGCTGCTCATATCTTAGGTCAAAATGACGAGGCTTCCGTTTGTAATCTATCTTTGAATGTTGTTCCGGAATACATCTTGGAAGTAATATGTAATGATGTTCCATATATAATCAATAAAATTCTTTAGTTCTCACAAAAAAAAGGTCAGTGACCATAGACTCCTATAGCCCAGTAACCATAGCGCACCGTAAACCTTAAGCATACAAAAACCTAGAAGACAGAATGGTCAGTAGAAGATCTTCACCAAAAATATACAGAACAGCTTGGTGTTTATAAAATAAACACATCAGTACATACGCCATGTGAATTCGTTCTGGCAGGTAAATCTATGTAATGACAAGATTAGCATCACTATTGTCTATGGCTAAACTTATGTAGTTCCTGAAAGATGCACAACCTAAGTTTGAGGAGCATCAGTTGTTGATAGAGTTGGATATGCAGCTTCTTTGTTGGTCTTCATTGCCTTTTGATCCTCATTTCTTTACTTTCATATTGTTTAATTTTTTCTTGATACAATTGATAAAATCAAGGACACCGGAAGGTATGTTGTCTTCACATTCGTTCTCCTTGAATGTTAATAGCTGTACCAAATTTTGTTTCCTGAGCTCATAACCATCCTATACATTGTATAAACAAATAAGATCAGCATCTCATTTGCAAAAAAGATAATGATTCAAATAATTATGATATATTGACCTTAAAAAATGGCGAATGAACTTGAAAATGATAATAATGCAGGATTGAAATTGATCGCGTGGAACGACAATCACTATTTTGTTAAAGTTGCAAATTTGTGGGCGAATCAGGTATCTTCCAACCCTCGGTTTTCTCTCACTCATTTCTCTACAATGAACGGTACAAGCAACAGCTGACCACCTTGTTGAGTAACTTGTCAACTAAATCTAGACGTTCTATTTAGAGGATGAAAACTTATGGCTTAATCTGCTGGAAGCATCAGAAGAGCTTTCTCTGCCAAAACTTTTCACCAGGTTGCCTTACAGTACAGCAGTATAAAATAAAATAATGCGATGACCTGTGCGACATAGCTGCTGCTTCTGTAAGTTTAATGGATGGAGGCTACATTCAATATTGGTCAAAGGCAATTCTTTTGTACAAGTTTTTTCACCATTCTTTACGTAGTGCCTGGTTGCAGCTTTAATTTTTCGTGTAAAGTGATGGGAAGTTGTAAGAAAATTGAAGTATCTTTGTCTCACAGAAAACTAATATAATAGTAAATAGAACTTGGTTCCACAATAACCCGTTGGAGGCTAGCAATAAGTTTGAACATGAAGCAAAAAAAAGTACTTTGCTAAACCTATGTAGTTTCTGAAAGCTGAGTATAATAATTATAAGCAACTAAGAAAAGAACCACATGTTTTAGAAAGGTAAATAACTAAAATGCTGGTGGTATTGTAACCTTTAAAAATGGCAACTGTAGTCTTTCGTCTTTCCATGTTGACATGAAGAGTGTAACAAGATATCCAGACAATTCCCTGGTATGACATATAAAAAACCAATAAATATAGGTAGTACATATGCAGCAAATCAAATACTCTGTATATAATATCTCTTAAAAATGTTACCTTTTCTGACCTGAAATATCAGGTACTATTTTTTGTTGCCATAGGAAAATGTTCTCGTTCCATATAGACCCAGGGCATGCCTTTGACATGGCTTTTGGTAAGTGTTCAGCAATCCATAGAAGTCTGTGAACATATTTTGCGTGTGGGTTGAGTTGGTACTTGGGCTCAACAGGAGTAGGGTCCAAAATATAGACAGTTCTGATATCTTTGTCTAGTGTGAACAGAATAAAATCACTGCCAGATTGTTTCATTGGAATATGAATCTGAAAAATATGCTTGATATTAGATGTAGAAAAAAATAATAGTTATAGTGACACATAAGGTGAAGTGGTCTTACCGTTTTGCATGATGCAACACTATATTTCATACCCGGCCAACTACTAACAGAATGTGCTAGTTTTTCAACATCTAACTTTTTCCGGAAGTCTGGATGTCGCCTAAAATCAGTAACCATCTAGCATATAATAAAATAAGTGTTTAGATAGGTAATATAAAAGAAATAGTATATATATAGCAAAATGTAAGAACATACCCAAAATCGCATGTCAAGATAATGCTTTGATATCAACCCTCTGCTTTTTTTTATTGTTTGAATGTCGTCAGACACAATCTTCCGTACAACCAAATTGAAACAATCGCCGTCCATTGCCAACTTTTCATTTAGTATTCCTTGCAGTTTTTTGAGAGTTAAGCTAATGGGATATGGAATAGAGCTTTTTACCGACACTTTCCTACAAATCATTATCATAAGGAAAATAAGATAATATATGTCATCATTTGTATTAAATTAATAAATAAAATAAAACAATATGCAATAGATTACTTACTCTAAAGTTTCTACCGAATTGATTGATTTGATGTAGTTACAAAGTCCACCTACTAACTCTTGTAGGCTCAAGTTAGAAAGCACAGACATCAGTGATTGGTATTTGTTTTCAATAGATAACGAGTTAAGTTCTTCTGATTGAAGTTGATCAAATGGAATGTCCGACATTATAACATCACTTGGATTTTCCTGACGTTGATGATCACTTTCTTCAATCATTGTGGTCGCTGGAGCGGTGTTTGTTTTCCAACACAATAATATTGCGGCTAGCTTATATCGAAAGGAAGTAATAATTTCCTGCATGGTACCAACATATATTAGCATACATATAATAATTTAAAATACCACCAATCAACTATATATATGTTTTAACAAACAAAAGATATTAGTACCTGTGTAATCGGATGGATTAGTATATATCCAGTCCAATATTCCATGAATTTAAGCACAAATAGACCACAAGATGAACTGCATAATTTTAAAAAAAATAAGTACTCCACATGAACAACAAAATTGCTTATATGTCTATCATCAAGCATACATGCTCTATACCTGTCTTTTTGAATTGGCGTATGTAGTTGTTCTGTAATCGTCCATTTAGTAAGATCGATGTCTTTCCAATTATCACTAATCATGTTTTTTTGACTTTTAAGAATGTCCAGATGATACTGTAGTCCTTGTAGCTGTAAAAATATTAGTGCAGAAATGATATACGTGATCAAAGTATAAATATTCAACAATTTCATGCAGGGATTATAAATTATAGATACAATAGTAACTTACCGTAGTAGTGAGGTCAGCTCGGTTGAACTCCCAACACAATGAATCGAGTACTTGTATTTCGGTCTTTTCAATATTTATGATAGCTAAATACCAATGTGAGTTCTTGATATTTATTGGAAGATAAATCTACAATCAAATAAGCAGTTACTTGTAATGTTGGACACATGTAAAAAATTCAATAAACCAATGTTGAAATTGGATATGTATGTTACCATGTTATGCTTCAGATAGTTTCTGACAATCTCCGTCATATAAGTAGCCCCATGTATTCCAATGTCACCATCCCGTTTTAACAGTCCGGTATAAAAAGGATTCTCAAAATACATTTTACAATTCGTATTTTGGTCTTTTATACAACATATATATGCGCCCAATACCTAGAATATAAGAAAGAGAAAAAAATACATTATTAATGAATATTGGTAATCAGAAACTATTTTAGATGTAATTAGTAAGGATACTTACATCATCGTCTAGCCATTTGCTATGATCTAGTAGGCACACCAATTCACGTTGATGGACATGTATATCATCTATCTTGACCAACAATTCTTTCTCTGAAGCATCTTCTATTACTGAATGAGCACATTCATCTAGTTCTGTCAATGTGTAATCTACAACAAGTTTTAACAAGCAAATATATATGTTAAATTAATTTTATAATGAAAAGCATAAGTATATAAAAGTACACACAATAACTAAAATAATAACATGAAGAAAGTATATATTTAATTAATGCATGTTATATCTTGAATAAGGAAAAGCATAAGTTTAAAAGTGAATGAATATTTTACCTTGTGGGAGATAGTCATATGTTACATTATTTATCATATTGTTATATTTATCTGGTTGCTTATTATCATCTTCAGAAATTGTTTCTTCATCCACTGATTTAGAAAATGGAGATAACGTAGACTTGGTTGGTGATGGAGATGATGTCAATGATTCATCATTTATCTGATTGTCTGATTCTGAAGTAATTGATTCAAAAGATTTTGAAATCTGAGACGATGTCGAGATGAGAGGTGATGGCAATGAATCATCCATAATGCTTGATTCTGAACATTTTGGTCTTTTCAATGGACGGTTATCAAATTCCTCAACAGTGGTTGTGTCAACATTGAGATCCATATTCTGCAAGATCAGCAAATCAATAGTATAGTTAGCAAACTAAAACATTATTTAGTGTCTAGAAGCACAGCAACTGATGAAGCTATCTTGCTAATGATATATCTTATTACTACATTCAGTATTAGATTGTCTTGAAGCAGATCAAACGATCTAGCTATTCAGAGATGATGTATCTGATTGTGTAGAAGCAGATCAACCTGATCAAGTTAGCTTGATATTGCACAATTCAAGGATGATGTTCGATATTACTACATTCAGTATGCGATTGTCTAGAAGCAAAACATATTGTATATGGACATTCTCTGTTTATCAGTCAGGTAATATAAAGAGCTAACTTACACAAACGCTTAATGGTTCTAACTACAAAGGCTCTTATCAGTCGGTCATTATGCTCGGCAGTGTCAGTTGTACAACAGCATTTTAACATGGGATAAAGAACATCATGGTGCTGGAACGTGGGTTCAATGGATGGGAGATTTCAGGTCAAAAACAGAACTACAAGCAGAAAAAACAGTGAAAAAAGGTTGACATTGGTATGAGTATGATATGAGAAAAATCTTTACTACCATAGCAGAAACAATTCGCAACATCACCTAACATTCTACATTGAAGTTGCTTTGGTTAATTAACTACGATATACTGGGACATAACAATGCTTGAAGAGAAGACAATTCAGGGCAGCTCATGATTACCGTATCTGGTATTTGATGAAGTGGTGAGGCGGCGGCAATGTCGAGCTGCAGCGGATCTTCGGCTGCGGCAATGTCCATCTTGGACGGAAATCTCAGCGGGTCTTCGATCTGGGTTGACGAAATTGGCGAGACGACAACAATGTTGATCTGAGACGAATCTTGCTGTGGTTTCGATGGAAAAAGGGATTAGCGGAATACCCTTGTTGAAAATAAGCTTGCTGCATTGTCGTTAGTTTGTTTTCTCTAATATAAAGTCAGCCAATACAAAAAATATATACAGACACAGAAACACCACATATGGACATTCTCTGTTTATCGGTCAGGTAATATAAAGAGCTAACTTCCACAAACGCTTAATGGTTCTAACTACACGGGCTCTTATCAGTCCTTTATTATCCTCGACAATGTCAGTTGTACAGCCGCAGCATGTTAACACGGGACGGGTTACATGGGTAGGATAAGAAATGAATCAAACACTGCTACCACTTTTTCATAATTCTCTGTTTTTTGCCGACATATATTTCTCTTGTAGTTTCATGTCAAAAATAGAACTACAAGAAGAAAAAAAACAGTGAGAAAAATTTACATTGGTATGAGTATGGTAAGAGAAAAATCTTTACTACCATAGCAGAAACAAAAAAGAACACCATGGTGCTGGAACATGGATTCAATGGATGGGAGATTTCAGGTCAAAAACAGAACTACAAGCAGAAAAAAACAGTGAAAAAAGGTTGACATTGGTATGAGTATGATATGAGAAAAATCTTTACTACCATAGCAGAAACAATTCGCAACATCACCTAACATTCTACATTGAAGTTGCTTTGGTTAATTAACTACGATATACTGGGACATAACAATGCTTGAAGAGAAGACAATTCAGGGCAGCTCATGATTACCGTATCTGGTATTTGATGAAGTGGTGAGGCGGCGGCAATGTCGAGCTGCAGCGGATCTTCGGCTGCGGCAATGTCCATCTTGGACGGAAATCTCAGCGGGTCTTCGATCTGGGTTGACGAAATTGGCGAGACGGCAGCAATGTTGATCTGAGACGAATCTTGCTGTGGTTTCGATGGAAAAAGGGATTAGCGGAATACCCTTGTTGAAAATAAGCTTGCTGCATTGTCGTTAGTTTGTTTTCTCTAATATAAAGTCAGCCAATACAAAAAATATATACAGACACAGAAACACCACATATGGACATTCTCTGTTTATCGGTCAGGTAATATAAAGAGCTAACTTCCACAAACGCTTAATGGTTCTAACTACACGGGCTCTTATCAGTCCTTTATTATCCTCGACAATGTCAGTTGTACAGCCGCAGCATGTTAACACGGGACGGGTTACATGGGTAGGATAAGAAATGAATCAAACCCTGCTACCACTTTTTCATAATTCTCTGTTTTTTACCGACATATATTTCTCTTGTAGTTTCATGTCAAAAATAGAACTACAAGCAGAAAAAAAACAGTGAGAAAAATTTACATTGGTATGAGTATGGTAAGAGAAAAATCTTTACTACCATAGCAGAAACAAAAAAGAACACCATGGTGCTGGAACATGGATTCAATGGATGGGAGATTTCATGTCAAAAATAGAACTACAAGCAGAAAAAAACAGTGAGAAAAATTTACATTGGTATGAGTATGGTAAGAGAAAAATCTTTACTACCATAGCAGAAACAATTCGCAACATCACCTAACATTCTATAATTAACAAGATATATACTGGGACATAAACAATGCTTGAAGAGAAGACAATTCAGGGCAGCTCATGATTACCGTATCTGGTATTTGATGAAGTGGTGAGGCGGCGGCAATGTCGAGTTGCAGCGGATCTTCGGCTGCGGCAATGTCCATCTTGGGCGGAAATCTCAGCGGGTCTTCGATCTTGGTTGACGAAATTGGCGATACGGCAGCAATGTTGATCTGAGACGAATCTTGCTGTGGTTTCGATGGCGAGACAACGGCAATGAGGCGGATCTTGCTGTGGTTTCGATCGAGGGTGTCCAGTCGTTTTTATAGTGGCACCTCATGGACGCGTGATCGAGCAGAGTTTGTGTCGGAGAGCAGAGTTCGAGTAGGAGTTCCTCTCATATGCTTCCGGGTTCGATTCGATCCGACGTGGCCAGGTGTGACGCACCGAGACCGGCGAACCCAGACCCGCAGCGCCTCCATTCCCAGAAGCCCGACGACCGGCATCTCCGTGACCCTGACGGCACTGCACTGCCAGCCACACCTCGATTCAGAGATGAGGGAAGGGGAGGGGAGGGGATGGGAGCGCGGGGTCAGCCATGGAGGAGGCGGAGGTGACGTACCGATACCGGCGAACCCAGACCCGCAACGCCTCCATTCCCAGAAGCCCGACGACCGGCATCTCCGTGGCCCTGACGGCACTGCACTGCGCAGCCACGCCTCGATTCAGAGATGAGGGGAGGGGAGGGGATGGGAGGGCGGGGTCGGCCGTGGAGGAGGAGAGACGCGCCGGGTAGGGGACGTCCTGGACCGCCCGCAGCCAGACGTCGTCGCCATGGCCGGCCGCGGCAAGGGGGCGGAGGAGAGACCCACGCCTCGATTCAGAGATGAGGGGAGGGGAGGGGAGGGGATGGGAGGGCGGGGTCGGCCGTGGAGGAGGAGAGACGCGCCGGGTAGGGGACGACCAGGCCGCCCGCAGCCAGACGTCGTCGCCATGGCCGGCCGCGGCAAGGGGGCGGAGGAGAGACGCGCGAGCGAGTTGACTATCGGGAAGTTTTGGGCTTTTTTTCTTGCGGTGGCAGGGCAGTAATTTAGATAGATAGCTAGGGGCAAAATCGGGAAAAAAAGGTGAACGGAAAAACTGGGACGACTAACCTACCTGGGAAGAAATTAGTAGATAGATCCGTACGTGTGTACGTGATGGTTTAGGTTTAGTATTAGTCAGGTCTAGCTTGCATATATAAGTAAGGGTAGACCGTGAGTCTTGTAAACACATCGAGTTGTACCGTGTGAGTTGAGAAGAGAAGAAAATAAAGAAAAAAAACGAGCACGACACGTGCCCTTGGCCATAAGATTTTCCGAGTGTGCTTGTTTGTCTAGTTTAATGTAGTCGATCTGTGAGCAAATTCCAACAATTGGTATCAGAGCGAGGTCGAAGATTTGAAGCCACGCTTGCCCTGGGGAGGCGACCCGACTAGCGCCTCGGGGCGGGCGATTGGGTGGAGACGGCAGGCATGCTGTCATCGGTGAGATGGCGGGCGATCGTCGCTCGGAGGAGCGACAAGGAGGAAGACGGCGGGCGAGGCGTCGTCGGCAAGGTGGTGGATGGGGATGATCGTTGATGAGTGCGGTGGTACCGGGGTGCGGTGCTGGAGAATCTTGTTAAGATCGTCATCCGGAAGAGTATGAGTCAAGGAGTCATGGTCGTGCGGGTTAGCACATTAAGTCGGCGTCGTGTTTGTGAGTCGCTTCGTGTCCAAGTGCTTGTCTCTGTGAGGATCCGTTGCAGCTGAAGCGAATGAAGGTTGAGGGACTGTTCATTGTATGGACGAAGACGCAATTTGCGTGCCTCAATCAGATCGTCTATGTGTCTCGACGAGAGGATCAAGTTCAAGTATGAAGGGGGCGGTAAACCAGTGAAGGTGAGTCTCTTCAATGAGGCCATGTATCTACATGAGGCCGAAGTGGATGGTCTAGTCCACGCCAGGAGGTCGGCATGTATTGCGCTAGGGTGGACGGTGTGTTCCACGGGTGGTGTGATTCCACAAGGTTGCTAGCGTGGCTGGGTAGTCCGGATCATACTTGAGTTGTTCCGTAAATTTGCCAAGTCGAAATTGGGGAGAGCCAATTAGACTTGTCGTGGTGCGAGACCTAGACAAAACGCAGATCTACAAGAATTCAAGATCAGAGAAGCATGGAAAACGAAGAGTAGTCAATCAAGATTAGGGAAAGATTGTTAGCTTAATCTTGGTAAGAGAGTCCGAGTGGTACTAGTCTATGTCCGAGTAGCACTAGGACTATGTTAGTCCGTGATATGTGTGGTGTGTACGTGTCTTAGTCTAGGAAGGTTTCTTAGTTAGACAAGTGTATGCGTAAGTTCTAGTACTAGTAGTATCCGTACGTGTGTACGTGATGGTTTAGGTTTAGTATTAGTCAGGTCTAGCTTGCATATATAAGTAAGGGTAGACCGTGAGTCTTGTAAACACATCGAGTTGTACCGTGTGAGTTGAGAAGAGAAGAAAATAAAGAAAAAGAACGGGCACGACACGTGCCCTTGGCCATAAGATTTTTCGAGCGTGCTTGTTTGTCTAGTTTAATGTAGTCGATCTGTGGGCAAATTCCAACAGAGAAGCGGTGGGCGGAGGCAAATCTGGCCATCGGGCCGTGCCTGGGCGGGCCGGCCCGCGGCACGCCAAAAAAGGCCCGGCCCAGGCACGGCACGGCACGCAGCTAGCGGGCCCGTGCTGGCCCGTGGCACGCGGGTGTCGTGCCGGCAGGCCAGGCACGCGGGCCAGGCACGGCACGGCCCGTTTGGCCAGGGCACGCGACGGCACGCGGGCCGGCCCGCCAGGCACGCAACGGCCCGCCACGCGCCGAGCCAGGGGGAGCGGGGGGAGCGGGAGCGGGGGTTTGAATTTTGAAATTTCGGGGGGAGCGAGGGGGAGTGGGGGAAGCGGGGGGGGGGGGGGGGGGGGGGGGGTGGGTGGGGGCCAGCCCAGGGGGAGCGGGGGGGGGGGGGGGGGGGCGGGCAGGGGCTTTTTTTAGTCTTTTTGACTGTTTGGTTAGGGTTTAGGGTAGTTTGGTCCTTTTTTGTATTTTTTAGGGTTTTAGGTCATTGGGAAGGGTTTTTTGGTCCGAATTTGATCAATTTTTTGCTATAAAAAGGGCAGCACACCCCTCTCAATCTCCACACCATCCAACCCCTCTCTCATATCCTACACCAACACATGGCTAATCCCAACCAGTTTCTTTTCAATCCCGAAGATTTGGGGGTCGATATCAATATTCCTCCCGACTTCAATACTTGTCCCTTCCACGGCAATGACAACATCGACACCATGCAATATCCATATACCCCCTTCGAGCAACCAACACCATCAAACACAAGTTCTCCTAATACATCCACCACTTCTGCTAGCCAAATTTCCACCTCTACCGGTAGCAAGCGGCGGAAAAAAACCTCTAGCATCTGGCAGCACTTTGAGGAAGAAGAATATATTGACGCCGAAGGTGTGACGAAGATGAGAGCTCGGTGATTGCATCCGGGTTGCTCGAGCAAGTTTGCTCTGCAGGTGGGAGGAGGGAACGGCCACATGACGAGGCACGCGAAGACCCACGCCAGGGCAGATGGAGAGGCTGCGGCGATCCAGAGCAGGATCAACTTCAACCCTGACGGCACCTCCCGAGGTATATTTGTCTATGATTCAGCTCGTCAAAGAGAGGCTCTTGCAACATTGATTGCCGTTAATGATTTACCATTAGGGTTTGGCGAGTCTCCTGGTTTTGTTGAATATATTAGAACTGCTCACACCCCTAGTTTTACACCAGTCTCTAGACAAACTACAAGTAGGGATATGAAAAAGCTAGCCAAAGCAGGTCGTGTCGCTATGAAAGAACAATTAGTATCGTCAACTTTTTCAGTCTCCATAACTTCTGATATTTGGAGTGGTCGTGCTAAGCAAGATTATATTACTGTTGTTGCTCATTATGTTAGCTCATCATGGGAATTAAATAAAAGAATAATAGGATTTGAGTTAATCGATGTATCACACAATGGTGTGAATATTGCTAATGCTATACTTAAAGTTGTTACTGAATTTGGTCTTACCGACAAAATATTTGCAGTTACTTTGGATAATGCTTCTTCAAATACTACTGCAATGAATACTCTAATTCCTATATTTGAAGTATATGCATCAAAATTTCTACTTCATCAACGTTGTGCCTGTCATATAATTAATCTTATTGCTAAAAGTGCTTTAGATGATCTAGACCCACACATTAATAAATTGCGGTTGGCAATATCATGGTTGAATGCTTCTAATACTAGACTTGGAGACTATAGAAATTATTGTGCTGTTATTAATGTACCATGCCATGGTCTTCATCTAGACATGCCGGTTAGATGGAACTCTACATATCTGATGCTTCAGTTAGTTCTACGTGACCAAGTTCAATTTTCCGCATTTGTTAATGCAAATTTTCTTCAAAATGACGGAGAAACTTTACTTGTTGAAGCTACTTGGCACGTTGCTGAAACAATCTTTAAGTTTCTAGCAACATTTTATGAATCAACTGTCACTTTATCTGGGGTTTATTATCCCACATCTCATTTGATTGTGCATCATATTTTAGAAATTGCCCAACACCTGAAAGAGTATGAAAATGATGCCACCTTACTAGTAGCCGTCTATAACATGAAACAAAAATATCTCAAATATTGGCAAACTATCCCTTTGCTCTATGCTATCGCATTTATTTTGGTTCCTAGGGCTAAAATGGAAGGGTTTAGTGGGGTTCTTTCGCTCTTAAGTTTTACCGTAAATGTTAGCTATGATCAATATTCACTTGATGTCAAGGACAAGCTGCAGGATGTTTATTCTAAGTACGAGCTTAAGTATGGCCCAGCTGTGGCACACAGACCTCCGGCGGTACCGGCATCCGGCAGGGGTAAGAAAAAAGTGTGGGGCAAAATATTTGGTACTTCCACGGCCACGCCGAGCTCATCCACACAAACTCCCGTGCTTCAAGGTGGAGGGGAGTTAGCAAAGTATCTGAACAGTGCACTACTTGCTACTAATGATGATGACGACGACGACTTTGACATACTTCAGTGGTGGCAGGAGAAAAGGTCAACATATCCGGTGCTTTCCATATTAGCACAGGATGTGCTATCGGTGCCTGTCTCAACTGTCTCATCGGAGTCTGCTTTCAGTCTTGCTGGAAGAATAATTGATGATAGAAGAACTAGTCTCACTCCCGATATGGTGAAAACACTGATGTCTGTCAAAGATGGAGAACTAGCCAGAAGAAGAGCCCAACACACCACCGAGAACCCAGAACTGATAGCCGCGTTCGAAGCTATGCGGTGGACTGAAGACCAAGATGAAACTTAGTTGTAGGATTTTTTAATCTCTTTGTAATTTTTATTCTCTTGTGTAATTTTCTCTTCTTTTTAGAGCCAGCTGTACTCTTTTCCCTTCCCAGGGATGGAAGGTTTTAATGAGGCAGCTAATAATGAAGGCCAATTTTTATCCCCATACAAACTTGTCGCCGTTTCCTTCCCGCCCTTTCCTTCCCGCCCTTTCCTTCCGAGTCTATAAAACCCACCTATCCATTAAGGTGAGTAAGCATGCAAACATGTCGAGTTTTCCATCCGATCGTAGTTTTTTACCCCTGATGTCTGAACACCTTTTGCGTTTTGCTAGAAATTTTAGAATCGATAAGATCCAAGTTCCATTTGAGGAACTCATCGGTAGTGATGTTTTTCTCAATGAGCTGGGTGAGGCATTATGTACAAAAGGGTGGCCATCAAGGAAATCTGAGGAAATACGACAAGAACTTCTCAGGATCAATGCAAGGTGGACCAAGCTGAAATTTGGTTGTGAAGCTTCGAGAGAGAGGTTTATTGATCAACCTTCATTGTGGATAGAAGAGAGCGAGGACGAAGATGATATCTTCATGCCGCCTTTCGAGAAGAAGGCGAGAGCTGCCTGGGAGAAGGAGCAGGCCAAGAAGGCCAAGAAAAAGGCATCATCAAAGGGCAAGGACGAGGCATCGTCGAAGGGTAAGGGCGAGGCATCAGTGGAGGATGACGATGATGACTTCATGCCGCCTTTCGGTAAAAAGCCGAGAGTTGTCTGGGAGAAGGAGCAGGCCAAGGACAAGGGCAAGGGCAAGGGTAGGAATTTGTAAATCTTATATCCCCATATTGCCCCTCCCTTTCTTTTTCCTCCATATTTTCCTTTAAATAGACCAACCCACCACTCTCATTCTCCACACCACCACTCTCATTCCCCACACCACCACTCTCATTCTCCACACCACCACTCTCATTCCCCACACCACCACTCTCATTCTCCACACCACCACTCTCATTCCCCACACCACCACTCTCATGGCTGCTGAACCAAATCCCAACCAACCGATACCCCCCAACCCCAATCAACCAAGAAGAAGACGCCATCTTTGGGAGGACGACTACGATGAAGAATTTGTTATGATAGATGGTGTCGAAGTGCACCAAGTTAGGTGCAAAATATGCGACCGTCTCTTCATCTTGAAAAGGGGAGCCGGATGTGGTCACTTGCGCAGGCATGTCGAGTTTCATCTGAGATCAGTTCGAGCGAACTAATTAGTTGATGTAATTTTTCTTTTCTTTTCGAGCGGTTGTACTCTTTTTCCTTGCTAGGGATGTAAGGTTTTTTAATGAGGCAACATCAATAAAGCTCAGTTTTTATCCCATATAAAAATTTGTGTCATTTTACTATTTTTTGCATTTTTTTGACATTTTTTAGCATTTTTTCGGACTCAAATCGAAAAAAACAGAAAAACAGACTAAACGGGCCAAAACGGCCCCGCGGGCCAAACGTGCCGCGGGCCGGCCCGTGTAGCACTGGGGCCGGGCCCGGGCCGCAAGTCTGGGCACGCGTGCCGGCCCGGCCCGGCACGTGGCCTGGCGGGCCACGACGGGCCGTGCCGCGTGCCGGCCCGTTTACCGCGTGCCGGGCCTGGGCCGTGCCGGGCCGGCCCGTTGGCCAGATTTGGGCGGAGGAGAGGAAACGGCTGGAGGAGGAGGCCGTCTGGAGACGAAAGAAGCATCAAGAGGTCGACGATTCGATCCGCCAGTTCAATCCCAAGACCAAGTGTGTGGAGTACATCCGGTTCCCCTTCGAGGATCTCTCCACGTTCAACCTCGACGAACCCTGTATGTCCAATTCTACCATCTGCACCCCCATTGTTCGATTTTACTCTGGGTGTCTTCGCGCAACTCGATTTGATTGTTTGATCTTCAAGTCTACTCCCTCTGTTCCAAAATATAAGATGTTTTAGTTTTTGTAAAACAAAATGTATCTAGATGACTTCTGTGTTTAGATTCACTCCGAACCTGCACACCAAAATACGTCTAGATACATTTTTTACAAAAGCTAAAACATCTTATATTTTGAAACGGAGGGAGTAGGTGTCTTTGAATATCACAAGGAAAAAAATGCCACTTATGATAGTTGGCTGCCTAACCAAAATCATCATCCATTAACTACAAAATACATCAGCTGAAGCAATTGTTTTCTATGTCTTCACAAGTACTAGCTATTTTAACTGAATTTGCGTATTTTGGTCTCCAGTTGTAGAAAGGCCTTGTGAGGACATCAGGCATTCATCCTCAACAAAATTTGGATAAAAGAACATTTTAATTTTGCAGTTACCTTTTTTCCCCTTAAACGCTCATCCTCCCAAAATAATTTGAATGCTGATGCTTTTGCTTTTCCTGCGGCAATGCTTGTTCTTGTATTTTGTATACATGGACATTTTAATTTTTCTTACCATGTTATTCCGTTCATTCTCCCAAAATAATATGAATGCTGTTGTTTTACTTTTGTTCCCGCAGCGCCTGTTCTTGCCACGAGATACACTGACAAGCAGATACGCGATTGTGCATATTTGTATTCCATCAATGTGTTATCGGTCAAGATAGTTTGCTCAGACAAAGGCTTCCCGCTAAATGTGTATGGAAATATTATTCTTAGAGACGACCTCGACCATAAGTGCGTTTATCTCTTCTCCCGCCCTAGCAGAACGGATTCTGAGCTCATTAATTCAGAGGTACGACATTTTCTCTAAACCTTTCAATCGGCATTTTGCTCAAGAATGTATTCAGTTTGCTTGTAGTAGACAGTAATGGGCATGTCTTTTTCAGTCTTTGGAGTAATAATAATGGATTTAAATTGAAGAAGTAAAAAATGATGCTTATGCATGTCATATGTGTGTTGCCAGTGCATCACGAAATCGGCAAGGTTGATGGTGTTGGGCAGAAATAGATCTATATGGTTTGGCTATGATCTAGAACAGGATACACACAGCATGTCTCACCTAGATAGCAGATCGCAGTAAGACAGTAACTGTTTTTTATTGTCATTGCAGCAATATTCTTGCACACCACTAATCTATTATGTGATATTTTCATAGGATCAATCATTGATCTTGACTGGCCCAAGTCGAGGACTTGTCTTAACGGACTATATTTATATCGAGTTTGATCTTAAGACGAAGCTTGACCAAGGGGAGGACGAACAACTTAGCATAGGATTGCTTGACATTGATGGCCGAGTGGCACCTCGGGTGCCCACAAATAAGGTTCGGAGCTGCACATTTGAGAGCAGCCTCAGCACCGTGGAGGTGAGATATGCACTAGTTAAAAAAGCAACGGAGGCTACTGTGGAATTTCAAGTTCTTCAGGGAGACTTCAAGGGCGAAATCACAGCCCACACCACCAGAATCGAGGATAGCATCCATGATAGGATTGTGCTTCATGATAGCAGAGAATGTGGTGATGTGACCTCTTCTGATGGTAGTCGGGTTATCCAGCTGCTGCGTTGTGTCATAGCTGTCTGTGTGGACGAGAAGCTGGTTCTTACACTTGTTTCTAAAGCGGCGACTACCTATGTTCTGCGATTTTCTCCATTCCTCTTTGGTGCACAGGAAGATGTAATTAATTGTGGTGCCGTTAAGTTAGGTGTGAAGGTAACCTGGTCCGTAATAAGTTTTTGATTGGATTTTATATCTAGTTCAGGGGATGTAATGGTTAGTGCATCTCTACTCGATCCCGTAAAAATACGTTTACAGACCGTGAAAAACATATTTTAGGTCTTATTTGTACTCGTGCGGAACAAATCCCATCATTTGTACTCGTGCGGAACGAATCCAGTAAACTGCACCCGTAAAACATGATATATTTTTCTAGAATGCACCATGGAAGGTGTATTAATGTCATAAAGAAGAGGCAAGATGGCTGGTACAACGCGATACAAACACAACGCCGTACGGTTACAACACGACCCACAAAAATCCACCAGAACGATTACCCGCCAAGTAGCAAGGATGCTAAGCACAAAGCTTCTAGGCCATGTCACCACTGAAAGAGGAAACTTCAGGTGGCCAACTCCCACTCCAAGATGATCCAAGCCAATGCAGCGTCCGCCCATAAGTGCCTAAGAGAGGGCAAGAGAATGGCGGGACCGAACCAAAACGGAGGTGGTGATGACCAAGAAGAGCCGACGGCGGTGTACATAGCGCCACGAAAGCCCACACTCTAGACGGTGGTAGACACCGACACACCGGCCCCAACTGCACACCGAGAACTCCTCAAACCACCAAGGTGATGCCTCCAACGAGGGAACGACACGTCTGCGTCGCCGCCCGATCTGATGACCGACTCTAGGGCGCGTCCTCGAGCAACAAGTGGAGCGTGCAGGGCCAGCCCTCGTCTTGTCGGATGCATATTATGTATATGTTCTAAAATGTAAAGACTCTGATGGGTTTGTTATTTGAAAAGAAATGGGCCTAGACATGAAAGAAGTATAGATTAGGGTGTTCTCTACAAAATGTGAAAGAGGTGGCACAAATCTTAATGCATCATAGGATGTCGAGAATAATCCCCGGGCGTCCATGTATATGTTGTGTTGCCTTTTCGTGCTGTTTTTTTGGTGACTGTCAAAGTACCTTTTTTGATCTCTATATTCAACTTCACATTTTTCAAAAATATATGTAACTAATTTTTTATTTGAAAAATCTTACTTGTTCCATGATAGTTCATACTTTTCTATCTATATTAATTGTTATATTTACATACTTCTAGGGTTATTTTTAAAAAAATATATTTACCTTTTTAAATTGAATGTTATAACTCGTGGCGGGAAAGCATTTGATGTTGACTAGGATCTAGTGTGTTCACTTTTTTACATGAACAACAAGGCTCTGCTACATTTTTTATTAATTTTTGCTGAATAAAGGTCATAATTCTTCCTTATTGCCCTGTATTTGAGCCATCGAAGTTCAGCCTTAAAGATAGCCCTGCAACTATTAAGATTGGGCTACACTCATATGATTTTTTTGCATTACGAGTCATACAGATAGACAAAGAACTCAACACGATAATTTCCATAAAGAAAGGCTTTGCTAGCAGATCCTTTAGTTGTGAGATATAGTCCAAATGGGAGGCTCCCTAGGGCAATAGTAAAGGCAGTGCAAAGATATTGCGAGCAGGCCTGAGCAAACTGACATTCAAAGAACATTGATCTCTTGTTTCCAACTTATTGCTATTGCACAAGACACATGTGTAATCTTCAAAAATGAAATGTTTTCCCCGTAACAAATATCCAGTGTTTGTAGAAGTAGCCAGAAAAAGACCATGTTCTTCTGTTGAGAGCAAAATTCCCTGATCCATTTGAAAGCGGGTGGTAGTGGTATTGGGTGCCTTTCATTCATGGTGAAAGCATATGCTTTGGAAATAGAGAATTGAGCACCCCATGGGTAAGCCTATTGATCAGAATTTGTAGAAACATCAATATATTGTATCAAATCATTCAGTTGCTCAAATTCTTTAAAAGCAGCTTCCGATAGAGGCAAGTGGAAGAGCTCCTGGAGATTAGAGTGGTTCTTGACATAACTGAATGATATATCCATGGATTTACTGAAGGAAGTTGATACGCCCAATTTGCATCACCATTCTATATCATAATCTACCTCTATTCATTGATATTTGTCTTATTATGAGGTATTGCTTATGTCTTTTCTACTGTTTATGCATGTTGGATGATTATTGGAGGATGAACTTCCGGAGTCTGGATTCTAATGGAAAGAAGGCGTTTTGATGCAATTTCGCGAAGATCGGAAAAATACCAGAAAAATATTATTTTTCCAGAAGATTCAGGAAGCCAGAAGGAGGGACGAAGAAAGGCCGCAAGGGGCCCACACCCTCCTAGGCGCGGGCCCACCTGACCCCGCGCCTAGGGCAGGTGTGGCCCACCTGCTCGGCTCCCGACTCCGCCCCTTTTCCTATATCTTCCCTACGGAACCCTAAGCCTAAGGGGGCGACCACAGATAGATTTCTGCCGCCTCTGGGGGCGGAAAACACCGAGAGAGAAATATCTCTCTGGTAGACAGATTTCTGCCAGGGGAATTTCTTCCCGAAGAGGGGAGATCGTCGCCATTAACACCGTCATCAAGCTAGGATTCATCGGGATCATCATCATCCACACCATCATCTCCACCAGCACCATCATCACCACTCCATCCTGCTGTAACAATTGTGTTGGATATTGCTTTAGTTCTTAGGGGAAACTTTCCTGGTGTTAATTACTATTGTAGTTGATGCTTGTGAGTGGAACCATTGGATTATTGTTTATGTTCAGATTGTTATCCATTATCATATCATCTTTGATCTTGATCCATATGATATCTTGTGAGTAGTTCGTTTAGTTCTTGAGGACATGGGAGAAGTCATGTTGTTACTAGTGGATCTGTGTTGAGTTATTATTCAATGGTTAGTATTTAAGTTGTGGTGCTATTCTTCTAGTGGTGTCATGTGAACGTCGACTACATGACACTTCACCAATTATGGGCCTAGGGGAATGCATTGTGTATTTGGCTACTAATTGTGGGGTTGCCGGAGTGACAGAAACCTGAACCCCCGTTAGGACACCATTGCATAAGGGAGCGTAGGATCTCAGAGTTTAAGGCTGTGGTTAGATTTATATCTTAATTACTTTCATGTAGTTATGGACGTTTGCAGGGGGTTTAATCACAAGTATGTATTAGTCCAAGTACTGTCGGTACATTAGCACAAGTTCACCCACACAACACTTACAACACCAAAGAAGAGTACTCAGCTATTTGAAGAGAAAGCACTTGACATAATTCCCAGTGTCCTCGAGAACGTTTGGTCTTTATAAGTATTTCCACCGGCTTGTCCTTTGCTAAGAAAGGATTGGGCCACTTGCTGCGTTTGTTCTTTATTACTTGCTCTTTGTTTTGTTGCCTTATCAGAAAACCACTAAAAATCTGTTTGCTAAGTATTTACAGAGATTTCCTACTCCATACAACTGTTCAGCACCTTCTGCTCCTCGTTGGGATTGACACTCCTATTTATCGAAAGTACTATGATACACCCCCTACTTGTGGGTCATCAAGACTATTTTCTGGCGCCGTTGCTAGGGAGTGAAGCGCTATTGAAGAGTGGAACTGGTAAAAGAAACTTCTACTATGAGTATTGCTTTTGCTACTACTTGTTACTTTGTTTCCAATATGGATAACCCACTTGGTTTTCTGTTTGGGAAAACTACTACCGCTTCTAGGGTAGTATATGAACCACCACCTATTGAGATAGATCCTTTTAAGATACCTACAAGTATTGTTGATCGTGTTATGGATAATTATTATTTTGGAGATGGAACTGTCCATCCTGGTGATCACTTGCTCTTTATCCATAAATTATGTGGGTTGTTTAAGTGTGCAAGTATCACAACCGAATAGGTGAAGAAGAAGTTACTCTCCATATCCTTGAAAGGGAGAGCTGAAGAATGGTATAAGCTGCTGAAGAATGGACAATCCATGAAATAGGAGGAAATGGCATCTCTCTTTTATTCTAAATTTTATCCTCCTAGTGAGATTCATAAGGATAGAAATCTGATATATAACGTTTGGCCTCGTGATGGAGAGAGTACAGCTCAAGCTTGGGGGAGATTGAATTTATTAATGCTTAAATGTCCTATTCATGAACTCCCTAACAATATTATTATCAATAACTTTTATGCAAGGCTCTCTCTTCATGATAAAGATTTACTAAATGCTTCTTGTGCTGGATCATTCACACGTATGAAGGAAGAAGCTAAATTGGATCTACTAAACCGTATTCAAGAGAACACTAAAGCTTGGGAGAATGACAAAGGAAGAAAGTCAGGTATAAACTATGATTACGAATGTATTAAATCTTTTATGGGAATTGATGACTTCCGTGATATTAGTAATGAGTTTGGTCTTGATTCCCAAAGTATTGCCAACTGTTTTAAGGCCTTTGCCTCTTACATAGAAATTCCCAAGAAGAAGTGGAACAAGTACCATGCACCTTATAAAGATGTTGTTAGTCATGTTCCTGTTAGAAGTACTCAAGTTTGTACTACTAATCATATTGTGCCTGAACCTTATGTTGAGAAAATACCTTTCCCAGCTAAGGTAAAGGAGTATTCTATGATTATTAGTGCAAATAATAAAGGTACAAAGAAAACTGTGGAGCCTGTTGAGCACTTGAATATTGAACCTGTGGTAGCTATTGTGAAAGATCTTGACGCTAGAAATATAGAGGATGAGCATATTGTCTTCTATGAAGACGCTTCTAATATTATTTCTCATCCTAGTAAATCTAGAAAAGCTAGTGTTCCTGTGCTTTCTGTTAAAATAGGTGATCATTGCTACTATGGTTTATGTGATATTGGTGCTAGTTCTAGTGCTATTCATTATGAGCTTTATAGGGAAACTATGCATGAAATTGGTCCTTGTGAGATTGAGGACATTAATGTGGTTATTCACCTTGAAAATAAGGAAACCATTTGCCCTATTGGTATTGTAAGAGATGTGGAGGTACTTTGTGGTAAGATTAAATATCCTGCTGATTTTCTAGTGCTTAATTCAGTAGCTAGCAAAACTTGTCCTATCATTTTTGGTAGACCTTTATTGAACACTTGTGGAGCTATTATAGATTGTAAGAAGGAGAAAGTTTTAACTAAGTTTGATGTAGATTCTTATGAGTTTAACTTTTCCAAATTTTCTAAAGCTCCTTGTGAGAACAGCTTGCCTAATAAAGATTCTAGGATGGAACAACTTGCTTCTATTGATCCGGTTTATGATCTTGGACCTCTTTTTGGTGACTGTAGGTATGCTTACTCAGATGATAAAGTTGTTTCCAGTAACAGTTATATTGTCAACTTTATTCAAAGTGCTACTGAAAGTTATTATGAGAGAGGGAAACATTGTTTTATGCATCTCAATAATGTTAAGTTTCCCCGTTTTATGTTGAAAGCTTTGAAGTTGCATTTGTTTTGTCTCCCTATGCTAGTGCCTTTTTGTTTCGAAAATTTGTTTTCTCATGCTACTCCCATGCATAGGAAGTGGGTTAGACTCAAGTGTGTTGGTTATTTGGTTCTTGATGCTCCTTTTCACTCCAGATTTATATCTCCTTTGTGAGCATCTTTGAAACTCTCAGTCCTAACTTAAAGGCAAAAAAGAAAAGTACTTGTTGGGAGATAACCCAAGAGTTTTGTCGAGTCTTGGAAGTTATTACCTCTGTAATAACCGCTCCTTATCCTTTTTGTTTTGGTTTTTGTGTCAAGTTCAACTGCTTTTGTGAAGTGGAGGAGTTGTGAAAAGTGGCTGTGCTGGGACAGATTTTTTTGCTGCATCGTAAAAATTCATGAGGGATCTCAGTACGTCGGATGGAGCTGTATTTTTCTGAGCTTGTTCTCCAAGTCGTTACCTAACTTTCATTAGTTCCGCACTTTTTGATTTGAGCAACAGAAGGTTTTCGAAAAAATCAATATTTACCTGCTGGTCTGTTTTGACAGATTTCTGTTATCATTTGCATTTGCCTCTTATAGAAGCCTTTGTTTTGATAGATTTCAGTTGAAGTGTGGACCAAAGGTTAATTGTTTTTTCTTACACTAATTTTGCCATTTAAACTTGTGTATTGCCTTGAGAGAAAAGGAATTTCCGGGAGAAGGAGAAAAGGAGTCTGCAGAGTTCGTCTTTGAATAGGTAAAAGTGGTGAAAACAGAAGGTTCATGAAACTCCAATCTTTTTATATTTTTGATGTTTTAATACATAAGGGAAGTTACGAGATGGAATAGAGTAGGAGACGGAGTCCGGGGTGGAAAAACCCACCCTAGGCACGGGCCCCTGCCTGGCCGCGCCTGGAGGGGGTGTGCCACCCCTGAATTCTGAGTCCGCCTTGTTTCCGTGTCAAAACCTTCCTTATGCTTTGAAACTTCATAATATATAACCCCACGGATCCCCCGAGGTTCGTTCATCGTGTTCTTGTTGTGTTTTCGTTTTGATCTGTTTCTGTCAGGAAATTTTCTCAAGTTTAGAGCAGCATGGTCTCCGCCAACGACAAAGGAAAGAAGCCCAAGGAAGACGATCCTCGCAAACCCAAGGAGGAAGAGATTTCGGTAAGTTATGAAGGATACATGGAGGAGGACAAGCAACCGGACACCCGCACTACCACCGCGAGCATTGGACTGGTGGCAAAACCTATGAAGCTCAAGAGGACAGCACGGATGTCCACAGGAGGGAAACCTCCACGCCATATCCTCTCTCCACGGACACCTCCTACTTGTACCACTCATTCTAACCTTGCAGGGAAGGAACACTCTAAGAAAGAAGAGTGGAGGAAGAATAATAAGGACTGGGATCCTCGGTCCGAATTGATCATGGGTTGCATTGAGCATAATTCAGAGTTCATTCGTACTCTGACCTACGATATTGAGGATTTGAAGAAACTTATTGAAGAGCTTATCAAGAGAACACCACTACCACCGAAGGAGTAATTCGTCATCAGTTTTGGCATCCCTTTGGCTTGTTCCAAGCTTGGGGGAGTGCCGCGGTATCACCACTAATGGCGCCCAACACTTGTCGTGGAACGCTTCGTTGGAAACAACAAGAGCAAGGTGTGAAGAAGCATAGCAGCAAGTTTCCCTCAGTAAAAAAAAATCAAGGTTATCGAACCAGTAGGAGGAAGGAAACGTCACACAGGTGTTGCAAGCAACGCGGAGACCTGCACAACACAAACTCAAGACTTTGACCCAACGAATCAGTGAGGTTGTCAAGCTCACCGGTTTGCTATAACAAAGGATTAAACGTATGGCATGGAAGGTAATGGTTTGCAGCAAGTTGATACGTCGGAAACGTATCTATAATTTTTGATGCTCCATGCTTGTTTAGTATCTACTTTGCTTTACTTGTCTACACTTTGAGGTGCTTTTTACATGTTTTCTGGTACTAACCTACTAACAAGTTGCAATAGTGCCAGATGCTTGTTTTCTGCTGTTTTTGGTTTTAGAAAAGTTAATAAAGAAATATTCTTGGAATTGGACGGGACAAACGTCAAAGTCAATTACTTTCCGTGGGGAACAAGAAGACCAGAGGGGAGACGGAGGGGTCTGCCAAGGCGGCCATACCCACCCCAGGCGCGGGTGGGCCCCGCCCCGCGCCTGGCTAGGGTTTGGCGCCCCTGTCCACCGCCTCGGCCTCCCCCTTCGCCTATAAGAAGCCCCCGATGCAGAAACCCTAAGTACCCGATCAAATCTCCATGAAACCGTCTATAGCCGCCGCTACCATCGTCCCTAGATCGGGGGGATCTGAAGTTCTTCCCGGCACCCTGCCGGAGGGGAGATCATCCCAGAGGCCTTCTCTCCGGTATGAAGCGTGAGTAGTTCCACCTTGGACTATGGGTCCATGTAGTAGCTAGATGGTTGTATCTCCTCCTTTGTGTTTTCATGTATAGATCTTGTGATCTCCGTTCATGATCAAGATCTAACCTATTTGTAATCATGCATGTTGTGTTTGCGGGGATCCGATGGATATTGAGATTATTATGTTGGTTTGATTAATGGTTTTATCTTTATGATTCTATCATGTCTGTGTTGTTTGTGATCTTGCATGCTCTCCATTGTTAGTAGCTATCTTGGCCAAGTAGTTGCTAGTTACTCCAAGAGGGGGTATTTATGCTCGATAGTGGGTTCATGCCTCTAGTTTCCAAGGGAAGTGACAGAAAACTCTTCGGTTGTAGATGTGTTGTTGCTACTAGGGAGAAAACAACGGTCTCTGGTTCATGGAACATGTGGACTGTTTACCTTACACACTTTGCTTAAAGTAGTTGTCTGTTGCTTGCAACTTAATACTGGAGGGGATTCGGATGATAACCTGAAGGTGGACTTCTAGTCATAGATGAAGTTGGATGGCGGTCTATGTATCTTGTTGTATTGACCAAACGAATCTCATAGGATCTTTCTGACTGGTAATTGCATTGTTATGCCTTGCTCAGTTCCTGTCAATTGCCTTGCTGTAATTTTTTTACCCTTCATGCCATGTTGTTTATCTAAGGAGAGCACCTCTAGTGAACTATGGACCCTGGTCCAATCTTTACCATTGATACATCTTCCACTGTTACTTGTTTACTTGCTGCAAACCATTACCTTCCACACCATATGTTTAATCCTTTGTTACAGCAAACCGGTGAGCTCGACAACCTCACTGATTCGTTGGGGCAAAGTCTTGAGTTTATGTTGTGCAGATCTCCACGTTGCTTGCAACACCTGTGTGACGTTTCCTTCCTCCTTATGGTTCGATAACCTCGATCTTTACTGAGGGAAGACTTGCTGCTGTGCTCATCACACCTTGTTCTTGGGGTTTCCAACGAAGTGCTCCACCACCATCAAGTTCTCTGGCGCCATCAAGGAGTCACCAACAAGTTTTCCAGCGCCGTTGCTAGGGAGGCTAAGGGCGTCTTCACAAGGGGAGTCCTTCACTTCCTTTCTCCTCACTTTGTTTATAGTTTGCTTTGTTTATTTTGCTTGGTTTTGTTTGCCTCTTTCCAAAAAAACCCAAAAAATTAGTCTAGTTTGGTTTGCTTTCTTTATTCAAAAACACATAAAAATAGTTCTTGCTCTAGTTGCCACCTTCTCTAGCTCACCATGTTGCTCCCCAAGTTCGCCCTGAAAGATCTTGCAATAGGTAGTGGCTCCATAATTAGGAAAGATAATACTGAAAAATTCTTTAACTATGTTAGCAAGCATGAAGATATTGAGGAAAAATCTATAGCAGAGCTTGCTCCTAATTATGAGATTGCTGCATCTTCTTTAGTTCATATGTTGGAGGCTAGGTTTGTTAGACTTACCCCCTTCATACAATTCTTGTTCCTAAAACTAAAAGACGAAAAGAATGTTGAAAAAAGAGAATTCATCCTTGAAACTTTATCAAAAGAATTTCATGATGTTGCTAGGGAGGCCAAAAAGGTTTTTGAGCATTTCAATATGCTAGTATCAAGTGTAGATGTTGTGGGTATTTCTGATAAAACTAATCCTAGAGAAGAATTTAAGATACCCATACCCTTTAAGCTTGT
This sequence comes from Avena sativa, assembly GCA_916181665.1. Lineage (NCBI taxonomy): Eukaryota > Viridiplantae > Streptophyta > Magnoliopsida > Poales > Poaceae > Avena > Avena sativa. The sequence goes on along the minus strand of OV702284.1, from coordinate 356,616,697 downwards.
TGGAATGCATGAACCCTTTGAAAAGAATTTTGATTGGATTGCTCCTAAAAATCTTTTTAATGAAAGTAGTAGACCAAAGAGAGATGAGAACGGATCCTCCAAAACCCATTTGAATGAGATACCTTTCATACTTGAAGATTTTGCATGTATGAGTGTTAATGCTTCTTCATTTGATAATACTTGATTCTTCTTGCTTCTTGTGATTAACTTAAAGGCGTTAAAGAAAAGTACTTGTTGGGAGATAACCCAAGAGTTTCCTTGAGTATTGGAAGTTATTACTTCTGTAATGACCTCTCCTTATCCTTTTTGTTTGCTTTTTTGTGCCAAGAATGACCTCTAATGAGAGGTAAGTAAGATTTGGGGAGTTGTTGTCCCGAAACAGATTTCTGTCCTCCACCAAAAAAATTCATGAGGAGTCTATGTAACCCGGATTGGGCTGAACATTTACTAATAAATCCCCCAGTATGTTAGATAACTTTGGTTAGTTCAACACTTTTTGATTTGAGCAACAGAAGATGTTCGAAAAAATCGGTTTCTACCTGCTGGTCTGTTTTGACAGATTTCTGCCATTATTTGCATTTGCTTCTTATTGATTCCTTTTTAAGTTCTATTTAGGTGAATTGAGATTTTTTAAGGAGTTACTACAGTAGCTTGTGTTTTTAGTGAAAAGCCTTGCTGTTTCAAAGCTTTGCCAGAGGTCTAATATCTTTTGAATAAACTAATGTTGCTAACGAAGATTGTGTGAAGGAAAATTTTCAGGTGTAGAGAGAGAATGATGTAATGAGATGAAGAATGGACAAAAGCTCAATCTTGGGGATACCACCATGGTGTCACCCCAATAAATATCCAAGAGGTACAAGCGTTAAAGCTTGGGGATGCCCAATGCATCCCCTTCTTCATCAATAAAAAGCTCAGGTCTGTCTAGAAAATTCGTTTTTATTGTTTCATGCACATTTGTGTTGTTCTTGGAGCGTCTTAGTTTTTGTTTCTTTTCTTAGTTTGTTTAGTTTTCTTAAGTAGTTTGAACCCCCGTTCTCGCTGTGTTGTTTTGCAAATAAGTTTGCTTGGTGTTTGGAAAGGAGTAGTAAGTTCTTGCTTGAAGTGCAAGAGGAGCTTGCATTGACTGTGACTTAGACTTTAGCATGACATGCTAGGTGTTGTTTTGACATTATGCTTAGTGATTATTGCTGTAGCATGTCTTGTTCCAAACAATTGGGATTGCTTAGTGTGCCTTGAAGAAATTATGCGTTGTTTTAGCATGCAAAAGCATAGTATTGTGGTATTCTCCTTTGATGTTTTGCTTGGGTTGACTTGGCACATGCTCACACCATGTTATGACTATGACAAGTCACCATAGCCTCTATGATCATTTAGTACTTGACTTGTAGTACCGCTCTTTTCTTTGATTAGTAATGCTTTGTTGCACTGCATGATTATGGCCATTATTGCTCTCTTACTTGGTTGCTCCCAGTCTTTTGCTAGCCTCCACTTGTATGAGTAAGCTCTACTCATGCTTCCAACTCCCAAGAAACCAAGTTATTCCAAAGTGTCCACTATAAACTCCTATGCATGGTGTGTTACACCATTCCAAGTATATTCTTGTTTTCAACTGTCTTCCAATTAAATCCCTCACGAACTTGATGGCACACTTTATATTCTTTGCCCCTAATAAACTTGAACCATTGTGACAACTTTGTTGTATATGATTACACTTATACGTTGGAATTAGCAGAACCGTGATGTCATGGGGAACGTTTTCAACATTGCACTTGTACTTTGTACTCAGTTGATATCATGCTCTATTGTCTATGGATGTCACCGGTGTGAAATGAAGAGGGAACTTGTAAGTCCATGGAGTTTGTATCCTGTGTTAGAGAAACGCCTGGGCCGCTAGCCTAATCCATGCCTAATTATGGTGGAAACTTGCAGCATCACCATAGTGACATCTATGAAGCATTCTTCTTATAAAAAAAGAGACACATTGAGAAAGAGGAAAGAGAGAAAAAACACCATATTCCCATGGTAAATAAGAAGATTTCTAAGATGCTCATTGTCTGCTTGCCTTGTCATTTTGGTTATTGGAAAGCTCCTGTACCATGTGCAAGGGGTACCCTGTTGGCGATTCTCAATGATATGCAAATACTTATAATGACAAGAACTTACATGTGACCAAAGTTGAGTAGCATGAGGTGTGACCCTCGTATTCAAGGGACTTGAGATTGCCAACTTATACTTCGTCAAGCATATACTCCATCTTTGTCACTTTAACCTTAATCACTTCAAGATGCTTATGATAGGGGCAATAAGGGCTAAAAGCTAACAAGCACCATAATTTTTGGAAGCTATTTTTGAAACTTGTAATCCCTGCTTCCTTTACAAATAAAAGGTCTTTCTTATACCATTATTGAGTCTCCACCTTCTACCTTTAGGCACCATTAAGAGAGCATAGTTGTCATTCTGTGTGCAGTGTTCCAAAGCTTATTAATTGATGCATATTGTGATATTACTTGTTCTTGTGCTATTTGTTTCTAGTCACCCTTGTGAACTTTTAAGGTGTCCTATGCATCTATATTGCTACTCTATGAGGGACAAGCTGATTGCCACTATGCCATGTTTTATGTATGTGACACAAACAAACGTTTTTCAATGCATGTTATTCATGATGTTTGTTTGTAACTTGCCATGTTGCATGCATAATTACTATGTCCTATTGTTAGAACTTCATCTTTCATGCACATGTTTAGAGTTCTTTGATCTCAGCTTTCAATGCTTGCAAATGGTTGGATCTTTATTGTGAGGGTGCATGTCACCTCAAAAATTATTCTTTTTATCACTTACCTACTCGAGGACGAGCAGGAGTTAAGCTTGGGGATGCTTGATACGTCGGAAACATATCTATAATTTTTTATGATCCATGCTTGTTTAGTATCTACTTTGCTTTACTTATCTACACTTTGAGGTGCTTTTTACATGTTGAAAGAACATGTGGGCCCCCATGTGTGGTTTTGGTAATTAATGACAATCTTTATGGACTAATGTGTGTATTAAGTTATACTTGTAGAATTTGTCCATTGGCATAACTTGGAGCATGTGGTGGCTTTAAGGTTGATGAAATGAGAAGAAGATGCATTGCGCAAGCTCAAAATGCACCATCTATAGAAGATCTCATGTTTGATGCTTGCCATTCTCGGTGATCATGGATCGATGATGAGGAATTAAGAAAGGCGTTCCATCTTGAGAAGGGCAAGATCGTCTACATCGAGCTCAAGTGGAATGCTCAAGGCAAAGGTATAATCTTGATAGGTTTTCCCTTTTGCCGGTCTCATATTGTTAGTAGGAGACCGGGTTTAGGATAGATAACCGTACTATCAAGAGGGGCTCTCGAATGAGTAACTCGGTCACATCGTTCGGAGAGAGCTCAAACCTTTGCATATTTGCATCATCATATTTGGTTGTTATTTGGTCTTATCCATGTGAGGATATAGAGCTTGTGGTAATCTCCATAACAAGCTCTTGTTCATCAAAATCGGATCTTCCGTTTGTATCTTGTTGCAATTTTGATCTTGGCGGCTTTTCGGTTTCTCACCAAGTGAGGTATCTCACATTATTATACATGATACGGTATCTCACATTATTATACATGATACATTCTCACTTGGTGATAACCAATATTTTCACCTTTCATAGGGTAGCTCATGTCGTCCTTTTTCCAACGCAATTGGAATCGGGTCGATCGGAGTTACCAATCAAAAGTTATAGAGGTTTGAATTTTCCTAGGTACCAAAATGCGGTAGTACCGCATTTTAATACCTAGCGCGGCAGTAGGTTTTGGCAAGTTGCCAAATGCCACTGCCCTCCTAGGTACCAAAATGCGGTAGTACCGCATTTTAGTACCTAGCACGGCAGAAGGTTTTTGACAAGTTTCCAAAAGCCACTGCCGGGCTAGGTACCAAAAAGCGGTAGTACCGCATTTTACTACCTAGCGCGGCGAAAGGTTTCTTACTTAGTCATTTGGGTCTATCATCTCTTGCTGGAATATGATGTTTCTTTGCATGATCTTGTAGAGGTTGTTGTCCTCTTCGAAACAAGCCCAAGATCATCGAAATCGGAGTCCGGATGCAAAAGTTATGACTGTTTTCGTTCTATGATGACCGGTAGTACCGGACCAGGATCCGGTAGTACCGGGGTCCGGTAGTACCGCATTTTGGTACCGGGGAGCACAGAGAAAAAATGAGTTTGGATCCCCAGGAACCCCAGGAAATATCTGGTAGTGCCGGGAAAGTCCGGTAGTACCGGGAAAATGTCCGGTAGTATCGGGAATCGCGTTTTTGGGCTGCAACGGTTGGATTTTGGAGGGACCTATATAAGGGGCCTTCTTCCCCAATGGTTCCTTAACTATTCTTGCAAGTTTTTGTAGGGTTCGCAGCATAGAAAACAAAAAATTTCCTACGATGGGAACAACTATGTACCAAGATCTATCTACTAGATACAAACAACGGGCGGATGTATATCCGTAGAGAACATACCCTTGAAGACCGACAAAGCTTAACGAGTCCAAACTCGTGGTTGATGTAGACGATCTCTTGCCGATCTCAAGATCGAGAGGAAGTCCTAGCGCCGCAAAACAGCAGCGCATCCGTGCTTGCACACACGTTCGAGGCACCGAGCAACCTCCGCCTCCTCGCTCCAGCGATGCAGCGGAAGCACAACTCTTTCTTGCCGAAAAGCCACCGGGAACATGTATCTCGCTAGTCCGAGACCATGGGGGATAAATTCTAGAGGGGGAGAGAGATCCTTCACGAGGAGGTGTGTTGTGAGAGGAGGAGAGGGGGGCCTTTTATAGGGGAGAGGGGGGCACCCAAGGGGCATGGCGCCCAGCCATGGGGCTGCCCCCCACCTCTTCCACATTCATGTGGGTGGAGCTCCCACTCAAAATGAAAAGCCTCCACTCCCATTAAAAAGCCTCCACTCAAAAATCCACTCACATGCATTAAATTTCCACCAAATTTAATGCAAGCTCTCATTTAAATAAAACTCTTTTATTTATTTATTCAGAATTTTGTTAATTACTTTAATTAACAAACATTCACATAAAACCCCTTGCTAGTATTCCATTTCACATGCAGAACCAGTTTCAGCAATTTCAACCGAAACAGTTTCGGTGTCTAGTGAAATAAATTCCTGCGCTTTCCTTTTCTTTTCGGCATGAAACTTTTGCTCCAAATGGATGTCGGTGTCTGTTAAGTGTGTCACCCTACGGTTCGCGAATAATGCGGACATGATCGAGACCCCTCTCGGATCAATAATCAGAAGCGGGATCTGGAGACCCATACTGACTCCCACACATTCAACGATGACTTTCTTGTGATCGTCGGAACCTTTTACGCTAGTATCTTAATCCCTTTGTTTCGCGATATATTACATGTCCGAGATTCGATCATCGGTATCTCCATATCTAGTTTGATCTCGTTACTGACATGCACTCTTTTCTCGTTCCCGTGATATAACATTCTAGTGATCAAATCACTTGCTTGCAAGCTAATCAATGTGATATCACCGAGAGGGCCCAGAGTATATCTATCCGTCATCGGGATGAACAAATTCCACTCTCGATCCATGAGCCTCAACATAACACTTTATTAGTTCTGAATCCATCTTTATAATCACCCTGTTACGGTGTGACGTTTGATGTTATCAAGAAACTCTTCCGGTGTTAGTGATTGACATGAGCTCATGGTCTAAGGATTAGGATCACTTCGTAAGTTGTTATAGCAATATAAACTCAATGACTTTGATCGTAATGCTATACTTCGGATGAATGTTCATCACACCATTACACTAATGTTGTGACCCCGTTATTAACAACATCCAATGTCCATGATCAGGAAACCTTGATCATCTTGTTAATCAACGAGCTAGTTTATGAGAGAGGCATAACTAGGAACTACCACTTTGTTTATTAAACACACATGTATTAATGTTTCCGTATTAATACAATTATAGCATGCAAAATAAACATTTATCATAAACAAGGAATATGATAATAACCACTTTATTATTGCCTCTCGGGCATATTCCCTTCAGTCTCCCACTTGCACTAGAGACAATAATCTAGTTTGAAAACTCTGCGTATTGAACACCTATGGCTTTCTGGTGTTCCATATACGCAATTGCAAGTGGTTAACATAATCTACGGATCTGACGCTTCAGGTCCGTGTGTATTTGCATGTCTTTGCGTCTCCACGCATCACTCATTCTCCAATGAGATGGCATTGTATAAATTTGGTCTTTTGGTGAGACCTTTAGTTCCTTGGGGTTAAAACACATCGATACTATTGTCATACAATATATGTTTAGTGTTAGCCCATTGCGAACCACACCTTAGTTTGATAACAAACTACTTGACACAAATTCCCTCCTTTGCTGCTACTATAGCAGTCATATACTTAGCCTTTTGTTGTAGTATTCGTCACAATGTCTTAACTTTGGAACTCTTCCAAATCCATCATGGAATCTCCTTTCCATTACATTGTGCCACCCATAGTTTAAATTGAGATAAACTTAATTTGTATCTTGTGACAAAACTAGTATCAATGTAACGCTTTACAATGAACTATTTATAATTGTTTGTCACCTCTACACAAATATATTCTTAGTTCTTCCAAAAGATCATAAGAATATCCTCACTATCGTCCAATGATCATTTTATGATTCATTCTGGTATATGCTCATAACACTTAGAGCATAGGACATATCTGGATGTGTACATATCATGGTATGATTGATCAAAACATTCTCGTGATTGCACTCATCAAGTGTCAAAGCACTTGAATCTTGTTTCACTTATCAAGTGTCGATACACTTGAATCTTGATTCAATTCCTTTCCATGCAACAAGAACTGTTTCTTGTCGTTTCTATATTGAACTCCTTCAATATCTCATATATGTACGTTTGGCATAAACATATTAGCGTTACAGTCTATCCACTATAGACATTCATGCTAAATATTCGGGTTTTGCCTAAGTCTTTCATCGAAATGAAATTCTTAACCTTTGTCAATAAAAGATACATCATTTCTAATCAACAAGATGTCCTTCACATAATGTATTAAAAATATGTCTCAGCGCTCCCACTTAATTTCTTGCAAATGCAAGCATCTTCATCGTCTCCAGATGAAAAACTCATTTTTCATCATGGTGAAGATTCCAACTCCGCGATGCTTACTTCAACCATTGAAGTTTGCATGCCCTTTTAGCATCCTTTGAATTTAACAAAACCCTTTGGACCGTGTCATGTACACGTCCTAGGTAACCATCCTATTAAAAGAACTTTGTTTTGTTTATTCATCTACCATATACCAAATTATATGTAGTGGTTGCTACTTTAATCCGTTCAGACTAAATATCGCTATGAAAGATCAAATCTTGTCATAGTCAACTCTTTGAACATTGTCATAAAATACTTTACAACATGTCGAATATTTCATAGATGTGAGACATCCATGTCTGTTTCTTTATAGATCCAAATACGACCGATAGGTTTTTACACCTTTCCGGAGGGTCTTCCAAGTTCAAAACTTGATTTCTCGTATATGGAACTATCACGGATTTTATGGCTTCAAGCCATTTGACGGAGTCAGGGCCCATCATCGCTTCTTTGTATGTATTCGGTTCATCATTGTCAAACAATAATGATTTACTCTCAAATCTTAGCATTTGATTGTTTAACCGACCTTCTTGGTTCAATAGGAACTTTAGACCTCCGTGACCACAACCTTTGAGGCACATAAGCTATGAGCATTATGGCAGCCTCCAGAACGATTTCCGGCGCTGCGCAACTCAGCACATTTAGCTAAGGTTCGTTAACCTTATCAAAGTTCTATTGTCCTCCCACTTAACTTTTGCGAAAGATTCCTTTTTCAAGAAACTTCACATTTCAAGCGACAAACCCTTTTGTCCTCGGTGTTATGGAGGAATAACCAATTGTTATTCGAAATAACCTACAAAGACATGCTCATCCGACTTCGGTTGTAAACATCTTACTTATGTTTAGCATACCAAAATTTAAGAAATGACAACTTGGGTTTTACCCCAAACCATAACTTCCATGGTGTCATTTCACCGGATCAAGATGGAGCTCTTTTCAGTGTAAAAGCGGTAGTCTCTAAAGCTTTAATCTTTTAAAACATAATGGCAGTTTTATAAATAACACCTTTGATCCAACCATGTCTCACAAGGTTTCATTACAAATATCAAACACTCCATACTCCTATGGTGTTTCCGGAGATGTAAATCTAGGTGTTTTGCTAAACTTGCAACTCAAATAAATCCCTTTATGATAAAATCATAATTCATTTATTTTCTTGTTACACTTGTAACTCAAATAAATCCCTTTATGATCAAATCATAATTTATTTATTTTTCTTGTTACAATGATTTTCCACTTCATCTTGAAAGTCTTTGAAACATTTTCAAATATTTCATACTTCTTTCTCATTAAGTGAACATTCACTCAAAATTCCGGAGAAAGCATATGAAGTTGAAACCCATCGCTTACGACTACTCATAATGGACTACATACATCGATATGTATAAATTCCAATAATTTAGTCGTTCGTTCTTCTTTGGCCTTTGAACGAAGTTTTAATTATCACGTGGAAAGTCTCACAAGCGTCACTTGATCAAATCAAAGACTCCAAAAATCCATGAATATGGAGATTCTTCATGTTTTCTTTCCAATATAATTTAAACAGCGATGTCACTTCATAAGTGATCTTTCAATCATTTGTCTTGCGACATTTTAGCATTAGGTTTTATGGATGTGATTTCTTCAACTAGATTTGTAAATCATCCATCTTATATGGAATACGGTAATTATTTGAACAACCTTTGTTCTTATAATACCTGATTCAAATAACAATTATTAAAACAAATCTTGAAGTCAAGGTTTGATGTCAACGAGAAATATAAACAACGGTTTGTTTGTTTTCGATGAACATCATCACATATTCTCTTGCTAGTTACTTAGGCCATTGTGGTTCATGAATTGCGTCATTCCGTATGAAATTTCATACCAACCAATTCGGTATCCAATACCCAAGAACCACATTGTTTAACAAGCAAAGAATACAACCATAACATGTATATCATCCATATACCTAAATTGGATATTTCCAATCTTTTCTTTTCTGCCAAATATATTTTATAGATTCTCTTTCAGCATTTGCTTTTCCTTTTAAAAGAATCTATCAACATCAAAAGTGGCGCCATATACATGACACATAGTCCAAAGCGTGTATATTCAAATAATAATACCTTTGGACTTGCACTTTGAAGTAGATCACCATCATCAAAATGATCGGTATTCTTTCAAAATCCATTCTTTAGTAATCTTTTAGTGTAGTAAACACTTTACATACATATTCTATTCATCCTTATCATGACGACTTTCATGATCAAGCCAATTTAGCTTATAAAGGAGAATCGTGAGTATAACATTACTTTCCAAAACCCTTTTGGATGATTAGGATGTCTAGCATCTCCAACCTTCGTAAATTCTCATCCAATATGAGAACATATATTATACTCTATCATTTTGCAACCAAAACAATGTTTCAGATATCGTTATATCTGCCACACATGATGGTTTCTGAAACAATTCTTTCAGCTCCTAGATAAACTTGATATTTAAATCAATCAAGAATCGTGGAGGCAAACATGATACTTAAGATACTAACACTGGAATTGTTACTCTCGATTTAATACCAACTATTAAATTTCCCGGAGTAAATAGAGTTTGCTGAAAGTTTGCAATAGGACTTTAAACTTTAGATTGACACTCAACACAATATGATACCAGTTCGTAAAGTATATATCCAGAATTCTATAGTTCTATTATCTCAATTATAACTAAGCATAAGGCGGTGAACGAATGCCAATGACTACAACAAATTATGCAAATTCACTTTGATTTAATTTATGATAAATTGAGTTATACTAATCCAAATTAGAAATGAACTCCCACTCAAAAACGACATCCCTCGTGTCCTTTTGGTGATTACATGAACCAAATCCACCACACCAAGTCCGATCATCACGTGAGTCGGCGTAGCTTCAAAGGCGAGCATCCATATGGTCATCATATCAAAACATATGACTCATGCTTAACCTTTCGGTCCGTGTTCCGAGGCCATGTCTGTACATGCTAGGCTCGCCAAGTAAGAACCTTAGTATTCGCGTGTGTAACTGTCTTACACCTGAGATATGCTCGTGGATTCAAGTACACCCGATCATCACGTGATGTCTTGAAGCGACGAAACATTGTCGGTGCATACTTAAGGAAGAACACATTTTTATCTTGATATCTAAATGAGGGATCATCTTATTATGCTAATAAAACGCCAAATAAGCAATATAAGATGCTATCAAACATCACATGTTTATTAGTGGAATGATATGGTTCTCGCATATGATCTCTATCATGTGCATCGTGGTATGATCACTATCATACCTTTATGTGTAAATCCAAGGTCTATGGAGTTTACACGTTATGTATGTTGTAATAGTATCATCTCATACTTCTACTTACAACATCACCATATCATAACACTAGCCCAGCAACAATCTAAACTAGACGCCTCTAATTTATCCATTGCAAATTTTACGTGGCTTAGGGCTTTCGAAGATAGAACCGTTCTTACCTACGAACATGAACCACAACGAGGATAACCAAATTGTTGACAACTCGTTGCAAATTAGATATTGACTATAGTAGGAGAGATAGACACCCGCTAGCCACTTATGCAAAACTAGTTGCATGTCAAGCGTGGAACAGGTCTCATGTGCGAGGACATGTAAAGTTTGTCCGGGCCGCTTCATCCCACTATGCCACCAATATCCAAAGTACAACTAAGAAGCAACAAAATGATCATCATCGCCCACATAATCATATGTGTACTACCCGTGCAAAGCATCTACGCATAGATCCGGCTCTGATACCACTGTAGGGTTCGCATCATAGAAAACAAAAAATTTCCTACGATGGGAACAACTATGTACCAAGATCTATCTACTAGATACAAACAACGGGCGGATGTATATCCGTAGAGAACATACCCTTGAAGACCGACAAAGCTTAACGAGTCCAAACTCGTGGTTGATGTAGACGATCTCTTGCCGATCTCAAGATCGAGAGGAAGTCCTAGCGCCGCAAAACAGCAGCGCATCCGTGCTCGCACACACGTTCGAGGCACCGAGCAACCTCCGCCTCCTCGCTCCAGCGATGCAGCGGAAGCACAACTCTTTCTTGCCGAAAAGCCACCAGGAACATGTATCTCGCTAGTCCGAGACCATGGGGGATAAATTCTAGAGGGGGAGAGAGATCCTTCACGAGGAGGTGTGTTGTGAGAGGAGGAGAGGGGGGCCTTTTATAGGGGAGAGGGGGGGCACCCAAGGGGCATGGCGCCCAGCCATGGGGCTGCCCCCACCTCTTCCACATTCATGTGGGTGGAGCTCCCACTCAAAATGAAAAGCCTCCACTCCCATTAAAAAGCCTCCACTCAAAAATCCACTCACATGCATTAAATTTCCACCAAATTTAATGCAAGCTCTCATTTAAATAAAACTCTTTTATTTATTTATTCAGAATTTTGTTAATTACTTTAATTAACAAACATTCACATAAAACCCCTTGCTAGTATTCCATTTCACATGCAGAACCAGTTTCAGCAATTTCAACCGAAACAGTTTCGGTGTCTAGTGAAATAAATTCCTGCGCTTTCCTTTTCTTTTCGGCATGAAACTTTTGCTCCAAATGGATGTCGGTGTCACTTAAGTGTGTCACCCTACGGTTCGCGAATAATGCGGACATGATCGAGACCCCTCTTGGATCAATAATCAGAAGCGGGATCTGGAGACCCATACTGACTCCCACACATTCAACGATGACTTTCTTGTGATCGTCGGAACCTTTTACGCTAGTATCTTAATCCCTTTGTTTCGCGATATATTACATGTCCGAGATTCGATCATCGGTATCTCCATATCTAGTTTGATCTCGTTACTGACATGCACTCTTTTCTCGTTCCCGTGATATAACATTCTAGTGATCAAATCACTTGCTTGCAAGCTAATCAATGTGATATCACCGAGAGGGCCCAGAGTATATCTATCCGTCATCGGGATGAACAAATTCCACTCTCGATCCATGAGCCTCAACATAACACTTTATTAGTTCTGAATCCATCTTTATAATCACCCTGTTACGGTGTGACGTTTGATGTTATCAAGAAACTCTTCCGGTGTTAGTGATTGACATGATCTCATGGTCTAAGGATTAGGATCACTTCGTAAGTTGTTATAGCAATATAAACTCAATGACTTTGATCGTAATTCTATACTTCGGATGAATGTTCATCACACCATTACACTAATGTTGTGACCCCGTTATTAACAACATCCAATGTCCATGATCAGGAAACCTTGATCATCTTGTTAATCAACGAGCTAGTTTATGAGAGAGGCATAACTAGGAACTACCACTTTGTTTATTAAACACACATGTATTAATGTTTCCGTATTAATACAATTATAGCATGCAAAATAAACATTTATCATAAACAAGGAATATGATAATAACCACTTTATTATTGCCTCTCGGGCATATTCCCTTCAGTTTTCCCCTCCATTGTTGACCTTCTTGAGCTTGCTTCCTCTCAATCCCTCCTATGATTCTTGCATATTCTTGAGGGATTTGAAAGAGGAGATCTAGATCTACAATCCCACCAATCAATCTCTCCTCTAAGTGAGGGGAACATATTGGGATCTAGATCTTCGAGTCTTTTGTGGATTTCCTCCATTGTTCTTCCTCTCTTATTCCCCCATAAGCTTTTGTAGCTTTGGTGGAATTTGGGAGAGAAGGATTTGAGCACTTCTTGTGTCCTTGCCATTGCATTTGGTGCATCGGTTTGTGTTCTCCTCGGAGGATTTGGTTTGAGTTACTCATTGGAGCTTGTCCCTCTTGGGTTCTTGGAACCCTAGACGGTTTTGTGGCCTTGGTGGCGTTTGTTGGGGAGCCTCCAATTAAGTTGTGGAGAAGTGCCCCAACCTTGTGAGAGGTTCCGGTTGCCACCGACAAGTGCACCGATAGTGGAAGTGTGGATCGATCCCGTTGGGGTGAGATTCACCAGAGAATAAGGGAGGCCTTTTGTGGCATTGGTGGTTTGATACCACCCCCTCTCCAAACGAGACGTACTCCATGTTGGGAGGAACTCGGTAAAATATCGTTGTCCCCGCGTGCCTCGGTTATCTCTATACCCGAGCTCTTTACTTATGCACTTTACATTGTGATAGACTTCGTGCTTGAAGTAATATATATCTTGTTATCACTTTGTTGCTTGTATTGCTTAGCATAAGTTGTTGGTGCACATAGGTGAACCTTAGTTGTTCTAGGTTGTGCTTAACAAAGTAAACACTAGTTTTATTCCGCCTTTGTTGATCCACTCTAGGAAAAGTTTTAATCGCCTATTCACCCCCCTCTAGGCGACATCCGTATCCTTTCAATTGGTATCAGAGCCCGGTCTCTAATTTTCGGCTTCACCGCCGTGAGAGTAAAGATGTTGGCTAGAGGATTAGTGCACAATGACATGTTCATATTCGATGGCACAAATTATGATATATGGAAAACTCGTATGCTTATTCATTTTCGGGACATAGACCCAAAATTGAGCGTATTGTAGATATAGGTTTTTCTCCTCCTATGGATTTCAAAAATCTATCTTGTGAGGATGAGAAAAACTTATATCTCGATGCTCAAGCTTCTAATGTGCTTGTTAATTCTTTGAGCTATGTATTTACATCTGCAATCATTCCTTTTTGGAGAGCTCATGAGTTATGGACAAAACTTCAAGATAAATATGTTGTGTCCAACATTATTGAGGATGATTGTGTTGCTTCCACTTCCGGTCGAGATGAGTTCTCCTTCTCTACCACTTCACCAACATGTGACTTTTCACAAGGTAATGATATGGTGAGTGGTGATAGAAATTGCAATATGGATAGTGTGTTCACTATTTATAATCTCTCATATCTATCTAGTTGCAATGATCTAACTTTGGACCTTAACACTTCTAGCACTCAAAACTCCTTACATGCTTATATTAATAGTCCTTGCATATCATGTAGAAATGACTTGAATAAATCTCATGATGATATGCTCATGTTGTCTTGTTGCCATGATAAAAATTCTTCTATTTCCTCTAGTGCTTGTGTTGCTAACCATGTAGAGGAAAATGAAGATTGTATGGGCCAAGACAAGGTTTTGAATAGATCTACAAGTGCAATCTCATCATCACCTTCCTTCGGTTCTCACATATGCCTTATGGCTAAGGGAACAAAGGTAACCTCTTTGGATCCCATTGTATCTCATGATGATGATGATGAGGTTGAGAATGATAATGATGATTATCGAGGTAAGTATGATATTACCTCTATTAAGAAAATGGGAGAGGTTGTCTATAGTGCTCTCTACAAAAATAAAATTGCTTCCTCCAACCTTCTTGAAATCTTGAATTATGCTATATAAGGAAATGATCTTATTGAGGAGCAAGAAAACATAATTGATGAAAAATTTGCGCTTGAGCGTGAGTATGCTAATGAACTTGATCAAGTAAAGGACTCCCTTGAAGAAGAACAAACCACCAAAGAATCTCTTGAGGAGACTTTTACTCTAGAATTATCTAGAGTAAAGGAATACCATGATAGAGAACTTGCAGTGGCTAACTCCTTCAAGATTAAAAATGATGATCTTGAAGTTTCTTATTCTAAACTTGTTGAGGATTTTAAGCACCTCGAAAATGGATCTCGGGTCGTTAAGAGGGAGCTCATCAAACTCACCGAGTCACATGAGCAACTTAAAGCTTCATATTTAAAAGAGCTTGACAAGTTGCCCTCACCTCTTGCTAATAATAATGATGCTTGTGCTACTAACTCTATTTCTTGTGAAGCATCTATTTTGAAGGAGAATGTTGAGCTAAAGGCTCAACTTGCTTTGCTAACTAGCAACTATGGGAAATTAGAAGAAAGTCATGTTAAGCTCTCGAGCTTGCATGAGGATCTTCTAGTCTCCCATGGTAGGCTAAAGTTAGCTCATGAGGCCATTATGTCAAAGGTAACATCTAGTGGGCCTCATGTGGACATTAGCACTATATCTACTCCAAATTTTATATTGCCATGTGCTAGTCCTTGTAATTCATCCTCTCACAACCATGCTATATCTCTTGATGAATTACATTCCGTGCCTTGTTGCTCTAACAATATAGCATCTACTTCCTCTAGTACTTTTGTTGAAACTAACCATGTAGAGGAAATAAAAGAGCTCAAGGCTCAAGTCACTTCTTTGAGAAATGACTTGAAAAAGGGTCATCAAGGGAAGGCCGCACTCAACAAAATCTTGAGTGTGCAAAAATCCCCCAATGACAAGAGTGGGCTTGGATTCAACTCCAATGTCAAGAACAAGTCCACTATCAAGTTGAAGCACAAGGACAACAAGAAGAATGGCCAAGATCAAGTCAAGAATCTGGCCAACATTGTTTGCTTCAAGTGCAAGGAAGAAGGGCACCATGTTAGGTCTTGCCCATTGAAGAAAAAGCCTCTTAGTGTGAAGCAACAAGGGAAGCGGCCTCAAGCTCCACCTCAAGTCATTAATGGGTCACTTCCTAAGAGGACTACTCGAGCTCTTCCTCGAGTTGTGGCTTCACCTAAGAAGAAAGATGGCAAGAGTAGAACTTGCTACATATGCCGTGAGAAGGGGCATATTTATTCCTCATGCACTATCGGTATCTCCTCATCCAATCCTATCATTATTGATGATGCTTATTCTCTTTGTAAGGATGAGGTTGGCAATGTGTTTGCCAAATTTGTTGGTGCTCAATGTGGGTTCAAGAAAATAACCATTTGGGTTTCCAAGCCTATTGTGACTAACCTCTTAGGACCCAACTTGGTTGGGGACCAACAAGCCAAAACTTGATCAATAGGTGTTGTTGGAGGGCATTGGAGACTTGGCTACATTATGAAGAATTGAGGGATCTTCATCAATTATTATTGTCAAGCCAAGCCATTTGTATTATCATGATTATATTATATTCCTAATGTTCCTCCTTGCGGTAACATATGCTAAACTCTTTACATTGAAAGTTACTCGCCCCCTTGTGCATGTGTTGGTTTTGTATCTTCCATGCTTTTGTACAAGTTGTGCTTTCCACTTAATTATCTTGAGGTATCAAGCATATTTGTGTATGATTAGGTGGCACTCCATGTATGTGTGTTTCTTGTGGTTGAGCCTTTCTTGATTATATTTGATATCTTATTTGGCTCTTGTGAGAAATTAATGGATTATCCCAGTTTAGGGGAGTATTATGCTTGAGCATTCCACAATCCTAAAAATATGTGTACATGAGGAATACCACCTAGTATTTATATTGGATTATTGTCTAGTCTCTATTTGGTATAAGGCTCATGAGAAATTTAAGTTTATAATGTCCATTAATTATCTCTATTTGTTTCATTTTGCCTCGTGTTGGTTTTATGGTAGTATCACATTATGGGGGAGTCATATGCTTAGTTCTTATTACAATCCTAGAAAATGTGAACATTCGAGGTTATGTCACTTAAAATTGATATTGGTAATTATCTAGCTCCTATGTGACACATGTTCTCATACAAGTTCCAATTTGCTTGAATGCCTTTATTGCTCATATTTTGGATCTTGTTTATGAGAGTGCTTCTTGGTATGTGTTTCCTCATATTTAGATATATA
Source organism: Avena sativa (assembly GCA_916181665.1). Lineage (NCBI taxonomy): Eukaryota > Viridiplantae > Streptophyta > Magnoliopsida > Poales > Poaceae > Avena > Avena sativa. The sequence continues at coordinate 356,599,884 of OV702284.1, read as the reverse complement.
TCCTTATGGAAACCATTTGCTTCAAGTTACTCTAATCACTAGTGATTGTGTGACAATTGGAAGCTACCAAGAATCTTGTTTGAAGTATCATGCCTAATTCTTATATTTTGTTATATGCTTCTTGTTGTGACTATGATCTTGGATATCCATGCAAGCTACCTTGGGAAAATTATTCCCAATATTTCTTGTCCTTGGACAATGAGTACTATTTATGGTAGAATTTATTGATCATATTCACTTTGTCCTTTGCTCAATCTTGTCCTATCTTTGGCCAAGTAAATATTTTGTGTGCTCCCATGTATTCCTTGCTACATTTGGATCCTTTTACTTTTCTTGGTATCCTCTTGTGTTTTATTTATTGTAGGTACTAGTGATGATCCCATTTGTGTGCATTTTGCATTCAAAAGGAAAATCCTATATAATGCACTATCCATGGGGGAGCTCTCCTATATTATTTAGACACTCGTATTTATGCTTCTTTGTTTGATCCATATCGGGTTTTATGTGCTTGGAACCTCAATCTTTTCGTTTTGGTATTTGTGTCATTATGAGAAGTTTGGGGAGTTTGGTTTCTTGTTGGAACCTTGCTATTCTTTGGAGTTGGTTTTGTCTCACTCCTTGTTTCATGATTTGACCATTTTAGAATGAGATAAGTCCTTGAGCATTTTTATTTCTATCTATCTTTTTCTCTTTTGGCTTTAGCTTAGTTCATTTGGTGAACTGGTGACCTTTCATGTGTTGGATTGGTTCTTTGATACAATTTGGAAATCGTTTGTCATGTCACACTCTTGTGTGTGCAATCTCGATTTACTTGGTGTTTTTTGTTCAAATTTTATCTCTGTTTTGGTTCTCGAAAGCTTTATGCATGCATATTTACTATATGTTTATATTCTGGCATGCTTCCTTTCTTTGATCCAATATATAGGGGAAACTCCACCAAATCCCATCGGCTAAGTTGTGCATGAAATTCAATTTCATATCAATATGCACATATTTATGTGGAGTCTCTCCTATGTATTGTAGTTGCACTAACTACATTGGACTCAATAAGTTTGGGGACCATTTTGTACTTAAATGTGTTTTAGGTACATTGGAGATAGATTGGATGGTTGTCTCTCAATTTTGAAGAAATGATGCATACATGAAAATTGGAGGCAAGCTATAGGATGTTCAACGAATTCATATCCTCTACATCCTACCAATTATATCTCGGTAACAAGTATCTCTTTCTCATGCTCATATATCTTGATTCCAACCGTTTGTCGGTTGCCTTCTAGCATGAATTTTTGTTATTGTATTTATTGTTGTATCTATATCCATGGTATTAAGAGAACTCTCTATTGTATATGTGTATAAGTTGAGATGAGTGCATATAATTGGGACTATACAAAATCATGCATGTGATCCATCAATCCCAAATATGTCAATCTAGCAATTTTATTGCCTATCTTTTTCTCAACTTCTCTCATGTGCAATAGTGAGATTTTGCTAGTTGTTTATTCCTTGTGTTATTTGTTTCCTTTCTCCATATATTCCAACTTTCTCCTTTTCCCTTGGTGATAGTTGTAATATATGTAGTGTGTTGGTGTTTGAAGTTCATTAATGTATAATAAAATATATTTGAGCCTTTGGCCATGCTTTGAAGCAAAAATCTTATTGATATATGTTATGACTTCATTTTTTGCCTATTATGTGATTTCTTGTATGTATTATTTATGTGTGCATATTTCTTTGTTGGCACATGTCTTTGTGATGTTTTCCACTTAGAGACATATACACATATGAGAATATAATTTTAGTTGATTTTTAATCCTTGGACACCACCTTTCTATTCCTTTTGATTTTTTGGTGGCTTCCAAATTTAATTTCCTATGAGTGCTTGTTCCTCTTGTTTGCATGTTTGGGCACTCATATTTATTATCTCATGCCTTGTATTGTTAAATGAACTTGGATGAGTGAGGATTCCATGATTATGCACCTTGTTCCCAAATACAATTATCATAATTGGTGCATTATCTTTGGGGAGCTCATCTAATTCATTTAATAATGCTCATTTGCCTTCCCTCTCATTTATTATGCCTTAAATGTTTATGGTGGAGTGAGTATTCCATATTTGTGCATTTTTGTATTTAATTACAACGATTCTAAAGTGTGCACAAATCTTGGGGAGCTTCTCTATTTTATTTAAGCATTTATTTGATCTTTCATTTGTTGTGTTTTAAATGCTTATGGGGGAGCGAGGATTCCATATTTGTGCATTATGTATTCCAATGCATTTATTATTGGGGAGCTTCTCTATTTGTTATTTAAAACACTCTTTTGCTCATATCATAATATCTTGTTGTTTCCTTTTGTACTCATTTTTTTATTTTCAATTGGTTTGTCGGACCTTGTAATTGCTTGCATCATTTGCTGATGCCTCTTCTTTTTTTATTTATTTTGGCAATCTTTGGGTCCTCGATATAGTCCTACTTCCTCCCAAGTATTCATCATTAGATATGTGCGAATGCACACCTTTGGAGGATTTATCACTATATTGGCCTTCTAGAACTTGTCACCCATTTCGGCAATCGATGCCAATGGGGGAGAAATTTTAGAGGGTTTAAGGGAAATGCTTTATGCTTTGAGTTTGTTCTTAAGCATTTTCCTTTCATGATCTTGCATCTTTGTTGTTGCTTAGCATGTGGTATATATAGAGGAAACTCCACCAATGATAATGATTGGCAATATATGCAATGAAATTCAAGTTCATCACACATGCATAGTATTGTGGGGGAGTTTGCTCTATATATGGTGGTGGTACCAATATCACATACTTATGTAGTACTTGATATTGGTGTTACCATTTTACTCATTAATATTCCTTATATAAACCCTCTTAAAGGGATTGTCATCAATTACCAACATGAGGGAGATTGAAAGAACATGTGGGCCCCCATGTGTGGTTTTGGTAATTAATGATAATCTTTATGGACTAATGTGTGTATTAAGTTATACTTGTAGGATTTGTCCATTGGCATCACTTGGAGCATGTGGTGGCTTCAAGGTTGATGAAATGAGAAGAAGATGCATTGCGCAAGCTCAAAATGCACCATCTATAGAAGATCTCATGTTTGATGCTTGCCATTCTCGGTGATCATGGATCGATGATGAGGAATTAAGAAAGGCGTTCCATCTTGAGAAGGGCAAGATCGTCTACATCGAGCTCAAGTGGAATGCTCAAGGCAAAGGTATAATCTTGATAGGTTTTCCCTTTTGCCGGTCTCATATTGTTAGTAGGAGACCGGGTTTAGGATAGATAACCGTACTATCAAGAGGGGCTCTCGAATGAGTAACTCGGTCACATCGTTCGGAGAGAGCTCAAACCTTTGCATATTTGCATCATCATATTTGGTTGTTATTTGGTCTTATCCATGTGAGGATATAGAGCTTGTGGTAATCTCCATAACAAGCTCTTGTTCATCAAAATCGGATCTTCCGTTTGTATCTTGTTGCGAATTTTGATCTTGGCGGCTTTTCGGTTTCTCACCAAGTGAGGTATCTCACATTATTATACATGATACATTCTCACTTGGTGATAACCAATATTTTCACCTTTCATAGGGTAGCTCATGTCGTCCTTTTTCCAACGCAATTGGAATCGGGTCGATCGGAGTTACCAATCAAAAGTTATAGAGGTTTGAATTTTCCTAGGTACCAAAATGCGGTAGTACCGCATTTTAGTACCTAGCGCGGCAGTAGGTTTTGGCAAGTTGTCAAATGCCACTGCCCTCCTAGGTACCAAAATGCGGTAGTACCGCATTTTAGTACCTAGCACGGCAGAAGGTTTTTGACAAGTTTCCAAAAGCCACTGCCGGGCTAGGTACCAAAAAGTGGTAGTACCGCATTTTAGTACCTAGCGCGGCGGAAGGTTTCTTACTTCGTCATTTGGGTCTATCCTCCCTTGCTGTACTATGATGTTTCTTTGCATTATCTTGTAGAGGTTGTTGTCCTCTTCGAAACGAGCCCAAGATCATCGAAATTGGAGCTCTGCAGTGCTCCTCGAGTCGTCATCAAAGTCGATGGAATCTCCATCAACATCACGCCTTACGAAGGCGTGGAAGTGAGTGCCCCTAACCTGTCGGGAGTGACGGCCTAACAGTCGTCCTATCAGGTCCTGCATGACTACCTCCATGCCTCTCTCCCTTTCGTCGTGCATCAGCTTGAAGACGATGGCCTCCGTGGTAGGCTCAGTCTGGCGTCCGGGCTGGTTCACCTTGAAGCCCCAGAGGTCCTTCCTCTCGAACTTGGTGAGTGGGTACACCGTGATGGTAGGAAGAGGGAGGTCGAGCAAAGTGGTAAGCTCAATGATACGGGGTCCGAAACGAGTAACCTGGAACTCCTCAACAGTGCCGACGGCAATAGGCATCTATTTATAAAATTGAAAAGTTAGAACAACACTTATTTAAAATGATCACAAAACAACCATCTCATACATAACCATGGAACACAAATACCACACATGTCATGCATACACAATCCATTACATCAAACAAGGTCCAACTTATTTATGGTATCATTTTGGAAAATAAGGTGATAAGTGGTGGTCCAACTAACGAAGTGTCCTTAAAATCCAATCTCACGGGATCTATTATTAAACACAATGTTCCTAGAGGCAATCCACCAATCTTGCTCTCTTGACTCTATCACTAAGTCTATAACATCTCCCCTTATCTCTTGGTTGGTGTCTTCCAACTCTTGAGTAAGCTCCTTTTCTTTCTCTAAGTCCTTTTGGAGGTTGAGCATTCTGCATTTGACTCTAGCACTTAGTTCTTTGATAGTCCTCCAAGCTGCATCCCTGGCTGACTCAAAGAATGTGGTGTGCATTGTAATGTTGGTGTACATGCAGAATCCCCTTTCTTTGTGGTTGTCTTCCTTGTTTTTGTACAAGTGAAGTTGCACCCACCAATACTCCACTCCTTTATCCATCACTGGAAAGCCCTTGTACACGGCTTCACCATGTGCATCCATTGCCTCCATGAGATCCTTGAGAATATTGGGAAACTCAGTTTCACACTCCAAGGTCATGGTCATGAGTGGTCCCTTCTTCACGGCTTCGTTGATGGAGTTCATCTACAAAGGAAGTTGGAAGAGATTAGAAAAGTTTTACGAGAAGAATAGACAAGTGTAGAAGTAGTTGAAAAACATTTTCCTTAGTGGTTTTCCAATCCTAGGGTCATAATCCTACAGGCAACACAGTGCTCTGATACCATCTGTTAAACCCATTTCTTTATAAAGGAAAGGATCCCTGTGATTGCAATGCTAGTCCCTGGATCAATGCTAGCATCCACAATTTAAGATGAAGTACACAGATACAAAGGTCGTTTATTACATTCATTCCAGAGATAAAACATAGTCTTTTACAACTCAAGGCCATAGGCCTAATACAAGAGTTTAGGGAATAAGTAAATAAACATAAGTCTTCATCTTCATGTGCCACAGGCAAGCATGTTGAGTGTAGACTCATGACTCCTATTCATCATCGGAGTAACCTGCAACATCACAAGTTACAGCCACAGAGGGTCAATACTTTGGAATAGTATTGGCAAGTGATACCTTAGTATATTTTAGGTGGACTATACTACTATATGCATTTTGGCTAAGTGTAGCTTGGCTTGCTTTGCTTGAAAATAGGTTTTTCCTATTAGTTGAAATCACTAAGTTTTTCTTTGTCAAAAACATTCCCAAGGAACCACCAATAGACATTGAGGTCCTTCACCCTTGTTCACCCACCAATTTTTATTTAGAAGTTGGAGTGATGAGATTCTTGTAGCTTCCATGTCTTGATGCTCAAAGTGTCCATTTCCTTGGACAAGGCTAAGTACTTAGGTTTTCCATCTGCAGAGGTTGTGCACTTTCCCCACCAGACTTGGTTTCCCAAGACAGGACCTTTCAGAAGCTTTTCCTTAGTCAAATGGACGCGTTCCATCCTATCATCCCATCTACCACCAACTGTCCAAGTGACTAAGTTCTAGCAACCTATATGATCATGGCAGATCCCATATTGCCAAGTGGTTGCACTGTAAGCTTTCTCAACACTTGGCCTCCAAATCCCTTTGTGCCTGGGTGGCTTACCACAAGTGAGATACACAACCCAAGTCCATGGCCTTGTGTAACCACTCAACATAACCCATACTTTCCATTCCACCCAGGAGGTTCATTTGACTTAGTGGTTTTATTAGAAAAGTATAAGTCCCTTGACTTAGTAATATTTTCTTTGTGGTAAGTGTAGTTTTTCACCAACCCTAGTTTTGCTATAAGCTAGGCTAAGCAAAGTATGGCAACCTATCTTAGGGATAATTCCTTAGCAGATCTACTAGACTACATAGGATTTCCCCATCTTTTGCATTAGACAAAATAACATGCATTACTATAACAAAATATCTAATGCTAGTTCAAAACATAGGACAAATTTATTCATGTAAATATCACTTGCCTTGGTAGTGGAGAGAGTAGCACTCTTCACAATCACAATCACTAGCAAAATCTACACAAGAAATTAAAGCATACAATTACTCACAATTATATACAACCAAAAATAATATGAATGCATGCATGCAATAATTTACTAAGTGGTGATTTTTGAAAATCCTACCAAGTATGCTCCTGTCTACAGAAACTTAACATGTCACAAGTTTGCCAACTAAACTTATTTGGTCCCAATATAATTTACCAAATTAAATCTATATCTAAAATAGCCTTAAACTTGTTCTACAAATAAAATCATTTTTAACTGTTACTATATGCTAAATAAATTGGATATTCAGAAAGGCCTTGTTTCACTGAATCCAACGGTACAAAATTTGCAAAAATCCAACGTGGCATTCAAAAGTTATAAGCATTTGAAGTTTGAATCTAAATCTGGTTTTAAATTCTGTTTTTAGTTTAAACCTTGCCACGCGTCGCATCCTTACTGGTGCGTACCGCTTCGCGCGGATCGCGCTCCGTGGACCGTACGATCTAAGTGGGATCTGGCGGCTCAGATGCGCGCTTACCCTTTCGTTTAATGTTCTATCCTAACCCTACGATGCAGATCCAATGGCTGCTATCGATCTGACCAAGAACTGGCGGCGGAGCGGTGGCTACCGGCGGCGGAACTGTCGGTCGACGACGGAGGCGACACTACAGGGGGTAAGAGAGATCGAGGAGTAGCTCACCGGGCTCAGGGGGTCACGGCGAAGCTCGTCGTACTTGCGGTTGGTCAAGGGGCGCTCGGACACGGTTGCGATTGCTCGCCGGAGTGGAGGGCGGCGTCGGTGTGTCGGGTGGTCGTCGTGGACGTCGCTGTGAACCACCCCAAGGCAAGACGAGGACACGGTTAAATTCACAGAGTCAAGGCAGAGTCGTGTGCTTGAACTAGAAGACGCGGGGCGGTCGGGGCTTACCACTAGAACTCGCCGGAGTTCGTGCAGAAGACGGTGGCGGTCCAGTCGTCGACGTTGCCGAAGCTATGGGTCATGCGAAGGCAAACGGAGAGTGTCAGAAGATGCACAGAGGTTCACTGAACAAGATAGCGTGAACGCGAGACCGAGGGGAACTCGAGACTCACCGGAATTCGCCGGCGCAGTCGTCGGAGACGGCGGGGTTGCAGAGAGAAATGCGCGCAGCCTGGGGGCGTTCTGTGCTTGGGGTTTGGGGGAAAAGAGAGAGGGGACAGAGGGGGTTTATATAGCCTGGTCAAGCGCGAGAATCACTTGGCCATTGATTGGAATTGACGCCGCGATTAACACACAGGAAACGGCCGCGTTGATTGGGGACGAACAGGTCGTGCGGGTGGAGACGATGCTGGCGTGGAGATGGCCCGCTTGTCAGCGAGGTGCGCGGAGTGCAGGTGGGGTCTGCTTGTCAGCGGCTCAGCGCGTGCGCTCGCGCGTGAGAGGAGAAATAAAAGATCCCGGGTGGGCTTGCTGGGTTCGATTTGTTGCTGGGCCAGATTCTGGCCGCGCGGCCTTTTTCTTTTGTTTAAGTCTTTTCTTTTTCTATTTCTATTTTCTGGAATGATTTTTGATATGAATTCAAATCCTTTTGAATCCAAACTGTTTTGGGAATTTTTGCAGGGTTTTGTGGATTCAAAAACAGTCATTTTAACTAAGTGGTTACCTAGCAAGACTTGGTCAAGCTTGAGTTTCAAATTAAACAGAGTTTTGCTCTAGTTTGCAAATATTTGTAAAAGGATTTTGAAACTATTTCTAAATTTGGAATCTTGGTTTAAAAGTTTCACCTAATATTTCCATCAATGGAGGCAAGCAAACAAGTATTTAAACTTTCAAATTTCAAAAGGTGATGGTCATTTGGGATAAATTGCCCACATGAAATCATAGCTCCAACTTCTGTCTCTAAATGATTTTTGAGAAAACCCTAAATGGATGAATGATGCAAAGATGATATGAATGAGTTTTGAAACTATGATTTTTGGGATGTTACAAATCTAACCCCCTTAAGATGAATCTCGCCCTCGAGATTCGGTTTGGCTAGCAAATAGGTGAGGGTGGTCTTTCCGAAGATCATCTTCTCTTTCCCATGTTGCTTCCTCTTCGGAGTGATGGTTCCATTGCACTTTACAAAACTTGATAGTCTTGGTCCTGGTAACTCTTTCTGCGGTCTCTAGAATCTTGACAGGCTTTTCCTCATAAGTGAGATCACTTTCTAGTTGAACTTCTTCCAAAGGTATGGTATCCTTCAAAGAAGACTCTTCCATTTCTGGGTGACATTTCTTAAGCTGACTCACATGAAATACGTTATGGACTGCTGATAGAGATTCTGGCAATTCAACTTCATATGCAACTTCTCCCTTGCGACTTAGAATCCTGAATGGCCCAACATATCTTGGTGCCAACTTTCCTTTGACTCCAAATCTTTTCACTCCACGGAGTGGTGATACCCTGAGATAATCTCTATCCCCAACTTCGTAGGTGACTTCTCTACGCTTAGAATCCGCGTAGCTTTTCTGTCGGGACTGTGCTATCTTCAATCTGTCCTTAACCAATTTGACTTTCTCTTCGGCGTCCTTGATAAGATCAGGTCCAAATAAGCTTCTTTCTCCCACACCATTCCATAATAATGGGGTGGTACATTTCCTTTCGTAGAGTAACTCAAACGGTGCCATTCCAATACTAGATTGATGGCTTTTATTGTAAGAGAACTCCGCGTAAGGCAAACTTTCATCCCAACTTGCTCCATAATCTAAAGCACAGGCTCTCAACATGTCCTCAAGAATTTGGTTGGTCCTTTCTGTTTGTCCATCCGTTTGAGGATGAAAAGCAGTGATAAACTCCAATCTCGTTCCTAAGGATTCATGAAGCTGTCTCCAAAAGTGATATGTGAACTGGGTTCCTCTATCTGACACAATACTCTTTGGCACACCGTGAAGGCATACAATCCTGCTCATGTAAATTTTAGCTAACTTGGCACTTGTATAAGTTGTCTTCACGGGTATAAAATGAGCCACTTTTGTTAGGCGATCCACTACTACCCATATGGAATCATACCCTGATCTGGTCCTTGGTAATCCGGTAATGAAATCCATACCAATATTCTCCCACTTCCATTCAGGAATAGGTAGTGGTTGAAGCAAACCTGCTGGTTTCTGGTGCTCCGCTTTGACTCTGCTACACACATCACACAAAGCAATATGTTCGGCGATGTCTCTTTTGAGATTGTTCCACCAAAACCTTTCCTTCATGTCCATGTACATTTTGGTATTTCCCGGGTGAATAGAATATGGAGAGTTGTGACCTTCTTGTAAGATCAGTTTCCGTAACTCCGGGTCTTGTGGAACACATATACGTTTCCCGTGCCATAAAGTACCTTGTTCATCTATATGGAAACTCTTAGCCTTCCCTAGACTAATATTTTCCTTAATCTTTTCAATTTCTTTATCGGTCTTCTGGACTTCTCGGATCTTGTCCAATAAAGTGGGTTGAACATCTAAGGACATGAGATGTCCTTCTGGTACAATCTCCAATCTGAGTTCTTTGAATTGCTTACACAAGTCATCTGGCAATTCTCCTTTGGTAAGGCCATTTACAAACGTCTTACGACTTAGAGCATTGGCTACTACGTTCGCTTTACCGGGGTGGTATTGCAAACTTAAGTCGTAATCTTTGATAAGTTCTAACCATCTCCTTTGTCTCATGTTGATTTCCTTCTGGGTGAAGATATACTTCAAACTCTTATGATCGGTGAACACTTCACAACGCTTTCCCAAAAGGTAATGTCTCCATGTTTTGAGTGCATGGACGACAGAGGCTAACTCCAAATCATGAGTAGGATAATTTACTTCATGAGTTTTGAGTTGTCTTGAAGCATAGGCTACGACTTTACCATCTTGCATAAGTACGGCACCCAAACCTTGATGAGAAGCATCACAATACACTTGGAAATCCTTTTCCAAATCTGGCAGACATAGAACTGGTGCTGTTACAAGTCTCTTCTTCAATTCTTGGAAACTGACTTCGCAACCTTCAGGCCAAGCAAATTTCTTGTCCTTCTTTAGCAATTCTGTCATAGGCTTAGCAACTTTCGAGAAATTTTCAATGAACCTTCTGTAGTAACCTGCTAAGCCGAGGAAACTACGAACTTCTTTCACATTCTTGGGTGATTCCCATTCTGTCACAGCTGAAACCTTAGCAGGATCAACTGCCACACCATCTTTTGTCATCACATGACCAAGAAAACCAACTTCCTCTAACCAGAACTCACACTTGCTGAATTTGGCATATAATTTATGTTCCCTTAGTTTCTCAAGTATCAAGCGTAAGTGTCTTTCATGCTCTTCCTTGCTTTTGGAGTAGACCAAGATGTCATCGATGAAAACGACAACAAACTTGTCAAGAAATTCCATGAACACCTTGTTCATCATATTCATGAAGTATGCTGGAGCGTTGGTTAAACCAAAAGGCATCACAGTGTATTCATACAATCCATACCTTGTGGTGAATGTTGTTTTTGGTATATCTTGTTCTCTTATTCTGAGCTGAAAATAACCTGACCGGAGATCAATCTTCGAGAATACACATGCTCCTTCTAACTGATCAAACAAGTCGTTGATTCTTGGCAAAGGATATTTATTCTTGATGGTCACCTCGTTGAGAGAACGATAGTCAATACATAATCTTTGTGTTCTATCCTTCTTCTCCACGAACAATACCGGGGCTCCCCAAGATGAAGAACTTGGTTGAATAAACCCTTTCTGTAACTGTTCTCCTAGCTGTTTCTTGAGCTCTTTCAATTCATCAACAGACATTTTGTACGGTCTCTTGGCTATTGGTCCTGATCCTGGCACCAAATCTATCAGAAACTCCACATCTCTATCCGGTGGCATTCCTGGTAGCTCTTCCGGAAACACGTCCGGATACTCACATACTATTGGTACACTGTCCATGCTAACCCCCTTAAGAGAATTTAACTTACTTCCTTTGGATTCAAAGTTTGACTTGAATTTTATTCTTTTACCTTCGGGGGTTGTGAGGGTAACTGAATGGTTGGCACAATCTAATACTCCTTCATACTTAGCCATCCAATCCATTCCCAAAATCACATCCAGTCCTTGGGAATCCAGAATTATTAGGTTCACTGGAAACTTATATTTTCCAAACTCTATGACTAAGTCATGACAACCTGAGTTTACTATCATTTCTCCCCCCGGAGAACTTACTCTTATAGGACACCCAATGGTTTCTACCGGCAGTTCATTTCTTTCAACAAATGCCTTTGATATGAATGAATGAGATGCACCGGTATCAAAGAGTACAAATGCTGAAATTGAATTGAGTCTGAACTTACCAGCCACGGCATCAGGTTCCTCATAGACCTCCTCCACATTGATGTGGTTAACCTGTCCTTTCTGGAAAGGATTCGGCTTGTTAGGTCCTTCCACCTTCTTTTCGGGGCACTCATTTGCATAGTGTCCCATCTTCTTGCATTTGAAGCATTCAACCTGACTGATGTCCTTTTTAGGAGGTTGGCCTCCACTTCCACTACCATTTCCACCATAGTGGCTCTTATGTCCACCCTTGTGGTTCTTGTACTTGTCCTTGTCATGACTGCGGTGATGCTTATTGTCATGACGGTTGTGCTTGCTGAATTTCCCATGTTTATGGGATCCTGAGCTGCCATTGTCATCATAGTGAGATCGTTTGTGAGACGATCCCGAGCTGTGTTTGTCGGAGTGTTTCCTCTTTCTACTCTCGACTTGCTTCATTTTACTTTCCAAAATAGCAGCCTTGTCACACAACGACTGATAAGTTGGAACATATGCCACAGACAACTGTAGGTTCAGCTCATCATTCAAACCCTCCAAGAACTTTTCCTTTCTCTTGGCATCTGTATCAACCTCATCCGGTTCGTAGCGCGCCAGATTGTTGAATTCTTCTATGTATTCTGCCACGCTGCGGTGGCGCTGTTTCAGGTTGTGAAACTCCTTCTTTTTCAGACTCATTATCCCTGATGAGATATGAGCCGTGCGAAAACCATCTTCAAAGATAGCCCAAGTCACCTCATCAATAGGAGTGGTGATTTGGAAGTTGTCCCACCATGTGGCGGCTGGTCCTTCCAATAGATGTGCTGCAAACCTGACCTTTTCAGCATCCGTGCAGCCCACGGTCACTAAGTCTTTGTTCACAGAACGTAACCAGTCATTGGCTACCATGGGATCAGTTGTTCCCGAAAACTTTGCTAGCCTCAGACGCAGAAATCTGGTGAGCATATCGAAACCCGGAGGGTTGTTGTTGTTGTTGTTGTTGTTGTTGTTGTTGTTGGGGTCGTTGTTGTTGTTGTTATTCTGGTTTTGGATGAACGTTGTCATCATTTGCATAAGCTGTGTTTGCGCATTCATCATTTGTTGCATTTCCGGGGTGATGTTGTTGGGGTTGGGGTTTGCGCGACGGGGAGGCATCTGTGGTTTGTTCAAATAGATAAGAATGAGATACCCATAGATGTTTCATGCACAATACATCATAAGCAAACACATAACAAGCAACATAAGAATAAAAGTTCAACAACCACATAACAAGCTCATGAGGTAAACACACAAGTGGCAAGCCATCCACATGTCGGATGGTCCAATAATAAGTTCACAATAACAAGTATGAATATGAAAGGTAAACGAGTAGTCAAGTCTACTCATCAGCATCAATCTCCTCCTCAACGAAGGTAAGTCCTGCGTTCTCCATCGCGGTCTTGTTCTCCTCAATCGTAGTGGTCAAGGAATCGACCTTGGCCTTGAGAGCCCTCTTCTGGGAGCGAAGCCTCTCAATGACCATCTGCTGCTGCTCAAGCTTGAAGTCCTTGGACTTCAGTTCCTCGGTCATGTCCCAGATTTTCTTGTTCCTATCCTGGACGCGTTTCTCCTGACTCTTGAACTTGCGATCCTGAGCCTCGAACTTCGTCTCCATTTCCTTGATCATCTCATCCTGCTGTGCGAAAAGCTTGTCCTTCTCGCGTAGCTGCACCTGGAGCTCGTCATTACCTAGCATGACGTTCGTCCTGTCCGTATCTACGTGCCTGAGAAGAGTCTCTAAGTCCTGAAGATAGAGGCGTATCGGCTCTGCAGTGCTCCTCGAGTCGTCCTCAAAGTCGATGGAATCTCCATCAACATCACGCCTTCCGAAGGCGTGGAAGTGAGTGCCCCTAACCTGTCGGGAGTGACGGCCTAACAGTCGTCCTATCAGGTCCTGCATGACTACCTCCATGCCTCTCTCCCTTTCGTCGTGCATCAGCTTGAAGACAATGGCCTCCGTGGTAGGCTCAGTCTGGCGTCCGGGATGGTTCACCTTGAAGCCCCAGAGGTCCTTCCTCTCGAACTTGGTGAGTGGGTACACCGTGATGGTAGGAAGAGGGAGGTCGAGCAAAGTGGTAAGCTCAATGATACGGGGTCCGAAACGAGTAACCTGGAACTCCTCAACAGTGCTGACGGCAATAGGCTTCTATTTATAAAATTGAAAAGTTAGAACAACACTTATTTAAAATGATCACAAAACAACCATCTCATACATAACCATGGAACACAAATACCACACATGTCATGCATACACAATCCATTACATCAAACAAGGTCCAACTTATTGATGGTATCATTTTGGAAAATAAGGTGATAAGTGGTGGTCCAACTAACGAAGTGTCCTTACAATCCAATCTCACGGGATCTATTATTAAACACAATGTTCCTAGAGGCAATCCACCAATCTTGCTCTCTTGACTCTATCACTAAGTCTATAACATCTCCCCTTATCTCTTGGTTGGTGTCTTCCAACTCTTGAGTAAGCTCCTTTTCTTTCTCTAAGTCCTTTTGGAGGTTGAGCATTCTGCATTTGACTCTAGCACTTAGTTCTTTGATAGTCCTCCAAGCTGCATCCCTGGCTGACTCAAAGAATGTGGTGTGCATTGTAATGTTGGTGTACATGCAGAATCCCCTTTCTTTGTGGTTGTCTTCCTTGTTTTTGTACAAGTGAAGTTGCACCCACCAATACTCCACTCCTTTATCCATCACTGGAAAGCCCTTGTACACGGCTTCACCATGTGCATCCATTGCCTCCATGAGATCCTTGAGAATATTGGGAAACTCAGTTTCACACTCCAAGGTCATGGTCATGAGTGGTCCCTTCTTCACGGCTTCGTTGATGGAGTTCATCTACAAAGGAAGTTGGAAGAGATTAGAAAAGTTTTACGAGAAGAATAGACAAGTGTAGAAGTAGTTGAAAAACTTTTTCCTTAGTGGTTTTCCAATCCTAGGGTCATAATCCTACAGGCAACACAGTGCTCTGATACCATCTGTTAAACCCATTTCTTTATAAAGGAAAGGATCCCTGTGATTGCAATGCTAGTCCCTGGATCAATGCTAGCATCCACAGTTTAAGATGAAGTACACAGATACAAAGGTCGTTTATTACATTCATTCCAGAGATAAAACATAGTCTTTTACAACTCAAGGCCATAGGCCTAATACAAGAGTTTGGGGAATAAGTAAATAAACATAAGTCTTCATCTTCATGTGCCACAGGCAAGCATGTTGAGTGTAGACTCATGACTCCTATTCATCATCGGAGTAACCTGCAACATCACAAGTTACAGCCACAGAGGGTCAATACTTTGGAATAGTATTGGCAAGTGATACCTTAGTATATTTTAGGTGGACTATACTACTATATGCATTTTGGCTAAGTGTAGCTTGGCTTGCTTTGCTTGAAAATAGGTTTTTCCTATTAGTTGAAATCACTAAGTTTTTCTTTGTCAAAAACATTCCCAAGGAACCACCAATAGACATTGAGGTCCTTCACCCTTGTTCACCCACCAATTTTTATTTAGAAGTTGGAGTGATGAGATTCTTGTAGCTTCCATGTCTTGATGCTCAAAGTGTCCATTTCCTTGGACAAGGCTAAGTACTTAGGTTTTCCATCTGCAGAGGTTGTGCACTTTCCCCACCAGACTTGGTTTCCCAAGACAGGACCTTTCAGAAGCTTTTCCTTAGTCAAATGGACGCGTTCCATCCTATCATCCCATCTACCACCAACTGTCCAAGTGACTAAGTTCTAGCAACCTATATGATCATGGCAGAGCCCATATTGCCAAGTGGTTGCACTGTAAGCTTTCTCAACACTTGGCCTCCAAATCCCTTTGTGCCTGGGTGGCTTACCACAAGTGAGATACACAACCCAAGTCCATGGCCTTATGTAACCACTCAACATAACCCATACTTTCCATTCCACCCAGGAGGTTCATTTGACTTAGTGGTTTTATTAGAAAAGTATAAGTCCCTTGACTTAGTAATATTTTCTTTGTGGTAAGTGTAGTTTTTCACCAACCCTAGTTTTGCTATAAGCTAGGCTAAGCAAAGTATGGCAACCTATCTTAGGGATAATTCCTTAGCAGATCTACTAGACTACATAGGATTTCCCCATCTTTTGCATTAGACAAAATAACATGCATTACTATAACAAAATATCTAATGCTAGTTCAAAACATAGGACAAATTTATTCATGTAAATATCACTTGCCTTGGTAGTGGGGAGAGTAGCACTCTTCACAATCACAATCACTAGAAAAATCTACACAAGAAATTAAAGCATACAATTACTCACAATTATATACAACCAAAAATAATATGAATGCATGCATGCAAGAATTTACTAAGTGGTGATTTTTGAAAATCCTACCAAGTATGCTCCTGTCTACAGAAACTTAACATGTCACAAGTTTGCCAACTAAACTTATTTGGTCCCAATATAATTTACCAAATTAAATCTATATCTAAAATAGCCTTAAACTTGTTCTACAAATAAAATCATTTTTAACTGTTACTATATGCTAAATAAATTGGATATTCAGAAAGGCCTTGTTTCACTGAATCCAACGGTACAAAATTTGCAAAAATCCAACGTGGCATTCAAAAGTTATAAGCATTTGAAGTTTGAATCTAAATCTGGTTTTAAATTCTGTTTTTAGTTTAAACCTTGCCACGCGTCGCATCCTTACTGGTGCGTACCGCTTCGCGCGGATCGCGCTCCGTGGACCGTACGATCTAAGTGGGATCTGGCGGCTCAGATGCGCGCTTACCCTTTCGTTTAATGTTCTATCCTAACCCTACGATGCAGATCCAATGGCTGCTATCGATCTGACCAAGAACTGGCGGCGGAGCGGTGGCTACCGGCGGCGGAACTGTCGGTCGACGACGGAGGCAGCACTACAGGGGGTAAGAGAGATCTAGGAGTAGCTCACCGGGCTCAGGGGGTCACGGCGAAGCTCGTCGTACTTGCGGTTGGTCAAGGGGCGCTCGGACACGGTTGCGATTGCTCGCCGGAGTGGAGGGCGGCGTCGGTGTGTCGGGTGGTCGTCGTGGACATCGCTGTGAACCACCCCAAGGCAAGACGAGGACACGGTTAGATTCACAGAGTCAAGGCAGAGTCGTGTGCTTGAACTAGAAGACGCGGGGCGGTCGGGGCTTACCACTAGAACTCGTCGGAGTTCGTGCAGAAGACGGTGGCGGTCCAGTCGTCGACGTTGTCGAAGCTATGGGTCATGCGAAGGCAAACGGAGAGTGTCAGAAGATGCACAGAGGTTCACTGAACAAGATAGCGTGAACGCGAGACCGAGGGGAACTCGAGACTCACCGGAATTCGCCGGCGCAGTCGTCGGAGACGGCGGGGTTGCAGAGAGAAATGCGCGCAGCCTGGGGGCGTTCTGTGCTTGGGGTTTGGGGGAAAAGAGAGAGGGGACAGAGGGGGTTTATATAGCCTGGTCAAGCGCGAGAATCACTCGGCCATTGATTCGAATTGACGCCGCGATTAACACACAGGAAACGGCCGCGTTGATTGGGGACGAACAGGTCGTGCGGGTGGAGACGATGCTGGCGTGGAGATGGCCCGCTTGTCAGCGAGGTGCGCGGAGTGCAGGTGGGGTCTGCTTGTCAGCGGCGCAGCGCGTGCGCTCGCGCGTGAGAGGAGAAATAAAAGATCCCGGGTGGGCTTGCTGGGTTCGATTTGTTGCTGGGCCAGATTCTGGCCGCGCGGCCTTTTTCTTTTGTTTAAGTCTTTTCTTTTTCTATTTCTATTTTCTGGAATGATTTTTGATATGAATTCAAATCCTTTTGAATCCAAACTGTTTTGGGAATTTTTGCAGAGTTTTGTGGATTCAAAAACAGTCATTTTAACTAAGTGGTTACCTAGCAAGACTTGGTCAAGCTTGAGTTTCAAATTAAACAGAGTTTTGCTCTAGTTTGCAAATATTTGTAAAAGGATTTTGAAACTATTTCTAAATTTGGAATCTTGGTTTAAAAGTTTCACCTAATCTTTCCATCAATGGAGGCAAGCAAACAAGTATTTAAACTTTCAAATTTCAAAGGGTGATGGTCATTTGGGATAAATTGCCCACATGAAATCATAGCTCCAACTTCTGTCTCTAAATGATTTTTGAGAAAACCCTAAATGGATGAATGATGCAAAGATGATATGAATGAGTTTTGAAACTATGATTTTTGGGATGTTACAGAGTCTTTTGTGGATTTTCTCCATTGTTCTTCCTCACTTATTCCCCCATAAGCTTTTGTAGCTTTGGTGGAATTTGGGAGAGAAGTATTTGAGCACTTCTTGTGTCCTTGCCATTGCATTTGGTGCATCGGTTTGTGTTCTCCTCGGAGGATTTGGTTTGAGTTACTCATTGGAGCTTGTCCCTCTTGGGTTCTTGGAACCCTAGATGGTTTTGTGGCCTTGGTGGCGTTGTGGCCTTGGTGGAGTTTGTTGGGGAGCCTCCAATTAAGTTGTGGAGAAGTGCCCCAACCTTGTGAGAGGTTTCGGTTGCCACCGACAAGTTTACCGATAGTGGAAGTGTGGATCGATCCCGTTGGGGTGAGATTCACCGGAGAATAAGGGAGGCCTTTTGTGGCGTTGGTGGTTTGATACCACCCCTCTCCAAATGAGACGTACTCCATGTTGGGAGGAACTCGGTAAAATATCGTTGTCCCCGCGTGCCTCGGTTATCTCTATAACCGAGCTCTTTACTTATGCACTTTACATTGTGATAGCCTTCGTACTTGAAGTAATATGTATCTTGCTATCACTTTGTTGCTTGTATTGCTTAGCATAAGTTGTTGGTGCACATAGGTGAACCTTAGTTGTTCTAGGTTGTGCTTAACAAAGTAAACACTAGTTTTATTCCGCCTTTGTTGAGCCACTCTAGGAAAATCTTTAATCGCCTATTCACCCCCCTCTAGGCGACATCCGTATCCTTTCACATGTTTTCTGGTACTAACCTACTGATAAGTTGCAACAGTGCCAGATGCCTGTTTTCTGCTGTTTTTGGTTTCAGAAAAGTTAGTAAAGAAATATTCTCGAAATTGGACGGGACAAACGTCAAAGTCAATTACTTTCTGTGGGGAACAAGAAGACCAGAGGGGAGTCGGAGGGGCCAGCCAGGGCGGCCAGACCCACCCCAGGCGCGGGTGGGCCCCATCCCGTGCCTGGCTAGGGTTTGGCGCCCCTGGCCGCCACCTCGGCCTCCCCCTTCGCTTATAAGAAGCCCCCGATGCAGAAACCCTTTCTACCCGATCAAATCTCCACGAAACCGTCTATAGCCGTTGCCACCATCGTACCTAGATCGGGGGGGATCTGAAGTTCTTTCCGGCACCCTGCCGGAGGGGAGATCATCCCGGAGGCCTTCTCTCCGGTATGATGCGTGAGTAGTTCCACCTTGGACTATGGGTCCATGTAGTAGCTAGATGGTTGTATCTCCTCCTTTATGCTTTCATGTATAGATCTTGTGAGCTCTGTTCATGATCAAGATCTAATCTATTTGTAATCATGCATGTTGTGTTTGCGGGGATCCGATAGATATTGAGATTATTATGTTGGTTTGATTAATGGTTTTGTCTTTATAATTCTATCATGTATGTTTTGTTTGTGATCTTGCATGCTCTCTGTTGTTAGTAGATATCTTGGCCAAGTAGTTGCTAGTGACTCCAAGAGGGGGTATTTATGCTCGATAGTGGGTTCATGCCTCTAGTTTCCAAGGGAAGTGACAGAGATCTCTTCGGTTGTAGATGTGCTGTTGCTACTAGGGAGAAAACAACGGTCTCTTGTTCATGGAACATGTGGACTGTTTACCTTACACACTTTGCTTAAAGCAGTTGTCTATTGCTTGCAACTTAATACTGGAGGGGGTTCGGATGATAACATGAAGGTGACTTCTAGTCATAGATGCAGTTGGATGGTGGTCTATGTCTCTTGTTGTATTGCCCAAACGAATCTCATAGGATTTTTCTGACTGGTAATTGCATTGTTATGCCTTGCTCAGTTCCTGTCGATTGCCCTACTATAATTTGTTTACCCTTCATTCCATGTTGTTTATCTAAGGAGAGCACCTCTAGTGAACTATGGACCCTAGTCCAATCTTTACCATTGATACATATTCCACTGTTACTTGTTTACTTGCTGCAAACCATTACCTTCCACACCATATGTTTAATCCTTTGTTGGTGAGATTGACAACCTCACTGATTCATTGGGGCAAAGTCTTGAGTTTGTGTTGTGCAGATCTCCATGTTGCTTGCAACACCTGTGTGACGTTTCCTTCCTCCTTCTCGTTCGATAACCTCGGTCTCTACTAAGGGAAGACTTGCTGCTGTGCTCATCACACCTTTCTCTTGGGGTTTCCAACGAAGTGCTCCACCACCTTCAAGTTTTCTGGCGCCATCAAGGAGTCACCACAAGTAAACAGGTAACAGTGGAAGATGTATCAATGGTAAAGATTGGACCAGGGTCCATAGTTCACTAGAGGTGCTCTCCTTAGATAAACAACATGGCATGAAGGGTAAACAAATTACAGCATGGCAATTGACAGGAACTGAGCAAGGAATAACAATGCAATTACTGATCATAAAGATCTTATGAAATTCGTTTGGGCAATACAACAAGATACATAGACCGCCATCCAACTACATGTATGACTAGAAGTCCACCTTCAGGTTATCATCCGAACCCCCTCCAGTATTAAGTTTCAAGCAACAGACAACTGCTTTAAGCAAAGTGTGTAAGGTAAACAGTCCACATGTTCCATGAACAAGAGACCGTTGTTTTCTCCCTAGTAGCAACAACACATCTACAACCGAAGAGATTATTATCACTTCCCTTGGAAACTAGAGGCATGAAGCCACTATCGAGCATAAATACCCCCTCTTGGAGTCACTAGCAACTACTTGGCCAAGATAGCTACTAACAATGGAGAGCATGCAAGATCACAAACAAAACAAACATGATAGAATCATAAAGACAAAACCATTAATGAAACCAATACAATAATCTCAATATCCATCGGATCCCCGCAAACACAACATGCATGATTACAAATAGATTAGATCTTGATCATGAACGGAGCTCACAAGATCTATACATGAAAGCACAAAGGAGGAGATACAACCATCTAGCTACTACATGGACCCGTAGTCTAAGGTGGAACTACTCACGCATCATACCGGAGAGAAGGCCTTCGGGGTGATCTCCCCTCCGGCAGGGTGCCGGGAAGAACTTTAGATCCCCCCGATATAGGGACGATGGTGGCGGTGGATACATACGGTTTTGTGGAGATTTGATCGGGTACCTAGGGTTTCTACATCAGGGGCTTTTTATAGGCGGAGGGGGGGCGAGGAGGCGGCCAGAGGGGCCAATCCCTACCCAGGCGCGGGGTAGGGCCCACCCACGCCTAGGGGAGGTTTGGCCTCCCTGGCTGGCCTCTCCGGCTCCCCTCTGGACTTCTTGTTCCCCATGGAAAGTAATTGACTTTGACGTTTGTCCCGTCCAATTCCGAGAATATTTCTTTACTAGCTTTTCTGAAACCAAAAACAGCAGAAAACATGCAACAGGCACTGCGGCAACTTGTTAATAGGTTAGTACCATAAAACATGTAAAATGTACCTCAAAGTGTAGACAAAGCAAAGCAAAGTAGATACTAAACAAGTATGGAGCATCAAAAATTATAGATACGTTTCCGACGTATCAAGCATCCCCAAGCTTAACTCCTACTCGTCCTCGAGTAGGTAAGTGATAAAAGAATAATTTTTGAGGTGACATGCACCCTCACAATAAAGATCTTACCATTTGCAAGCATTGAAAGCTGGGATCAAAAAACTCTAAACATGTGCATGAAATATGGAGTTCTAACAATAGGACATAGTAACTATGCATGCAACATGACAAGCTACAAACGAAGATCATGAATAACTTGCATTGAAAAACGTTTGTTTGTTTCACATACAGAAAACATAGCATAGTGGCAATCATCTTGTCCCTCATAGAGTAGCACAATAGATGCATAGGACACCTTCAAAGTTCACAAGGGTGACTAGAAACAAATAGCAAAAGAACAAGTAATATCACAATATGCATCAATAAATAAGCTTTGGAACACTGCACACAGAATGACAACTATGCTCTCTTAATGGAGCCTAAAGGTAGAAGGTGGAGACTCAATAATGGTGGAAGAAAAGCCTTTTTTGTAAAGGAAGCAGGGATTACAAGTTTCAAAAAGAGCTTCCAAAAATTATGGTAGTTGTTAGCTTTCAGCCCTCATTGCCCCTATCATAAGCATCTTGAAGTGATTAAGGTTAAAGTGGCAAAGATGGAGTATATGCTTGACAAAGTATAAGTTGGCAATCTCAAGTCCCTTGAATACGAGGGCCACACATCATGCTACTCAACTTTGGGCCCAGGTAAGTTTTTGTCATTGTAAGTATTTGCATATCATTGAGAACCGCCAATGGGATACCACTTGCACATGGTACAGGAGCTTTCCCATAACCAAAATGACAAGGCAAGCAGACAATGAGCATCTCAGCAATCTTCTTATCCACCATGGGAATATGGTGTTTTTATCTCTTTCCTATTTCTCAATGTGCCTCTCTTTTTTTATAAGAAGAATGCTTCATAGATGTCACTATGGTGATGCTGCAAGTTTCCACCATGATTAGGCATGGCTTAGGCTAGCGGCCTAGGCGTTTCTCTAACACGGGATACAAACTCCATGGACTTACAAGTTCCCTCTTTATTTCACACGGGTGACATCCATAGACAATAGAGCATGATATCAACTGAGTACAAAGTACAAGTGCAATGTTGAAAACGTTTCCTGTGACAGCACAATTCTGCTAATTCCAACGTATAAGTGCAAGCATATACAACAAAGTTCTCACAATGGTTCAAGTTTATTAGGGGCAAAGAATATAAAGTGTGCCATCAAGTTCGTGAGGGCCTTAATCACTAAGCTTTCTCGTAAAAAATAGTTTTTAATTGGAAGATAGTTGAAAACAAGAATATACTTGGAATGGTGTAACACACCATGCATAAGATTTTATAGTGGACACTTTGGAATAACTTGGTTTCTTGGGAGTTGGAAGCATGAGTAGAGCTTACTCATACAAGTGGAGGCTAGAAAAAGACTAGGAGCAACCAAATAAGAGAGCATAATGGCCATAATCATGCAATGCAACAAAGCATACTAATCAAAGCAAAGAGCGGTACTACAAGTCAAGGACTAAATGATCATAGAGGATAATGGTGTCTTGTCATAGTCATAACTGAAGGGTTTCGCGGCATAGTAAATCAAAATTTTCTACGGATGCGAACAGAGGGAAAGCCAAGATCCAATCTAGGAGATGCAAACAACGAGAGAGATTGGATTAGATCTTCATACCCTTGAAGATTCGCACAGCGGAACGTTCGTCGGAACGTGGGTGATGTAGTCGTACTCGCTTCTCCTCCTCGCGATCCGATCCGATCTAGCACCACAAGTGGCGGTGCCTCCGTGAGATGCACACGTGCAACACCTCGACGTCTCCTCCTTCCTCGGACCAGCAAGTATGGTGGAGAGATGGATTGGATCTACAACACGACGACGTGGTGTATATGGTGGAGAATTTCTGCAGCAGGGCTTCGCCTGCAAACAGTCGGGAGGGAGAGAGGAGGGCAGCAGGGCAGCTAGGGTTGGAGGGGAAGGTGTAAAGGGTTGGTGCGCCCCCACCCCTCTTTATATAGAGGGGGGCGCAGCCCTAGCCCCTCCCCAAAGCCCAAACCGGCGGCCCCAAAGGATAAGGAGTGGGGGGCAAGGAAACCCCCCCTTCTAGAAGGTCTATCTCGAGTTTAAACCTCTCTTGGCCGGCTGGGCCCTATGGGGCCTTGTGCCCCTGGCCCAATGCGGCCAGGGCACTCCCTCATAGGCCCATGCCCCGTCCCGGAAGGTGGGGCCACGTTGGTCCCCTTCCGGAAGGTTCTAAAAGCTTCCGGTACAATACCGATTAACCCGGAACAATTCCGAACTCCAAAAACTGCACTGCCTTATATGAATCTTATTCTCCAGACCACTCCGGAACCTCTCGTGATGTACCGGATCCCATCCGAGACTCCGAACAAAAACTCATAAACCAATTATCCAATCTATCCTAGCGTCAAGACACGTTAAGTGTGTGACCCTGCGGGTTCGAGAATATGCAGACATGATCTTCTATCAATAATCAACAGCGGGGTCTGGAAACCCATATTGAATCCCACACATTCATCGATGATCATATCGGATGAACCACGATGCCAGGATTCAATCAATCCCATATATATATTCCCTTCGTCTCGCGATATTTTACTTGCCCGAGATTTGATCGTCGGTACCGTCATACCTAGTTCAATCTCGTTCACAGCAAGTACTTTACTCGTTCCGTAATCCGATATCACTTTGTGATTAACTCCTTAACCACATGCTTGCAAGCGGTGTTGATATCGTTTACCGAGTGGGCCCAAAGTATATCTCTCCGACTTGGGAGGGACAAATCCCATCTCGATACATACAACCCAACAGATACTTTCCGATCACCTGAGAGACACCTTTATGATCACCCTCTCATAGGATGACGTTTGATGACCTCAAAGCTTTCTTCCGATACCAGGGAGTTGTATTATCTCATGGTCTAAGGAATACAATATTTGACATAAGAAAAGCTTCGCAAAGACGAACACGATGACACGATCTAATTGCTTCGCTTAGTTTGGGTCTGTCCATCATATCATTCTCCCAATGATATGATCTCATTATTAATTGACAACTCATGTCTATGGTTAGGAAACCTTAACCATCATTAATCAATGAGCTAGTCCATAGTGGCGTACTAGGGACACGGTGTTGTTCACAAACCACACAAGTATTAAAGTTTCCGCTTAATACAATTCTAGCATGGAATATAAACTTTATCATGAACAAGAATTATAATAATAACATCTTTATTATTGCCTCTAGGGCATAATTCCAATAGTCTCCCACTTGCACTAGAGTCAATAATCTAGTTTACATTTGGCAACAATCTCACACCCATGGCACTGAGGTGCTGATCATGTTTTACACGTGGAAGAGGTTTAGTCAATGGATCTGCGACATTCAGATCTGTATGTACTTTGATAATCTTCAGATCTCCATCTGCTATATAATCTCGGATTATAAAAAACTTGCGGTTGATATGCTTGGTATTTGGATGATATCTTGGTTCCTTAGCGAGTGCTATGGAGCCAGTGTTGTCACACAATATCTCCAGTGGGTCCAATGCACTTGGAACCACGCCAAGCTCAGTGATGAAGTTCCTGATCAAAACTCCTTCACTTGACGCTTCTGCATCAGCCATGTATTCTGCTTCTACTGTAGATCCCGCGATCATGCTTTGCTTGCAGCTTCTCCATCTCACAGCTCCTCCATTGAAAATATACACGTATCCTGTCTGAGATTTAGAATCATCCTTGTCGGTGTCAAAACTAGCGTCGACGTAACCTTTTACGACGAGCTGTTCATCACCCCCATAGACTAAGAACATCTCTTTAGTCCTATTTAGGTACTTTAGGATGTTCTTCACGGCTGTCCAGTGTTCCACTCCTGGATCACTTTGATATCTGCTCGTCAAACTAAGAGCATTGGACACATCCGGTCTAGTACACAGCATGGCATACATGATGGAACCTATGGCCGAGGCATAAGGCACTTTGCTCATAGCTTCCCTATCATTTACCGTAGCTGGACACTGAGCCTTGCTCAATATCTTACCTGACAACATAGGCACTGAACCTTTCTTTGCCTTATCCATTCTGAACCTTTTCAGAACTTTGTCTAGGTATGTACTCTGGCTTAAAGCTATCAGGCGTCTTTGTCTATCTCTATAGATCTTGATGCCCAATATATAAGCAGCTTCACCTAGGTCTTTCATTGAAAAACACTTGTTCAAATAACTCTTCACATCGTTAAGCATGTTGATGTCATTTCCAATAATCAATATGTCATCCACATATAGTACCAGAAACGTCACCGAGCTCCCACTCACTTTCTTGTACATGCAAGCTTCGTAGCAATTTGGAACAAATCCAAAGCTCTTGATCACTTGATCAAAATGAAGGTTCCAACTCCGAGATGCTTGCTTCAGTCCATAAATGGAACGCTGAAGTTTGCATACTTTATCAGCATCCTTAGGATCGACAAAACCTTCGGGTTGCATCATATACAACTCTTCATCAATGTTGCCATTGAGGAACGCATTCTTGACATCCATCTGCCATATTTCATAATCATGAAACGCAGCAATTGCTAATAAAATCCGAATGGACTTAAACATCGCTACGGGAGAGAAAGTCTCATCGTAGTCAACACCTTGAACTTGTCGAAAACCTTTCGCGACAAGCCGTGCTTTATAGACGGTAACATTACCATCCGCGTCCGTTTTCTTCTTGAAGATCCATTTGCACTCAACGGCCTTTCGGTTGCTAGGAGGGTCCACCAAAGTCCATACTTGGTTTTCTCTCATGGATCCCAATTCGGATTTCATGGCTTTTAGCCATTTCTCAGAGTCTGGGCTCATCATCGCTTCTTCATAGTTCGTAGGTTCACTGTCTTCTACTAACAAGACAGTCAAGACAGGGTTGTCGTACCACTCAGGAGGGGCACGCTACCTTGTCGACCTGCGACGTTCAGTAGCAGCATCGTCCGAAGCTTCATGATCCTTGTCATTAGCTTCCTCTATTGTTGGTGCAGGCGGCACTGAACAATTTCAGGTGCTACGCTACTCTCCAATTCAAGAGAAGGTTCAATAACCTCGTCTAGCTCTACTTTCCTCCCACTCACTCCTTTCGAGAGAAACTCCTTCTCAAGAAAGGAACCGTTCTTTGCGACAAACACTTTGCCTTCGGTTCTGTGATAGAAGGTATACCCAATAGTTTCCTTAGGGTATCCTATGAAGACGCATTTCTCCGCTTTGGGTTCGAGCTTGTCCGGCATCAACTTCTTGACGTAAGCTTCGCATCCCCAAACTTTAAGAAACGACAACTTAGGTTTAGCACCAAACCACAGTTCATACGGTGTCGTCTCAACGGATTTAGATGGTGCCCTATTTAAAGTGAATGCAGCGGTTTCTAATGCATAACCCCAAAATGATAACGGCAAATCAGTAAGAGACATCATTGATCGGACCATATCTAATAAGGTTCGATTCCGGCGTTCAGACACACCATTGCGCTGTGGTGTTCCGGCTGGCGTGAGTTGCGAAACAATTCCGCTTGCTTTAAGATGCGTGAGAAAATCATAACTCAAATATTCACCTCCACGATCGGATCGTAGAAACTTAATCTTTCCGTTACGATGGTTCTCCACTTCATTCTGAAATTCTTTGAACTTTTCAAACATTTCAGATTTATGTTTCATTAAATAGATATACCCATATCTACTTAAGTCATCGGTAAAAGTGAGAAAATAGCGATATCCACCGCGCGTCGAAACACTCATCGGTCCGCATACATCGGTATGTATGATTTCCAACAAGTCCGTTGCTCGCTCCATCATACCGAAGAACGGGGTTTTGATCATCTTGCCCATGAGGCATGGTTCGCATGTGTCAAATGATTCAAAATCAAGAGACTCCAAATGTAGAGGTTCCAATCTTTAATAAGATAGAGCCCCCTGTGTTTACAATGCTAGTCCCTGGATCAATAGCTAGCATCCACAGTTAAGATGTAATATCAAGAAACAAAGGTCATAATATAACTTTATAACCAGGAATAACATAGTTTTATTACATCTTACATAGCTCATTTGGCTATTACATTACATTGCCACAGGCAGACATGTTGGTTGTAGACTTTGTAATCCTAATCAATCAATCTTCACTAAAATCAATCAAACCTGCAACATTACAAGTTACAGCCACAAGGGTCAATACATTTGAATTGTATTGGCAAGTGATACTATGGTAGTATAGTGGAGTCTATCATCTATATGCATTTGGTTAAGCGGAGTTGAGGCTTGCATTGCTCAAAATAGATTTTCCTTACCATTTTGAAAATACTAAGTTCTTGTTTTGACAAAATCTTTTCCAAAGCTTCTCTCAATCAAAGATTGAAGATTTCAAACAACCCTTGTTCAAACCACAAGATTTTAACTTAGAAATTTGAATGATGAGATTCTTGATTGCTTCCATGTCTTGATGCTCTAATTGTCCTTTACCAGGGACATGGCTAAGTACTTAGATTTTACACTCTGCAGAGGTGGTGCACTTTCCCTACAAGACTTGGTTTCCCAAGACAAGATCTTTCAGAAGCCTTCCCTTAGACTAAAATGGACGCGTTCCAACCTATCAAACACTACCACCCTCTGTCCATATGGCTAAGTTCTTGCAACCTATATGATCATGGCAGAGCCCATATTGCCAAGTGGTTGCACTTGAAGCTTCTCAACATTTGACATCTCAAATCTCTTTGTTCCTGGGTGGCCATCCACAAGTGAGATACACAAGGTAAACCATAAATATGGGCCTTGTGAACCACTCAACCAAAAACCACCAAGCAAGTCCCATTCCACCCAGGTGATTCATTAACTTAGTTGTTTTATTAAACAAAACACAAGTCCTTAGACTTAGAATATTTTTCCATAGTGTGAATATATATTCCACCCATGTTTTATATTAGCTAGGCTAAGCTTGATAGTAGTAGGAATCCTAACTTAGGAAGATTTCCACTAAGGTTTCATCTACTAGGTCTTCCTATAGCAAGGTTTATACTTAGCAAAATCCATGCAAGTTTTACTTAGAGAAAATCACTAGTGCATAGTGAAAATAATGGGACAAAAAGTATGTAGCATCACTTGACTTTTTGGTAGAGTATGGGTTCACTCCTTGTCCTTGCAACAAGCACACTCTTCAAGTCACTACAAATCAACCAAGCAAGGCACATACTCAATCTACCAATCAAGCAAATCAACACATAAAATCATAGAACTAAGATAATGCATGCAAGCATGCCAAACTTTGTTTTGTTTGAAAAAGTGGTTCCTAATGGGTCATAGACATTTGAAAACACCTATTGGGCATTTTGTAAAGTGGCAAAGTCATTTGTAAAAGATTCCACTTCATAAACCATTTTCAAAACAAAGTATCATTTTATGTGGTGTAAAATATTTTTACTAAGGCATTAATCTATAGCGTTCACCTAATAAGTTTTCAAACCATAAACCTTGGTGTTTGGGGTCAGATAGTTTAAAACAAAATATTTTCCAAAGGTTTTCTTCCAAAACCATTTTTAATAAATAAACCACATTTCTATTTGACTAGAAATGGTTTTAAATCAAAGAATCATTATTATATTTCACCAAATACATTTTTGATTCCACAAAGTGTTTCCTATGGTCAGTAGGTTAAAATCAATCCAATTGCCAAAGATTTTAACCCCAAATTCATTTTTAAACAATTTTTACATTCTTAACAAGCATACAAATGTTTCTGTAAATTCAAACAAGCTAACAGATACTATTTGCTAAACTAAAGGCATGGTTGGCTAGTGTTTGTTCTACTGATTCCAACGATATAAAGTTTGCAAAATTTGGACGTGTGGTTTGAGAGTTACAGAGGTTTGAAAATCACATCCAAATCTGTTTCAAATTTCTGTTTTTAAACAAAACTGGCCACGCGTCATGATTTCATTGGGCGGTACCGGTTCGGCTGGATCGGCTCTGCGGTGCGTTGGATCTAATCAAATCGTGCGGTCCAGAAAGCATACCCCTTCGCGGTTAAGTGGTCTAATCTTGCTCGCCCGATCTAGATCGAACGGCTGTCATCGCATTGACCAAACTCGGGCGGCGCAGCGACGGTCGCTGGCGGCGGCGAGGTCAGACGACGGCGGCGCTGGTGAAATAGGAAGCGAGGGAGGAGGGGAAGGTGCTCACCTCGTTCGCTGAACGATGCTGATGCTCAACGTGGTACTGGTTGGTGAAGGGACGCACGGGGTCTGCTGCAATTCCTCGCCGGAGTTAGGTCTGGCGGCTGTTGCACGCGGTCGAGGTTGAGGACGGTGCTACAGGTCACGAAAAGGCAAACCGGCAGTATGGTTAGACGCGCAAGACCAAGGCAAGGATGTTTGCGTGATCGAGAAG
The DNA here is from genome assembly GCA_916181665.1 of Avena sativa. Lineage (NCBI taxonomy): Eukaryota > Viridiplantae > Streptophyta > Magnoliopsida > Poales > Poaceae > Avena > Avena sativa. Next base: position 356,569,929 of record OV702284.1, on the reverse strand, counting down.
ACGCGGGGCGGTCAGTGCTTACCGGGGGAGGTCGTCGGAGAGGTTGCAGACGCGGCGGCGTTCGGAAGTTTGGCGTAGCCGACGCTTTGGGGCGCCTGCGGTCGAACGAAAGGTACTGGGAGATGCGCCAAGAAGTGGTGAGTCTGGGTGCGAGGTCAGGGAGGCAAGGGGTGGTGATATTTGGCCGGAATCGACACCGAACCTCGTCGGAGCAGAGGGTGCTCGGGGAGGAAATTGGGGAGGTCTGGGGGCATGCCAGCGCGGGGTGTCAGAGGGGAAATGTAGAGGAGGCATGGGCGTTTAAGCCTGCGTGATCGAAGCAAAGTAACGGTGGTCGCGTTATGACGAATTTAAGGCGCGGAATCACTGCAGGAAACAACGACGAGGGAGGAAGAACAGGTCGCGCGGGTGTGGACGATGAACAGGGGGAGTGGGGTCTACCTGGCAGTGAGAAAAGAAATGAGGGGGAGGTCCACCAGTCATTCTCTCTGTGGGTTTGATACTGCGTGCGAATCGTTTTTCCTCGGGGAGGAATAGCTGGGCTGTTTCTGGGCTTTAGTGGGCTGCTGGGTTGGGTCGACCTGTTTTCTATTTTTTTTTCCAGTTCTGAAACTTTTTCTTTTTCCAAATCCTTTTCTGTTTTTGAAATTCAAACAATCAAACAACACTCAAACCAATTCAAATAATCACTAAACTTTGTAACTTTGAATTTGGTTCTGTTTATCAACATAAACCAAATCCCAAAAATAAAATAATAATTTTTATTCTTTTTAGGATCCATTCTTTAATTAAATAAAATGGATCTTTAGTTATTTAATAAAATAGGGTTTGATTTAATTAATAAAATCTCCATTTGAAATCCAAATATTTTCAAAACCAAATCAGTAGGTTTTATTTGGAAATAAAGAATACTTGAAAACTTGTTTAAAACAAAATAACCTTTTTGACGAGGTTTAATCTCGTTAATGCCCATTGTTATGGACTTGGGTTTTGGAGAAGATGGGGATGCTGGAGATCGTGGCACGGTTAACAGACAAGCAACCAGGGGACACGAGATTTACCCAGGTTCAGGCCCCCGGAGGGAAAACCCTACTCCTGCTTGTCTGTTCTTTGATTACGGCGGAACTGAAGGTTACAGGGTGCGCAGATTCGATCTGGCGTGTATGCGTGTGCGAAAGTATGAGTCGAGGTTGGTTGAGTTGCCCTAGGACGTGCCCTCCTGGCCTTTATATAGACTTAGGCAGGTCCCGGGCATAGTCCTAGTCGGTTACAAGTTCTAGGGTGTTTGCCCTTTTGAGTTTCCTATCTAAACTAGTCTTGTTCTCCAAGGATCCGAAGATGTCTTGGGCCTTGGTCACCTGAAAATCTTCATGGGCCAGCGTATGCCTGCAGTGGGCCTTCCTTGGGCTGGACTAGTTATGCTGAAGTTATGTACCCGTAGGTTATAACCATGTCAGTAGCCCCCGAGTGATCAGTCGAATCGTAGATTCGGCTGAGGACTCTTCAATCCTTCGGGTGCAACTCTGTCTTTCAAGAGAAAATGTGTAGGGATTTTTGATACGCGTGCCTGACTCACCTGACAGATCAGGGTCAGTTAACTGTCTTAGGACGAAACAACACGATCTTCTTCAGGTTCGGGTCCCTTAACCCGGGCCTGGAACATATGCTGGTGTAATTCAACTCAGGCCGCAAAGGACTTACAGGAGAGGAATTCCAGTGATTTTAATTGGTGTACCCAACGCGTCCGTCAGGATTTTTCATCGTACCTGTTGGTACGGATTCATACTAGCAGAGCGCAGTCAGGTGCGTTGCCAGGCCATCAGATGATATCTGTAGGTCTTATCTTTGCGTCGCAGACGCAGCATCCGAACATTTATCACCTCGGAGGTGTTTCGGGTGGCCAAGGAGATTGTCGCTCACCTAGCGTTTTGTTGGGGCAGAGTTGCCAAAAAGTTTTTGCGCGCTGATCCGAAAGATCGCAGTCGAAGATTTCATAGGGTGCGCGACCAGCGCTCCCTATGGGAGTAGCCCCCAAGTGTCTGTTCGAGTCGTAGACTCGAACGGAGACTTTTAGTTCAAGCATTGTTTCAGTCTTTAGGTCCGCAGGACTTCGAAAATTTTCGGATGCTTAAATCCATCCTCCCTATGGGAGTAGCCCCCGAGTCCTTAGTGGAGTCGTAGACTCGATGTAGGACTCAGAGAAGCAATTTTTCCCTCATTTGTCTGTCGGGTGCGCGGCCAGCGCTCCTGATAGGAGTAGCCCCCAAGTATTTAGTCGAATCGTAGATTCGAGTGAGTACTTTTAGCTATGGAGCCGAAGTGGTGCTAGTATAGCTTTAGATGACGTCAGTGCTTACGATTGATGACCTCAAGCGTCTGCTGCGCCAGAGATGACTTGATGGGACGAAGCGTGGGTCCCACTTGCTGACTTTGAATTGACCGGTCACGTGGGGCGTGGAGATGATTACGGCGCCTCCTCGATTTCAGCGCGTAGTGGACGGCGTGGTAACGACGGTTCGTTGTGGTGTTGACACATGTACGGTCAGATCTACCGTTGGTGTTAGGTCTTCTTGATGGACGGCTGGCGTGCATCGTCTTCGCTGTTATAATCCTGGGTGAAATCGTGTTTTGTTTTTCACCGCACCAGTTCATCTGTTCGCTGCCTTCTTGTTCTTGAGCGATTCGTGCTGCGCGCTTAGCTTTTCTTCCACACTTCCTTTGTTCTTTGTCGTTGCCAACGCCACCACCGCTGCAGCGTCATGGGGAAGACAAAGAAATCCTCGTCCGCAGTTGGGACCAGCGCCGCTGGAGGCAAGAAGGGCGCCGCCGCCGCTCGCGTCACTGATGGTGGCTGGTGGCGATCGGAGACGCGAGAAAGCGATCTCCGCAAGCTGTGCGAGCGGAGCCTGATCCCACAAGATGCGACGGCCATGCGTCTCCCCGGCAATGAGGTAATCCCCCGTCCCCCAGCTGGGTATCGGGTTATGTTTCTTGCCTTTGTCTTGCGTGGTTTCTTGTATCCAGTCCATGACTTCCTTCGTGGACTGCTCTTCTTGTATGGGGTTCAGTTGCATCATCTGTCTCCCAACTCCCTTCTCCACATTGCGTGTTTTATCACGCTTTGCGAGTGTTGGCTTGGCATTGAGCCGCACTTTGGCCTCTTCCGGAAGCTTTATTCCGTGAAGAGGCAATCTGGGTCGGATGGTGTGTATCCCATTGGGGGTTTCATCATCTCTCTCAGTCCCAATGTCCAATTCTTCTCCTTTTCCATGTCTGAATCTGTCCAGTACTGGCGGAGGAAATGGTTTTACATCCGTGACTCCGTACTGCCTGGGCAAGATTTTGGTCTTGTTCCTTTTGACCCCTCCCAGTTGATTGAGAAGAAGAGATCCTGGAAAAACCAGATCTTAGACGGTGAGGTGGCGGAGATAGAGGCCCTGTACCGTCGAGTGGAGGATCTCCACCTGATTCCTGAGAAGGAGGTGAACGGTGTCGACGTCATCCGAACGTTTCTTGAGCGTCGGGTGCATCCTCTCCAACCGAGGGCGCATCCGATGTTTCTTTACTCTGGGCGCCGTGATCCGACGAGGGTTTCGAGTGAGAAAATCTCCGAGGCGGAACTTGACAAGACTCTTCGCACGCTGTTGAAGTTCAAGGCAGACGAAGAAATTCCAGGGAAGTCGCAGACTCCTCCCTTTTCTTCGACGTTGGCCATACCGAAGGTGTAGATTTGCGCACGTTGTGCTCCCCTTTTGTTTTGTCGGCTGTGTACTTTTTCCTTTGTTTGCTAACAAAGTTTCATCTCCTTTTGTAGAGCTTCAAAGTTCCGGGCATGGCACCACCGTTGCCCGAAAGGTATCCGAATGCCCCGGATAATGAAGTGGTGGACTCCGTGTCCGAGCTGCCGTCAGCGCGATCTCCAGCGGAGGATGAGGAGTGAGGACCATTCGCGCAAGCGATCACGGAGCTCCAGCAAGTCTTCGGATGCCTCGACTCCTCCGACTCCCAGAAATCCGCTGGGCCTTGAGCGTCATGATGATGTTCAGGGAGGCTCTTCCTCTCCCCTTCCTGCCATTCCTGTGCGGGTTGTTGCTCCGCAGCCGCCAGCAAAGCGGAAGAAGGAAGAAAAGAAGGAGGAGAAGAAGGAAGAAAAGAAGGAGGAGAAGAAGGAAGAAAAGAAGGAAGAGAAGAGGGCCCAAAGGGCTTCTCCTATCTTTGACCTGAGCGCGTTGGGCTCGTAAGTTTTCTTCGTGCCATTGTTTTCCTTTCTTTCCTTGCGATTTTGGCACCTGTGTTGATTTATTCGTGTGCAGGCAACTCTTCCGACGACTCTAGTGATGGAGCGCACGAGATGATGGGGGAGTCGAACATTGCGTCGCCTCCTCCTCAGACGGTGGCGACTTCTGGTGACGCTGCGCCAGTTCCTCCTGTGCAGGAGAGGCTGGTGGTTGCGCCTCAGAATTTCGGAGGCGGGCCTGCGGGTTCGCCTTCGGAGCACGTAAGTTGTCCTTCTTGATGTTATGGGGGGAAGCCCCCGAGTGTCTTCGAGTGCTGATGTTGTCTTTTCTTATAGCCTTTTGTCCAAGAGGCCAAGCGGCTGGTGGAGGAGCGCCTGACTTTGGAGGCGAAACTGCGGCAGCTGCAAGGTATTCGTCTGCCTTGTAGTATTTTTCTTGCGTATTCTGATCCTTTTCTTTGACACTTGCTTGTTGTAAATGCAGAGGAGCATAACGACTCTCTCCGCGAGGTTGATGCTCTGAAGAAGAGCCTTGGCCAAGCGGAGCAGAAGGCCGAAGATGCTGCAGGTGCGCGAGAGCGTCTTGAGCTGGAGCTGACGAAGGCAGCCGAAGCAAAAGAGCTTCTGCAGCAGGAGGCCGCCGATCGTGAGGAGCAGCTGGCCACCGTTGTGGCTGCTCGTGAAAAAGGGGTGGCGGAGAAGCTCATGGCTGCTGCCAAGGCTATCTCGGGTGAGCTTTTAGCTTTTGCTTCTTTTCCTTCGGATCTTCTTCTATGTTGCCTTTCTTCATGCTTTCTTCGTTTTGTCGCAGATGCCGCAGGCATTGAGTTCGACCGCGGTGCTCTGGAGCACGGGAGTGCTCTAGATGATGCCACTGTAGCGATCGAAGACCGCTGCAGCACCGTCGTCAACTCCCTGGCCAAGGCGAAAGAAGTCCTTGGTCGCTTCTACCAGGAGCTCTTCCCGAAGGGTGCGTCTCTTGAAGATGTGGATGCCCTGGCGGAGGCTCTGTCGGGTGAAGCGCCTGCAGCGTACAAGCGCAAGCAGAAGGGCATCGGCGCGTCCGTTGGGCTGGCAATGTCCATGGCGGCTGGGGCGGAGCTGGACCTGCCCCAGATTACCTCTCGGATGCCGACGGCCGCGGATGGATCCGAGGTAGCCTTCGCCGCCTACTCCGCTCGCTGTCGACGATACGGGTCCAAGCTTATCGACTTGTTGTTTGAGTACGCGCTGCGGCAGCAGGGCGAGGCTAAGGCTAGGCAGTCTGGATCTGAGGCGACTCAGTGCCCTGCACCTTAGGCATAGTAGGCGTAGAGTAGTTTGTAGTCTGCTTGTAAATATCTTTTGTAGTACCATCATTGTGCCACGTAGTGGCCTTATTTTAATGAACTCCTCCGTGTTGTGCTTTTATCCTTGGCTGAATGTCTGAGTACCTTTTTGCTGCTATAGGTTCCTTCAGGTGTTGACCCAGTTGACACTTCATCCGAAAGGCCCTTGCGAGCATCATTGGATGATTCCTCGCAGCTTGCTTTTCTTCGGGATCTCGTGCGTAGCTTGGAGAGGGATTTGCTTGGGTTACGCGGTCGTGCTAATGTTTGGAAATCCAAAGCAGACCATGGTGCAGCCAGAGAGGAGTATTTGATGGCGGAGCTAGGTCGACTGTCTGAGCAGCTGCAATGTAAGTTGGTTCTTCTTTCGGACTGTAGCCCAGTTCTTCGGGTGAGCCTGCTGGCCTTACTCTTTGTTTTGTGCGTTTTTCGTAGGTGCCAATATTGCTCCGAGGGAAGAGAAGGAGCGTATTGCTGTTCGGGTCAATTGTTTGACTCAACAGGATATGGACGCCGGCGGCTTCTTCTGGATGGACCGAGATCGCGCCATGGTTCTGGCAACGGTGCAGGATCGCGTCTACCAGGTTTCGCGGGTGCTCCGCCAGGTGCAGACATCATTGTCTTCGGTATTTCACGTCATGTTTCCGCTGGATGCCATGCCAACGACTCTTGCGGGTCTTCTGACGAAGTTACGGAATGCCAGAAATGTCAAGGAGCTGGTGCGGCAGCAACTCGTCGGAGGGAGTGAAGGCTGCCTTGTCTCTTGTGAGGGTGCACCGCCCTGACGTAGATTTGGCTGCTGTGGCGACCGGGCCACCTCCTCGACCAGAGGGTGGCGAGTGGAACATGCGTCCGCATTACGCGGCTCTAAGGCAGTATGCCGAGCAAATTGTATACTTGTTTGAGCAGCGTGCGCAGGTTATTCTTCAGAGTAGATAGGACCTGAAAATAAACAAATAGATGTAAAATTTGTATATTGCGGCTGGGCGTGTATGTGCCCTTTGTTGTAAAGGTTTGCATGTGTGTGAGCACGCAGTGCTTTGATTGAGTACGTGCCCTTTTCGTTTGCCTGACGTAGTCAGCAACTCAGGTGTACACGTTTGGTCCTCAGTCGATGAAATCGTGAGGTGGGGGGAGCCCCCGAGTGTGTTTGTAGCATGTAGTAAAGTTGCAGAAAAATAGTCAACCGAAGGTTGGGAGCGAGACACTTAGCTTTATTTATATCGTAATGGAGGAGGTACATGGTTCGGCTGAATAGCCTTGGCTGAAAGCCTTATTGAAAGTAAAAATAAGGGGTAGGTTGCTACGGGTAGAATCGTCGCAGGTGCGAGACATTCCATGGGTTGGAGTATGCGACTCCAGACTCCACGTGCTTGAGGCGATAGGCGCCACCTGGGATGACCTCGGTGATGGCGTAGGGTCCTTCCCATGGTGAATCGAGTTTGTTCGGGCGCTTTTGCTTGAGTCGCAAGACGAGGTCTCCTTCGACGAAGGACCTTGGGCGCAGCCGACGGCTGTGGTAGTTGCGGAGACTTTGCTGGTACACCGCTGATCTAGCTGCTGCTATGTCCCGTGCTTCGTCGAGTGTGTTGACGGCATCTTCGAGCGCGGTCGTGGACTCGGCTTCGCTGTACGCTACGACTCGTGGAGCCTGATGGCGTACTTCGGCTGGTAGCACTGCCTCGGCTCCGTGAACCATGAAGAACGGTGTGTAGCCGATGGAGCTGTTTGGCGTAGTACGTAAGCTCCACAGGACAGACTGTAGCTCTTCCGTCCAGTTTCCAGCTTTGTGCTCGAGTGAGCTCATGAGGCGCTTCTTGATGCCAGCGCCGATTAGGCCGTTGGCTTTTTCCACCTGCCCGTTTGTTTGCGGGTGTGCCACTGAGGCATACGTGATATTGATCCCGAGGCCTTCGCAGAAGTCCTGGAATTCTTCGGAGATGAAGTTCGATCCGTTGTCGGTGATGATGCTGTGCGGTACGCCAAATCTGTAGACAATGGATTCGAAAAACTTGACGGCAGTTGTGCCCTTCTGGTTGGTGACTGGCATGGCTTCGATCCACTTGGTGAATTTGCCGACTGCTACTAGGAGGAAAACGTGTCCTCCCTTTGAGGATTTTGGCAGTTTGCCGATCATGTCGAGGCCCCATTGGGCAAAAGGCCAGGCTATGGGTATGGGTCGTAGTTCGGACCCAGCTGCGTGCGGTTTGTCGGCGAACCGCTGGCACCCGTTGCATCTTCGGACGATGTCCTTCGCATCGCTCATGGCCGTGGGCCAGTAGAATCCTGCTTGTAGAGCTTTGGCGACAAGGGAGCGGCTGCCTGTGTGGTGGCCGCATATGCCTTCATGTATATCTTGGAGTATGGCCTTGCCGTCGTCGATGGTGACGCACCGTTGTAGTACACCCGTAATGCTGCGTTTGTACAGCTCGCCGTCGATGATGGTGAAGGCTTTGGACCGACGAGATATGCGCCGAGCATCAGTCGGGCTGTCAGGCAATTCTCCGTTTATTAGGAACTGGAGGTATGGACGTGTCCAAGTTTCTTCGACTGCCATGACCTGCATCAGGTTGACCATGGCAGCTTCGGTATCCAACTTTTCGGATCCTTCCTGACCTTCGGGTAGTGTAGCCCCCGAGTGTTCTGCTTCTTCGGGTGATCCTTTGGGGAATTTTCGCTTGATGGATGGCACACAAATCTGCTCGAGGAATACACCTGGTGGCACCTTTGCGCAAGTGTAGCCGATGTTGGCGAGTTTATCGGCCTCCTCGTTGCTCTCTCTTCCAACGTGCCGAAGTTCGTAGCCGTCGAATTCTCCTTCGAGTGTGTTGTATAGCGCCCGGTACGCGATCATGTTTTCGGCGTGTGCGTCGCACTCATTCATCGTCTGCTGTACGACAAGGTTGGAGTCACCATAGATGACCAGGCGCGTTGCCCCGCATATTTTTGCCATCTTCATGCCATGAATCAGTGCTTCATATTCGGCCTCGTTGTTGGAGGCTCTGAATTTCATCTGAAGGACGTACTTCATCTTGTCACCTTGCGGGGAGGTCAGTATGACTCCGGCCCCTGCTCCGGCTTCGCGTTTGGAGCCGTCGAAATGCATTGTCCAGGACTGCGACATGTCTGGGGTGTCAGGCAACTGCAGCTCCATCCAGTGCACCAGGAAGTCCGGAAGGACTTGGGATTTGATTGCGTGTCGCTTCTCGTAGACTATATCCAAGGGAGATAGTTCAATGCCCCACAGGGCCACGCGTCCTGTGGCCTCTGGGTTATTCAGGATGTTGTTTAGGGGCGCCTCGTTGACGACCATCACCTGATGTTCCTGGAAGTAGTGGCTCAGTCGTCGAGCCGTCATGAATACGCCATAGGCTAGCTTCTGGTAGTGCGGGTACCGCTATTTTGTTGGAGTGAGAACCTCGCTGAGGTAGTAAATTGGGCGTTGTACCCCGTGGGTCTTGCCTTCTTCGGGTCGTTCGACCACGAGTGCTGTGCTGACCACCTGGTGTGTGTCTGCTATGTACAGCAACAAGGGCTCGCGCTCTTTTGGCGTGACCAAAACAGGCGAGGTAGAGAGGAGCCGCTTGAGGCTTTCGAATGCGTCGTTTGCTTCTGGTGTCCACTCGAATTTGTCTGCCTTGCGTAGCAGCTGGTAGAATGGTAGGGCTTTCTCGCCCATGCGGCTGATGAACCTGCTTAGTGCCGCTACTCGCCCTGCGAGCTGCTGAACGCCCTTCAGGTTTTTTGGCTTCTCCATTGTCATGATAGCTTTGATTTTCTTCGGGTTCGCTTCAATCCCTCGTTGAGAGATGAAGTATCCGAGCAGCTGACCCGAGGGGACGCCGAAGGCGCATTTTTCTGGATTGAGCTTGATCCTGTAGCGATCAAGGTTGTCGAACGTCTCGCGGAGATCGTCGATAAGTGTTCTTGCCTCCTTGGTTTTTATGACTATGTCGTCGACATAGACTTGGACGTTGCGACCGATCTGGTCCTTGAGGCAGGCCTGCATGCATCGCTGGTACGTGGCACCCGCGTTCTTTAGCCCGAAAGGCATTGTGTTGTAGCAGTATACTCCGAACGGTGTGATGAACGCTGTTTTCTCTTGATCTTCGACCTTGAGTCGAATCTGGTTATAGCCTGAGTAGGCGTCGAGGAAGGAGAGTTTCTCACAACCTGCAGTCGAATCAATGATCTGGTCGATCCGAGGAAGAGGGAAGTGGTCCTTAGGGCAATGTTTATTTAGTGACGTGAAGTCTACGCACATCCGCGGGATGTCCGTGTCCTTCTTCGGAACCATCACCGTATTTGCTAGCCACTCGCTTTCCTTGATTTCCCGGATGAAGTCTGCTGCGAGTAATCTGTTGATCTCCTTGCCAATAGCTTCGGCTCGTGGCTCCGACAATCTTCGGATAGACTGCTTGACTGGCTTGGTGTCTGGGAAGACATTGAGTGCGTGCTCGGCGAATTCCCTGGGAACTCCTGGCATGTCCGCAGGACACCAGGCGAATATTTCCCAGCACTCACGGAGGAATTCGAAGAGCGCGCCTTCCTATGCGGTGCTGAGGTCGTTGGCGATCAGCGCCGTCTTGGAGGCGTCTGTCGGATGGACCTTCACTTTCTTGGTGTTGACGGTGGAGTCGAAGGACATGTCGGGTGCGTTCTGCTTTGTGACTGGGGGTAGCCCATTGTCCGTCTCCTCGCGGAGCCTTACGAGCTCGTCTTGCATGCCGAAGGACTGGGAGATTTTGTTGAAGTCCCTGTCGCATTGGTCCGATCGGGTGAAGCTCCCGTGGATTGTGATGACGCCCCTTGGTCCTGGCATCTTGAGTAGCAAGTATGCGTAGTGTGGGACGGCCAAGAACCGTGCGAATGCTACACGTCCCAGGATGGCGTGGTATTGCGATGGCCAGTCTACCACTTCGAATTCGAGGCGCTCCTGCCGAAAGTTATCCGGCTTCCCGAAGATGACGTCGAGCCCTATTTTGCCCAGGGGGAAGATGCCCTTCCCTGGGACAATGCCATGGAACGTTGTGTCTGATTGTTCCAGGCTGCATTGCGGGATCCGCATAGCTGCTAGAGTGCTTGCGAACATTAGGTTGATGCCGCTGCCGCCGTCCATGAAGACGCGACTCATCTCGAAGCCTCCGATCTGCGCCTCCAGCACCAGGGCAGCATGACCTGGGCGAGGGATCTGGCAAGGGTGATCCACGCGGGTGAATGTGATGCAGGACTCCGATCCGCTGAGGTACTCAGGGATTGCAGGCGGAGTTGCCACGACCAAGTTGATTTGTCGGGTGATTTTCTTCTGCACCCTATTTGTGGGGCGTCCCTTCTGTATCATATTGAGTGCTCCTTTTGATGGGGGATATGGGACCCCGGTGTTGTTTTGCGCTGGTGCGACTGGTTGGTTTTGGCCTCCAATAGGCGGCGGTGGAGGAGCTCCGTGTGCTATTTCACCTGGCGCAGGTGTGTTTCCAAACGCAGGGATTGGACCTTGTTGCCTCATCTGCATCATGCCTTCGCTGAGTTTTTGGAACTCACGACAATCCTTGAGCATGTGGCTGGCCTTCTTTTTGCCATCCTGTTTGTCGATGTAGAAGTGGATGGTGCATGGACCCGAAAGTTTGTCGAATGCTGAGGGTCCGTTGTCGCGGTCGCGGCGTTGCCACGACTGTGTTGATCGTCCGTTGTCGCGGAAGTTTCCGCTGCGATATCCTCCGCTGTTGCGGCTGTTTTCATTACGGCGGTCGGCGTAGCCGGCCGCGACCATGTCGGGTCCATCGCGGTCCTCGTAGACGCGCGATCTCCTCTTGCTGCGGCGTTCGCGCCTTCGGCTGTAGTCGTCCTCTTCATCTGATTGCGGTCGCTGGATGCAATCTTCGCCGTCTGCCCAGCTGTTGGCTATTTCCATGAGGTGGTTAAGTGTCTTGGGCTTTACACGCCCAAGTTCCTCCTTGAAGTCTGGGTGCTTAACGCCGTCCCTGAAGGCGTCGATGGCCCTCTCTTCGGAGATGTGTGCTGCGGAGTTCTTGGTCGTAGACCAACGTAGTATGTATGAGCGAATAGATTCACCCGTTCTTTGAGTGCAGGCTCGCAATTCTTCGATTGAGGCGGGCCTCTTGCTGGTGCCTTTGAAATTTCGGATGAAGCTGTAAGAAAGCTCCTCCCAGCTTTGGATGGATCCTGATGATAGGCTGCTGAGCCAGACCCGCGCCGCGCCTGTGAGCTGCAGCTGAAGGCATTGCATGGCGGTTTCTTTGTTGCCTCCGTGAAGCTTGACGGATGACAGATGGTCACTGAGCCAGGACTTTGGATCTTGTGTGCCGTTGAACTTCGGAGTATCCGAAGGAAGCTTAAAGTTGCGTGCCATCTGCGTTCGCTGGACGGATGTGCTGAAGCATCGAGCCCCGCAGAGTTCTCCTTCGTCTTCGTCCATCTCAGATTCAGACGAGCATGCGCATTTGGCGCGTGCTTTGTCGATCTTGCGTTGTGTAAGCTTGTCTCTGGCGTCGTAGTCGCGTTTGTGGCGGTTGGAGCTCTTCTTCCTTCGAGGAAGATCGTGCTCCTCTTCCTCTTCGGATGAGGGTGTGGGGCTCCGGTCGCGTCTGGCCGGAGCTTTCTTCTTCGGCCCCGCAGGAGCGTCTTCGTGGAGCGCAGCTCCGATTAGTCCTAGTCCGGTGAGTGCGGACTTATGCATGGCCCTTTTCGGGTCTCCCTCCGGAGGTGGGTGAGCTGAGAGATACGCAGTGGCTGCCATGATCGCTGCTTGTGGCGTCTTCGGGGTGATGTTGCCGTCAGCTTCCATATCCATGAATGATGTGTGAAGAGTTCGGGTCACGTCACGCCGCTCCTTGGGGTCCATGTTTTCCATCCGAGAACGGTGCTTGTTTCCTTGATTTCTGTTTGTACTAGATCCAGGTTCCATGGCGGAGAGCGCAGCTCGTCGCGCGCTGGACTCAGAGGCTGCCTGCTTGCGCTTGTCGAGCGTCTTCTGCATCTCGACTTGTTTCTTGTGCTCCTCGATGAGAAGGTAGTGGTATGCCCTTAGCAGATCACGCGGGGAGTCCAGAGGTAGGACTATTTCGCCTGCGACGGCGCGGCGTGCTTCGACCCATCCTTCTTTGCTAAGTTGGATGAGGTGGCCTCTGTTTTCCCCGTTTTCGCCGTTTCTGTCCTGCGGGTTGGGGTTGGGCAGCGGGTTAGGCGTTTCCTTGTCGGCCTGGATGACTGCGGCGCACAGATAGCGTCTGCAGATTGGTTGGCTGCTGCCACAGCTTTCGGATCCGGAACCGTAGGTTCCTTCATCCGAGGGTGGACTGCACAGATCAGAGTTGCAGCAGCTGCTGCTGTGAAACTCATCTGTTGATGGCGACGTGCGTAGCATGGGGTGTGGAGCCCACGAAGCGGGCCTGATTGACGGCACGGCCACCCGCTCAGGGAGGCGGAGGGTGCCAGTTTGTCCCACCTGGAAGCAGAAGCTCCCGAACAAAATTTCGAGTCCGTCGCCTACGGGCTCGAAATCCTTCATGGTGGCCGGCGAGTGGGCGGTGAAGTCGAAAGTGCCGAAGAGGAGGTGATTCTCCGTCGTTGCAGAGTTGTAGATCGATCGGGTCGGAACCGTCACGACTGCACAATCAGCAGCCCCAATCCCCACAGACGGCGCCAATTGACGAGGTTTAATCTCGTCAATGCCCATTGTTATGGACTTGGGTTTTGGAGAAGATGGGGATGCTGGAGATCGTGGCACGGTTAACAGACAAGCAACCAGGGGACACGAGATTTACCCAGGTTCAGGCCCCCGGAGGGAAAACCCTACTCCTGCTTGTCTGTTCTTTGATTACGGCGGAACCGAAGGTTACAGGGTGCGCAGATTCGATCTAGCGTGTATGCGTGTGCGAAAGTATGAGTCGAGGTTGGTTGAGTTGCCCTAGGACGTGCCCTCTTGGCCTTTATATAGACTTAGGCAGGTCCCGGGCATAGTCCTAGTCGGTTACAAGTTCTAGGGTGTTTGCCCTTTTGAGTTTCCTATCTAAACTAGTCTTGTTCTCCAAGGATCCGAAGATGTCTTGGGCCTTGGTCACCCGAAAATCTTCATGGGCCAGCGTATTCCTGCAGTGGGCCTTCCTTGGGCTGGACTAGGTATGCTGAAGTTATGTACCCGTAGGGTATAACCATGTCACTTTTATTTTAGGGTCCATTATTAATTAAAATACAATAGACTTTCATTATCAAATCAAATAGGATTTATTTTATTTAAAATATTTATTTTGAAATCTAAAATAAATCCAAAACACTTCAGTAGGTTTTAGTTGAGAATATAAAATATTTGGAAAACTTATTTAAAATAATTTAATAAGTTTTTGATGTTTTAATTAAAATGGTAAAACCTTTTATTTAAATAAAATTGGATATTAAATCCTTATTAATTTATTTAAATAAAACTTTGCTATTTTTATTCAAAACAAAATGTTTTAATTCCAAAGCTTGGCCAAGGTTTAATTTGGCTTTATAAAATAATCTTTATTTATGAATCCACCTTTTCTTTTGAAAACCAAATCTTTTATTAAAAGACCCAAAATAGTAATTCCAAAACATTTTAATTTCCTTTAATAAATGTTTATTCTTATAAATCCCTTTAGGATTTATTGGATTCAAATTGGTTTGAAGTTTCCAATTAAATTCAAAAAGTTTTTTCTGGCTCTGAAAATCAAACAAAGTTTTATTTTATTCATTTATTTTCACATTACAAGATTTGGAAAATCTTGGGATGTGACAGGCTACCACCCTTAAAATAAATCTCGTCCCGAGATTTGGGGAGGCTAGGGTTACAAGAAGGTTCAAAACAACTAGGGTACTACCACCCTTAAAATATTCTCAAACAAAAATTACATATTGGCCTTCTTGGGATCCTGAGAAAACTTCTCTAAGCAAACTTTTGCATTGTGTCCTTGGTTTCCATTCTTGACTCATGGGCCAAGGTTGAGTTTCTCCATAGGCTTGTTCAACTTGTTCTTCATCTTTTCTGGACAGTTGCTTGCATAATGTCCTGGGTTCTTGCAGTTGAAACAATGGATGTCCTTGAGTTCTTTACGTGGCTCTTGTGGACAAGTTGCTACATAATGGCCTAGCTCTCTGCAGTTGTTGCACACTACTTGGCCAATCTCTTTATTCTTCGGGTTCTTTGGGCATTCACCAGAATAGTGTCCCATTTCCTTACACTGATGACATTGCACATGGCTTTTGTCTAACTTTTGCTTCTTGGGTTTCTTTGATCCTTTGAATTGGGTTGTCTTGTTTGGAGGTATAAGTGGTCCTTTTCCTTTGCCATCAACATTCTTGGCATACTTGGATCCTTCTTGTTTCCTTTGTTCAACAATGGCATAGATGGGGCATTGGATAGGAACATGATTGTTTCCCTCACACAAATAACAAGTGGCTTGAGAGGTGGGACATTGTCCAACAGGATGATTTTCTTCACAGTTAGGGCATTGATCTTCATGCTCCTTGGATGTATGATCCTTGTCTCCACAAATAATGCAAGCTGGTGCTCCATCTAGAACAATATTTCTGTCATCCTTGTTGTCATAGACTCTTTTGGGATAGTTTTCTTCCATGTCGATCATTTGATTAGTCACCTTAAGCATCAGTTGGGTTTGTTCCTCCAAAAACTTTTGCAGTGCTGGATCTTTATCACTATTGTTGGCTATGAACTGAGCTGTCAGTTGGTTTAACTGGTTCTGGGTTGCTATGAGCTCTTTCATGTTGTCCTCTTGGTTGGTGTTGGTGTCATCAACCTTGATGTTGGAGTCTCTTGGTGTAGTCATCTGTTTGGGTTGAAGGGAGATTAGAATAGGCAAGATATTTCTAAGGAATCAATTCCAATCACACACATCACAATTCACACAAGCAATGTGCATGCAATCACAAACCAAACATTTCACTCAAACAAGGTTCAAGCACATACTTAGTCAACAAAATATTTTTGTTACACCACATAAGCTGGTGGTTTTGTCTTAACTAAAATATGGTGGTCCATCTATATGGTTCACTTGTGATCTTTTCTTCCTTGATGATTCTTCTTGTATGAGATCATGGTTCCTTGAGATAAACTCTTGGTTGCAATACTTCAAAGTTGTTGATGGCTCCTTCTTATTTTGCATTCCCTCAGTCTCTAATTCTTGAGTAAGATTTCCTTGTTTCACTTGTAGTCCTTGGTGATATCCAAGTTGGAGGTCCTTGGTGAATATGCTGAAGATGTTGAAGTCATTAGAGTTGAAGAAGTTGAAGTCATTAGAGTTGAAGAAGTTGAAGTCATTAGAGTTGAAGAAGTTGAAGAAGTCCTTTGCACATGGTGTAGTCTTTGGCCATGGGTAGGTTTTTCCATCAAGTTGAAGTAGAAGAGATGTAGAGTTGAAACCAAAATGGTTGAGGAAAGAGTTTACAAGATTTTGTAAATAAGTTTTTGGAACAAGTATAACTCCTATTTTTCTAAGGGGTTTTGTCCAATCCTAGGTTTACAAATCCTACAGGCAACACAGTGCTCTGATACCATCTGTAGAGGTTCCAATCTTTAATAAGATAGAGCCCCCTGTGTTTACAATGCTAGTCCCTGGATCAATAGCTAGCATCCACAGTTAAGATGTAACATCAAGAAACAAAGGTCATAATATAACTTTATAACCAGGAATAACATAGTTTTATTACATCTTACATAGCTCATTTGGCTATTACATTACATTGCAGCGGAATAACTATAGTCATGGGGTCCTTCATCTTAAAAGTGCCACAGGCAGACATGTTGGTTGTAGACTTTGTAATCCTAATCAATCAATCTTCACTAAAATCAATCAAACCTGCAACATTACAAGTTACAGCCACAAGGGTCAATACATTGGAATTGTATTGGCAAGTGATACTATGGTAGTATAGTGGAGTCTATCATCTATATGCATTTGGTTAAGCGGAGTTGAGGCTTGCATTGCTCAAAATAGATTTTCCTTACCATTTTGAAAATACTAAGTTCTTGTTTTGACAAAATCTTTTCCAAAGCTTCTCTCAATCAAAGATTGAAGATTTCAAACAACCCTTGTTCAAACCACAAGATTTTAACTTAGAAATTTGAATGATGAGATTCTTGATTGCTTCCATGTCTTGATGCTCTAATTGTCCTTTACCAGGGACATGGCTAAGTACTTAGATTTTACACTCTGCAGAGGTGGTGCACTTTCCCCACAAGACTTGGTTTCCCAAGACAAGATCTTTCAGAAGCCTTCCCTTAGACCAAAATGGACGCGTTCCAACCTATCAAACACTACCACCCTCTGTCCATATGGCTAAGTTCTTGCAACCTATATGATCATGGCAGAGCCCATATTGCCAAGTGGTTGCACTTGAAGCTTCTCAACATTTGACATCTCAAATCTCTTTGTTCCTGGGTGGCCATCCACAAGTGAGATACACAAGGTAAACCATAAACATGGGCCTTGTGAACCACTCAACCAAAAACCACCAAGCAAGTCCCATTCCACCCAGGTGATTCATTAACTTAGTTGTTTTATTAAACAAAACATAAGTCCTCAGACTTAGAATATTTTTCCATAGTGTGAATATATATTCCACCCATGTTTTCTATTATCTAGGCTAAGCTTGATAGTAGTAGGAATCCTAACTTAGGAAGATTTCCACTAAGGTTTCATCTACTAGGTCTTCCTATAGCAAGGTTTATACTTAGCAAAATCCATGCAAGTTTTACTTAGAGAAAATCACTAGTGCATAGTGAAAATAATGGGACAAAAAGTATGTAGCATCACTTGCCTTTTTGGTAGAGTATGGGTTCACTCCTTTTCCTTGCAAAAAGCACACTCTTCAAGTCACTACAAATCAACCAAGCAAGGCACATACTCAATCTACCAATCAAGCAAATCAACACATAAAATCATAGAACTAAGATAATGCATGCAAGCATGCCAAACTTTGTTTTGTTTGAAAAAGTGGTTCCTAATGGGTCATAGACATTTGAAAACACCTAATGGGCATTTTGTAAAGTGGCAAAGTCATTTGTAAAAGATTCCACTTCATAAACCATTTTCAAAACAAAGTATCATTTTATGTGGTGTAAAATATATTTACTAAGGCATTAATCTATAGGGTTCACCTAATAAGTTTTCAAACCATAAGACTTGGTGTTTGGGGTCAGATAGTTTAAAACAAAATATTTCCAAAGGTTTTCTTCCAAAACCATTTTTAATAAATAAACCACATTTCTATTTGACTAGAAATGGTTTTAAATCAAAGAATCATTATTTTATTTCACCAAATACATTTTTGAGTCCACAAAGTGTTTCCTTCAGTCGGTTAAAATCAATCCAATTGCCAAAGATTTTAACCCCAAATTCATTTTTAAACAATTTTTACATTCTTAACAAGCATACAAATGTTTCTGTAAATTCAAACAAGCTAACAGATACTATTTGCTAAACTAAAGGCATGGTTGGCTAGGGTTTCTTCTACTGATTCCAACGATATAAAGTTTGCAAAATTTGGACGTGTGGTTTGAAAGTTACAGAGGTTTGAAAATCACATCCAAATCTGTTTCAAATTTCTGTTTTTAAACAAAACTGGCCACGTGTCATGATTTCATTGGGCGGTACCGGTTCGGCTGGATCGGCTCTGCGGTGCGTTGGATCTAATCAAATCGTGCGGTCCAGAAAGCATACCCCTTCGCGGTTAAGTGTTCTAATCTTGCTCGCCCGATCTAGATCGAATGGCTATCATCGCATTGACCAAACTCGGGCGGCGCAACAACGGTCGCTGGCGGCGGCGAGGTCAGACGGCGGCGGCGCTGGTGAAATAGGAAGCGATGGAGGAGGGGAAGGTGCTCACCTCGTTCGCTGAATGATGCTGATGCTCAACGTGGTACTAGTTGGTGAAGGGGCGCACGGGGTCTGCTGCAATTCCTCGCCGGAGTTAGGTCTGGCGGCTGTTGCACGCGGTCGAGGTTGAGGACGGTGCTATAGGTCACGAAAAGGCAAACCGGCAGTATGGTTAGACGCGCAAGACCAAGGCAAGGATGTTTGCGTGATCGAGAAGACGCGGGGCGGTCAGTGCTTACCGGGGGAGGTCGTCGGAGAGGTTGTAGACGCGGCGGCATTCGGAAGTTTGACGTAGCCGACGCTCTGGGGCGCCTGCGGTCGAACGAAAGGTACTGGGAGATGTGCCAAGAAGTGGTGAGTCTGGGTGCGAGGTCAGGGAGGCAAGGGGTGGTGATATTTGGCCGGAATCGACACCGAACCTCGTCGGAGCAGAGGGTGCTCGGGGAGGAAATTGGGGAGGTCTGGGGGCGTGCCAGCGCGGGGTGTCAGAGGGTAAATGTAGAGGAGGCATGGGCGTTTAAGCCTGCGTGATCGAAGCAAGTAACGGTGGTCGCGTTATGACGAATTTAAGGCGCGGAATCACTGCAGGAAACAACGACGAGGGAGGAAGAACAGGTCGCGCGGGTGTGGACGATGAACAGGGGGAGTGGGGTCTACCTGGCAGTGAGAAAAGAAATGAGGGGGAGGTCCACCAGTCATTCTCTCTGTGGGTTTGATACTGCGTGCGAATCGTTTTTCCTCGGGGAGGAATAGCTGGGCTGTTTCTGGGCTTTAGTGGGCTGCTGGGTTGGGTCGACCTGTTTTCTATTTTTTTTTTCCAGTTCTGAAACTTTTTATTTTTCCAAATCTTTTTCTGTTTTTGAAATTCAAACAATCAAACAACATTCAAACCAATTCAAATAATCACTAAACTTTGTAACTTTGAATTTGGTTCTGTTTATCAACATAAACCAAATCCCAAAAATAAAATAATAATTTTTATTCTTTTTAGGATCCATTCTTTAATTAAATAAAATGGATCTTTAGTTATTTAATAAAATAGGGTTTGATTTAATTAATAAAATCTCCATTTGAAATCCAAATATTTTCAAAACCAAATCAGTAGGTTTTATTTGGAAATAAAGAATACTTGAAAACTTGTTTAAAACAAAATAACCTTTTATTTTAGGGTCCATTATTAATTAAAATACAATAGACTTTCATTATCAAATCAAATAGGATTTATTTTATTTAAAATATTTATTTTGAAATCTAAAATAAATCCAAAACACTTCAGTAGGTTTTAGTTGAGAATATAAAATATTTGGAAAACTTATTTAAAATAATTTAATAAGTTTTTGATGTTTTAATTAAAATGGTAAAACCTTTTATTTAAATAAAATTGGATATTAAATCCTTATTAATTTATTTAAATAAACCTTTGCTATTTTTATTCAAAACAAAATGTTTTAATTCCAAAGCTTGGACAAGGTTTGATTTGGCTTTATAAAATAATCTTTATTTATGAATCCACCTTTTCTTTTGAAAACCAAATCTTTTATTAAAAGACCCAAAATAGTAATTCCAAAACATTTTAATTTCCTTTAATAAATGTTTATTCTTATAAATCCCTTTAGGATTTATTGGATTCAAATTGGTTTGAAGTTTCCAATTAAATTCAAAAAGTTTCTTCTGGCTCTGAAAATCAAACAAAATTTTATTTTATTCATTTATTTTCACATTACAAGATTTGGAAAATCTTGGGATGTGACACCAAAAGTCCATCAGAATGGAGTTTCTTCATGCGCTTTACACCAATATGACATAGACGACAGTGCCACAAGTAAGTAGTATTATCACTATCTACTTTGCATCTCTTAGCCTCAATGTTATGGATGTGTGTTTCATCCCTTTCGAGATTTAGAAGAAATAAACCATTCACAATAGGTGCATGACCATAAAAGATGTTACTCATATAAATAGAACAACCATTATTCTCTGATTTAAATGAATAACCGTTTTGTAATAAACAAGATCCAGAAATAATGTTCATGCTCAACGCAGGCACATAATAACATTTATTGAGGTTTAAAACTAATCCCGAAGGTAAAACTAAGGAGAACGTGCCGACGGCCATCACATCAACTCTTGATCCGTTGCCAACGCGCATCGTCACCTCATCCCTCGCAAGCCGCCGTCTATTCCGTAGCTCCAGTTTCGAGTTACAAATATTAGCAACCGAACCAGTATCAAATACCCAGGCACTACAACGAGGGCTAGTAAGGAAAACATCAATAACATGTATATCAAATATACCTTTGATGGTGCCAGCCTTCTTGTCCGCTAAGTACTTCGGACAGTTGCGCTTCCAGTGACCCTTGTCCTTGCAATAGAAGCACTCAGTGTCCGGCTTAGGACCAGACTTGAGCTTCTTCTTAGCAGGGGCAGTGCGTTTTCCGCCGCCCTTCTTGAAGGGCTTCTTTGCTCCCTTACCTTTCTTAAAGGAGGGCTTGTTGACCATCAACACATGATTATCCTTCTTGATGTCCACCTCCGCAGCCTTTAGCTTTGCGAAGAGCTCGGTGATCGTATCAGTGGAACCAATCTGATTATGAGTCACTACAAAACTTTTGTAGCTGGGAGGGAGTGATTGCAGAACCTTGTCAATCTTGAGCTTCTCTGCAATCGTGCATTCCAGTTGCTTAAGGCGTTGAGTGTAGCCCGTCATCTTAAAGGCGTGCTCACTAACGGAACTCCCTTCCTCCATCTTGCAGTTAAAGAACTTCTCAGAGATCTCATATCTCTCAGAACGGGCCTGAGTCTGAAACATGGTTTTCAGCTCTTCGAGAATCTCAAAGGGCCCGGGATAGTCTTCAAAACGATTTTGAAGTTCCGGTTCCATAGCAAACAACATGGTGCTCTTAATCACACCATAATCATCTTTGCGCGACTGATAGACAGCTTTCTCATCAGCCGGCGCAGTTGCAGCAGGGGGGTCACCTAACGCTTTCCCAAGGACATAGTCCTTTTGACCGCTAGAGAGAATGATTCCTAGATTGCGGAACCAATTGGTGAAGTTAGACCCATTGTTTTTAAGCTTTTCTTTCTCAGCAAAAACGTTGAAGTTGAAGTTGGACTTAGCCATGTGATCTACAATATTTGCAAGTACAATTTAGACTATGTTCATGATAAATAGTTCAACTTAATCAAATTACCAGATGAACTCCCACTAAATTCAACATCCCTCAAGTTGTTTAGTGAACACGATCCAAATTCACCACACCTAATCCGATCTTCACGAGAAGAGATGTGGTTTCAATGGTGGACAACGAAGTGTCGATCATATCATTCATATGACTCATGCTTAACCTTTCGGTTCATGTGTTCCGAGGCCATGTCTGTACATGCTAGGCTCTTCAAGTTAGACCCAAGTATTTCCGCGTGTGCAAAACTGGCTTGCACCCATTGTATGTGAGCGTAGAGTCTATAGCACCCGATCATCACGTGATGCTTGGACACGACGAACTTTCGCAACAGTGCATACTCGGGGAGAACATAGTTTTATCTTGATCTTTAAGTGAGGAATCATCTTATAATGCTACCGTCGCGATCTAAGCATAATAAGATACATAAAAGGATAAACATCACATGCATATAACTTTATGTGACATGGTATAGCCAATCTTCGCGCAATGATCTCCATCTTGTGCGTGCCGGAATGATCTCCATCACTCCACCATGATTGCCTCCACCACGAATAGCAACTACAACTATTGCTAACTACTTAGCGATAAAGTGAAACTATTACATGGCGTATAAGAAGTTGACACACAGGTCATACACAATTATAAATACAACCATATGGCTCCTGCCGGTTGTGTACTCATCGACATGCAAGTCATGAAACATTACAAAACATGATCATCGCATACATTATACACATCACATCTTGGGCCATACCATATCACAGAAAACACTCCCTGCAAAAACAAGTTAGACGCCTCTACTTTGTTGTTGCATGTTTTACGTGGCTTATGGGAGTAGATGCTAAGAACAATTCTTACCTACGGAAAGCCACAACGGTGATATTATGGTTGCCAAACTCCAGTGTTAATCCCATGACAACTATAGTGAGATAAACTGACATCCACCAGCCGCATGTGTGGAACAAGCCACATGTCAAGTGCGGAGCCGGTCTCGCGAACGACGTCGCGTAAGGTTGGCCTGGACCGCTTCAATCTCACTATCCCGCGTCATAAGAAGAACACAAACAAGAGGCTTGCAACAGAAAACATCAACGCCCGCAACAACCAAGTTGCGTTCTACTCGTGAAACACATCTACGCATAGATCTAGCTCTGATACCACTGAAGGGTTTCGCGGCATAGTAAATCAAAATTTTCTACGGATGCGAACAGAGGGAAAGCCAAGATCTAATCTAGGAGATGCAAACAACGAGAGAGATTGGATTAGATCTTCATACGCTTGAAGATTCGCAGAGCGGAACGTTCGTCGGAACGTGGGTGATGTAGTCGTACTCGCTTCTCCTCCTCGCGATCCGATCCGATCTAGCACCACAAGTGGCGGTGCCTCCGTGAGATGCACACGTGCAGCACCTCGACTTCTCCTCCTTCCTCGGACCAGCAATTATGGTGGAGAGATGGATTGGATCTACAACACGACGGCGTGGTGTATATGGTGGAGAATTTCTGCAGCAGGGCTTCGCCTGCAAACAGTCGGGAGGGAGAGAGGAGGGCAGCAGGGCAGCTAGGGTTGGAGGGGATGGTGTGTGGGGTTGGTGCGCCCCCACCCCTCTTTATATAGAGGGGGGGCGCAGCCCTAGCCCCTCCCCCAAGCCCAAACCGGCGGCCCCATAAGGAGTGGGGGGCAAGGAAACCCCCTCTTCTAGAAGGTCTATCTCGAGTTTAAAACCCCCTTGGCCGGCTGGGCCCTATGGGGCCTTGTGGCCCTGGCCCAATGCAGCCAGGGCACTCCCTCATAGGCCCATGCCCCCTCCCGGAAGGTGGGGCCACGTTGGTACCCTTCCGGAAGGTTCTAGAAGCTTCCGGTACAATATCGATTAACCCGGAACAATTCCGAACTCCAAAAACTGCACTGGCTTATATGAATCTTATTCTCCGGACCACTCTGGATACTCTCGTGATGTCCCGGATCCCATCCGAGACTCCGAACAAAAACTCATAAACCAATTATCCAATCTATCCTAGCGTCGAGACACGTTAAGTGTGTGACCCTGCGGGTTCGAGAATATGCAGACATGATCTTCTATCAATAATCAACAGCGGGGTCTGGAAACCCATATTGACTCCCACACATTCATCGATGATCATATCGGATGAACCATGATGCCAGGATTCAATCAATCCCATATATATATTCCCTTCGTCTCGCAATATTTTACTTGCCCGAGATTTGATCGTCGGTACCGTCATACCTAGTTCAATCTCGTTCACGGCAAGTACTTTACTCATTCCGTATTTCGATATCACTTTGTGATTAACTCCTTAACCACATGCTTGCAAGCGGTGTTGATATCGATTACCGAGTGGGCCCAAAGTATATCTCTCCAACTTGGGAGGGACAAATCCCATCTCGATACATACAACCCAACAGATACTTTCCGATCACCTGAGAGACACCTTTATGATCACCCTCTCATAGGATGACGTTTGATGACCTCAAAGCTTTCTTCCGATACCAGGGAGTTGTATTATCTCATGGTCTAAGGAATACAATATTTGACATAAGAAAAGCTTCGCAAAGACGAACACGATGACACGATCTAATTGCTTCGCTTAGTTTGGGTCTTTCCATCATATCATTCTCCCAATGATATGATCTCATTATTAATTGACAACTCATGTCTATGGTTAGGAAACCTTAACCATCATTAATCAATGAGCTAGTCCATAGAGGCGTACTAGGGACACGGTGTTGTTCACAAACCACACAAGTATTAAAGTTTCCGCTTAATACAATTCTAGCATGGAATATAAAC
Source organism: Avena sativa (assembly GCA_916181665.1). Classification (NCBI taxonomy): domain Eukaryota; kingdom Viridiplantae; phylum Streptophyta; class Magnoliopsida; order Poales; family Poaceae; genus Avena; species Avena sativa. The sequence continues at coordinate 356,545,495 of OV702284.1, read as the reverse complement.
ATTATCATGAACAAGAATTATAATAATAACATCTTTATTATTGCCTCTAGGGCATAATTCCAACAATAACATGGTGTGAGCATGTGCCAAGTCAACCCAAGCAAAGCATCAAAGGAGAATACCGCAATATTATGCTTTTGCATGCTAAAACAATGCATAATTTCTTCAAGGCACACTAAGCAATCCCAATTGTTTGGAACAAGACATGCTACAGCAATAATCACTATGCATAATGTCAAAACAACACCTAGCATGTCATGCTAAAGTCTAAGTCATAGTCAATGCAAGTTCCTCTTGCACTTACAAGCAAGAACTTACTACTCCTTTCCAACACCAAGCAACTTATTTGTAAAACAACACAGCAAACAAAAACTAAGACGCTCCAAGAACAACACAACTGTGCATGAAACAATAAAAAATGAAGTGTCTAGACAAACGTGAGCTTTTTATTGATGAAGAAGGGGATGCCTTGGGCATCCTCAAACTTTTACGCTTGTACCTCTTGGAAATTTCTTGGGGTGACACCATGGTGGCATCCCCAAGCTTGAGATTTTGTCCATTCTTCATCTCATTGCATCATTCTCTCTCTACACCTGTTTTTTTTCTTTCACACAAAACTTCACACAATCTTCATTAGTAACATTAGCTTACTCAAAAGATATTAGATCTCTGGCAAAGCTTTGTAACAGCAAGTCTTTTCACTAAAAACACAAGCTACTGTAGTAACTCCTTCAAAAATCTCAATTCACCTAAAGAGAACTCAAAAAGGAATCAATAATAAGCAAATGCAAATAATGACAGAAATCTGTCAAAACATACCAGCAGATAGAAACCAATTTTTTCGAACATCTTATGTTGCTAAAATCAAAAAGTGTTGTACTAACTAAAGTTATCTAACATACTTGGGGATTTATTCGTAAATTTTCAGCTCAATCCGAGTTACAGAGACTCCTCAAGAATTTGTTTGGTGGAGGACAGAAATCTGTTTTCGGGACATCAACTCCCCAAATCTTACTTCCCTCTCATTAGATGTCATTCTTGGCACAAAAAGCAAACAAAAAGGATAAGGAGAGGTCATTACTGAAGTAATAACTTCCAAGACTCAAGGAAACTCTTGGGCTATCTCCCAACAAGTATTTTTCTTTAACACCTTTAAGTTAGGCACAAGAAGCAAGAAGAATCAAGTATTTTCAAATGAGGAAGCATTCACATTAAACCTTGCTTTCAAAGGAGGAGCAAAAAGCAACTTATCTCTCCTCATAGGGAAGTGTTTAATACCTTTCTTAAATGGAAAATGATATTTGATGGTGCCTTCTTTCATATCAATGATGGCACCAACTGTTCTAAGAAAAGGTCTTCCCAAAGTAATAGGAAAAGAAGCATTGTATTCAACATCCAAAACATAGAAGTAAACATGACATAAGAATTGTTAACCATAATGAGAACATCATTAATACTTCCCATGAGTTTCTTCTTAGCATCATCATTGAGTGGGACATCCAAATAACAATCTTCCATAGGTGGCAAATCAAGCATTTCATAAATCTTCCTAGGCATAATAGAGACACTAGAACCAATATCACATAAAGCTTTGAGATCAAAGTCATTCACTTTCATATTAATAATGGGTTCCCAACTATCTTATATTTTCCTAGGAATAGAAGCTTTGTGTTTTAGCTTCTCTTCCTTAATCTTAACAAGAGCATCTATAATGTGTTTAGTGAAAGAAATATGCATATCACTAGCATCAGGACTTCTAGCAAGCTTTTGTAGGAACAAAATCACTTCAAAATATTGCAACCATCAATATCAAAGTCAAACTTAGCATCACTAGTAGTAGGCATAGTAGGAGTAGGAATAGGGACTACTTGAGATTTAGTGGTGATGGTGCACACACTATTGTTTCTATCAGTTTCAGCTTCCCTTTCCCACTTAGCATGAAGTTGAGCTAGCAGCCTAACATTTTCATCAATAGTAACTTGTATGGCATGAGCAGTAGCAAAGGTATTTTCCGTAGTTTCAGGTTTAGCAGCCATTTTATTAACCAAGGAAGTTTGAGCTTCAGACAAATAGGATATATTTTTCTCAACATTTAAAAGCTTTTCCTCTATAGCCTTATTGAAAGTGTTTTGTTTACTAATAAAGTCTTCGAGCATGACTTCAAGTTCAGAGGGGGCACTTCTAGCATGGTTGTAGGAGTTTCCATAGGAATTGCCATTATTAGGAGGATAAGGCCTATAATTGTTGTTACTACCAAAATTATTCCTATAGGCATTGTTGTTGAAATTGTTGTTTCTAATGAAGTTCACATCAACTTGCTATTCTTGAGCAACCAAAGAGGCTAAGGGAACACTATTAGGATCTAGAGGAGCTTTCCCATTAACAAGCATAGCCATAATAACATCAATATTTTCACTCAAAGAGGAAGTTTCCTCAACAGAATTTACCTTCTTACCATGAGGAGCTCTTTAAACATGCCATTCAGAGTAGTTAACCATCATATTATCAAGGAGCATTGTTGCAGCACCCAAAGTGAGCCCCATAAAGCTACCTCCAGCAGCAGAATCCGGCAGATTCCTTGAGGAGAAGTTCAAACCTGCATAAAAAGTCTGGATAATCATCCAAGCAGTGATTCCATGAGTGGGGCAATTCTTACCCAAAGATTTCATTCTTTCCCAAGAAGGAGCAAAATGTTCACTATCAAGCTGTTTAAATTTCATAATGTCACTTCTCATAGATATAATCTTAGCAGGAGGATAGTATTTTCCAATAAAAGCATCTTTGCACTTAGTCCAAGAATCAATACTATTTTTAGGCAAGGATAGCAAACATTCTTTAGCTTTTCCTCTCAAGGAGATGGTAAAAAGATTGAGATTAATAATATCTCCATTTACATCCTTATACTTTTGCATCTCACAAAGTTCAACAAAGCTATTCTGTCACATCCCAAGATTCTCCAAATCTTGTAATGTGAAAATAAATTAATAAAATAAAATTTTGTTTGATTTTCAGAGCCAGAAGAAACTTTTTGAATTTAAATGGAATCTCAAACCCATTTGAATTAAATAAAATCCTAAAAGGATTTAAAAAGATAAACATTTTAAATAAAGGAAAATAAAATATTTTGGAAATACTATTTTAGATCATTTAATAAAAGAGATTTGGGTGTTCAAAAGAGAAGAATGAATTTATAAATCAGGAATATTTTATAAAGCCAAATTAAACCTTGACCAAGCTTTTGAATTAAAACATTTTTATTTAAAATAAAATAGCAAAGGTTTAATTAAAAATAATAAAGGATTGCTTAAATAAAATAATAAGGATTTAATCTCCAAGTTTTAATAATAAAGGTTCTATCGTTTATAAACCAACAAAAACTTATTGGTTTAATTTAAATAAGTTTTCCTAAATATTTGATATTCTCTAATAAAACCTACTAAAGTGTTTTGACTTTATTTTAGATTTTAAAATAAATATTCTCAATAAAACAAACCCAAGTGGATTTATTAATAAAAGTCTGTGATATTTAATTTATAATGGACTCTGAAATAAAATGTTATATTATTTTTCACAACAAGTTTCCAAGTATTTAATACTTCCAAATAAAAACCCACTGATTTGGTTTGGAAAATATCTAGGATTTTATTAATGGAATCAAACTCTATTTTGATTTAATAACTAAGGGCCATTTTATTTAATTACTAATGGACCCTAAAATAAGAGGGTATTTGTTTAAAAACAAATCTTCCAAATATTTTTTTTTATTTCCAAATAAACCTACTGATTTAGATTTGAAAGTGATTTCAAATGAGAATTATTATTAAATAAATCAAACCATGATAAATAAATAAAGTTCCATTTTATTTAATTAAAAAATGGATTAATAAAGTTATTATTATTTTATTTTGGGCTTTTGACCATATTACTAAACAGAACTAATTTCAATACTACAAAGTTGAGTGTTGTTTGAATTGATTTGGTTGATGTTTGTTTGATTGGAAATTCAAAACAGAAAATAAAATAGAAAGGAAAAAGAACACAGAATATAAAAAAAATATAAGAAAGGAACCAGACCCAACCCAGCAGCCCAGGAAGCCCATCAACCAGCCCAGCTCCTCATTCCGCAGGAAAACGTTTCACACCTCGCATTTGACCCACAGAGACGATGACTGGTGGACCCTTCGCTCAACTCCTTTCCCCCACTGACGACTGGACCCATTTTCCCTGTTCACCCTTCTTCTTCCTCGCGGTGACAGCGCCCCCCTCTCCTCGACCGTTTCTGACGACATTTGCGAGCATCAATTGGCATTAACGCGGCAGTTAATCACTCCTGCGACCGCGCCTTCTTAAGCACCTCCCTCTCCGCGACATTTTTCCACAGACCACTCCTCCCCTCTGCCTCCAGGCCGCCCCAATTTCTCTCTGCACCGCCGCCGTCTCCGACGAGCTTATCCCTCAATCCCGGCCACACACTGCCTCCCCTTGCTTCCTCGACCAAGCACGCACGCTCCCAATCCTCTAACGCTTCTGTTCATACCCTCAGTTCAACCGCGGGCGCCCCGGATCGCCGACTTTGACAAGCTCCGACAGCGTCGCCGCGTCTGCAACCTCTCCGACGACCTCTCCCGGTAAACCTCGACCGCCCCTTTACCTCTCGATCATGCAAGCATATTCGCCTTGGTATTACACACCTGACCATACCCTCGGTTGGCTTTCTCGTGACCTGTAGCGACGACTTCGACCACGACTGAGACCACCCGACGTTGCTCTCTACTCCGGCGAGCAATCGCAGCCGTATCTGAGCACCCCCTGCCACGACAAGCACACGACTAGCACCACCTCGTCTTCGCGACCACGGTGAGCATCCTCACCTTGTATTTTGATTCCTAGAACCACCGCTAGTACCTCGCCTGACCGTCGCCGCCGTCTGTCGCCGCGCAGCGCCGCCAGCTTCTGGTCAAGCATGCTAGAGCCGTCAGATCTTAATCCTATGGTGTAGACAGAATGACTTAAGCGAACCGGTATGGACACATCTGAGCCGCACGATTCGCATTAGAGCCAACGCACCACAACACCGATCCGGCCGAACCGGTACCAGCCAGTTAAATTACGACGCGTGTCCCCTGTTCTGTTTAAAAACAGATTTGAAAACAGATTTAGTTGTGATTTTCAAATCCTTATAACTTTTGATCCACACGTCCAAATTTAGCAAATTTTATATCAATGGATTCAGGAGAGCAAGACCTAAATAATCATGGCCTTAGTTTTGAAAATAGTATCTGTTAGCTTGTTGGAAATTACAGAAACTTTTGTGTACTTATTTAGAGTATAAAAATTGTTTAAAAGTGATTTTAGGATTAAATCCTTTGCAAAATGGATTTGTGTGACCTTAATAACCCTAGGAACCAACCCATAGTGTTAAAAATGATTTTGTGTAATTTAAGTTGAATTAGTTAACTTAGTCATTTTTTAGCCAAATAAAATTCATTAAATTTTATCATGGAAAAGTTTTTACAAGGAAAACTTTGGGAAAGTGTTATGGACCAAACTTACTGACCCAAAACACCAAGCCTTGCCAAGAGCAACTTACTTGGTGCAAAACCTAAAGTTTTGCTTGGATAAGAATAATTTTCACCACATAAAATGATGAATGAATTTTAAAATAGTCTTAGGATAAAACCCAATTGCATATGACTTTGCCATTTTGGTAAATGACCAATGTAGACCTTACAAAATTTATAAACCTAGTAGAGACCAACTTTGCAATAGAACCCTCTTTTTACAAGACTTAGGAACCATTGCTATGTGTATGTGAATTATTGTTTGAATAGTGGAATGCTACTTGATACTATGCTTGTTTGATTGTAGTAAAATTAGCAAAGTGTGAGACTAGCAAGATCAAGAAGTGACTATCATTCCCTAAACAAAAAGGCAAGTTACACTATCATACAAAAGTCCTACTATTTTCATTATACTTAGTGGATTATGAAAACATGCATGAAAGACATTTTATACTTATGCTATGCTAAAAATCCTAATAGGATTCCCTACCCATTCCTTAGTGAAAATATTGAAGTTGTACATGCTTAGCCATGCTATATGCTATACTTTGAAAAAGAGATACATGTTGAGATTTTACAAAGGTTGAGAAAAGGACTTGTGTTTTACATAATAAAACAAGGACTCAATGAACCACCTAGGTGGAGGATACTTTAAGTTTTGGAGAAGGTGGCAACAAAAGAGAACCATGTCTATGGCATTCACTTTGTGTTGTGCTCCAAAAGAAAACCACCTAGGAAACTTAGAGATCAAACATGCTTCTCCAATTGTGGCTTCCATGTACAACCACATGCTATTATGGCTCTGGCTTAGTCAACTACATTAGGAAGACCCATGCATTGTCTTTAGTTACTGGACATGGGGATCTGGAATGCTTCATGGGGGCTGAAGACAAAGCTAGCAATGATGTATGGGAGGACCTTTTGGAAAGACTTCGTCACATTCTCAATCTGCCAGTACTCCATCTTGGTGAGCACTAATCCAGTAGGCCACTGGTGGCAACAAGATGGGATTGTGTCATGTGGGTAAAGTGTACTCCTTCTGCAGAAGTAAATAAAATCTAAGTACTTAGCCGTGTCCCCGGTTATGGACAATACTGAGCAACTAAAGTTTGAACTATGGGAGATCTCGACATTCCAACTTCTAATATAAAAACTTGATGCCCTTGTGTGTCTACCAAGGAATTCAAAGAGATTTTGTAATGCTTGTTGCACTTGGGGTTACCAAGGTGCACAAGAGCATGATGTACTTGGGGCTTTACCAAGGAACTCATGAGATTTTATAAAACTTGAAGCACTTGGGGTTACCAAGGTGCTCAAGAGATTTTGAAAAGGATTTGAACACTTGAGTTTCTACCAAGGAGTTCAAGGAACTTGGAAAAGAAATTTGACAAAAGACTTTAAAAACCCTTTTGAAAAGATAGGATAAAATGTTGCTTTATGAAAATAAACCTTAAACTCTACTTAGCCAAATATGCATATAATGATAGGATCCACTCATATTATTCATAAAAGTGAAGCTTGCCAATACAATTCAAAATGTATTGACCCTTGTGGCTGTAACTTGTAATGTTGCAGGTTGATTGTTTTAAAATGAAGATTGTTTGATTGACTAGGACTACAAAGTCTACAACCAACATCTGCCTGTGGCACTTTGAAGATGATGGACCCATACTTATAGTTATTCCGCTGCAAATGTAATGTAATAGCAATATGAGCTATGTTTGATGTAATAAACTTATGATATTCCTGGTTATCAATTTATATTATGACCCTTGTATCTTGATATTACATCTTAACTGTGGATGCTAGCTATTGATCCAGGGACTAGCATTGTAAAACACAGGAGCACCCTAACTTATTGGGTTGGGACCTCTACATATTCAGATGGGCAGCAGGATCATCAGAACCAGCACTAGAAAATTGCTCTCTCATAACAAGATACAACAAAGCAGGCTTAATTTCATAAAAGGTAGCATCAGGAGAAGGTGGAGAAATAGGTGTGCTAAGGAAATCATTGTTGTTGGTGCTAGTAAAGTCACACAACTTGGTGTTCTCAGCAGAGTTCATTTTGGCAAAGGCGGGCAAGCCAAAAACAGCAGCAGCAGCTAGAGCAGGAACTAATTTTTTTTGTGTTTTTGAATAAAGAAAGAAAGCAAACAAAACTAGACTAATTTTTTTGGGTTTTTTGAAAAGAGGCAAACAAAACCAAGCAAAAGAAACAAACCAAACTAAAAACAAAGTAAAGAGAAAGGAAGTGAAGGACTCCTGATACGTCGGAAACGTATCTATAATTTTTTATGCTCCATGCTTGTTTTATATCATTTGTCTTATGTTTTGTCTACACTTTGAGGTGTTTTTATATCTTTTCTGGAACTAACCTATTAACAAGTTGCCATAGTGCCAGTTGCCTGTTTTCTTTTGTTTTTGGTTCCAGAAAGGCAGAAAATCAATATTCTCGGAATTGGACGGGACAAAAGCCAAAGTTATTAATTTCCCGGAGCAACATGGAACCATGAAGCAGAGCTGGAGGGGTAGGCGCGGGTAAGCCCTGGAGGCGACTGGAGGGGGTGTGCGCCACCTGGACCCCCATCGACCTTGATTCCTGCGGCTATATGTGGCATCCTGCAAAAACCACTACTAGAAAATCGCGTTATTTTTGTGCATTGCATCATCATGACATCACTATGCATCTATTTGCCTAAACCAATTTTGCCAAAATCCATATTTTTGTTTTCTATAAATACCCCTCTCTATTTTAAAACATAAAATCCTCGGTCCGCCCGGATCTTCTATTGGTCTAAAATATTTTACAAAACAATATTTACAACTAAATAAAATTAAATGTTTTATAAAACGGGGGAGGCAGCCGGCCAGGCCCAAAGGCCCAACCAGCCACCTACCACCCCAGCTAATCCTAGCCCTTGATTCCTAGATCAAACCCTAGCCTCTCCAAACCCTAACCCTAAATCCCCTCACCAATCCTACTCCCTCCTCTCTCCCAGCTGCCACTCTCCCTGGCACACACCCGACAGCACACACACCACACACACCCAGACACACTCACCATCCACCCCGCTCCCCCTGGCCCCACCCCGGGACCCACCTCACACGCTCTCCAACCCCTCGACCCGATCCCCATCTTCCTCGCGTTCTCTCCCTCTCGCTCCCCCACCAACCACCCTCGCATCAACCCCGCATCCTCCCTCCCTGCTCGGCCTCTCGCCCGCCGCCGGCAGGGACCTCCTCCTCCCTCCCCTCCATCACCGCCCTCAAGCCCCGCCTGCACGGGTCCCCGCCTCCTCGCCTCGACGAGCTCGCTGCTGCTAGTGTTGCTCGTTCGGCCGCCTCCCTCTGCTCCTTCCAGTGCAGCGCCGCCACCCCCTCTTCCTCCCGCGGGCAGATCCGCGTCGACCGCCGCCGCTGCCCCTGTGCCTCCCTCCTCCGGACGCTGCCGGCGCGCACCTTCTCTCCACCAGCCGCCGCCTGCGCCCCATCCCCGCGTCTCCCCTGCTGTGGGCCAACCCCTCCTGCAGCTCGGACTCGTCGGCCTCCACCGCCCACCCCGCCTCTGCCCGTCGCCCCTGTTCGCCGGCCCTGCCACCTTCCTCCTGCAGCCGCGCGAGACCCTCCTCACCTCGACCCCAGTCCTCGGCCTCCTCTGCAGAGCATGCCACCGCCCTCTGCCAGCGACGTCGCCCCGCCTTGCAGGACCCCACCGCCATGGGCTTCTTCCACCGCTATGCCACCCCACCTCGTCCTCTGTCTGCCGCCTGTCCCGCTCGACGCGACCTCCCCGCGAGGCAGCGCCGACGCTGGCCCTCATCCCCGCAGACCCTGCAGCGTCCATGTCTCCCCTGGGCCCCGCCTCCTCCCTGCAGCTCGTCTCCACCTCGTTTCGCCGCTGATGTGCTCCCCCTCGCATCGTGACCGTCTCTAGGCGTTCCCAGAGCATCGCTGTCTGCAATCCCCTGCTGTCCTTTGACCTCCTTGTCTCAGATAGCCTCATGCACGTGTCGCTGTGGTGGGCATTGTTTGCTTGCTAGCCCTGTAGGTGCTCTGTGCGTACCAAGTTTTGTAGTGGCTCTCGTGCCCAGAGTTCTTCTCGATAAGATCTTCAGTGACACTCGGAGCACAAGAACGATACGAAGGAACCCGAAGGAATGGAGGCGAGGACTATATCAGTCAAGGTCATCTGGTGGCTCTGGAACACCAAGTACTTCTACATGGATTCGAAGACCGATCCCGGCGCGCCCGAACCCCGTCGAACACCAAGACCCTCGGAATCGCCAAGTTCTCCTTCTCGGATCAGAAGACCGAACCCGACACGCCAAGTTCTTCCTCCCGGATCCGAAGACGCCGAGACCCGGGACACCAAGATCTCCGCCGTGAAACGACAAAACCGACGACATGACCCGACGACCCCGGATGCAACAAGACCTTCTTCCCGGATGCGACGTCGAGAACTCGAACGCCAAGATCGCCGACGCGGATACGCCAAGTTCGTCTTCCCGGACACCGTGCGACAAGATCTACTTCACGGATCCGAAGACCCCGGTACCCGATCCACTCAAGTTCGCCATCGCGAGTCCGAACTTCATCGTTTCTCCCGTTGAACCCTGAGACCTGACCCCGAACCCCTCGGAGCCCAAGTTCGCCGAACCCTAATGTGATCCCCTATCCAAGACCCCATTATTTTATAATATGAAATTATCAACTGATGCATATTAAATTGTTCATGCATGCATATTGTCATGTGGTTTGGGGGCCTTATGCCGATTCACCATATAATTCAATATGGAGTCTATATGCGGGATATCTTTGTCTTATTCCGGACTTCATTTAAATTGTTGTAGCGAACCGAAGCCATGTTTGGTCTTGCTAATCCAACATTTAATTTGCGGGGTAGATAAATAACTTGAACCGTTTAATTAAATGTCGGGCCCCCGGTTCCGCTTAATATTGCCTAATTGCATCGCATCCTTGCCATGTCATACATCATACATGCATCATTCCCGATCTTCTGTCGTAGTATTAAATAGTGCATCCGGTGTTTCTTCTAGTGCTTTGCTTCTTCACGGACTAGGCCGATGAGTTGATGCGAGTGTCGACCCGATCTTCGGATGAACCTTCGGCAATGTTTTCAGGCGAGCACCTCCCCCTTTCTACCTATCTTACTTTTATAGTATTTATTTCCCTCCTGTTGATCTATTGCTATCTGTGTTGCGTTGCTCTAGTTTTCGTACCCGCGATATCCCTTGCAGCCTCATATTGCCTTGGACACATCCTATTACCTGTTGTTTGGTAGATAGTGGGCCTTGCGTGTCGTAGTTGCTTACTCAAGTGCTGTTGTGTGTCGTCAAGTACCACAGTTGTTGGAGTATTGCCGCATGTTTAATGTTGGAGATGATCAAGACTTTAATTACTGTTTAATAACTAAAATTGAAGTAGGTAAATGCAGAGGCACAGGTGGGCAATAGATGTTATTTGGTTGTTAACCGTCCACTTGTGTTCCGTAGGACCCCGAGTACTTGATACCTGTTCCTTGAATATTCGCGCTATCCACATCCGGGAGGATTATGGGACCCCCCTGAGCCAGAGCTTGATTCATTCTTATTTCTTGGGGCCACAAACTAGTTTGAGGTTTTATTTACTATCCTGTACTTATGCCATGCTTTACTGCTTTATTTACGATTGTGCGAGGAGCACCTGTACTGTTTAGGATCATGACCCGTTTTCGCGGTATCGACAAGCCCAGTCACACTTTCGGGTTCCCAGTCGTTTACAGCCGGCCCCACAAACCTTGAGTCTGTCTCGAAGTCAGCTAACTTCGTTGCGGGTATACTTAATGGGGTGGACCCCTGAAATATTTCTGAATCTTGTGATTGCTTTGTCGTGAAAGCCTCGTTGGGTTTTGATTTGGTTTTTCCGAGGTTGATCGAGTGTGTGTTGCTATTTGTGCACCCCTGCAGGGTAAAACTTTCTGAAAGCCGTGTCCGCGGTTATGAACGACTTGGAGCACAGTATCTCGATCATAGACAACTATAACTAAAGTAGTGCTATAAATTTGACTTTATAATGACTAGTAAACAGCTTCACTATAATGGAATGGCTAAATAAAATTGCCAACAATTGCTTGTTTGGGTTGTCGCTTGTTACCATTGTACCTGACTAGTAAGTATTGCAACTATAACGGAATGGCTAAATAAAAGTACCAACAACTGCTGGGTTTTGGGATATCTCATGCTAATTGTATCTGACTAGTAAGTGTTGCAACTACAACGGAATGGTTAACTAAAACTGCCCACTGCTTATTATATCAGGATGACTATCTATACCTGACTAGTAATTGCCGAACTATAACGGAACGAATAAAACTGCCAACTGTGTGAGGTCCTCGGTTGACTTCCTCGTTTGGTCTCGAGGGGGAAATACCAGGATGGGTATGTTTGGTGGTAGTATCAGGTAGGTTCCGAATAGGTCTTTCTTACCCCTCTCTGATAGCCGCTAGTTGTATCGAGTCTCTATAGGTTGTTTAGTGCATGCTGCGCTGCCGCTCAGTCCACCATACCTATGTAGGCGAGGACCGCCGAATTCTAGCCTCGCCGTGTACTGGCCTCAGTACTGACCGCTCTCTCTTTTTCCTTTGCCCTTTGTCGGCACCCCTTTTGTTTAAGCAGGTTTTGAGACCGACGTCGTTAGCAGGGTTACCCTTCCAGCTTGGCCTGGGCAGGGTTATGGACGCCATTGGTTATTCTTCAGGGCTCTTAGCCCCATTTGCATCTTGTCCGTAGTCGGACGCTCTATCATTTTCAAGGTGATTTGGATCTTTGTATATTATGTCTGTATTCTTGACTCATGGAGTCGTTGTTGTATATATCTGTTCTGTGGGTCTCATCGAGGACTGTTGTGTAATGTTATTACTTTTTTTTCCACCCGCACGCAAGTGCCTGGTGGGCACCTTTGAATCGTTTCTATGCGGGTTTGGCGGGAAGCGCTGAAACTTGCATAGGGCCGATTCTGAGGGTGTTACAGAGTGGTATCAGAGCTCAGCAGTTGCGATACCCCACAAGTCCAGCCTGTAGGATAACCTAGCTAATGGCCGAAGTAGAGTGTCAAAACTATTTTTGCAAAATCGGTTGGATAGTTCTGATTAGGTCTGATTTTACTCCTTACCCCTCTGCTGCTCTCCTCTCACCTCTGCGTGTTTTGAATCCGCTCTCTTCTCTCTCTTCGAGTCTAGGATTTCTCGTGGTCTGGTTCCATCGTACCTTCAGGGTTTCGCTTCCTCCTTTGGTAACGGTGTTGCTACATCTGGTCTTCATGCTATCCGAGGAATCCTTCGTCTGGTGGACTTCTCTTTGTTCCTTCTCGTGCCTTCCGGTGTTTTCCGACGCGACGACATCATCTACGCCAGGTCCGATGCAGAGTCTGCATCACTCCTTTGTTTCTGAACCTCGATTGTCGAGATCTTCAGTCTGATTCCGAGAATGGTTGCACGCTTTTCTACTGATTGTGCAGAGTAATAGTTTGGGTGCGTGATGGATTGGCCCCCATGCCGACTACTCACTCTATTCGCTTCTGTACATTGAAGTGGATGAGAATGCATCGGTTCTCTCTTTCTATCGGAGTTAGAGGTGGCTCTATTTGTTGATACCTCTACCTTCGACCTTTTGTTCCCGGAGTGTTCTCTCGATGATCACGGACAACGACCTCTTGTTAGTGGTGTCGCGAGGATCTACACGAAGCGAGAAGATGCAGATCACCGACCTTCTTTCCGGTACCATGGGGCGGATCTCGAGGGCGAGATCCATTGTTAGTGGTGTCGAATTGTGGCATCCCGCAAAAACTACTACTAGAAAATCGCGTTATTTTTGTGCATTGCATCATCATGACATCACCATGCATCTATTTGGCTAAACCAATTTTGCTAAAAGCCATATTTTTGTTTTCTATAAATACCCCTCTCTATTTTAAAACATAAAATCCTCGGTCCGCCCGGATCTTCTATTGGTCTAAAATATTTTACAAAACAATATTTACAACTAAATAAAATTAAATGTTTTATAAAACGGGGGAGGCAGCCGGCCAGGCCCAAAGGCCCAACCAGCCACCTACCACCCTAGCTAATCCTAGCCCTTGATTCCTAGATCAAACCCTAGCCTCTCCAAACCCTAACCCTAAATCCCCTCACCAATCCTACTCCCTCCTCTCTCCCAGCTGCCACTCTCCCTGGCACACACCCGACAGCACACACACCACACACACCCAGACGCACTCACCATCCACCCCGCTCCCCCTGGCCCCACCCCGGGACCCACCTCAAACGCTCCCCAACCCCTCGACCCGATCCCCATCTTCCTCGCGTTCTCTCCCTCTCGCTCCCCCACCAACCACCCTCGCCTCAACCCTGCATCCTCCCTCCCTGCTCGGCCTCTCGCCCGCCGCCGGCAGGGACCTCCTCCTCCCTCCCCTCCATCACCGCCCTCAAGCCCCGCCTGCACGGGTCCCCGCCTCCTCGCCTCGACGAGCTCGCTGCTGCTAGTGCTGCTCGTCCGGCCGCCTCCCTCTGCTCCTTCCAGTGCAGCGCCGCCACCCCCTCTTCCTCCCGCGGGCAGAGCCGCGTCGACCGCCGCCGCTGCCCCTGTGGCCTCCCTCCTCCGGACGCTGCCGGCGCGCACCTTCTCTCCACCAGCCGCCGCATGCGCCCCATCCCCGCGTCTCCCCTGCTGTGGGCCAACCTCCCCTGCAGCTCGGCCTCGTCGGCCTCCACCGCCCACCCCGCCTCTGCCCGTCGCCCCTGTTCGCCAGCCCCGCCACCTTCCTCCTGCAGCCGCGCGAGACCCTCCTCACCTCGACCCCAGTCCTCGGCCTCCTCTACAGAGCATGCCACCGCCCTCTGCCAGCGACGTCGCCCCGCCTTGCAGGACCCCACCGCCATGGGCTTCTTCCACCGCTATGCCACCCCACCTCGTCCTCTGTTTGCCGCCTGTCCCGCTCGACGCGAACTCCCCGCGAGGCAGCGCCGACGCTGGCCCTCATCCCCGCAGACCCTGCAGCGTCCATGTCTCCCCTGGGCCCCGCCTCCTCCCTGCAGCTCGTCTCCACCTCGTTTCGCCGCTGATGTGCTCCCCCTCGCATCGTGACCGTCTCTAGGCGTTCCCAGAGCATCGCTGTCTGCAATCCCCTGCTGTCCTTTGACCTCCTTGTCTCAGATAGCCTCATGCCCGTGTCGCTGTGGTGGGCATTGTTTGCTTGCTAGCCCTATAGGTGCTCTGTGCGTACCAAGTTCTGTAGTGGCTCTCGTGCCCAGAGTTCTTATCGATAAGATCTTCAGTGACACTCGGAGCACAAGAACGATACGAAGGAACCCGAAGGAATGGAGGCGAGGACTATATCAGTCAAGGTCATCCGGTGGCTCTGGAACACCAAGTACTTCTACATGGATTCGAAGACCGATCCCGGCGCGCCCGAACCCCGTCGAACACCAAGACCCTCGGAGTCGCCAAGTTCTCCTTCTCGGATCAGAAGACCGAACCCGACACGCCAAGTTCTTCCTCCCGGATCCGAAGACGCCGAGACCCGGGACACCAAGATCTCCGCCGTGAAACAACAAAACCGACGACATGACCCGACGACCCCGGATGCAACAAGACCTTCTTCCCGGATGCGACGTCGAGAACTCGAACGCCAAGATCGCCGACGCGGATACGCCAAGTTCGTCTTCCCGGACACCGTGCGACAAGATCTACTTCACGGATCCGAAGACCCCGGTACCCGATCCACTCAAGTTCGCCATCGCGAGTCCGAACTTCATCGTTTCTCCCGTTGAACCCTGAGACCCGACCCTGAACCCCTCGGAGCCCAAGTTCGCCGAACCCTAATGTGATCCCCTATCCAAGACCCCATTATTTTATAATATGAAATTATCAACTGATGCATATTAAATTGTTCATGCATGCATATTGTCATGTGGTTTGGGGGCCTTATGCCGATTCACCATATAATTCAATATGGAGTCTATATGCGGGATATCTTTGTCTTATTCCGGACTTCATTTAAATTGGTGTAGCGAACCGAAGCCATGTTTGGTCTTGCTAATCCAACATTTAATTTGCGGGGTAGATAAATAACTTGAACCGTTTAATTAAATGTCGGGCCCCCGGTTCCGCTTAATATTGCCTAATTGCATCGCATCCTTGCCATGTCATACATCATACATGCATCATTCCCGATCTTCTGTCGTAGTATTAAATAGTGCATCCGGTGTTTCTTCTAGTGCTTTGCTTCTTCACGGACTATGCCGATGAGTTGATGCGAGTGTCGACCCGATCTTCGGATGAACCTTCGGCAATGTTTTTAGGCGAGCACCTCCCCCTTTCTACCTATCTTACTTTTATAGTATTTATTTCCCTCCTGTTGATCTATTGCTATCTGTGTTGCGTTGCTCTAGTTTTCGTACCCGCGATATCCCTTGCAGCCTCATATTGCCTTGGACACATCCTATTACCTGTTGTTTGGTAGATAGTGGGCCTTGCGTGTCGTAGTTGCTTACTCAAGTGTTGTTGTGTGTTGTCAAGTACCACAGTTGTTGGAGTATTGCCGCATGTTTAATGTTGGAGATGATCAAGACTTTAATTACTGTTTAATAACTAAAATTGAAGTAGGTAAATGCAGAGGCACAGGTGGGCAATAGATGTTATTTGGTTGTTAACCGTCCACTTGTGTCCCGTAGGACCCCGAGTACTTGATACCTATTCCTTGAATATTCGCGCTATCCACATCCGGGAGGATTATGGGACCCCCCTGAGCCAGAGCTTGATTCATTCTTATTTCTTGGGGCCACAAACTAGTTTGAGGTTTTATTTACTATCCTGTACTTATGCCATGCTTTACTGCTTTATTTACGATTGTGCGAGGAGCACCTGTACTGTTTAGGATCGTGACCCGTTTTCGCGGTATCGACAAGCCCAGTCACACTTTCGGGTTCCCAGTCGTTTACAGCCGGCCCCACAAACCTTGAGTCCGTCTCGAAGTCAGCTAACTTTGTTGCGGGTATACTTAATGGGGTGGCCCCCTGAAATATTTCTGAATCTTGTGATTGCTTTGTCGTGAAAGCCTCGTTGGGTTTTGATTTGGTTTTTCCGAGGTTGATCGAGTGTGTGTTGCTATTTGTGCACCCCTGCAGGGTAAAACTTTCTAAAAGCCGTGTCCGCGGTTATGGACGACTTGGAGCACAGTATCTCGATCATAGACAACTATAACTAAAGTAGTGCTATAAATTTGACTTTATAATGACTAGTAAACAGCTTCACTATAATGGAATGGCTAAATAAAATTGCCAACAATTGCTTGTTTGGGTTTTCGCTTGTTACCATTGTACCTGACTAGTAAGTATTGCAACTATAACGGAATGGCTAAATAAAAGTACCAACAACTGCTGGGTTTTGGGATATCTCATGCTAATTGTATCTGACTAGTAAGTGTTGCAACTACAACGGAATGGTTAACTAAAACTGCCCACTGCTTATTATATCAGGATGACTATCTATACCTGACTAGTAATTGCCGAACTATAACGGAACGAATAAAACTGCCAACTGTGTGAGTTCCTCGGTTGACTTCCTCGTTTGGTCTCGAGGGGGAAATACCAGGATGGGTATGTTTGGTGGTAGTATCAGGTAGGTTCCGAATAGGTCTTTCTTACCCCTCTCTGATAGCCACTAGTTGTATCGAGTCTCTATAGGTTGTTTAGTGTATGTTGCGCTGCCGCTCAGTCCACCATACCTATGTAGGCGAGGACCGCCGAATTCTAGCCTCGCCGTGTACTGGCCTCAGTACTGACCGCTCTCTCTTTTTCCTTTGCCCTTTGTCGGCACCCCTTTTGTTTAAGCAGGTTTTGAGACCGACGTCGTTAGCAGGGTTACCCTTCCAGCTTGGCCTGGGCAGGGTTATGAACGCCATTGGTTATTCTTCAGGGCTCTTAGCCCCATTTGCATCTTGTCCGTAGTCGGACGCTCTATCATTTTCAAGGTGATTTGGATCTTTGTATATTATGTCTGTATTCTTGACTCATGGAGTCGTTGTTGTATATATCTGTTCTGTGGGTCCCATCGAGGACTGTTGTGTAATGTTATTACTTCGTTTTCCACCCGCACGCAAGTGCCTGGTGGGCACCTTTGAATCGTTTCTATGCGGGTTTGGCGGGAAGCGCTGAAACTTGCATAGGGCCGATTCTGAGGGTGTTACACTATAAGAAGCCTCCGACCCAAAAACCCTAGGCAATCCAGAAGAAATCCATGAAAACCTCTACTGCGCCGCCACCACCGAAGGGGAAATTCGGGGGACAGAAAGTCTCTATTCCGGCACCCTGCCGGGACGGGGAAGTGCCCCCGGAGCCATCTCCATCAATCTCCATCACCATCTTCATCACCGTTGTTGATTCCCATGATGAGGAGGGA
This sequence comes from Avena sativa, assembly GCA_916181665.1. Classification (NCBI taxonomy): domain Eukaryota; kingdom Viridiplantae; phylum Streptophyta; class Magnoliopsida; order Poales; family Poaceae; genus Avena; species Avena sativa. Next base: position 356,527,476 of record OV702284.1, on the reverse strand, counting down.
GTAGTTCTTCCTTAGGGCTAAGGGATCTACCGGTAGCTATGTGTTCATCTCTCTCTCTATGCATGATCTTGTGGTCATGAGCTTTGTAATAAAGTAGATCTACCTTGCTACTCAAGTGCTTCAATAGATCTCTGCTCTCCCCATGTGTGTGAAAGTGACAGCGCGCACACCGTGGTGGCACTTAGGTTTGAGTCTACATAAATACACTTTGTGCGTTAATATATCTATTCTTTTCCCCGCATGTGTGAAAGTGGCAGCATGCATACCATGTGTGGCACTTTGGCTAGATTGAATATTTGTTATGAGTTATATTTGGAGTTGGATGTCTCTATGAAATTGTGGTGTTTGTTGGAACCATCTAGTGCTCAAGGTGACAGTGTGGGGTTATCTAGATTGGGGAAGGCGGACTTTTAGGTGTGCTGTTATAGCCCTAACATGGATTCGAGTGTCCAACCAGAGAGTAGTTAAGAGTAGTATCATGAAGAGTGGATATTTATATGAGAGAGTGTTCACTAGTGAAATTATGATCCCTAGGCCTTGTTTCTAAGCATTGAAACACCGTTTGCTACTAGATCTGTTGCATGTTTGCTTGCTTCCTTCTTGTTGCCTTTAGTCTTTGCCTCACCGTCAAGCTATTTTCTGGCACCGTTACCACTTGTATTTCACTATCTCTTCGCCGAACTAGTGCATCTATATTGGGTGTGTTGGGGACACAAGAGACTTCTTGTATTTTGATTGCAGGGTTTTTTGAGAGGGAATACCTTTGACCACTTCCTCCCTGAGTTCGATAAACCTTGGGTAATCCACTTAAGGGAAACTTGTTGCTGTTCTACAAACCTCTGCACTTGGAGGCGCAACAACTATCTACAAGAATAGAAGTGCGTAGACATCAAGCTCTTTTCTGGCGCCGTTGCCAGGGAGGTAAGGTAAAAGGTACTCACATCTTGGTGTGTGAGTGCTCGAAGTTATTTCCTTTAGATTCTACAATTTTTTCTTTTTTGTTTCTTGTTTTCACTAGTTAGGCTTAATGGAAAACAACAACAAAATAGAGATCTCTATATCATTTATCTTGAGTTAGGACATGATGTGTTTGAAGAGAAAATTAAAAAACCTATGGAACTTTATTTGCGTGCTAATAGCAATGTTATTAGTATGAATTTTTTGAACACCACTGTTACTAATGGTATGGAAACGTCTAAGCTTGGGGAAGCTAGTTTTTATGAGAAAGATCTTTTTAGTTCCCCAGCTTTAGGGAAGAAAAATTGCTCTGATGATACTTTATCTCCATATGTGGTAATTCTAATGGTACTTTTGATCCACATACTGAAAGTGTCCCCTTTAAAATACCTATTGAAATTGTTGAACGTGTTATGAACAACTGCTATTTTGGAGATGGAACTGTCCATCCTAGTCATCATTTAGTCTTTATACATCAATTATGCGAGTTTTTCAAGTGTGCAGGTATTTCAATGGACCAAGCTAACATGAAGCTATTCCCTTTCTCACTTAGGGGCAAATCAAGGGAGTGGTATGATCTACTAGATGATCCTCATCATTTGGAGTGGAAGGAACTTGAATCTCTCTTTTATTCTAAATTTTATCCCCCTCATGAAATTCATAAAGATAGGAAATATATTTATAATTTTCATCTTCATGAGGGAGAAAGTATTGCCCAAGCTTGGGGGAGATTGAAGTCACTAATTCTCAAATGTCCCATTCATGAGCTCCCCAGTAATGTTATTATCAATAATTTTTATGCAAGGCTTTCAGGACACTACAAGGACTATCTGGATACCTGTTTAGAGGGATCCTTCACAAGTAAGAAGGTCAAAGCTAAGTGGGATCTTCTTGAAACAATTCAAAACAATACTAAAGATTGGGATAACGACAAAGGTAAAGAACCAGGTATAAACTATGAGTATGATTGCATTAAGTCTTTCGCTGAAACTGCTGATTTTCAAGAGCTTATTGCTAAATATGGTCTTGATCCTCAAATTCTTGTTAGATACTATAGAGCCTTTGCTTCCCATATTAATGCTCCTAAAGAAAAATGGGACATGTATCATGAACCTTTTAAAGACACTTGCATGGAAAATGAAAGTGTTATTAATGATTGCAATAAACATGCTCAAACTTCTGAAAGTGCTACTTCTTATAACCATGTTAATTTTTGCGGTATGCATAGACCTTGTGAAAAGAATCAAACATAAGAAGAATATTGTATCACCCACTGGAATGAAAAAACTTGAAAGTGGTATAAGGCTCTAGATGATCTTGGTAAAAAAGTTTGTGCCATCTATCCTTTTATTTGTGAACTTTGCTTTGAAGTGGGTCATTTCAATTTTCAATGCTCTGTCCAAAATAATCCTGCAAGTTTGTATTGTGATAACGTGATCACTGATAATCAACATGATGAACTTACATTATTTTTGGGGTGTGAAGAGTTATCACGAAAAACTTCTTTGATAGACATGATTACTTTTGATATGAATAACGTCCTGCATGGTTGTCATCTTTATTGTGTTGAAAGCTACCACGCAAATACTTACATACAAAATATTATAAAAGATGATATTTTACCAAATTATCACAGGACTGATATGTGTTTTGATCTTATTAATGAAAAGGAGGAATCCTCCAAAGTTTCTTCTATTGTCTCTAACAATAAGCCAGGGTATGTGGAGAATCTTCCTTTCAAGACTCTCCCTCCTAAAGAGGAGAAGAAGAAGAAGAAGAAGAAGAAGAAGAGGAGGAGTAAAAGGAGAGAGGAAATGGTATGTTCCTCTAATCATGTTGCTCCTATCATAGTTTTTGGTGATAAGTCTGAACTAGATGATGTTCATATGCCTGTTACATATAGTAGTGATCATGATTGGGAAAAGCACACCACTTTTGATATTGAAAATCTCTTTGGTACCAATTCTGAAAATGATGATATTAATAGTTGTTGTGCTATTAGTGTTGGAATTATGCCCTAGAGGCAATAATAAAGATGTTATTATTATAATTCTTGTTCATGATAAAGTTTATATTCCATGCTAGAATTGTATTAAGCGGAAACTTTGATACTTGTGTGGTTTATGAACAACACCGTGTCCCTAGTACGCCTCTATGGACTAGCTCATTGATTAATGATGGTTAAGGTTTCCTAACCATAGACATGAGTTGTCAATTAATAATGAGATCATGTCATTAGGAGAATGATAGGATGGATAGACCCAAATTAAGCAGAGCAATTAGATCGTGTCATCGTGTTCATCTTTGCAAAGCTTTTTCCTATGTAAAGTATTGTATTCCTTAGACCATGAGATAATACAACTCCCTGGTATCAGAAGAAAGCTTTGAGGTCATAAAACGTCATCCTATGTGTAGAGGTCCCAACCTTTAATAATGTAGAGATCCCTGTGTTTACAATGCTAGTCCCTGGATCAATAGCTAGCATCCACAGTTAAGATGTAATATCAATAAACAAAGGTCATACTACAACTTTATAACCAGGAATAAAATAATTTATTACATCTTACATAGCTCATTTAGCTATCACATTACATTGCAGCAGAATATCTATAAGCATGGAGTCCTTCATCTTCAAGGTGCCACAGGCAAACATGTTGGTTGTAGACTTGTAATCCTAATCAATCAACTTCACTAATATCAAACAAACCTGCAACATAACAAGTTACAGCCACAAGGGTCAATACATTTGAATTGTATTGGCAAGTTTCACTACCATGTAGAATATGAGTAGATCCTATCAATTACATGCATATTTGGCTAAGTGGGGTTTAGGCTCTTTTGCGGAAAGCAATAGTTTTATCCTCTGTTTTCAAAATAGTTTTTGATCTTTTGTCAAATCTTTCTGAACTCCTTGGAATCCACCAAGTGCTTCAAGTCTCCTGTTGTCACTTTCAAGTTTTTTACTTTTAGAAATTGGAATGTCGAGATTTCCCATAGCTTCAGGCCTTAGTTGCTCAGTATTATCCATAACCGGGGACACGGCTAAGTACTTAGATTTTTATCTTCTGCAGAAGTTGTACACTTTACCCACATGACACATTCTCATCTTGATGCCACCAGTGGCCGCTGGATAAGTACTCACCAAGATGGAGTACTGGCAGATTGAGAATGTGACGAAGTCTTTCCATAGGGTCCTCCCAATACACAATGCTAGCTTGTCTTCAGGCACCAATGTAGGGTTCCAAGTTCCCTCATTCTGGTTAACCTGAAGAGGCCAATGCATGGGTCTTCCACTATGTAGTTGACTAAGACAGTGCCCATTTAGCATGTGCCAATTTTCCAAAGGTTTTTCTCAAAAATCATTTCCATATCAAAATCAATATTTTTATTTTGGATAGAAATGAGCTAATTCAATTATTCAATCCTAATCTTCACAAGATACATTTTTAAATTCATGAGTTGGTTCCTAAGGTCAGTAGGTTCACAACAAACCATTTTGCAAAGATTTCAACCCTAAAATCATTTTGGAATAAATTTTATATCCTAAACAAGCATACACAAGTTTCTGCAAAAACAAACATTTTACCAGAAGCTTTTTACTAAACAAAGTGCATGGTTGGCTAGGAATTGTTTTTCTGAATCCATTGATATAAAGTTTGCAAAATTTGGACGTGTAGAACTAAAGTTATGGATTTTTCAAATTTGCATACAAATCAGATTCTAATTCTGTTTTAAACAGATCCAGTGCCACGCGGCGTGTTTCTACTGGCCGGTACCGGTTCGCACGGATCGGCCTCTCTGGATCGTTGGATCTAAGTGTGATCGTGTGGCGCAGAGGCAACCATACCCCTTCGTTTAAGTTTTCTTTCCTATCCACTAGATCGAGATCGAACGGCTACAATCGACCTGCCACTAACTGGCGGCGCGACGATGGTGGCGCGCGGCGGCGGTGCTCGGCTAGCGGCGGACTTGGCGACAGAGGAAGCAAGGAAGGTCGGGAGTTGGCTCACCGTGCTCGCAGGGGGTTGGCGATGCTCACCAGAGTTCTTCTTATCGTCGGGTGCGCACGGTCGTGGTCGAGGACGAGCTCCTGGGATGCAAGCAAGCGAGGAGAAGTATCAGGAGGATGCGCACTATCTCATGTTGGAATTATGCCCTAGAGGCAATAATAAAGATGTTATTATTATAATTCTTGTTCATGATAAATGTTTATATTCCATGCTAGAATTGTATTAAGCGGAAACTTTAATACTTGTATGGTTTGTGAACAACACCGTGTCCCTAGTACGCCTCTAAGGACTAGCTCATTGATTAATGATGGTTAAGGTTTCCTAACCATGGACATGAGTTGTCAATTAATAATGAGATCATATCATTGGGAGAATGATATGATGGACAGACCCAAACTAAGCGAAGCAATTAGATCGTGTCATCGTGTTCGTCTTTGCGAAGATTTTCTTATGTCAAATATTGTATTCCTTAGACCATGAGATAATACAACTCCCTGGTATCGGAATAAAGCTTTGAGGTCATCAAACGTCATCCTATGAGAGGGTGATCATAAAGGTGTCTCTCAGCTGATCGGAAAGTATCTGTTGGGTTGTATGTATCGAGATGGGATTTGTCCCTCCCAAGTCGGAGAGATATACTTCGGGCCCACTCGGTAATCGATATCAACACCGCTTGCAAGCATGTGGTTAAGTAGTTAATCACAAAGTGATATCGGATTACGGAACGAGTAAAGTACTTGCTGTGAACGAGATTGAACTAGGTATGAAGGTACCGACGATCGAATCTCGGGCAAGTAAAATATCGCGAGACGAAGGGAATATACATATGGGATTGATTGAATCCTGGCATCGTGGTTCATCCGATATGATCATCGATGAATGTGTGGGAGTCAATATGGGTGCCCAGACCCCGCTGTTGATTATTGATAGAAGATCATGTCTGCATATTCTCAAACCCGCAGGGTCACACACTTAACGTGTCTCGACGCTAGGATAGATTGGATAATTTTTTTATGAGTTTTTGTTCTTAGTCTCGGATGGGATCCGGGACATCACGAGAGGTTCCGGAGTGGTCCGGAGAATAAGATTCATATAAGGCAGTGCAGTTTTTGGAGTTCGAAATTGTTCCGGGTTAATCGGTATTGTACCGGAAGCTTCTAGAACCTTCCGGAAGGGGACCAACGTGGCCCCACCTTCCAGGAAGGGGCATGGGCCTATGAGGGAGTGCCCTGGCCGCATTGGGCCAGGGGCACAAGGCCCCATAGGGCCCAGCCGGCCAAGGGGGTTTTAAACTCGAGATAGACCTTCTAGAAGGGGGGGTTTCCTTGCCCCCCACTCCTTATGGGGCCGCCGGTTTGGGCTTGGGGGAGGGGCTAGGGCTGCGCCCCCCCTCTATATAAAGAGGGGTGGGGGCGCACCAACCCCACACACCATCCCCTCCAACCCTAGCCACCCTGCTGCCTTCCTCTCTCCCTCCCGACTGTTTGTAGGCGAAGCCCTGCTGCAGAAATTCTCCACCATATACACCACGCCGTCGTGTTGTAGATCCAATCCATCTCTCCACCATACTTGCTGGTCCGAGGAAGGAGGAGACGTCGAGGTGCTGCACGTGTGCATCTCACGGAGGCACCGCCACTTGTGGTGCTAGATCGGATCGGATCGCGAGGAGGAGAAGCGAGTACGACTACATCACCCACGTTCCGACGAACGTTCCGCTGTGCGAATCTTCAAGGGTATGAAGATCTAATCCAATCTCTCTCGTTGTTTGCATCTCCTAGATTAGATCTTGGCTTTCCCTCTGTTCGCATCCGTAGAAAATTTTGATTTACTATGCCACGAAACCCCTCAGTGGTATCAGATCTAGATCTATACGTAGATGTGTTTCACGAGTATAACGCAACATGGTTGTTGCGGGCGTTGATGTTTTCTGTTGCAAGCCTCTTGTTTGCGTTCTTCTTATGACGCGGTATAGTGAGATTGAAGCGGCCCAGGCCAACCTTACGCGACGTCGTTCGCGAGACCGGCTCCGCACTTGACGTGTGGCTTGTTCCACACATGCGGCTGGTGGATGTTAGTTTCTCTCACTATAGTTGTCATGGGATTAACACCAGAGTTTGGCAACCATAATATCACCGTTGTGGCTTTCCGTAGGTAAGAATCGTTCTTAGCATCTACTCCCATAAGCCACGTAAAACATGCAACAACAAAGTAGAGGCGTCTAACTTGTTTTTGCAGGGAGTGTTTTTTGTGATATGGTATGGCCCAAGATGTGATGTGTATAATGTATGCAATTATCATGTTTTGTAATGTTTCACGACTTGCATGTCGATGAGTACACAACCGGCAGGAGCCATATGGTTGTCTTTATAATTGTGTATGACCTGTGTGTCAACTTCTTATGCGCCATGTAATAGTTTCACTTTATCGCTAAGTAGTTAGCAATAGTTGTAGTTGCTATTCGTGGTGGAGGCAATCATGGTGGAGTGATGGAGATCATGCCAGAACGCACAAGATGGAGATCATTGCGCGAAGATTGGCTATACCATGTCACATTAAAGTTATATGCATGTGATGTTTATCCTTTTATGTATCTTATCATGCTTAGATCGCGACGGTAGCATTATAAGATGATCCCTCACTTAAAGATCAAGATAAAAACAGTGTTCTCCCCGAGTATGCACCGTTGTGAAAGTTCGTCGTGTCCAAGCATCACGTGATGATCGGGTGCTATAGACTCTACGCTCACATACAACGCGTGCAAGCCAGTTTTGCACACGCGGAAATACTCGGGTCTAACTTGACGAGCCTAGCATGTACAGGCATGGCCTCGGAACACATGAACCGAAAGGTTAAGCATGAGTCATATGAATGATATGATCGACACTTTGTTGTCCACCATTGAAACCACATCTCTTCTCGTGATGATCGGATTAGGTGTGGTGAATGTAGCATCCCAGTTGTCTAACACCTGTAATGCTACTTGATCTAGTAATAAAATGGCCACTTCCTACAAATAATTGTTGCATCATCATCATGTCATGTTCATGTCATCATGCCACCTTGCATTTGAGCATCATACAAAAACCCTTTTGTTTGGTTCTTATCTCATATGCATTAATATTTGTATTTGCCTCTTGATATTGTATTTGGTTCTTGATATATTGTTAAATGCCCAAGTTGATTTGGGGGCATATCTCTTATTGACTCCACCACCTTTTCTTCACCACCTTATAATTCCACCATCCAATTAATATGAGCTTGGCATTTTAATTGAGTTTACCTCTAGCTCATGTGGGTTGGGTGGATTCCACTCATAATCTTATGCTTGGCCTTTTCCACCTTTTGGAAATGCATGGAATAATGCCACATGATTTTATGTTGTTTTCACAATATGAATACATGGCATTTATTGTTTGCATGGGCCATGCAAGTACCACCTTTTTACTTGACATTTGAATCTTTTTGTTTTGCTTGCATGGATCACCCCTTTCCTTTGCTTGATCTTGTTTTGGCTTGTCAAACACTTGTTATCGCCATATTTTGGCCAAAGGAGGAGATGGGCCGTAATCAAGATGGGCTTGGAAGATACATATATGCAACATGTTGTTGAATCGGCCTTGTGCGTGGATTTGGGCTAAATTGCCCGTGTATCTTATATTGTAGTAGGTTCCGTTTCGGTTTAAGTAAGAGATAGAGTTGTTAGGGTTATTCCAAAGATAGAAAGTCTCCGGACTATAAATATGTACCTAAGGTTATTGAGAAAAGGAGGACGATCACGTTCACAACAAACACAATCTCGGCGCATCGCCACCCCTTGTTTCTAGGGTTTTTCTCGGGTAAGTGTCATGCTGCCTAGATCGCATCTTGCGATCTAGGCAGTATCTGCTTATGCGTTATTTAGTATTACTCGTGCTGAAGCCTTGTTGATGGCGAGTAATCCTGTTATCATAGATCTGTTTGGGCTAGCATCGGTACCTTTTTGTTATGATTGCTTAGCTATGCTGCCTTTACTTATCTCGCTGCCTTTGCACCTTTTTTGGGTGTAAGGGTAGCACCTTGCTTGATCTTTATTCAGTCGATTTGATCTGTTATAGTTATGCCTTGTTCTCCAAGGTTTAGTTTGATATCCACATGATCAGGCCTTGCAAACGGGTTGAACGATCCAGTGGTATGTAAGGATATGGTTTGCCAATTCGAGAGGAGTTGTTCCGGGAATTGACTTTACGTCGGTTGTTAGGCCTTCTCTAGGGTTAGTTTTTTATCATCTTTCATGTCCACCAGGCTCAATTACGTGTAGGATGTTCCAATTATGTGGTGAAAACGTTAACCTGTCGTAGATCGAGTTAACTTGTATTGATGAAGCAAAACCCCATGTTATCGTAGATTTAATGCAGAACCATGGGATAATCGGCTCTAGGAGCCGATTCACAGGGAAACCTGGGAGCCGGTCGCGGCTCGAATTTTACGTATGTTTGTTTGCCATGCAGGAAACCAATCGAAGCAATCCATCACCTTCCTGACCAGGTATAGGTCAGGTGGCACGCCCTTGCACCAGCCAGGACGTGTGCCGGAGTTTTGCGGGCCGTTGCCCGAGGGACCAGGGCCCACCAGCAGTTCTGGGAGCCTCCCGGCTCTTCGTGTTGCCGGTCGCTGCTCGCCGGTGGGTTTTGGCAGGCAACACATTCTGGCACGCCCGGTGGGACATTCAACAACGTCTACATCAACATCCGACGCTGCGATGGAGAACAGACCGGTCACGTACGACGATCTGCCTGAGGAGCACAAGGCGAAGTATGATGATATCAAAGCTCTCTTCGAAGCCGATCTCATCGGCTCTTTTGAGAGGACCCGTAAGCATGGCATCAGGTGGAAAGGGTTCTCACCCGAAGGTGCTCTTGACGAGGTGGATCTGTCTGTTCCTTCAGAGGAGCGCACCAGAGCTCTGCGACAGGAAGTCAATTACATGGTGGCTCATTCTCTTCACCGCCATTCGGAGAGCCTAGTGAACGCTTTCGAGCGCGTCGCGGTTCGCGTAGTTCAGGAGATCATGAAACATCAGTACTCTCCGTCGGGGCCTACTCTAGGGACTCACCAGGGAGAAAGACCGCTCCAGACCAGGCCACAGCTGCCATTCACGCTTGCAGCTCCTGAGCCACCAGGGGCACTGGCGTACGTCGTCTACAAGGTTGGAGGTGACCCTGGCGATTGCCAATTCCTGTTTGAACCACCTAAAGAAATCCCACATGGATATGTGTGCACCTACGTGCCGGACTGCAATAACCTGACGCGCACGAACCAGGTGGCAACTGCAGGGATTTCTGGGGCGGGAGTTTTTGGAGCAGGGGCTTCGGGAGCAGGTATTCCTGGAGCAGGGATGTCTGGGATGGACGCTGATAAACAGGCGTGGCTAGCCAAGTATGCCACCGGAACGAGTCATGAGAATTCAGCCCCTGCAGCTCAAACGGTGGAGCAAATCCGTACCATCCTGAGAGACCAGTTCGGCTTCGTGCCGAAGAGAAGGACAATCGGCTACTCCAAGCCGTACCCCAACGAGTTTGATCTGATTCCGCTGCCACCCAAGTATCGGCTCCCTGAGTTCTCAAGGTTTAGCGGATCAGAAGGGTCGAGCTCGATCGAGCATGTGAGCCGATACCTGGCACAGTTAGGCATGATTTCGGCATCGGATCAGTTACGCGTAAGGTTCTTTGCGCAATCTCTGACAGGACCAGCTTTTGGGTGGTACACCTCGCTGCCACCGGATTCGATCCAGACCTGGAAGCAACTGGAAGAGCAGTTCCACATTCAGTATCATTCAGAAGCTACCGAGGCGGGCATCACAGATCTGGCACAGGTGCGGCAAAAGCGGGGAGAAACGGTAGCCGAGTACATTCAGCGTTTCAGGACCGTCAAGAACCGATGTTATTCGGCTCGTTTAACTGAGAAAGAAGCAGTCGAGCTGGCAGTGTTGGGTCTCTCAGCACCTATCAAAGATCTGGCTTTCCAAGTAGAGTACAACTCATTGGCGCACATGGCCCAGAAGCTGACATTGTACGAACAGCGCCACCCTGAGTTGTACCAAGACAAGTTCAAACGTCCGATAGGCCTGGTCGATACAGAAGAAGAGGATCCTACACAAGACCAGGAGGTGGCCGTGGCTGAATGGGCTCGGGGGGCAGATCCTGTGTCCTGCAAATGGGTGAAGCAGCAAGGGCCTGCAAAAGGGTTCGACTTCGATGTGAGCAAAGCTGAGCAGATATTCGATTTACTGTTGAAAGAAAAGCAGCTGAAGTTACCCGAAGGCCACAAAATCCCTACGGCTCAAGAGATGAACGGGAGACCATACTGCAAGTGGCATCACTCGTTCACCCACACCACCAATGACTACAAAGAGCTACGTCGCCAGATCCAAACGGCGATAGAACAGGGCCGTCTGATCCTTGGGCAATTCGCCATGAAAGTAGACACAAACCCATTTCCCGGCGTCAACATGGTAGAACACAGCCACTCCACGAGGCGTCAGTTGGATTTCTCGTTCGATGTTAATATGGCAGGACCTGTGTACCACCATGGCACATATAAGGAGGAAGACGGTCGCTCTCGGGGCAAGGAAAGAGAGGAGGCTGGTCCACGCGACCGGCCCCGTTATGACGACAGGCGGTATTTAACCGAGGAGCAAGTGAGAAGCGTGCGCTATCAGAAGCCACACTCCACGCATCTCCTTAACAAGTATGAGCGTCAGTATGACCGACGTCGCCGGCGCGATAGGGATGATGAAAGATATGAGCACCTCGCTAGGGGAAAGTCAAAGGAAAAGGAAGGCATGGACAAACATTGGGATTGTCCCTTCTTCAAGTATTGCTGGGATGCCGGAATGAGCCGATTGCCTACAATCGACAACTGCCCAGAATGTGGACAGCAGAAGGATGACACAGGTCCAGTCTCAGTGTTCAAGCGCCTAGGGCCTCTCCCTCCTCGAGCAAAAGACCTCGAGGAGCCAATGGGTGGAAAAGAAGAAGACAGATATCACCGGCCAAGGTGGTGCCCCGATGGACTCAGGCACACCCAAAAGCGTCGAGTTCAGCGGCTGCGTAACTTGGAGGAAGCCGAAGCGCAGTACCTCCACGCTTTAAGGAAGGCACGGCCCGATCTGGCCGTGAAAGTTCGGCAAACCTTGGAAACGGAGGCTCGTCCGAAAAGAAAAGAGTGGCGCCCCAAACCAGTAAAAGCCGATGCGAAGACATCGGCTGGCACAAACATGGTGTTCACACTTCCGTCAGAATTTTGCGCTCCAAGAACCAAGGAACTACCAGTGGCACAGTTTGACTGCGGCCCACGGCCGGTTATCTTTTAAAAGCCACAAGAGAAGGGCTACAAACATCTGAAAGCTCTGTACCTGCGAGGTTATATCAATGGGCAGCCTGTCCGCAAGATGTTGGTTGACACCGGAGCGGCAGTCAATATAATGCCATACTCCATGCTACGGCGTTTGGGACGCTCCACTGCAGATCTGATCAAAACCAACATAACGTTAAGCGACGTCAACGGCCAAACTTCAGAGACGCAAGGCGTTCTGAATGTGGACCTGACCGTGGGCAGAAAAACCATCCCTACGTCATTCTTCATCGTTGACAGCAAAAGCACCTACGCTGTCTTGCTGGGGAGGGATTGGATTCACGCCAACTGCTGCATTCCATCCACGATGCACCAGTGCCTGATACAGTGGGATGGAGATGAAGTGGAGGTCATTCATGCAGATGATTCGATCGAGATCTCCATAGCTGGCATGAACATCTGGGAGGCAGGAGACCAAGAGCCGATCTCTGGAGTCAGTCTAGACGGCTGCGAGCACATTGAAGCTACAAAAAACGGGGTGAGGCTGGTCTTATCCACTGGCCTGACAGAGTAGCAAAGTCCACGATCGTACGTGGTATGGCCGATCCCTGCGATCGGCCACAAAAAATAAAAAGCAGCAATCTTACGACAAACAGGTCATGCAGTCGTAGTAGGGAGGTTCCCTGCCATTGTAGAGCACAGATAAGTTGTAAACCTTCCTTGACTAATGCAATCAAAAAGGGGGCCGATTCCGGCAATCGGCCCAAATTACCTTTGTTATCCTCACCAATTGTTTGCCCCGTGTTTAGCATCGATTTAGCAGGTGACGGAAAACTAGGGTATGGGTTTACCTCCGCTGATGAGCTAGAGGAGATTGACATCGGTCCTGGGGATAAGCCACGACCAACATTTATCAGCAAGAAGTTAGATCCGAATCTGCGGGGTCCGATGATAGCTTTGTTGAAAGAGTATCCAGATTGCTTTGCCTGGGACTATACAGAGATGCCCGGGTTAGACAGGAGCATCATTGAGCATCGACTCCCACTTAAAAAAGGGTTTCGGCCATTCCAGCAGCGAGCACGACAGATGAAGGCCAAAATTTTGAAAGAAGTCAAGAAGGAGATCGAGAAAATGTTGACAGCCAAGTTAATCAGGCCATGCAGGTATGCTGAGTGGATTTCTAGTATCGTACCTGTAGAGAAAAAAGATGGCCGCTGGCGTGTTGCCATAGATTTTCGGGATCTCAATAGAGCCACTCCAAAGGATGAGTATCCGATGCCGGTAGCAGAGACATTAATCAACGCAGTTGCTGGTCATAAGATCTTGAGCTTCATGGATGGCAATGCCGGTTACAACCAAATTTTTATGGCTCCGGAAGATATACACAAGACTGCATTCAGAGTCCCAGGTTCGGTGGGGTTGTTTGAATATGTAGTCATGACGTTTGGATTGAAGAATGCCGGCGCCACATACCAAAGAGCCATGAATTACATTTTCCATGATCTGATCGGCAAGCTGGTGGAAATTTATATCGATGACGTGGTGGTCAAGTCTGCTTCAGTACAAAGACACTTGGACGATCTGCGACGCGTCCTGGACCGAACAAGGAAATTCGGGCTACGAATGAATCCAAAGAAGTGTGCCTTCAGTGTGACGGCCGGTCAGTTCTTGGGTTTCTTGGTCCATGAACGCAGAATCGAGATCGGCCTGAAAAGTCAGGAGGCAGTGCGAACAATGAAGCCACCTACCACGAAGAAAGAACTGCAGTCTCTCATCGGCAAGATCAACTTCGTCAGAAGATTCATCTCCAATCTGTCAGGAAGAATAGAGTCGTTCATGGGACTGGTGAAAATTAAATCTGATGAAGAGTTCCGCTGGGGGACAGAACAACAACGAGCCTTCGACGAGATCAAAGAATATCTAACGAAGCCGCCAGTATTGGTTCCGCCCCAGCCGGATAGGCCGTTCTACATTTACTTGTCAGTAGCTGACACGTCCATCGCCTCGGTGGTGGTGCAGGTTTATGATGGTCTGGAGCGAGTTGTGTTTTACATCAGCAGAAGGATGCTGGACGCAGAGACAAGGTACCCTGAGATCGATAAGTTATGCCTCTGCCTGTTTTTCACCTGCACCAAGCTGCGCCACATCTTGCTCTCAGCAGAGATTATCATTATATGCAAATCAGATGTCATAAAGCACATGCTGTCGGCTCCTATGTTGAAAGGCCGACTCGGCAAATGGATGTTTGCATTATCGGAATTTGACATCCGGTATCAACCCGCGAAAGCGGTTAAGGGTCAGGCATTGGCCGACCTTATTGCTGAAAGGATCAACACTGATATAGCAGCGCTGTCTATACGAGCGTGGGCTATGTTTTTCGATGGATCGGTTTGTGATGATGGTTGCGGCATTGGCATTCTACTCGTGTCGCCCCGGGGGGCAACATATTCCTTCTCCATCAGGCTAGCTACCCCTCGCACCAACAACGTCGCCGAGTATGAGGCGATACGCAAGGGAATGGAGTTGCTCATCGAAGCTGGAGCAGAGGCAGTGGAAATTTTTGGAGACTCCAAATTGGTGATTTCCCAACTCACGGAGGAATACAAGTGTGAGAGCGAGTCGCTCTTCCCATTATGGTTGCAATGCCGTGAGCTCATGGCACAGTTCCGGTACATAAACTTTAACTGGATCCCGCGATCGCAGAATACAGAGGCGAATGATCTCGCACAAATGGCTTCAGGCTACAAGGACGTAGCAGAGGGAACTGATGTTCAAGTACAGTTCCTGGAGTCGGACGACTGGAGAGCCGATATCTTCAATTACTTGAAGGATTCGGCTCGGGGGGCACCTAAACGGATAAGGTACAAGGCCATGAAGTATGTGCTTATCGGGGACGACATGTTCTACAGGACCCTGGAAGGATTACTGCTCAAATGTCTGGGGCCAACCGAGGCCAATCGGCTCCTACACGAGGTACACGAAGGCGCCTGTGGAACTCACCAAACGGCTCACAAGATGAAATGGTTGATCAGGCGATCAGGGTTTTATTGGCCCACCATGCTTGAGGAATGCTTTAAGTACTACAAAGGGTGTCAAGCATGTCAGAAATTTGGAAAAATCCAGACGGTACCCGCGTCAGCAATGAACCCCATCATCAAACCTTGGCCATTTCGAGGTTGGGGCATGGATATGATTGGCAAGATCAACCCTCCATCAAGCAAAGGCCACATGTGGATTTTGGCCATTACGGATTATTTCACTAAATGGGTGGAAGCCGTCCCTATGAAGTCAGTGACCTCGAAGGATGTTATCGATTTTGTGAAAGAACATGTCATTCATAGATTCGGGATTCCCCAAACTATCACGACCGATGGAGGTTCGGTCTTCACTTCTCACGAGTTTAGAGAGTTCTGCGAGGACACGGGAATTAAGCTGATCCGATCATCTCCATACTATGCTCAAGCAAATGGGCAAGCTGAAGCGTCCAACCAGAGCCTTATCAAGTTGATCAAGAGGAAAATCGATGAGCACCCTAGGCGTTGGCACGAGGTTTTGTCAGAGGCTTTATGGGCCTATCGCATGTCATGTCATGGAGCGATAAAAACCTCGCCATACCATCTAGTCTATGGACAAGAAGCCGTATTGCCCTGGGAGATTACGGCTGGATCGAGACGTGTCACTTTTCAGAACGATCTAACAACTGAAGAATATGCAGCCCTGATGAGTGACAGTGTTGAGGATGTGACTGAGCTTAGGTTGTGGTCGCTTGAGAAAATCAAAGAGAACAAGGCCAAGGTAGCTCGTGCATATAATAAGAAGGTGAGACCAAAGGAGTTCCACGTTGGCGACCTGGTATGGGAAGCTGTATTGCCATTGAGGACTAAGGATGCGACATATGGTAAATGGTCTCCAAATTGGCACGGGCCATACAGGGTCGATCAAGTTTTAAGAGGGAACGCGTACATGCTTGAGGAGCTAGACGACGTGAAATTCCCAGTGGCTGTCAACGGTCAGCATCTCAAGAAATATTTCCCAAGCATGTGGGACGATGGACAGTGAAATATGAGGGCCGATACATGAAATCGGCCAATTTCCCAAGCATGTGGGACGATGGACAGTGAAATATGGGGGCCGATACATGAAATCGGCCAATAGAAAAAAAAATATTATATGGCCGATGCACAGCCATCGACTCTAGTTACAAAAATATAGCCGATGCACAGCCATCGACTCTAGAGGTTCAAACTGTTACGAGCAGGTGCCAGTTTACATGAATGACCTACTGAAGGAATGCCTCGAAGGCGTGGAGGGCGTCAGCACGGACACGATCCACCTCGGCGATCTCGGCTTCATCATCTTCGTCCTTGCCCGTCACTAGCTGCTTGTTCAGGGCACGTATTTCCGCCAGATCAGTCTTCAGTTGAGCTTTAAGGCCTTCCGCTTCGTCTTGGGAGCGGGCGATGAATGCTTCCTTGTCACGAATGAGCTGTTTAGTTGCTCGGACCTTCTCTTCAAGATCTTCCAATTCCTTTTTCAGAAGTGCAAGCGCGGCGGTACTGACAGAGGTGTCAGTTTTAGCATCCAGAGACGCCTTTTTCTCGTTGAGCTGCTGACATTTGTCTGCAATATTGGCCTTCAGCGGGAGTTGGGCGCGGCGCAGATTAATCCTCTCACGAGCCGACTTCACCCTTGACCCGTAGAAAGACAGAGTTACAACTGGCCAAAGCTTCACCTGCAATGCTACTGGGAGTTGGTCCTTGATTTCGGCAAGAACACTCTTCACCTCTTCAGAACCCTCGATCAACTTCTCGATCGGGGAGGACAGCAAGACTTTGAGACGCTGGAATTGAGGTGGAACAGCCCTTGCTCGTGGTTCATCGTTGGCAACAGAGAGAGTTGGTTCGATGGATTCAGGGTCGAACGTCAGCAGGCCTGAAATATCACCACCCTGGCAGGCCGAAATGGCGTCAGTATGCATCTAACATGGAAGGATGAGCCGAACGAGGCGAACGTACCTCTCCTAAGATCAAGGGGACAGCAGATGACGAGACAATCGGCTTGTGTGTTGTCGCTGGGGGCTCGACTAAAGTGGTAACCGTTTCATCTACACCGTCAGGGATTACTAGATTCAGCCTT
Source organism: Avena sativa (assembly GCA_916181665.1). Lineage (NCBI taxonomy): Eukaryota > Viridiplantae > Streptophyta > Magnoliopsida > Poales > Poaceae > Avena > Avena sativa. The sequence goes on along the minus strand of OV702284.1, from coordinate 356,510,041 downwards.
GCGAGAGATATCGGCGCTGCCCCGGCTTTCCCACTAGGAGTGTCAGTCGCCTGCATGGAAGGCGCTTGCCGATGTAAATAGTGATGAATCGGCAGATAAAAAACAATTGGTAAGAGCATGGAGGGTGATGTTGCGAAACCTCCTGGCTCGATGAAGGAGTTTGCAGTCCCTTGCGAGCCCTTTTGGGGCTCACGACTGGCCCCGCCTCGACTGATGCTCGGGGGGCAGCAGGTTCAGGAACTGGCCTTTTCCTGGGAGCCGATTGTGGCAAATCTGGCTGGCTCGGTGTGATGGTCCTCTCAGAGTCTGTTGGACCCAGTTCTCCTCGATTGGATTGTGTGTCCTCGCTGGAGGTGTCTTCGACGGAAGCCTGTAAGAAGGGAGAGCTAGTAAGCACGAGCATGTTTGCAAGGATGAAAGAGATCAACCAAGGCATGGATCAGCGTACATGCGAACTTTCTGGAGAAGGGCTCCGGCGCCTCAGGGTCTTCCTGGCAGCTACCTTCCTCACCATCGTTCTTGTTTTAGTTGGAACTCGAGAGGCGGCTGACTTAGAAGTTGCTTGGTTCTTGGAAGCCGATTGTGGTGATATCGGCTGGTTCTGCATCACGACCTTTTTCAAAGGTGGCGAGTTTTTGCACAAAAGGACCACGGGAGCTGGTGGGAAGAATTCGAAGGGGGAGCCATCACCGTGCGTAGGTTCAGGACCATCTTGTTGCTGCAAGGAGACAGAGTGGTTTATTAGGAGGATCATTTGTGAGCTGCATCCAGATTTACGAGTAGTGGTACCTGTTCTACGGGGATGTCATATTCAGCATCGAGCTGTTCCAGCAACGGTCCCAGAGCTCTCCTGAAGGCATGAGTCTTCCACATCGACCACCAGTTCTCAAAACCATCGGTTGATGGAGCGAAGGTGAGGTTGTTGGGAATTGGGATGGTCAGAGCATCGAAGAAGGAATAACACCTTTGACTGGTGAGAGGATCGGGCAGGTCAGCTCTGCTCTCTGTAAGATGGTGGAGAAAGAAATGGGGAGGTACTTGTCCAAGGCCAAATTTCCGAGCCGTTAGGACCGGCTGGTAGAATTCGTATCCAGGTTTGATTATTCTATTGGATGTGCTCATGCCAACTGGAAGGAAACAGGGACGGATCACAGTGGAAAATAGCTGCCGAGTGCTGGCGTCATCGGCAAAATTGTCTAGCCTGAAGGAGATTGGATTTTCAAAATGTTCCGATTCTTCCATGTAAGGAAAGAAGATAGGATTGTCCAGGCCTTGGAAGAAAATGCTGAACCACTTGGATGCTTCCTGAGGGATCAGTTTACTACCTGGCAGTCTATACAGAGCTTGGCCGTAGCTGGTGCATCGGATCTGCTTCCCTTTGGCATCTGGAAAGGTGCAACTCGCCAAAAGGGGGAAGTTTGGGACATGGTTTTGAAAATACAGCTGGGCCCATAGCTGAATGAACCACCAAGGACCTCCTGTTTTGACTGCTAGGCCGGAGAATAATTTGACAGACATCAACTGGAGATATCGATAGACTTCTCCAAGGAACAGTTTGCCGATGCCAAGTTGAGTGCCTTTGGCGACCTCGTAGGCCAAGGAGAGATAATTCTTGGTTGGAGCCAGGGAAGGGCCACAGAATATGAAATGTTCCAGCCAGAAGTTGAGGAAAGCCATGTGTTCTTTCTCTGTGACAGGGCCTTTAGTTTTCATGTGTTTTTGAAGATAGGCACCCCAGTTCGTGCAGTCTGTTTTGGAAGAAAGCTTGTAGGGGACCTTTGTCAGCTTAAAAGCAGAGGGGCTGGGTGATGTAACGTCCAGACCAGTAATCATCACCACGTCTAACAGAGTTGGTGTCATGGGGCCATGACCAAACATGAAGCAGTTCAGAGCATCGGACCAGAAATAGCCGATGGTTTTCAGGAGATTTTCATGTTTCTCAAGGGGAGACAATGACAAATACAAGGCATCGGCTATTCCCGTGGTTTCCCATTGGGATTGGTAAGTTTTGGCTACCCTGTTGTACCAAGAGACCCAATGTTCAGGGGGATTAGGCCAGGCTCGCAAGCAGTCGGCCCAAGAATTCAAATCTAGGTTTTGGCTTACGAAGGGGATTCTGTTTGCCTCGCAAAAGATCAGATGGGCAGGACTAGATTCTGTACGGGGGCCAAGACAGAGAGAATTTGGGAGAGAAGGATGCGGCAGCAGAATGTCTGAAACCTAAAAAAAATTTAATGGTGGAATAAAGCATTAATTCAGGTGTTTGCCATTAATTCCATCACCGTGTTCAGACTGCGAGGAGTAGGCGTACCTTCAGACCAGAGACCGTTGTGTTGGTGTTGGACAATTCCGCCATCTAGTTTGCCGGCGGAGATGGATCTATGCAATTGGGGATCGAGGGTTCTTGTCGCTGTGAGCTCGGTCTATTCCGTGAGGCAATTGGAGATCTGGGTTGGCCTTTTTTGAAGAGGGTCACAGGCTACCGTTTGAAACTGGAAAGTGGCCGCTCAGATTTGACTAAGTATGCGACCAAATTTGACCTTGTCAACGTTTGTGGGGAAAGCCGATGTGTTACCATCGGCTCTTGGGGCTTTGACTTGGTTGACTGTATGAGCGCAGTATGGTGAAAGCCGATACATTACTATCGACTTCTGGAGCGTTGACCTATTTTGACTATCGGCAAAAGCGAATTGGAAAAGCAATCTTTGTTGATTCAAAAGACGATTGTTTACAATGGAGCCGATTGCTTACAAAAGGAAATCTACTACTAGTACTACTACTACTAGTTCCTAATCTAGAGGCCGGTGTCGGCGCCGCTGTCTTCGCCGTCGTCGTACTCGCTGTCATCAGCGCTGCTGCCAGCGTCGTCTTCGTCGCTGCTGCTGAGGATGTCAGCGGGGGCCTCCTCGTCCTCGTCGTCGTCTTCGGTGTCCTCGCTGGACCCGGCGCGGAAGCGCTTCACCGGCGGGTATTCATCGGAGGAGGTGTCCTCCTCCGCTTCCTCCTCCTCGTCGGAGGATTCGACGCCATCCCAGGACCAGGCGTCGTCGGAGTTCTCCACCTCCAGTTCCCCGTCGACAAGGAACCGAAGGCCCTCCTCGCCGTCGGTCAGGGACTCGTCGTCCTCCGACCAGGCGGCGAAGTCCCAGTCCCTCTCGTCCCACCATTGTGGGGCGAGAGCCTCGTACGCCGCCATTGGCGGGTGCTCCGGCGTCGGCTCTCGGTCGCTCATCGTGTTGGAAGATTGGGAGGAAAGGGCGGACGATTTGGAGGAAGAAGAGGAGGCCATGGCGGAGGAAGAGGGTTTTTTCGGTGGAGGAAGAGGGTTTTTTGGCTAATGGAGGAAGATGGGGCTGCAAACTGCTCAGATGAATTTAAATAAGGGGAATAGTGGGAGACGGTTCAATGCCATAGCAGTTTCCATAATGTGGTGCCAAAATGGTCAAATCATGCACTGCGGAGGAGTTGAGAAGACAGGGCATCATGATGAGGGGGTGGCGTGACGATTCTGCTCTGCAACGCGTAACCCGATATAAAAAAAAAGGGGAAGAAAAACATCAACAGAGTGGTTTTGGAATTATTATTGCCAAAACCAGGGGGGCATGTGTTATCGCCATATTTTGGCCAAAGGAGGAGATGGGCCGTAATCAAGATGGGCTTGGAAGATACATATATGCAACGTGTTTTTGAATCGGCCTTGTGCGTGGATTTGGGCTAAATTGCCCATGTATCTTATATTGTAGTAGGTTCCATTTCGGTTTAAGTAAGAGATAGAGTTGTTAGGGTTATTCCAAAGGTAGAAAGTCTCCGGACTATAAATATGTACCTAAGGTTATTGAGAAAAGGAGGACGATCACGTTCACAACAAACACAATCTCGGCGCATCGCCACCCCTTGTTTCTAGGGTTTTTCTCGGGTAAGTGTCATGCTGCCTAGATCGCATCTTGCGATCTAGGCAGTATCTGCTTATGCGTTATTTAGTATTACTCGTGCTGAAGCCTTGTTGATGGCGAGTAATCCTGTTATCATAGATCTGTTTGGGCTAGCATCGGTACCTTTTTGTTATGATTGCTTAGCTATGCTGCCTTTACTTATCTCGCTGCCTTTGCACCTTTTTTGGGTGTAAGGGTAGCACCTTGCTTGATCTTTATTCAGTCGATTTGATCTGTTATAGTTATGCCTTGTTCTCCAAGGTTTAGTTTGATATCCACATGATCAGGCCTTGCAAACGGGTTGAACGATCCAGTGGTATGTAAGGATATGGTTTGCCAATTCGAGAGGAGTTGTTCCGGGAATTGACTTTACGTCGGTTGTTAGGCCTTCTCTAGGGTTAGTTTTCTATCATCTTTCATGTCCACCAGGCTCAATTACGTGTAGGATGTTCCAATTATGTGGTGAAAACGTTAAACTGTCGTAGATCGAGTTAACTTGTATTGATGAAGCAAAACCCCATGTTATCGTAGATTTAATGCAGAACCATGGGATAATCGGCTCCAGGAGCCGATTCACAGGGAAACCTGGGAGCCGGTCGCGGCTCGAATTTTACGTATGTTTGTTTGCCATGCAGGAAACCAATCGAAGCAATCCATCACCTTCCTGACCAGGTATAGGTCAGGTGGCACGCCCTTGCACCATCCAGGACGTGTGCCGGAGTTTTGCGGGCCGTTGCCCGAGGGACCAGGGCCCACCAGCAGTTCTGGGAGCCTCCCGGCTCTTCGTGTTGCCCGTCGCTGCTCGCCGGTGGGTTTTGGCAGGCAACAACACTCCACCTCACCCCCTCCTCTCTCTACCTCTCTAGTTAACTCTTAACCTAACCCCCCTAATAACCCTAACCTCCCTCATACCTAAACCCTACCCCAATCTAAACCTTCCCTAACCCATGTGTGAGCATGTGAGCTTGCTCAACCATGTCCCACCTCCCTCTCGGCCTCCCCTCTCTTCCATGCTTGGGCCACAGCTCCACCCCTCTCCCTGGCCCCACATGTCATCTTCTCTCTTTTCTCTTCTCTCTCTCCACCCCAAAACCATCTACCCTAGCCGAGCCTACCCCTCTCCTCTCTCTTGCTCTCTCTCTCTCTCTGTCTGACCTGCCCCACCCCGAGCCCCTCGCACCTGGCCCACCTGGCAGTCCCCCCCAGCTCTACCTGCCTAGCTAACCCTCTCCCTTCCCCTGCCTGGCCGATCATGTGAAGGAGAGGCATAAAGGTGGGCAAGCCACCTTCCCCTCCCCCACGCAATCCTCACCTGCCCCCTCCCGTTCTTATCCACCCCTCCATCTATCCACCCCAGAAGTCCTGCCTCGCCTCCCCTTCCTCCCTTCTTCCTCCCCCGACAGACCCCCTCTCTACCGTGGCCCAAAACCCTAGCTGCCTCGGCCTGCTGCGATCTGCGCGCCCTGCTGCTCCCCGAGACCCCCAGAAGCGCCGACGAGATCCCCTGCACCTCCTTAGGCGGCTAGTACCAGAGGAGGCGACTGGAAGGCCACCGAGCACCGCCGCCGACGCCATGGCCGGAGGGATCTGAAGCTCCTCGCCACGAGCCCGCCGACAGATCCTTACCTCCCCAAGCCTCGCCAACCTCGTCGACAAGCTGCTGGTGAGCTCCGCTTTCCCCCAGACAAGGGCCTCTCCTCTCTCGCGCGTCGTAGCCCCGCCGCACTCCGACGAGCGCTCTGCGTGCACGCCGCGCGACGCGTCTGGCCGGCAGCAGCACCCGCAGCAGCTCTTTTCCGCCTCTGTTCATCGCCCTGCCCCGCGCGCTGCGGCCCTCCTCCGCGCTAGCACCCCGAACAGATGTTGTAGGCCATGAACCCCTCTAAGTTTTTCGTCTTAGGGTCGTGGCGTTTAGGCCGGCGACGGCGTCGCCATCGTCGACCGAAACTCCGGCCAGATCCACGCCGCAGCACCGCGTCCAGCAGCAACCGATGCGTGTTTTGCGTTTAGGTCCCTGTAGATTCTCCCGCCTAAACCCGCCGTCCCCGTAGCCCCACCAGTCAGCGTCGGTGGCATTTTTATAAAAAGGCTCCCCACGTTTCTCAAAATCAACCCGCGGTCCCATGCCCCCCACCTGTCAGTCCCTGGCCGCTCGCCTCTGTCTCGTGGACCCCTGTGGCCCTGACCCCACCTGTCGGCCTCTGTGGCTGGGTTAACTCGCGATGATAGAAGCACCTGCGCGCGCGTGTCTCCCCGTCAGCCGAGAGGCCCACCGTCAGCGTATAGGGCTAGCTCTGGCTGAGTATAAAAAGTCTGCCTGTTTGTCTGTTTAAATTCAAAACTGATTCAAATTAATTCAAATTCAAATATAAATCTGTTTTCAAATAACTTTTCAATTATAAATCCAAATAATGCAAATGATATATGTTTTTGAATCAGAAAAATGTGAGGATTTCAAATATGCTATTCAAATTACCTTTTGCACATTTAAAATTCCAAGTTGGGTAAATTACAACAAAATGCCACTAGAACTTAATAAATTAATAACTTTTGTTTTATAACTCCGAATTTAACAAATGATATGTCTAAAATGATCAGCTCGACGAGACCTTTCTGTTTATTCTATCCATGACTTAAATTGCAGCATGCATCATACAAATATATAGTGTACAGCAACCAATATGACAATAAAATGGGACCAAAACCCCATAAATATGTTATTTCTTGTGTTCTACACCTCACCTATGCCATGCTACTTTACTGCCATGCAACTTGTGCATCATTCATCATGGCATGATTGTTTGCTTGTCGCATTTTATCCATATGCTTGCGCTCTTTATTTATGTTGTCCCTTGTTTGTTTGGTTCTTCTTCGAATAGACACTGAGCAGGGGATATATCAAGAGAACCAGGAGCACTTCCCAGATCCGTCTCTCGCTTCAACTGAGTTGCCAGGCAAGCACTACCACATGCTTGCATACATACAGTACCTATTGCCTCTATCTTATTCTTGCATCATTGAGTCGCGATTGCATTAAACTGAATCCCAAGTATTGCATAGCCTTTACTTTTAAACCCCACCAAGCTTGTTCCTCCATCCCATGAGCCATTACTACATGAGTTGTTTGAGCCATGCGAGTCGTAGAACAGCATGTGTAGGGTATGTGAGTGTCTGATGGATAACGAGGTACCTAAACAACTTAACCTGAGTAGTAATGGGATAACTAATGAAAGTGGCACCGGTGAGCAATATCTGCTATTTGGTTTTTCCTGCTCGCTTGTGTCCCGTAAGACCCCGAGTACTTGATTCCTGTTCCAAGATTATTCGCGCTATCCACATCCGGGAGGCTTATGGGACCCCCTGAGCCAGAGCTTGATTCAGTCTTATTTCTTGGGGCCACAAACTAGTTTGAGGTTTTGTTTACTATCCTGTACTTATGCCATGCTTTATTACTGTATTTACGATTGTGCGAGGAGCACACTGTACTGTTTAGGATCGGGACACGATTCCGCGGTGTCGACAAGCTCAGTTTTGGGTTCCCAGTCGTTCACAGCCGTCCACCCAAACCTCGGGTCCGTCTCGGAGTCAGCTAGCTTCGTTGCGGGTGTACTCCAAGGGGTGGCCCCCTAAAATATTTCTGAATCCTGTGATTTCTTTGTCGTGAAGGCCTCGTTGGGTTTTGATTTGGTTTTTCCGAGGTTGATCGAGTGTGTGTTGCTATTTGTGCACCCCTGCAGGGTAAAACTTTCTGAAAGCCGTGTCCGCGGTTATGGACGACTTGGAGCACAGTTTCTCGATCATAGACAAGCATAACTAAAGTACCGCTTTTAACATGACTAAATAAATGACTAGTAAATAGTGCAACACTCATGGAATGGTTAATAAAACTGCCAACGGATGGGGGGTTGTTCGTCCGCTTCCTCGTCGGTAAGCGAGGAGGAGGATGGATCTGGTGATATTACTGTTATAACTGTTGTCATTAATTCACGGACATCCGTCTATCATTGGTTAGGCGGATGGTTAGCGAGTATCTATAGAACTGTTAGGGTTTATCTTTTGCTGCAATTGCGTCACCCCAGGTTGTGTCCCCTTTAGAGGCATAAAGACTTGCTGAGTACCCTTAGGATCTCGCACGATAAATTATTGGTTCAGATGAACAGGTACACTCGCAGGACGGATACTGGGTGGAAGAGGCTGATGATGTGGGCAACGATCGTTCGGTGTAGAGATTCCGGGAACGGGGATCCGTGAGATCTGTGGGCGGGATGTGCTTATTTCTGTGGCATCTTATGCCGATTTGCTTCTTATCCGTACTCGGACTTGTTTTGTCGCTTCCTCTTGATACTCTGATGTGTGATGTATGAGGAATTATCCTAAAATATTATATCTATCTAGGTCATTTGAATCTTGCCGTATGGCGTTGCTATATTTTCCTTTCTTTCTAGATGGAATGGCTCTGATGTACTTTTGTATGGTGGCTTGCATACATACTCATTTGTGTATGTAGTTGATCCCTTCGCCTGCCGATTACGCCGCCTGTACAGGTCCCGATGAATTGGAAGTGGTTGGGACGGCCGAAAGGTCTACCCGTGAGTGGATTTTGGGGCCCCACCGTACTATTTCAACCACTTCCGCTCATCCAGGCTTGTATCTAGGAGCGTAATTCACCGAGGTAGTTACAGTGAATTTGGATCATGTTCACTAAACAACTTGAGGGATGTTGAATTTAGTGGGAGTTCATCTAGTAATTTTATTAAGTTGAACTATTTATCATGAACATAGTCTAAATTGTACATGAAAATACTGTAGATCACATGGCCAAGTCCAACTTCAACGTTTTTGCTAAGAAGGAAAAGCTTAGAAACAATGGGTCTAACTTCACCAATTGGTTCCGCAATCTAAGAATCATTCTTTCTGGCGGTCAAAAGGACTATGTACTTGGGAAAGCGTTAGGTGACCCCCCTGCTGCAACTGCGCCGGCTGATGAGAAAGCTGTCTATCAGTCGCGCAAAGATGATTATGGTGTGATTAAGAGCACCATGTTGTTTGCTATGGAACTGGAACTTCAAAATCGTTTTGAAGACTATCCCGGGCCCTTTGAGATTCTCGAAGAGCTGAAAACCATGTTTCAGACTCAGGCCCGTTCTGAGAGATATGAGATCTCTGAGAAGTTCTTTAACTGCAAGATGGAGGAAGGGAGTTCAGTTAGTGATCACGCCATTAAGATGACGGGCTACACTCAACGCCTTGAGCAACTGGAATGCACGATTCCAGAGGAGCTCAAGATTGACAGGGTTCTGCAATCACTCCCTCCCAGCTACAAAAGTTTTGTAGTGACTCATAATCAGATTGGTTCCACTGATACGATCACCGAGCTCTTCGCAAAGCTGAAGGCCGCGGAAGTGGACATCAAAAAGGATAATCATGTGTTGATGGTCAACAAGCCCACCTTTAAGAAAGGTAAGGGTGCAAAGAAGCCCTTCAAGAAAGGCGGCGGCAAGCGCGTTGCCCCTGCTGAGAAGAAGCTCAAGTCTGGTCCTAAGCGGGACACTGAGTGCTTCTATTGCAAGGACAAGGGTCACTAGAAGCGCAACTGTCCGAAGTACTTAGCGGACAAGAAGGCTGGCACCATCAAAGGTATATTTGATATACATGTTATTGATGTTTTCCTTACTAGCCCTCGTGGTAGTGCCTGGGTATTTGATACTGGTTCAGTTGCTAATATTTGTAACTCGAAACAGGAGCTACGGAATAGATGGCGGCTTGCGAGGGATGAGGTGACGATGCGCGTTGGCAACGGATCAAGAGTTGATGTGATGGCCGTCGGCACGCTCTCCTTAGTTTTACCTTCGGGATTAGTTTCAAACCTTAATAAATGTTATTATGTGCCTGCGTTGAGCATGAACATTATTTCTAGATCGTGTTTATTGCAAGACAGTTATTCATTTAAATCGGAGAATAATGGTTGTTCTATTTATATGAGTAACATCTTTTATGGTCATGCACCTCTTGTGAATGGTTTATTTCTTCTAAATCTCGAAAGGGATGAAACACACATCCATAACATTGAGGCTAAGAGATGCAAAGTAGATAGTGATAATACTACTTATTTGTGGCACTGTCGTCTAGGTCATATTGGTGTAAAGCGCATGAAGAAACTCCATTCTGATGGACTTTTGGAGTCTCTTGATTTTGAATCATTTGACACATGCGAACCATGCCTCATGGTAAAGATGATCAAAACACCGTTCTCCGGTATGATGGAGAGAGCAACGGACTTGTTGGAAATCATACATACCGATGTATGCGGACCGATGAGTGTTTCGACGCGCGGTGGATATCGCTATTTTCTCACTTTTACTGATGACTTAAGTAGATATGGGTATATCTATTTAATGAAACATAAATCTGAAACATTTGAAAAGTTCAAGGAATTTCAGAATGAAGTGGAGAACCATCGTAACAGAAAGATTAAGTTTATACGATCCGATCGTGGGGGCGAATATTTGAGTTATGATTTTCTCACGCATCTTAAAGCAAGCGGAATTGTTTCACAACTCACGCCACCCGGAACACCACAGCGCAATGGTGTGTCTGAACGCCGGAACCGAACCCTATTAGATATGGTCCGATCAATGATGTCTCTTACTGATTTGCCGTTATCATTTTGGGGTTATGCATTAGAAACCGCTGCATTCACTTTAAATAGGGCTCCATCTAAATCCGTTGAGACGACACCGTATGAACTATGGTTTGGTGCTAAACCTAAGTTGTCGTTTCTTAAAGTTTGGGGATGCGAAGCTTACGTCAAGAAGTTGATGCCGGACAAGCTCGAACCCAAAGCGGAGAAATGCGTCTTCATAGGATACCCTAAGGAAACTATTGGGTATACCTTCTATCACAGAACCGAAGGCAAAGTGTTTGTCGCAAAGAACGGTTCCTTTCTTGAGAAGGAGTTTCTCTCGAAAGAAGTGAGTGGGAGGAAAGTAGGGCTAGACGAGGTTGTTGAACCTTCTCTTGAGTTGGAGAGTAGCGCATCACCTGAAATTGTTCCAGTGCCGCCTGCACCAACAATAGAGGAAGCTAATGATAAGGATCATGAAGCTTCGGACGATGCTGCTACTGAACGTCGCAGGTCGACAAGGTCGCGTGCCCCTCCTGAGTGGTACGGCAACCCTGTCTTGACTGTCTTTTTAGTAGAAGGCAGTGAACCTACGAACTATGAGGAAGCGATGATGCGCCCAGACTCTGAGAAATGGCTAGAAGCCATGAAATCCGAATTGGGATCCATGAGCAAAAACCAAGTATGGACTTTGGTGGACCCTCCTAGCGACCGAAAGGCCGTTGAGTGCAAATGGATCTTCAAGAAGAAAACGTACGCGGATGGTAATGTTACCGTCTATAAAGAACGGCTTGTCGCGAAAGGTTTTCGACAAGTTCAAGGTGTTGACTACGATGAGACTTTCTCTCCCGTAGCGATGTTTAAGTCCATTCAGATTTTACTAGCAATTGCTGCGTTTCATGATTATGAAATATGGCAGATGGATGTCAAGACTGCTTTCCTCAATGGCAACATTGATGAAGAGTTGTATATGATGCAACCCGAAGGTTTTGTCGATCCTAAGGATGCTGGTAAAGTATGCAAACTTCAGCGTTCCATTTATGGACTGAAGCAAGCATCTCAGAGTTGGAACCTTCGTTTTGATCAAGTGATCAAGAGCTTTGGATTTGTTCCAAATTGCTATGAAGCTTGTATATACAAGAAAGTGAGTGGGAGCTCGGTGACGTTTCTGGTACTATATGTGGATGACATACTGATTATTGGAAATGACATCAACATGCTTAACGATGTGAAGAGTTATTTGAACAAGTGTTTTTCAATGAAAGACCTAGGTGAAGATGCTTATATATTGGGCATCAAAATCTATAGAGATAGACAAAGACGCCTGATAGCTTTAAGCCAAAGTACATACCTAGACAAAGTTCTGAAAAGGTTCAGAATGTATAAGGCAAAGAAAGGTTCAGTGCCTATGTTGTCAGGTAAGATATTGAGCAAGGCTCAGTGTCCAGCTACGGTAAATGATAGGGAAGCTATGAGCAAAGTGCCTTATGCCTCGGCCATAGGTTCTATCATGTATGCCATGCTGTGTACTAGACCGGATGCGTCCAATGCTCTTAGTTTGACGAGCAGATATCAAAGTGATCCAGGAGTGGAACACTGGACAGCCGTGAAGAACATCCTAAAGTACCTAAATAGAACTAAAGAAATGTTCTTAGTCTATGGGGGTGATGAACAGCTCGTCGTAAAAGGTTACGTCGATGCTAGTTTCGACACCGACAAGGATGATTCTAAATCTCAGACAGGATACGTGTATATTTTGAATGGAGGAGCTGTGAGCTGGAGAAGCTGCAAGCAAAGCGTGATCGCGGGATCTACAGTAGAAGCGGAATACATGGCTGATGTAGAAGCGTCAAGTGAAGGAGTTTGGATCAGGAACTTCATCACTGAGCTTGGCGTGGTTCCAAGTGCATTGGACCCACTGGAGATATTGTGTGACAACACTGGCGCCATAGCACTCGCTAAGGAACCAAGATATCATCCAAAGACCAAGCATATCAACCACAAGTTTCATATAATCCAAGATTATATAACAGATGGAGATCTGAAGATTAGCAAAGTACATACAGATCTGAATGTCGCAGATCCATTGACTAAACCTCTTCCACGTGTAAAACATGATCAGCACCTTAGTGCCATGGGTGTGAGATTGTTGCCAGATGTAAACTAGATTATTGACTCTAGTGCAAGTGGGAGACTGTTGGAATTATTCCCTAGAGGCAATAATAAAGATGTTATTATTATAATTCTTGTTCATGATAAATGTTTATATTCCATGCTAGAATTGTATTAAGCGGAAACTTTAATACTTGTGTGGTTTGTGAACAACACCGTGTCCCTAGTACGCCTCTAAGGACTAGCTCATTGATTAATGATGGTTAAGGTTTCCTAACCATGGACATGAGTTGTCAATTAATAATGAGATCATATCATTGGGAGAATGATATGATGGACAGACCCAAACTAAGCGAAGCAATTAGATCGTGTCATCATGTTCGTCTTTGCGAAGCTTTTCTTATGTCAAATATTGTATTCCTTAGACCATGAGATAATACAACTCCCTGGTATCGGAAGAAAGCTTTGAGGTCATCAAACGTCATCCTATGAGAGGGTGATCATAAAGGTGTCTCTCAGCTGATCGGAAAGTATCTGTTGGGTTGTATGTATCGAGATGGGATTTGTCCCTCCCAAGTCGGAGAGATATACTTCGGGCCCACTCGGTAATCGATATCAACACCGCTTGCAAGCATGTGGTTAAGGAGTTAATCACAAAGTGATATCGGATTACGGAACGAGTAAAGTACTTGCTGTGAACGAGATTGAACTAGGTATGAAGGTACCGACGATCGAATCTCGGGCAAGTAAAATATCGCGAGACGAAGGGAATATATATATGGGATTGATTGAATCCTGGCATCGTGGTTCATCCGATATGATCACCGATGAATGTGTGGGAGTCAATATGGGTGCCCAGACCCCGCTGTTGATTATTGATAGAAGATCATGTCTGCATATTCTCAAACCCGCAGGCTCACACACTTAACGTGTCTCGACGCTAGGATAGATTGGATAATTGGTTTATGAGTTTTTGTTCGGAGTCTCGGATGGGATCCGGGACATCACGAGAGGTTCTGGAGTGCTCCGGAGAATAAGATTCATATAAGGCAGTGCAGTTTTTGGAGTTCGGAATTGTTCCGGGTTAATCGGTATTATACCGGAAGCTTCTAGAACCTTCTGGAAGGGGATCAACGTGGCCCCACCTTCCAGGAGGGGGCATGGGCCTATGAGGGAGTGCCCTGGCCGCATTGGGCCAGGGGCACAAGGCCCCATAGGGCCCAGCCGGCCAAGGGGGTTTTAAACTCGAGATAGACATTCTAGAAGGGGGGGTTTCCTTGCCCCCCACTCTTTATCCTTTGGGGCCGCCGGTTTGGGCTTGGGGGAGGGGCTAGGGCTGCGCCCCCCTCTATATAAAGAGGGGTGGGGGAGCACCAAACCCACACACCATCCCCTCCAACCCTAGCCGCCCTGCTGCCTTCCTCTCTCCCTCCCGACTGTTTCTAGGCGAAGCCCTACTGCAGAAATTCTCCACCATATACACCACGCCGTCGTGTTATAGATCCAATCCATCTCTCCACCATACTTGCTGGTCCGAGGAAGGAGGAGACGTCGAGGTGCTGCACGTGTGCATCTCGCGGAGGCACCGCCACTTGTGGTGCTAGATCGGATCGGATCGCGAGGAGGAGAAGCGAGTACGACTACATCACCCACGTTCCGACGAACGTTCCGCTGTGCGAATCTTCAAGGGTATGAAGATCTAATCCAATCTCTCTCGTTGTTGCATCTCCTAGATTAGATCTTGGCTTTCCCTCTGTTCGCATCCGTAGAAAATTTTGATTTACTATGCCGCGAAACCCCTCATCTCAGGGGTTGTAGAGGTACTCACCAAAACGCGAGGGGCGCACAGGTTTGGCGTCAGTAGCTCGCCGGAGCCGGTGCAGTCGACAGCGGCGGGCGGTGGTTGTTCTTGCCGACGCTCTAGGGCGGGCGCGGCCGAGCTGAGGCCACTGGGAGGTTCGTCTAGATCTGGGGAGCAAGTGAGCTTGGTCGGGGAGGCAAGGCGAGGCTGCACGGTGCCGGAATTCACTGGAGAAGCTCGTCGGAGCAGTGGCGGTGTGGGGGCGAATTGGGGCAGCCTAGAGGCAGAGGGGAGGAGCTGTTTGGGGGAAAAGAGAGAGGGGAGAGGGGCGATTTAACGGGCGTAGTCACTGCGAGGAATTAAGGTTGTATTCAACGCGTATTCATCGCCGGTGTTACTCGGCTGCAACGGAAGGGCGTAGTTTGGGGGTTGAAGACGACGGTGTGGTGGTGGTGGGACCGGTCTGTTAGCGAGGAAGAAAGAGAGGGAGAGGGGCCACCTGTCTGGGACTCTGCGGGTTCGCGGTTGAGTAGGAAAACGATTCGCTGAGGGCGAGCTGGTGGGATGGTTACTGGGCTGTGTTGGGCCAGATGGTTGGGCTATTGTTTGTTTCCCCTTTTTTTTGTTCTGGTTGCTTTTTCTTTTTCTAATTGATTTTCTGTTTTGAAATTCAATCAAACAATTCAAACATTCAAATCAATCAAACTTCCACCACACTTTGTATTGAGTTTAGTTCTGTTTAACAACAATATTCCAAGTCCCAAAATAAAATAATATTTTTATTCTTTTAGGATCTATTTAATAATTAAATAAAATAGTCCTTAGTTATTAATTCAAATAGGTTTTGATTTATTAAAATCTCCATTTGAATTCTAAATATTATCAAAACCAAATCAGTAGGTTTTATTTGAAAATATAAAATACTTGGAAAACTTGTTTAAAATAATTTAACAAGTTTTGATGTTTAATTAAAATGGCAAAGCCTTTAATTTAATAAATTTGGATATTAATAAATCCTCATTATTTTATTTAAATAACCCTTTACTCCTTTAATCAAAACAAAATATTTTACTTTAAAAACTTGGCCAAGGTTTAATTTGGCTCTATAAAAATAGTCCTTATTTATATTTCTACTCTTTTCATTTGAAAACCAAATCTTTTTATTAAAAGATCCATAAATAGTAATTTCACATATTTAATATTTTCTTTATTAATTGTTTATCTTTTCAAATCCCTTTAGGATTTGTTTGATCAAATAGGTTTGGAAGTTTCCAATTGGAATCAAAAGTTTCTTCTCACCCTAAAAATCAACAAATTTTTATTTTTATTCATTTATTTTTCACATAACAAGATTTGGAAAATCTTGGGATGTGACAGGCTACCACCCTTAAAATAAATCTCGTCCCGAGATTTGGGAAGGCTAGGGTTACAAGTTGGTTCATAGCATCTAGGGTACTACCACCCTTCAAAATTTTCCAACTAAATTACATATTGGCTTGCTTGGGATCTTGGGGAAACTTCTCTGGGCAAACATCTGCATAGTGTCCTTTGTTTCCACACTTGAAACATGTGACAAGGCTGAGATCCTTCATAGGCTTGTTTATCTTGTGCTTCATCTTTTCTGGACAGTTGCTTGCATAATGTCCTTGGTTACCACAATTGTAACACGTGATAAGTTTGAGTTCTTCACGTATCTCTTATTGACAGGTTGTCACATAATGGCCTAGCTCTTTGCAGTTGTTGCACCATACTTGGACAATCTCCTTATACTTATTCTTCTCTGGACATTCACTGGAATAGTGTCCCATTTCTTTACAATGATTACATTGCACATGGCTTTTGTCCTTATTTTTCTTGGGTTTTCCAAAGCTAGGAGTGCTTCCAGTTCATGTTCTTCATATGTTATCTCATAGGTAGGAATTTCTACTGGTTTATTTGACCTTCTATTGCTCCTTGGATAATTCATATGCTTCTTCTTTGGTCCTTTAAATTGGGTTGTATTGCATGGAGGTCCAAGTGGAGATTTTCCTTTGTCCTCATCCTTCTTGGTAGACTTAGCTCCCTCTTGATAGTCTTCAATCAGTTGTTGCACTCCACCTTGTTTCCTTTGTTCAACTATGGAATAGATGGGGCATTGGATAGGGACATGATTATTTCCTTCACATAGGTAACAAGTAGCTTGAGAGGTGGGACATTGGCCAACTGGATGTTTCTCTTCACAGTTGGGGCATTGATCTCCATGCTCCTTGGAAGTGTGATCCTTGTCTCCACTAATATTGCAAGCTTTTGTTCCTTCTAGAATAACATTTTTGTCATCCTTGTTGTCACAAACTCCTTTGGAAGAGTTGCCTTCCATGTTGATCATTTGATCTGTCACTTTATGCAACATTTGGGCTTGGGTTTCCAAAAACCTTTGCAGGGTTGGATCTTCCCCACTGGTGTTGGCTATGAACTGAGCTGTCACTTGGTTCAACTGGTTTTGGGTTGCTATAAGTTCTCTCATGTTATCTTCTTGGTTGTTGTTGTTGTCATCAACCTTGATGTTGGAGTCTCTAGGAGTAGTCATCTGTTTGGGTTGAATTGAGATTAGAATAGGCAAAATATCTCTAAGGAAATAATTCTAATCATACACTTCACAATTCACACAGGCAATGTGCAAGCAATCACAAACAAACACTCCTTTCAAACACAAGTTTCCAAACATATTCTTAGGCAATCCAAAAATATTTTTGTTACACCACATAAGTTGGTGTGTTTGACTTAACTAAATATGGTGGTCCATCTATATGGTTCACTTGTGATCTTTCCATCCTTCTTGGTTGATTCTCTTGCTTGTGATCATGATTTCCTTGGGAAATCTCTTGGTCACAAAACTTCAAAGGTGATGATGGCTCCTTCTAATTTGTGTTTCCTTAGTCTCCAAATCTTGAGCAAGATTTCTTGTCTCACTTGTCCTTAGTGATATCCAAGGTTGAAGTCCTTGGTGAAAATGATGAAGATGTTGAAGTCATTAGAGTAGAAGAAGTCCTTAGCTCATGGTGAAGTCTTTGGCCATGGGGCAGGCTTTATCCATCAAGTTTGAAATAGAAGAGATGTAGAATCAAACCAAAATGGTTGAGGGAAAGAGTTTACAAGATTGTTTGTAAATAAGTTTTGGAACAAATACAACTCCTATTTTTTCTAAGGGGTTTTGTCCAATCCTAGGTTTACAAATCCTATAGGCAACACAATGCTCTGATACCATCTGTAGAGGTCCCAACCTTTAATAAGGTACAGATCCCTGTGTTTACAATGCTAGTCCCTGGATCAATAGCTAGCATCCACAGTTAAGATGTAATATCAAGAAACAAAGGTCATAATACAACTTTATAACGAGGAATAAAATAATTTATTACATCTTACATAGCTCATTTAGCTATCACATTACATTGCAGCAGAATATCTATAAGCATGGAGTCCTTCATCTTCAAGGTGCCACAGGCAAACATGTTGGTTGTAGACTTGTAATCCTAATCAATCAACTTCACTAATATCAAACAAACCTGCAACATAACAAGTTACAGCCACAAGGGTCAATACATTTGAATTGTATTGGCAAGTTTCACTACCATGTAGAATATGAGTAGATCCTATCAATTACATGCATATTTGGCTAAGTGGGGTTTAGGCTCTTTTGCGGAAAGCAATAGTTTTATCCTCTGTTTTCAAAATAGTTTTTGATCTTTTGTCAAATCTTTCTGAACTCCTTGGAATCCACCAAGTGCTTCAAGTCTCCTGTTGTCACTTTCAAGTTTTTTACTTTTAGAAATTGGAATGTCGAGATTTCCCATAGCTTCAGGCCTTAGTTGCTCAGTATTATCCATAACCGGGGACACGGCTAAGTACTTAGATTTTTATCTTCTGCAGAAGTTGTACACTTTACCCACATGACACATTCTCATCTTGATGCCACCAGTGGCCGCTGGATAAGTACTCACCAAGATGGAGTACTGGCAGATTGAGAATGTGAAGAAGTCTTTCCATAGGGTCCTCCCAATACACAATGCTAGCTTGTCTTCAGGCACCAATGTGGGGTTCCAAGTTCCCTCATTCTGGTTAACCTGAAGAGGCCAATGCATGGGTCTTCCACTATGTAGTTGACTAAGCCAGTGCCCATTTAGCATGTGGTTGTACACGGAAGCCACTGTACGAGAAACATGTTCAATCTCTAAGTCCCTGGGTGGTTTTCTTCTAGTGCACAACAAAAAGAGATTGCCATATAAACATGGTTCCTCTTGTTGCCACCTTGTCCAAAACTTGAGTATCCTTGTCCACCCAGGTGGTTCATTAAGTACTTGTTTTATTATATAAAACACAAGTCTTTTCAATCCTTCTCATAATCTCAACATGTATCCCTTCTCAATATATAAAGCAGGGCTAAGCATATTACAACTACATTGTCTTCACTAAGGAATATATAGGGGTATCCTATTAGGATTTAGCATAGCAAAATATAGTAGACCTTATCATGCATGTTTCAAAATCCACTAAGTGTAATGAAAATAGTAGGAATTAGATGATAGTGTCACTTGCCTTTTTTGTAGAGGATGTTGGTTCAGTTCTTGATCTTGCTAATATCACACTCTTCTAACTTCACTACAAATCAATCAAGCAAACATAGATTCAACTAGCATTCCAACCATTATTCAAACAATTTAACACACATAAAATAATAGAAACCAAGTCATGCATGCAAGCATGCAAAAGATAGTTTTATTTGCAAAGGTGGTTTATACTAGGCTCTAAACATTGTAAGGCTCAAGGTGATCATTTTCTAAAGTGGCAAAACCATTTGCAAAAGGTTTTTATTTATAAACTATTTTTAAATCAAATTATTATTTCATGTGGTGAAAAATGTTTTTAGCAAAGCAACAATTTTATATTGTTCAACAAATAAGTTTTTAATTCACAAAACTTGGTGTTTAGGGTCAGTAGGTTTGAATCAAAACATTTTCCAAAGGTTTTTCTCAAAAATCATTTCCATATCAAAATCAATATTTTTATTTTGGCTAGAAATGAGCTAATTCAATTATTCAATCCTAATCTTCACAAGATACATTTTTAAATTCATGAGTTGGTTCCTAAGGTCAGTAGGTTCACAACAAACCATTTTGCAAAGATTTCAACCCCAAAATCATTTTGGAATAAATTTTATATCCTAAACAAGCATACACAAGTTTCTGCAAAAAAAAACATTTTACCAGAAGCTTTTTACTAAACAAAGTGCATGGTTGGCTAGGACTTGTTTTTCTGAATCCATTGATATAAAGTTTGCAAAATTTGGACGTGTAGAACTAAAGTTATGGATTTTTCAAATTTCCATACAAATCAGATTCTAATTCTGTTTTAAACAGATCCAGTGCCACGCGGCGTGTTTCTACTGGCCGGTACCGGTTCGCACGGATCGGCCTCTCTGGATTGTTGGATCTAAGTGTGATCGTGTGGCGCAGAGGCAACCATACCCCTTCGTTTAAGTTTTCTTTCCTATCCACTAGATCGAGATCGAACGGCTACAATCGACCTGCCACTAACTGGCGGCGCGACGATGGTGGCGCGCGGCGGTGGCGCTCGGCTAGCGGCGGACTTGGCGACAGAGGAAGCAAGGAAGGTCGGGAGGTGGCTCACCGTGCTCGCAGGGGGTTGGCGATGCTCACCAGAGTTCTTATCGTCGGGTGCGCACGGTCGTGGTCGAGGACGAGCTCCTGGGACGCAAGCAAGCGAGGAGAAGTATCAGGAGGATGCGCACTATCTCAGGGGTTGTAGAGGTACTCACCAAAACACGAGGGGCGCACAGGTTTGGCGTCAGTAGCTCGCCGGAGCCGGTGCAGTCGACAGCGGCGGGCGGTGGTTGTTCTTGCCGACGCTCTAGGGCGGGCGCGGCCGAGCTGAGGCCACTGGGAGGTTCGTCTAGGTCTGGGGAGCAAGTGAGCTTGGTCGGGGAGGCAAGGCGAGGCTGCATGGCGCCGGAATTCACTGGAGAAGCTCGTCGGAGCAGTGGCGGTGTGGGGGCGAATTGGGGCAGCCTAGAGGCAGAGGGGAGGCGCTGTTTGGGGGAAAAGAGAGAAGGGAGAGGGGCGATTTAACGGGCATAGTCACTGCGAGGAATTAAGGTTGTATTCAACGCGTATTCATTGCCGCGTTACGCGGCTACAACGGCAGGGCGTGGTTTGGGGGTTGAAGACGACGGTGTGGTGGTGGTGGGACCGGTCTGTTAGCGAGGAAGAAAGAGAGGGAGAGGGGCCACCTGTCTGGGACTCTGCGGGTTCGCGGTTGAGTAGGAAAACGATTCGCTGAGGGCGAGCTGGTGGGCTGGTTACTGACTGGGTTGGGCCAGATGGTTGGGCTGTTGTTTGTTTCCCTTTTTTTGTTCTGGTTGCTTTTTCTTTTTCTAATTGATTTTCTGTTTTGAAATTCAATCAAACAATTCAAACATTCAAATCAATCAAACTTCCACCACACTTTGTGTTGAGTTTAGTTCTGTTTAACAACAATATTCCAAGTCCCAAAATAAAATAATATTTTTATTCTTTTAGGATCTATTTAATAATTAAATAAAATAGTCCTTAGTTATTAATTCAAATAGGTTTTGATTTATTAAAATCTCCATTTGAATTCTAAATATTATCAAAACCAAATCAGTAGGTTTTATTTGAAAATATAAAATACTTGGAAAACTTGTTTAAAATAATTTAACAAGTTTTGATGTTTAATTAAAATGGCAAAGCCTTTAATTTAATAAATTTGGATATTAATAAATCCTCATTATTTTATTTAAACAACCCTTTACTCCTTTAATCAAAACAAAATATTTTACTTTAAAAACTTGGCCAAGGTTTAATTTGGCTCTATAAAAATAGTACTTATTTATATTTCTACTCTTTTCATTTGAAAACCAAATCTTTTTATTAAAAGATCCATAAATAGTAATTTCACATATTTAATATTTTCTTTATTAATTGTTTATCTTTTCAAATCCCTTTAGGATTTGTTTGATCAAATAGGTTTGGAAGTTTCCAATTGGAATCAAAAGTTTCTTCTCACCCTGAGAATCAACAAAGTTTTATTTTTATTCATTTATTTTTCACATAACAAGATTTGGAAAATCTTGGGATGTGACACTATGTGAGGGTGATCATAAAGGTGTCTCTCGGGTGATCGGAAAGTACTTGTTGGGTTGTATGTATCGAGATGGAATTTGTCCCTCCTGAGTCGGAGAGATATACTTCGGGCCCACTCGGTAATCGATATCAACACCGCTTGCAAGAACGTGGTTAAGGAGTTAATCACAAAGTGATATTGGATTACGGAACGAGTAAAGTACTTGCTGTGAACAAGATTGAACTAGGTATGCCGATACCAACGATCGAATCCCGTGCAAGTAAAATATCGCGTGACGAAGGGAATACATATATGGGATTAATTGAATCCTGGCATCGTGGTTCATCTGATATGATCATCGATGAATATGTGGGATTCAATATGGGTTTCCAGATCCCGCTGTTGATTATTGATAGAAGATCATGTCCGCATATTCTCGAACCCATAGGGTCACACACTTAACGTGCATCGACGCTAGGATAGAATGGATAATTGGTTTATGAGTTTTTGTTCGGAGTCTCGGATGAGACCCAAGACATCACGAGAGGTTCCGAAATGGTTCGGAGAATAAGATTCGTATAAAGGAAAGCAGTTTTTGGATTTCGGAATCGTTTCAGAGTTTATCGGTATTGTACCGAAGGTTCTAGAAGGTTCCGGAGTGGGACCAACGTGGGCCCACTTGTTGAAGGCCTGCGTGGGCCTAAGGGGAAGTGCCCTGGACACTTTGGGCTAGGGGCACAAGGCCCCTAAGGCCCAGTCGGCCAGCCCCTAGGGGAAACCCTAAGGGAACCTTCTAGAAGGAGGGGGGATGTCTTGCCCCCCACTCCACCCCTTGGGCCGCCGCCCTAGGGCTTGGAGGAGGGGTCAAGGGGGCCGGCCAGCCCCCTATATAAGGAGGGCAGGGGCGCAGCCTCCCCTCCACTCTCCTCCAACCCTAGCCGCCGTCCAACTGCTGCCCCTCCACCTCTCTCTCTCCCGACTGCGTGTACGCGAAGCCCTGCCGCAGAAACTCTCCACCATAAGCACCACGCCGTCGTACTGCAGATCCAATATATCTATCCACCATACTTGCTGGACCAAGGAAAGGAGGAGATGTCGCTGCACCGTACGTGTGCATCTCTCGGAGGAGCCGCCACTTGCGGCGTAGGATCGGATCGGATCGGATCGCAAGGAGGAGACGGCGAGTATGACTACGTCAACCACGTTCTGTTGAACGTTTCCGCTGTGCGATTTCTTCAAAGGTATGAAGATCTCATCTCTCTCTCGTTGATTACATTTCCTACATTAGATCTTGGCTTTCTTGTTCGCATCCGTAGGAAATTTTTTGATTTACTATGCTGCGAGACCCTTCAGTGGTATCAGAGCTAGATCTATGCGTAGATGTGTTTCACGAGTAGAACGCAACATGCTTGTTGCGGGCGTTGATGTTTTATATTGCAAACCTCTTGTTGTGTATTTCTTATGGCGCGGCATAGTGAGGTCGAAGCGGTCCAGACCAACTTTACGCGACCTCGTTCGCGAGACCGGCTCCGCACTTGACGTGTGGCTTGTTCCACACGTGCGGCTGGTGGATGCCAGTTTCTCTCACTATAGTAGTCATGGGATTTACAATG
This sequence comes from Avena sativa, assembly GCA_916181665.1. NCBI lineage: Eukaryota > Viridiplantae > Streptophyta > Magnoliopsida > Poales > Poaceae > Avena > Avena sativa. Next base: position 356,486,824 of record OV702284.1, on the reverse strand, counting down.
GATGTTAGCAACCATAATATCACCGTTGTGGCTTTTCGTAGGTAAAAATCGTTCTTAGCTTGTTACTCCCATAAGCCACGTAAAATATGCAACAACAAAGTAGAGGCATCTAAATTGTTTTTGCAGGGAGTGTTTTGTGATATGGTATGGCCCAAGACATGATGTGTATGAATTGAGATGTATGCAATGATCATGTTTTGTAATATTTCACGACTTGCATGTCGATGAGTTCACAATCGGCAGGAGCCGTATGGTTGTCTTTATAATTGTGTATGGCCTACGTGTCAACTTCTTATACACCATGTAATAGCTTTACTTTATCGCTAAGTAGTTGTTGTAGTTGCTATTCATGGTGGAGGCAATCATGGTGGAGTGATGGAGATCATGCTGGCGCGCACAAGATGGAGATCATTGCGCGGAGATTGGCTATACCATGTCACATAAAATTATATGCATGTGATGTTTATCCTTTTATGTATCTTATTATGCTTAGATCGCGACGATAGCATTATAATATGATTCCTCACTTAAAGATCAAGATAAAATTGTGTTCTCCTCATGTATGCACCGTTGCGAAAGTTCGTCGTTTTCAAGCACCTCGTGATGGTCGGGTGCTATAAACTCTACGTTCACATACAATGGGTGCAAGCCAGTTTTGCACACGCGGAAATACTTGGGTTTGACAATTGACGAGCCTAGCATGTACATACATGGCCTCGGAACACACGAACCGAAAGGTTAAACATGAGTCATATGAATTATATGATCGACACTTTGTTGTCCACCATTGAAACCACGTCTCTTCTCGTGAAGATCGGATTAGGTGTGGTGAATTTGGATCGTGGTCACTAAACAACTTGAGGGATGTTGAATTTAGTGGGAGTTCATCTAGTAATTTGATTAAGTTGAACTAGTTATCATGAACATAGTCTAAATTGTATTTGCAAATTTTGTAGATCAAATGGCTAAGTCCAACTTCAACTTCAACGTTTTTGCTGAGAAAGAAAAGCTTAAGAACAATGGGTCTAACTTCACCAACTGGTTCCGCAATCTGAGAATCATTCTCGCTGGCGGACAAAAAGACTATGTACTTGAGAAAGTGCTAGGTGACGCCCCTGCTACTGATGCGCCGGCTGATGAAAAAGCTGTTTATCAGTCACGCAAAGATGATTATGGAGTGATTAAGAGTACCATGTTGTTTGCTATGGAACCGGAACTTCAAAATCGTTTTGAGGAGTTCGCCGGGCCCTTTGAGATACTCGAGGAACTAAAAACCATGTTTCAGACTCAGGCCCGTTCTGAGAGATATGAGATATCTGAGAAGTTCTTTAACTGCAAGATGGAGGAAGGGAGTTCCGTTAGTGAGCACGCCATTAAGATGTCGGACTACACTCAACGTCTTGAGCAACTGGAATGCAAGATTCCAGAAGAGCTCAAGATTGACAGAGTTCTGTAATCACTCCCTCCTAGCTACAAAAGTTTTGTAGTTACTCACAATCAAATTGGTCCCACTGGTACGATCACTGAGCTCTTCGCTAAGCTGAAAGCTGTGGAGGTGGATATCAAGAAAGATAATCATGTGTTGATGGTCAACAAGACCACTAGCTTTAAGAAAGCTAAGGGTGCAAAGAAATCCTTCAAGAAAGGCAGCGGCAAGCGCGTTGCCCCTGCTGAGAAGAAGCTCAAGTCTGGACCTAAGCCGGACACTGAGTGCTTCTATTTCAAGGACAAGGGTCGCTGGAAGCGCAACTGTCCAAAGTACTTAGCGGACAAGAAGGCTGGCACCATTAAAGGTATATTTGATATACATGGTATTGATGTTTACCTTACTAGCGCTCATTGTAGTGTCTGGGTATATGATACTGGTTCTGTTGCTAATATTTCTAACTCGAAACAGGAGCTACGAAATAGACGGCGGCTATCAAGGGATGAGGTGATGATGCGCGTTGGCAATGGATCAAAAGTTGATGTGATGGCCGTCGGCACGCTCTCCTTAGTTTTACCTTCGGGATTAGCTTTAAACCTTAATAAGTGTTATTATGTGCCTGCGTTGAGCATGAACATTATATCTGGATCGTGTTTATTGCAAGACGGTTATTCATTTAAATCAGAGAATAATGGTTGTTCTATTTATATGAATAACATCTTTTATGGTCATGCACCTATTATGAATGGTTTATTTCTTCTGAATCTCGAAAGCAATGAAACACACATCCATAACATTGAGGCTAAGAGATGCAAAGTAGAGAGTGATAATCCAACTTATTTGTGGCACTGCCGTCTAGGTCATATTGGTGTAAAACGCATGAAGAAACTCCATTCTAATGGACTTTTGGAGTCACTTGATTTTGAATCATTTGACACGTGCGAGTCGTGCCTCATGGGCAAGATGATCAAAACCCCGTTCTCCGGAATAATGGAGCGAGCAACGGACTTATTGGAAATCATACATACCGATGTATGTGGACCAATGAGTGTTTCGATGCGCGGTGGATATCGCTATTTTCTCACTTTTACTGATGACTTAAGTAGATATGGATATATCTATTTAATGAAACATAAATCTAAAACGTTTGAAAAGTTCAAAGAATTTCAGAACAAAGTAGAAAACCATCATAACAGGAAAATTAAATTTCTATGATCCGATCGTGGAGGTGAATATTTGAGTTATGATTTTCTCACGCATATTAAATCAAGCGGAATCGTTTCGCAACTCACGCCACCCGGAACACCACATCGCAATGGTGTGTCTGAACGCCGGAATCAAACTCTATTAGATATGGTGCGATCAATGATGTCTCTTATAGATTTGCCGTTATCATTTTGGGGTTATGCATTAGAAACCGCTGCATTCACTTTAAATAGGGCACCATGTAAATCCGTTGAGATGACACCGTATGAACTATGGTTTGGTGCTAAACCTAAGTTGTCGTTTCTTAAAGTTTGGGGATGCGAAGCTTACGTCAAGAAGTTGATGCCGGACAAGCTCGAACCCAAAGCGGAGAAATGCGTCTTCATAGGATACCCTAAGGAAACGAATCAGTATACCTTCTACCACAGATCCGAAGACAAAGTGTTTGTTGCAAAGAACGGATCCTTTCTTGAGAAGGAGTTTCTCTCGAAAGAAGTGAGTGGGAGGAAGGTAGAGCTAGACGAGGTTACTGAACCTTCTCTCGAGTTGGATAGTAGCGCAGCACCTGAAATTGTTCCAGTGCCATCTGCACCAACAAGAGGGGAAGCTAATGACGAGGATCATGAAACTTCGAACGATGCTACTACTGAACTTCGCAGGTCGACAAGGTCACGTGCCACTCCTGAATGGTACGGCAACCCTGTCTTAACCGTCTTGTTGTTAGACAACAGTGAACCTGCGAACTATGAGAAAGCAATGATGAGCCCAGACTCTGAGAAATGGCTAGAGGCCATGGAATCCGAATTGGGATCCATGAGCGAAAACCAAGTATGGACTTTGGTGGACCCTTCTAGCGACCGTAAGGCCGTTGAGTGCAAATGGATTTTCAAGAAGAAAACGTACGCGTATGGTAATGTTACTGTCTATAAAGCTCAGCTTGTCGCAAAAGGGTTTTGGCAAGTTCAAGGTGTTGACTACGATGAGACTTTCTCTCCCATAGAGATGTTTAAGTCCATTCGGATTTTATTAGCAATTGCTACATTTCATGATTATGAAATATGGCAGATGGATGTCAAGACTGCGTTCCTCAATGGCAACATTGATGAAGAGTTGTATATGATGCAGCCCGAAGGTTTTGTCGATCCTAAGGATGCTAATAAGGTGTGCAAACTTCAGCGTTCCATTTATGGACTGAAGCAATCATCTCGGAGTTGGAACCTTCGTTTTGATCAAGTGATCAAGAGTTTTGGATTTGTTCCAAATTGCTCGAAGCCGTCGGTGGCGCGCCGCCGCCGCATCCCTTGATGGCTTGGATCGGATGCCGCCCCTCCACGGACGAGAAGTCGCCGGTCGCCAGCTCCTGAGAGCTTACCACGAAGAACGCCATCTCATCATCGCCAGGCTCGGAAGGATCTCCTCTTCCTTATTCTTCAACCTTCGGCGTAGCCGCCACGCCACCGCCGGTGACGGACGAGCGAGCCTACCAGATCCATAGACCCAGTAGCTCCAGGAAGACAGAGGCTTGACCAGGAAGCTCCTAGAAGCCCCGTCGCCAGGGGCGGACCCAGAAATGAGCCAAGCCCCGGGCTGGCCCTTGTGTTTAAGTATTGAACTACTTTTTTTACATAAATTTTACCAATTTTTAAACGAATTCTAGTGCAGTTTTAACCCTAAGCCCAGGGCTACAGCACGGGCTGCCCTAGGTGCAGATCCGCCCCTGCCCGTCGCCAGAGAGGAAAGCCTCCGCCACAAATCGCCACGACGACCGCACCTCCGTCTCCTCTGGTACAGAAAAATGAACATTGTGTTTTATCGATTTTAGAGTTTAATTGTGGACTTCTATTGGTGAGGAAGATCCTACGAGTTTAAGAGAGAGAGAGAGAGAGAGAGAGAGAGAGAGAGAGAGAGAGAGAGAGAGAGAGAGAGAGAGAGAGAGAGAGAGAGAGAGAGAGAGAGAGAGAGAGAGAGAGAGAGAGAGAGAGAGAGAGAGAGAGAGAGAGAGAGAGAGAGAAGGGGGAGGGGGATGGGCTGAAATAAATGGTATTTTTAACTCCTATAGTTGAACGGCATTTTCTTTTCGACAAGATTATTGGATCTTGCTCCGTTTGTCCGTAGGTATTGTTCATATTTTTTCTATACCAATGGCTAATGTCGTTAGGTTCAATCCTTTTTTTAATTTGTTTTTATTTTGAGCTCATATGTTCTCATATTGATGATTATTAATAGACCGCTAGAATTTAGAAAAACCTTGTGAGTGAATTGTTTCTTTACGTGCAAAAATTGGTCACTTGGCCTTTGGTTACATATATACGTGTCTGGGTTTCATGCGGGGCGACCGCGGGACCGAAGCCCACTGCGGAGCAGCACCGTCGCGCGTCGTACTGTGGAGATAAACCGACTGGAACTCACAAAAATTAGGACTAGGGTTACCGTCGACGGCTCAGGGCTTGACGCGCCATCCATGGCTCCCAGGAAGGAGCTCGACGCGCCTCCGTTGGAGGGTGACATGGCCGTGGAGAGGATCTTTCAAGGAAACTTTTCAGATCCGGAGGAGGAGGAGGAGGAGGAGGAGGAGGAGGAGGAGGAGGAGGAGGAGGAGGAGGAGGACGACGACGACGACGACAAGATGCGCTGCTTGCTGCCCTTGATCTATGATAACGAGGAGAAAGAAGTCTAGATAACCCCCATAAGTTTTACAAAAAGGACGCAACGCCCCCTATGTTTAAAGTGGAACACTTAACCCCCACATCTTTCCAAAACCAGGTAATTGACCCCCTCAACCCTTTATTAGCTGTTTTGTAGACCAGTTTTGTTGACGTGGTGGAGGGGAAATATTCCAGTCGGCGGTGCTCAGGTCGACTAAGATCCAGAACATACAGGAGGGGCCTCGCCGGCTGGGACGCTTGTGTGGTCCTCACGTGTTCCTAGGTCAGTAACTCGCCTGAGCTCGCATGTGTGCCTATGATAATCCCGTCGCGATGTTGTCCTCAACTCCATTCACGGGTCATCTTTGGTTGTTGCTCCCACGGTCGTGCGTGTCGGCATGATGATTGATGAGCCGCTCTGCCACCAGCATGTGCATGCCGCCATGTCTGCCCGGATGCGTGTGCGGCGTATGTCCATGCCACAGCGTCACAGCTGAGAGTCGACATGTCCGCGTGTAGACTCAAATGCCAAGATCGCGCTCGAGTTGACTGTCAGCGACACCCAGTACAACGCTATGTCGTAGGCCTTCTTGGTGCGCGTCTCGGCGAGCCGCCTCACCTCCACGCGGCGAGCCGCCTCACCTCCACGCCGCTCGTCATGTGCCTCCATGAATTTCAACTGGTTCCGCTGCATCATCTTGGCAAGGAGGACGCTAAGCATGCCGCATACAGCGACAGGTGCCAGCCCCGGCAACGCAGACCGACGCCTGTGTAGGCCACAAGCTTGCCCAGCGTTCCCATGTCGGTGACGAAGAAGACCTTGCAGTACATGTGTTTGCATGTGTTGCACCGAGCTAGCTAGCTAGCACTATGAAAGCATTAACATGTGTGCTTGCTTAGCTAGATGTGTGTCTCAGCGAGTTAGTTGTTGCTATGCGCGTGCCTCATCGGACTAGCTCGAGCCAGCCTTGCAGCGTCATACTCGTCGGAAGGTGAGCACAGGGAACTGCGCGAGGATGATGTGTAACTGCGCCTGCCACCAATCGCATTGCGGAGAAGAAGCAATGTGAGATTAACAGGTCAACAAAACCACCATCCACCACTAAAACCGCTCTACAAAATAGCTAATAATGGGTTGAGGGGATCATTTACCTGGTTTTGAAAAGATAAGGGGGTTAAGTGTTCCACTTTAAATTTAGGGGGGTGTTGCGTCCTTTTTGTGAAACTTATTGGGGTTATCTAGACTTCTTTCTAACGAGGAGGAGGCGTGCGCCGCGATGGTGGTGAGGGCAGCCGAGAGGCGGAGACGGGAGGCCGAGGAGAAGGCACGGGAGGCGGAGGAGGAGAAGCGGCGGGCGGAGGAGAGTAAACGGCGGAAGGAGGAGGCCGTCTGGAGACGAAAGAAGGACGAGGAGGTCTTCAGTTCAATCCGCCAGTACAATCCCAAGACCAAGTGTGTGGAGTACACCCGGTTCCCCTTCGCGGATTTCTCCACGTTCAACCTCGACGAGCCCTGTATGTCCAATCCTACCATCTGCATCCCTTTTATTCAATTTTAATGAGCAACTCGATTTAATTAATTGTTTGATCTTCAATTCTGCGTGCAACTGATATCTATGAAATACCAAATACGTCAGCTACCACTAACAACTACGGTAATTCATATCTATGTTTTCGCAAGTAGTTGTTAGCAACGGTTATGTTAGCTTCGGTAATTCATGTCTATGTTTTCCCAAGTAGTTGTATTAGTTGAGTTAATTTGCGTATTCCAGTTTCCAGGTTTAGATAGGTTTATGAGGACATGAGCCATATTCATCCTCAACAAAATAAATTTTGTAGAGTTAATTTTGCAGTTACCTTGTTTCCCCTTATACGTTCATCCTCCCAAAATAATTTGAGTGCTAATGCTTTTGCTTTTCTTGCAGCAGTGCTTGTTCTTGAATTTTGTATACATGGACATTTTAATTTTTCTTTTACCTTGTTGTTCCGATCATTCCCCCAAAAATAATATGAATGCTTATGTCGTTTTGCTTTTCTTGCCGCAGCGCATGTTCTTGCAATGAGATACACTGACAAGCAGATAAGGGATTGTGCACACTTGTATTCCATAAATGTATTAGCGGTCAAGATAGTTTCCTCAGATAAAGGTTTCCCACTTAATGTGTATGGCAATATTATTCTTAGAGACAACCTCGACAAAAAGTGTGTTTACCTCTTCTCCCACCCTCGCAGAATGGATTCTGAGCTCATCAATTCAGAGGTACAACTTTTTTTTCTCAAAACAAACCAATCGGCATTTTGCTGAACAAATTATTCACTTTGCTTGTTAGTAGACATGCGCACGTTTTTATTAACCCCTTGGGTGGCCAATTCTTCTTTAGTCTTTGGAACACATTTTAACTTAACATGTATTCTAAGTACTTATCAATTATTAGAGGTAAAATGTACAAGTAAAAAATGATGCTTATGCATGTTATGTAAATGTTGCCCGTGGGTGACATATGGGCAAGGTTGATGGTGCTGGGTAGAAGAGCATACGGTTTGGATATGATCTAGAACAGGATACACACCATATGTGTCACCTAGCTAGCAGATCTCAGCAAGACGGTAATTGTTTTTTACTGTCATTGCAGAAGTATTCTTGCAGACCACTAATCTATCATGTAATCTTATCATAGGATCAATCGTTGATCTTGACTGGCCCAAGTCGAGGACTTGTCTTAATGGACTATCTTTATATCGAGGTTGATCTTAAGATGAAGCTTGACCAAGGGAAGGACGAACAACTTAGCATAGGATTGCTTGACATTGATGGCCGAGTAGCTCCTCGGGTGCCCACAACTGAGGTTCAGAGCTGCACTCTTGAGAGCAGCCTCAGCACCGTTGAGGTGAGATACGCACTAGTTAAAGAAGCCACGGAGGCTACTGTTGAATTTCAAGTTCTCGACGGAGATTTCAAGGGCGAAATCACAGCCCACACCATGAGAATCGAGGATAGCATCCACGATAGGATTGTGCTTCATGATAGCAGAGCATGTGGTGCGGTGACCTCTTCTGATGGTAGTCGAGTTATCCAACTCTTTCGTCGTGTCGTAGCTGTCTGTATGGACGAGGCGCTGGTTCTTACAATTGTTCCTGAAGCGGTGACTGCCTATGTTTTACGATTTACTCCATACCTATTTGGTGCACAGGAAAACATAATTAATTGTGGTGCCGTTAAGTTAGGTGTGAAGGTAACCTGGTCTGTAATAAGTTTTTAGATTGGATTATATATCTGTGGTTCAGGGATATAATGTGTTATTCCCTTCTTGGTAGCCTGGAGCCCTAGAGCAGCTGATGGACTCCAATATACTCATCATTAGGCGTTAGTAGTTTGAAAACCATCACGCGTACGTAGTTGTAGCTGAAGCTAATTGTTTGCCAAAAGTAGAACGTGTGTAACAAGAACGCCTGTTTATCGCATGCTCTCGCTTGATCTTCTGCCATGGTTCTTCAATTGCCTGACAAAGGTTCAGAGGGGGTTTTTCTGGGCAGCAAAAGCGGAAGCTGGAAAGGGGCGATGTCTCGTGGCCTGGGATATGGTGTGCTCGCTGAAGCTTCCTGGCGGATTAGGAATGAAGAATCCGAGGATGCTCAACACAGCCCTAAGACTAAGATGTCTCTGGGCGGAAAGATGCGAAGAGGACAAGCCGTGGAAGGGCATTTGCTTCGATTTGTTGCCTGAATCGGAGGAATTATTCAGGGTGGCCACAAAGTTCGAGCTGGGCGATGGCAAGAACATTATATTCTGGTCAGATCCCTGGATTGACAACTGTGCTGTCATGCAATTAGCGCCCAATCTGATGCTGTTTGTCAAGCAGGCTCGTTTGCAAGATACAGTGGAGAAGGCCATCAACAATCACGAATGGACTTGATCTTTCAGAGGAACGCCTTCGGTCTCGGCACTGGTGGAATTCATTGCCTTATGGACCAGATCGAGGGGAGTGCAGACTGCTGCTGACACGCCAGACAAGATTAGTTGGAAGCTGACTGGGGATGGTTGCTATTCAGAAAAATCTGCTTACAGCCTGTTCTTAATGGAAAGATTCCAAGTTCCAGGCCAAGGAAATTTGGTCAGCGGGCGCTCCTCTGAAGCACAAAATTCACATGTGGCTCACATTGAAGAATAGACTGGACGGCCGATAGACTAGAGAAAAGAGACTTGATCATCCGACGTTGTGCATATTATGCTGTCAGGAGAAGGAAGATGTGGAGCACCTCATACTTCAGCGTTCGTTCTCGGGAGAGGTTTGGTACAACATGCTTGTGCCTCTGGGAATGCAGCAGTTCACCCCTTCGGATGCAGCAATTATGTCGGCATGGTGACCAGTGGTGGCGGACTCTGTCCCTAAGCAGAATAGGAAGGAGTTCAATGCATTGCTTATTCTGATCGTCAGGGAGTTGTGGCTGGAGCGCAAGGCTCGGATCTTCGACAAAATTGCTACCATGCCAGGGGAGCTTTGCCGCAAGATTCGAGCAGAATTTGAGCAATGGAGGGAGTGCTAAGTTATGGGGCTCTGCAAGTGGAAGCGGGTCACAGCGAGAGATCACGTAGGTCCTCTCTGTGTGTGCGTGTGTATGTGTGGGGATTTTGGCGCTGATCGTCTGTGATCTTGCGCTTCCTTCTAAATTGTCAAAACTCTCTATATCTTAATGAATGAGGACACACGATGCTCGCGTGTGTTCTTGAAAAAAAATGCAGTAGACTTGACAAATCAGTACTACATGAAAAGTTCAACCGATATGTTTCTCTTATGTTTCTTTCTGCCCATTTTGTTTTATTTGGTGCTGCATAATTTACAGTCTTCAGGTCATAAGAATAATTACAGACGTCTTCTGGGCATTACGGTTTTCTGCCAAAGATGGCATTTTTATACATAGTTCAGGTATGGCAAGCTGACTTGGGAATCAACATAGCGGCAGCACTGTTGTTTCGTCCAAAATCTATTGATCAAGAAGGAATTACATTCTCCATATGCTTGATGGACTGCCTGGGTCAATGGGAGAGAGTTTGCCTAAAGTGGGCTGCCTTGCAATTTTTTTTTGAACTTTAGAGAGATTTATTCAAACAAAGGTATTCGCTGGGCAGTCAGCCAAAAGGCTGCTAATCAGGAAGCTAGGGGTCTTGACCATCCAACTCTCGGTCAAATTCAGGGTGTTAGCACGCTTCGCACACAAGTGAACCGGGTAGTTGGAGGTTCTTATTACATGCTTCTCCAGGGCGCAGCCTGCACCAGGCTAAATTTTGACGGGTCCTATGAAGCAGATGCTGGCACTGGAGGTGCTGGGATGGTAATCAGGGACGAGAATGGTTCACTAATCGTGTCCGCTTGCAGCTTTCTGAATTAATGCAGTAGTTCTATACAGGCTGAATTGGAAGCTTGTCGTGAGGGCATAGCCATAGCGCTGGAGTGGTGTGATCTTCCGTGCAAGATAGAGATGGAATGTGTGGAGACAGTGAAACTAATTCAGCAATCAGGCATTGACCGTTCTCAGTTTATGTGTTTAGTCCAGGAAATCAAAGGATTGTTGGCTATAGGGGATACTATGAGATTAGCTGTATTATTCGGGATCAAAATAAAGAAAGGCACGAGCTTGCAAACTTCGGCCGCTTAACGGCGAGAACTATGACTTGGCCTCGGTCAGGCCCAACTAAAGCCTTGGAGTGTTGCCAGGCAGATTGTAATCCTGTGAGCTAATCAATTTAAATCCTCTTTCGCAAAAAAAAATTCTACTAAAATAGGAGCCACAGTAGAAAGGCTGCCTTGCATTTGCAAGGTACATGATGCACGATCAGAGGAGCGATATGCGTAGCGTAGTTGACTGTGTAATTAAACGGAATTTATGGGCCTGCTGTATGGTACACAATTAAGAACAGTGACGGACCGGGGGCCGGGGCCTGCCTCCAGAGAACTCGTGGGCCGTGGCGTCGTCGCTACCAGCAGATACAAAGAAGTGCTGGCGTACAGCCTGCCGAGCGTCGAACATGCCAGCGATGCCTCGTGGCGTCGTATCATGAGAACGATGTGTGTAGCCCAACGAGAACAATTAATACATGTGCATGATACGCGTTGTCTTGTTTTCCTGCTTATTTTAAGATGAGTGCATCTGTTTAATTGGTACTAATAATCGTTCAAATAGATAACTCCTATGTCTAAAATAAATTATACAATTTGTCGTCTAGGTACATGCGTATTCAGACAATACTACGTCCCTTACTTTGACACTGAAAAAGTATTAAGAACGAAAAACAGAGCTAATGTAGGATTATCACATTTTTATCATCATGGTGAGTATAATCTAGGAAATTAGAAAATTCAAGTATAATTTACACTTGAGCTAAATACATTTCTAGTCCCACAATTTGTCTATCATGTGTAAACTAGTCTCACAAGTTAAAATGTGTATTCGAGGAGCAAACAGATCCACAACAAATACGAAGGTGACACGTGGCGTTGTGATTTTTGCATAAACCCTCGGTATATTTTTTGCATAGTGACATTGGACGCTGACTCACATATGGGCTCCACTTGTCAATGCCCTAAAAAAATCTAAAATTACGTACGGAAGTTGATTGAACTCTGCACGTGTAACAGCTACATGAAGACAAGTAGCCAGTACACCAGCGTTGCTTTCTACTCCTTCCCTTTAGTAATATAAGATATTTTAACTTTGTTAATCGAATATATCTAGACATGTTTTAGTGTATACTTCCTCCGTTTCAAAATATAAACTGTTTTAGCTTTGTGAAGCAAATATATCTAGACTTGTTTTAGCATATAGGTTCACTCAGGTTTAGAGTGAATTTACACACTAAAAAAGTCTAAATACATTTTTTTTACAAAACTAAAACATCTTGTATTTTGAAACAGAGGGAGTAGGTTCGTAGAGGTTCGGAGTGAACATATACTCTAAAAAACGACTAGTTACATTTATTTTACAAAACTAGAATGTCTTACATTTTTAAATGAAGAGAATATTATACTTTGACGTCTTCATTTTATAGTACTAATCGGGTGGACAACTTCATCACAACGCAGGCCACCTCGAGTGGGCCACCCAGCTCACAAGCCATCGTCGGCATGCGTTCTCCGGCAAGCACCGCGCGGCCTTGACCAGGACCAAGGCGATCGCAGCCTTGTCATTGGGATGCAACTTGTTTTCGGTCGCGTCCAACACCATTTGTACCATTTTTTGATAAAGGATCGTTGTTTCATTACACAACATTTGTATTATGCCAACATCGATCAGCGAACCTCCAGGCCACGATGGATGATGGCTAGGCATTCACGCGTCCGCTGATGAGCTCTAGGAGCACCACACCGAGCTAAACAGCAAGTCGCTCTCCTGGCTCAGCCTCTTGTCCCATGCTCCGTGTAGCTCAGCGGTAGCAAAAGTCTGCAAAAAGGGTGCAGCCGTCGCGGCAGAGCAGTATGCTAGATGTGTTGACTTTGCAAGGCGCGGCGCTGTGCAGCGCGCGCACGGCCAACACCACGTCGAGCACGAATTCACCTCGGCAAGGACGGTACACTGTTTCATGAATACATGCAGCAATTTGTACGTTTGGAGGGATGCCCAACACGTAGCATCGAGTGGAGCAGTCAGCAGTGGTTAGAGCAAGTATAGTCATTCCGATAGAAAGTATAGGAGAGAGGGTAAAAAACAAGACTCCAGCACCTTTCCTATACATGTTCTCGACGAATCCGCGTTCTCAATCTACTCCTCCTTTTCCCTTATGTATTGGGACAGTGGACGCCTTTCCAATATGTGCGCCCTACGTGGATAAATAAGTTATTGGATGAAAACAAACTGATAAAGTGGACTCTCTTAATAATATATTGTGGTTATGATATATGGGAGATAATTTAGGGTTAAAGCTGGATATAAGCAAAATTTAGGAGAATAATCTTTTTAAGGAGGTCTCTACATATATACATAGGGAAGAAAATATAGAGATGCTGCTGGACTTGCTCTTACGTGCCTGTTAGTATCTCCATCCCGAGTTCGATCCCTAACATCCGCATTTTATTTTATTAAATTGTTCTTAAGGCTAACAAGTGGGGCCCGTATGTGACTAAGCTGCCAAGGCACATGTGCAAGAAAATTTACAAGGTATTTGTGCAAAACTTACAACGCCATGTGTCACCTTCTTATTTGTTGTGGACCTGTTTACTCCTTGGGTACAAGACCTCACACGCTTTTAACTTGTGGAAATAGTTTGCACATTATAGACAAGTTGTAAAACTATAGATGTATTTAGCTTTTTAAACTTTTACAAGTACAAGCTTTGATTAAGGGAATGTTAGGAAATCAATCTTGCCATTTAATATGTAAACCGAATCAGTAGTGATTGAGTCAACCAGAGATTTGGTGGTGAGATTGAGATTAGATGGCAAGGTATGGTTGAGTCAACCACCCTTGTCCCCTCCCCTCAATTAACACTTGCCGTCCGTAATCGTTGCACATCGATCCTATATTAACACGATAAATGATGGGAGGCCAACCATCTCTTCTCTCATCACACCCTGCGTACTTTGAGAGTGGCGTCAAACAATCAATACATACATGTGCATGAGGCCTTTCATAATGGTGTATCTTATCTCTATATTCTAGGCAATTTGCTTATGTGGCACCATAATTAATAAAGAAAAAGAGTGATGTTGTATCTTAGCTAAGCTACACCTCCTACACGCAACCATAGGCAAAAAACTTGGCTAGTCCAATCACACACATGCGTGAGCACAAAATCATTAAATACAACATCTCTAAAAAACCTCATCTAAGAGTACACCCCATTATGATGGTTGTTTCTTAAGTTTCAATATCTCCTATAAAAACGTGCTAAGATACACCCACTAGAAAAGGCCTGATACTCCTTATTTGGAGACGAGTGCATGTCCTTAAATTGGTACTAATTCGTTCGAATAGATATAGGAGTACTTCCTAGTTTTAAACTAAGTGATATAGTTTTATCTAGACACGTATGTATTTGAAGCGGAGGGAGTATTAAGTATGAAGCACAAACTTAATGCACGATTATCAAAATTTTGTCATCATGCTGAGTGTCATCTACAAGCGCCCTGTCAAGCAAACGAGAACTTACTTTATGCATACTTTTATGATAAAAATAATTTTTTTCCAATTACAACGCACAGACATATTTCCTAGTCCATGCCAATAATTTGTTGTGATGTATATTTTTCGTATGGTATACAGTCGGTACTGTAGATTTTGGTAATTTTCTTAATAATATTGGTCAAAGTTGATTATGTTTGACTTTTTAAATTTCTTGTATATACTATATTATGGCAGGGATGTAATATGTGTGCGTCTGTTTTGTAGTTTCTCCCATGTATGATGTATGCGATACAAATCATGAACATTCGTCTCACTCTTTTTGTTATGTAACCAAAGGTCAGGAGAGGTAGACACCCGATCAGAAACGTAAGGTGTGAGCATTTGGGATTTGGCAGTCACATCCACGTGATCCGGATAATCGGGAAAACTGCGATGGTAGTGCACAGCTCTCGTTTCAACGTAGTGACAGGTTGTGTGGACATCCGGGGCCTGCTTGGCCATGCCACAGCGGACAAGAGAGCAGCGAGACGATTCCAAAGCATGTCCCTTGCGGCGTGGTAGGAGATGACTACACGTCTCCACGCTAGCTACAGCTACCGGGGGTGATCATGCACTGGAGATATGGTGACGAGCAAACAGTAGACATCCCGGTGCTTATCGGTCCAGGGCACGTCATCCGTGACCAAAGTCCAAAATAGGATACACATGCATGATAGAGTGACAAAGTCCAAAATGGGACCCACATGATCAATTGAGGATTATGGCACCACGTGCTCCTTTTGTTAAAAACTGGCTAAAAGGGAAGGTTAATATGTTATTACCCATATATAGGTACAAGAGAGACAAAAATCTCTTTTATGAGACAAAAAGTTGCTCCGACGGCTTATTCATAAGTGCTCCCACCAAATATTTTTGGTGATCACTAAATTTTAGAACCACCTGCCCATATATAAGTAGGCCAACACATTTTCTGGATAAGAGGTAAATCGACGCGGGCAGAAACTTCCGCATGACCCGCCCGACGTCGTCGTCGCTCGTCGCCGTCTCTATGATCGCCTCCTTGCCATAGATAGTCTTCCCGCCTCTCCCAATCTCCCGTAGACCATACCTCGTTGCTCCCACGCTCCCGGCTGCCAAGCCGAAGCCGCACTGGTGCCTTCCTAGATCCTGCCGGGGAGCTCGATTCCGGCATTTGATGCCTCCCATGGTCCGTGTCCAAGAAAGAACGAGGAGGAAAGGGGCACAAAAAATGGGAGGGGCGGCGGCGGGTGGCACTACTCTGGGTCGAGGCGCCGAGGGATGGGGAGGAGAGGGGCATCAACCGAGGCTTCTTCGATAAGGAGCGTCGGCGTACATGTAGGTACCTGGGGGTTGTGGAGCTGGGTGATGGTAGCAGGGATTGATGCATTGGGAGGAAGGTAGGGGTTTGAATGGGAGAAAGAAGAAAGAGAGGAAAAACAAGAAAGGAGAAATGAAAAAAAGACTAACCCACTCACGCGTGGGCCCAAAGTGTAAATTCTTATCGGTGCAAGTTCTGGAAACAGTTACTAACGTTCTCTCCTTTACCAATAATCACTTGATGCCCAATAATAGGTTAGGTGCCAAAAAACTACTTTTAAGACACAAGAGGGCAAAAAATATCCTCCAGGAAATGCCCAATCCTAGGAGGTGCCCCAATTTTTTTTGGACATGCCCAAAAAAGCCTAACCACAGGCTGCCTATGTATGGCACGCTCGAGGAATAATTTCCACAACTCGTGTGACCTCCAACCGCACCTTAAAATTTGCCACCTACTCCGTACCTCCTGTGACTGCACCATCCTACCGTCGATTCCCAACCCCACCGCCCTCGCCGCCTCCCTGCTCTCAGATCTGGTCTAGTCCTTGCATCATCGAGTCCCGCCACATCGTTACCCCCTCGATTTGAGCTTCCTCCGATGAACCCTAGCCACCGTCGTCAGGATGTCTCCTCGCCACGGCCTATTGAGCTCCATCGACTTCTGCACATGCGCGGCTGGCGGGATCCATGTGTGGCTTGACACGTTCAACTCCGTGCATGAAGCCGCACGCACGTTCGATGCCATGGTGGTGGAGGTTCGGCCGTCGCCTGACATTGAGTCTTGGGCTGAAACTGAGATGCTAGCTCCGCAGCCGCACCTTGTGTCACACTAGGACCAGCAGCGACATCGTTGTGGACATCAACGGCTTGCCATCGCTAAGACAGATAAGAGGTCCATAGAGCGGTGGGAGATGATTCGTCTGGAAGATGTGGAGGAGGAGTTTTTTTGAACGGGATGTGGAGGAGGAGTTGAACTTCTTGTTAGGAATAGACAACTTGTATTCCTCTAGGGCCAAAGGCCACAATATATAGTACATGTACAGGTGAAAATATGTAGGAAAACCCCCTAACAAGTGGGGACATACAATATACAAATATACATCTAATACCCCCCTCAAACTCATGGTGGCTCCACAACACTAAGTTTGGAGAGAAAGAAAGTATGCTGCGCAATGGTCTGTGCCTTCGTAAAGAAATCCGCCAACTGTAACTCTGAAGGCACATACTGAAGAGCAACAACCTAAGTCTACACCTGAGCACGTGTATAAAAAGCATCAACACCAATATGCTTGGTAAGCTCATGCTTGACCGGATCACGTGCAACACTAATAGCACCTGTACTGTCAGACAAAACCAGAGTGGGTGTGGTAATAGAGACCCCAAAATCCGCAAGCAACCACCGTAACCAGGTCACCTCAGCAGTCAACAAGGCCATAGCACGCAACTCAGCCTCAACACTCGAATGGGAAACCGCTGTCTGTTTCTTCGTCTTCCAAGCAATAAGCGAACCACCAAGAAACACGCGGTAAGCAGAAAGTGAACGGTGATCTGTAGGATCACTTGCCCACGTAGCATCCGAGTAGCACTGGAGCTGGAGGGAGCTAGAACGAGAAAACAAAAGGCGACGAGTGATCGTGCCATGATGATAACGAAGAACACGAAGAAGATGACTATAGTAAACAGTGGTAGGAGCGAAAACAAACTGACTCAAAATATAAACAGGATAAGATATGTCAGGACGAGTGAAAGCAAGATAAACAAGACTCCCAACAAGATGGTGATAACGCGTCGGATCAGGAAGAGGATCACCATCAGTAGGACGAAGCTTAACATTAAGCTCCATAGGGGTCTCAACAGTGCGCTCATCCCCAAGAGCAGCACGAACAAGAAGGTCCTGAATATACTTTTCCTAGGAGATGAAAAAACCATCGGAAGTGGAGGAAACCTCAATCCCAAGAAAGTATCGAAGAGGACCAAGATCAGTCATAAGAAACTGATCATGAAGACAAGCCTTAACAAAGGCTATATACTTAGGATCATCACCAGTAATGATCATATCATCAACATAGAGAAGAAGAAGAGTGCGTCCACGAGTAGAAGTGTGAACAAACAGCGCTGGATCATGAGCACTAGGGGAGAAACCAGCAGCAGTCACTACAGAGGCAAAGCGCTCAAACCAGGCACGAGGGGCCTGTTTGAGGCCATAAAGAGAACGTCGGAGACGACAAACCATCCCCGCGGGAACAGAATACCCAGGAGGAGGCTGCATATAAACCTCCTCACTCAACTCGCCATTGAGAAAGGCGTTCTGAACATCAAGCTGGGACATAGACCAGTGACGAACAGAAGCAACAGCAAGAAGAGTACGCATAGTGGTCATATGAGCCACAGGAGCAAAGTTCTCATCATAGTCACGACCGTGCTCCTGCTGAAAACCACGAGACACAAGACGCGCTTTATGTAGGGGTTCGTAGCATGGAAAACAAAAAAATTTCTATCGCATACAAACAAACAAGCCAAGATCTATCTACTAGATTGTAGCAACGAGTTGATGGAATAACTTACCCTCGAAGATTCCAAAGCGGTTAACGAGAGCAGATTCTCGTGGGTGATGTAGTCGTACTCTTTCCGATCTCAAGATCGCGTAGACGATCCTTCCGGCGCTGCGTTCCGGCAGCGCTTCCGCAGTCGGTCACACGTTCGGTACTCGACGAAGACCTTCCTCTCCCTTGTTCCAGCAGGCAGCGGAGGTTGTAGCACTCTCCTCGCGATTCCGGCAGCACAACGGTGTGGTACCGGAAGTAGAGGAGAGATCCCGCAGGGCTTCGCCTTAAGCCGGAGCGAGTATGGTGGAGTATGAGAGAGAGCTATTAGTGGTCTAGGGATTAGACACACCTATTAGAAGGCTCTAAACCGAAGGCTAGGGCAATTAGAAGCTCTAAACCAAAACGGCTCTAAACCGGAGATTAGAGGATAGGAACTTGTGTGTCTAGAAGAGGAGGCCCTGCCCCTCCTTTTATGGGTGGAGAGGGCCGGCGGCCAAGGGGAGGGAGGGGAGTCCCTCCCCAACTCGGCCTAGGTGGTGCGCCGGCTTGGAGAGGAGGGACTCCTCCCCAAAGTCGGTTTCAATCTCCTCTTGCTTGTTTCCCTCAGTTTCCTGTTTTAGCCGTTTGACTTTCAAACTGGCCGTTTGACTTTTCAAACTAGGATTTGAATAAATCCTCTATTTGGTACAGCAATGACACTTAGTACATGATGCAATCATACCAACTTGATATAACACATTCATGTACCCCTTCCCCCCCGGAGTGCCGGACATTCCGGAACCTTCTAGAACATTCCCGATGAAAACACCGGAATCATTTCCGAACTCCGAAATGGGACTTTCCTTATATGAATCTTATTCTCCGGACCATTCCGGATCACCTCGTGATATCCCAGATCCCATCCGAGACTCCGAACAACATTCGGTCTCTTTCTCATAATACCATAACTACTCAAACAACGTCGAATCCTTAAGTGTGTCTCCCTGCGGTTTGTGAATTATGCGGACATGATCGAGACACTTCTCCGATCAATAACCAATAGAGGAATCTGGAAATTCATATGGCTCCCACATATTTCTACGATTACTTTGCGATCGAATGAACCACTTACATACGATACCAATTTCCCTTTGTCTCACGATAGTTTACTTATCCGAGGTTATGATCGTCGGTATCTCTGCATACCTAGTTCAACCTCGTTACTGATAAGTACTCTTTTCTCGTTCCCGTGATATGTGATCCCTTGTGAGACAGTCACATGCTTGCAAGCTAATTGGATGACATTTCACCGAGAGGGCCCAGAGTATATCTATCCGTCATATGGATGGACAAATCCCACTCTTGATCCATGTGTTTCAACCAATACTTTCTGAACACTCAATGCCACCTTTATAGCCACCCTGTTACGGTGTGGTGTTTCATGACATCAAAGCATCCATCCGGAAAAGGTGATATGCATGATCTCATGGTCGAAGGAATTAGGTTACTATGTATCAGAAAGCATATAGCAACTGAACTATTGAAATGACTTGATCTTTATGCTACGCTTATCTATAGGAGTATGTCCATCACATCATTCTCCTAATGATATGATCCTGTCTGTTAATAACATCTCTATGTTCATGATCAGGAAACCATGATCATATATTAACCAACAAGCTAGTTTAACAAGAGGATTTACTAGGGACTCTTATTTTAGTTTACAAATCACACAAGTATTAATGTTTCCAGTTAATACAATTATAGCATGGTATGTAAACATTTATCATAAGTGTGAAGATATGATAATAACCACTTTATTATTGCCTCTTGGGCATATCTCCAACAGTCTCCCACTTGCACTAGAGTCAATAATCTAGTTTCAAACCTTTGTGTATTCAACACCTATGGCTTTCCGATGTTGTATGTACACAATTGCTAGTGGTCAACTGATCTCCGGATCTGACACTTCCAGGTCCGTGTGTAATTGCATGTCTTTGCGTCTCTACGCATCACTCATTCTCTAATGAGATGGCTTCGTATAAATTTGGTCTTTCGGTGTGACCTTTAGCTCTTTGGGGTTAAAACATGTTGATAATATTGTCGCACAATATATCTTCATAGTATTATCCCACTGTGAACTACACCTAGTTTGATAACAAACTACTTGACACAAATGCCCTCTTTTGCTGCTAATAGCAGTCATATACTTAGCCTTTTGTTGTAGTATCTGTCACAATGTCTTAACTTTGGAACTCATCCAAATCCATTATGGAACTCACTTTCCATTATATTGTGCCACCCTTAGTTTAGATTGAGATAAACTTAATTTGTACTTTGTGACAAAGCTAGTATCAATGTAGTACTTTTACAATGAACTAACCATCTATTTGTCACTTCTACAAATATTATACTCTTAGTTCTTCCAAAAGATCATAAGAATATCCTTACTATTGTCCAATGATCATCTTACGAATCATTCTGGTATATGCTCACAACATTTAGAGCATAGGACATATCTGGATTTGTACATATCACAGTATGATTGATATAAATACTCTTTGTGATTTCATACATCAAGTATCAATCTATACTTGATTATTTGTTTCAATTTACCAAATGTCAATACACTTGAATATATCATCAACATTGAACTCATTCAATCCTTTCTGTGCAACAAGAACCTTTCTTGTAGTTCCTATATTGAACTCATTCAATATCTTGTCTATGTACTTCTGGCACAACCATATTAGCGTCTATTGATGCCAAATATTTGGGTTTTGCCTAAGTCTTTCATCGGGATGAAATTCTTAATATGTGTTAATAAAAGATACATCATTTCCAATCAACAATATGTCTTCCACATAATGTATTAGAAATATGTCTTAGCGCTCCCACTTAATTTCTTGCAAACGCAAGCATCTTCATTGGCTCTGATGAAATTAAACTCTTTTAACAGTTTCATCATAGTGAAGATTCCAACTCCGCTATGCTTACTTCAACCATTGAAGTTTGCATATGCTTTTAGCATCCTTTGAATTAACAAAGCCCTATGGACCATGTTACGCACATGTCCTAGGTAACAATTCTATTAGAAGAACTTGTTTTGTTTATTCAACTACCACATAACAAATTTATATGTAGTGGTTGCTACATTAATCCGTCTAGACTAAATATCGCTATGAAAGATCAGATCTTGTCATAGTCAACCTTTGAACTTTGTTGTGAACTCTTTCCCAACATGTCGACTATTTCATAGATGTAAAACATCCATGTCTATTTCTTTATAGATCCAAACACGACTGTAAGGTCTTACACCTTTCTCGAGGGTCCTTCAAGTTCAAAACTTGATTTTTCGTGTATGGAACTATCACGGATTTTATGGCTTCAAGCCATTTGACGGAGTCAGGGCTCATCATTGCTTCTTTGCATGTAGTCGGATCATTATTGTCAAATAATGATTTAACTCTCAAATCTTGGTATTTGATTGTTCATCCGACCTACTTGTTTTAATAGGAACTTAGATCTCCGTGACCACAACCTTTGAGGTACGTGAGCCATGAGCATTGTTGCTGCCTCCGGAACACTTTTCGGCGCTGCGCAACTCTGCACATATAGCTAAGGTTCTTTTAACCTTATCAAAGTTCTATTGTCCTCCCACTTAAATTTTCACGAAAAATTCCTTCTCAAAGAAACTTGACGTTCTAAGCAACAAACACTTTTGTCTCCGGTGTTTATGGAGGAATACTTAACAATTATACAAAGACAGGTTCATCCGACTTTGGTTGCACACATCTTTCTTATGCATAGCATACCAATGTTTTAAGAAAGGACTACTTGGGTTTTATCCCAAACCATAACTTTATATGGTGTCATTTCAACGGATTATGATGAAGCTCTTTTCAGTGGAAAAACGGTAATCTCTAAAGCTTTTAATCTTTAAAATACAATGGCAGTTTTATGAATTATACCTTTGATCTTACCATGTCAAACAAGGTTTAATTACATACCTCGAACGCTCCATACCCTTATGGTGTTTTGGGAAATGCAAATCCACGGAACGATTCCTTAAATCTTAGGTATTATGCTAAACTTGTAACTCAAATATCTTCCTTTATGATCTTATCATAAACTATTTATATTCTTGTTACAATGATTTTGCACTTCATGTTGAAAGTCTTTGAACTTTTCAAATATTTCACACTTCATCCTTATTAAGTAAATATTCATATATTCACTCAAATTTTCGGAGAAAGCATATGAAGTTGAAATCCATCGCTCTTGACTACACATAATGGACTTCGTACAACAATATGTACAAGTTCCAATAAGCTAGTCATTCGTTCCCTTTTGGCCTATGAACGAAGTTTTAATTATCTCTAGGAAAGTTTCACAAGCGTCATGTGATCAAAATCAAAAGACTCCAAAATTCCATCCACATGGAGTTTCTTCATGGTTTCTTTCCAATATAATTTAAACGGCGATATCACTTCCTAAGTGATATTTCAATCAATTCGTCTTTCGACATCTTTAGCACTAGTTTTATGGATATGATGTCTCCAACGAGATTTGCGAATCATCCATCTTTTATGAATTACGGAAATTATTTGAACAACCCTTTTGTTCTCATAATACCTGATAAAACAAATCTTGAAGGCAAGCTTTGATGTTTAACGAGCAACACAATAACCCTTTATTTGTTCTCGATGAACATCATCACATATTCTTTTGCTAGTTACTTAGGCCATTGTAGTTCATGAATTGTGTTGTTTCGTATGACAATTCACACCAACAAATTCAGTATCAAATACTTAAGAACCACATTGTTTAATAAGCAAAGAATATAGCCATAACATGTATAACATCTATATACTTAAACTGAACAATTCTAGTCTTTTCTTTTCTGCCATATATTTATGAGATTCTCTTTCAGTATTTCCTTTTATGTTTGAAAGAATCTATCAACATCAATAGTGGAGTCATACATATGACACATAATCCAAAGCGTGTATAATTAAATACCAATGTCTTTGGACTTGCACCTTGAAGTAGATCACCATCATGAAATGTTTGGTGTTCTTCCAAATTCCTTTCTTTAGTAATCTCTTGGTGTAGTAAATATTTTACCTACATCAAATATTCACCCTTATCATGGAATTATCCATGATCAAGCTACTTTTAGCTTATAAAGATGAATCGTGAGTATAATGTTGCTATCCAAAACCTTTTGGTGGATTAGGACAACAAGTGTCTCCAATCTTGTGTAAATTCTCATCAAATATGAGAACATGACTTTTGCCATATTATACTCTATCATGTTGCAACCAAAACTTCGTTTCAGATATCACAATATCTTCCACACATCATGGTTTCTGAAACAAATCTTTCAGATCCTAGATAACCTTGATATTAAGACAATCCTTTGAATATCAAGAATCATGGAGACAAACATGATACTTATATACTAACACTTGGAATTGTTACTCTTGATTTAATACTAATTATTAAACCTCATGAAGTAACCGGAACTTACTGAAAGTTTGCAATAGGACTTTTAAACTTTAGATTAACACTTCAAAACAATACGATACCAGTTCGTAAAGTAACTAACCAGAATTCTATAGTTCTATCATCTCAATTATAACTAAGCGTAAGGTGGTAAACGGATGCCAATGACTACAACAACTATGCAAATTCACTTTGATTTAGTTTATGATAAATTGAGTTCTAATTAATAATTAAATTAATCTAGGTGAACTCCCACTCAAAACAATATCCCTTACATTGTTTTAGTGATCACACGAACCAAATCCACCACATCAAAACCGATCATCACGAGAGTTGATATAGCTTCAATGGCGAACAATCAACATGTTCATCATATCTACTATATGACTCATGCTCTACCTTTCGGTAATCCGTGTTCCTGAGGCCATGTCTGTACATGCTAGGCTCGTCAAGATCAAACCTTAGTTTCCGCATGAGCAAATCTGGCTTGCTCACGTTGTATACACTTGTAGAATCTAACACACCCGATCATCACGTGGTGCTTCGAAACAACAAGCTTTAGCAACGGTGCTAACTAAGGGTGAACACTTTATGACTTGAAATTCATGTGCATGAGGGATCATCTTATAATGCTACCGTCGTCTACTAAGCAATACAAGATGCATAAAAGGATTAACATCACATGCAATTCATAATATGTGATATGATATGGCCTTTCTTCTTTGTGCTTCCAATCTCCATCTTCTAGCACGAACATGATCTCCATCATCACCGACATTGCATCAAGGTCAATGACGCCTCTCCATGGTTGTCGTCCACCGGCTTCAACTATTACAACTACTTTGAATAGACACGCGGGTCTTAACAGAAATTAAAGACAACCATATGGCTCCTGCCGGTTGCCAACTTACAATAAGGAACATTGCATACATCATATATAATCACAATCATGGCCATATCACATCACTGCACACCCCTGCAAAACAAAGTTAGACGCCTCTACTTTCTTTGCATATTTTACGTGGTTTGGGGCTTTCAATAAGTGTCGTTCTAACTTACGAACAAGAACCACAACATTGATACTAG
Organism: Avena sativa; assembly: GCA_916181665.1. Classification (NCBI taxonomy): domain Eukaryota; kingdom Viridiplantae; phylum Streptophyta; class Magnoliopsida; order Poales; family Poaceae; genus Avena; species Avena sativa. The sequence goes on along the minus strand of OV702284.1, from coordinate 356,461,973 downwards.
TATTGTTAATCACCCGTTGTAAATTGGATCTTAACTATGCTAGGAGAAACAGGCACCCGCAAAGCCACTTATGCAATACAAGTTGCATGTCAAGCGTGGAGCAAGTCTCATGAACGATGTCATGTAAGGTTAGCCCGGGCCGCTTCATCCCAACATACCGCAAGATGCAAAGTACACAAGAAGCAATCAACAATAAAAGCATCAACGCCCACAATGACCATTGTGTTCTACTCGTGCAACAGATCTACATATAGACACGGCTCTGATACCACTGTAGGGGTTCGTAGCATGGAAAACAAAAAATTTCTATCGCATACAAACAAACAAGCCAAGATCTATCTACTAGATTGTAGCAACGAGTTGATGGAATAACTTACCCTCGAAGATTCCAAAGCGGTTAACGAGAGTAGATTCTCGTGGGTGATGTAGTCGTACTCTTTTCGATCTCAAGATCGCGTAGACGATCCTTCCGGCGCTGCGTTCCGGCAGCGCTTCCGCAGTCGGTCACACGTTCGGTACTCGACGAAGACCTTCCTCTCCCTTGTTCCAGCAGGCAGCGGAGGTTGTAGCACTCTCCTCGCGATTCCGGCAGCACAACGGCGTGGTACCGGAAGTAGAGGAGAGATCCCGCAGGGCTTCGCCTTAAGCCGGAGCGAGTATGGTGGAGTATGAGAGAGAGCTATTAGTGGTCTAGGGATTAGACACACCTATTAGAAGGCTCTAAACCGAAGGCTATGGCAATTAGAATCTCTAAACCAAAACGGCTCTAAACCGGAGATTAGAGGATAGGAACTTGTGTGTCTAGAAGAGGAGGCCCTGCCCCTCCTTTTATGGGTGGAGAGGGCCGGCGGCCAAGGGGAGGGAGGGGAGTCCCTCCCCAACTCGGTTTGGAGAGGAGGGACTCCTCCCCAAAGTCGGTTTCAATCTCCTCTTGCTTGTTTCCCTCAGTTTCCTATTTTAGCCGTTTGACTTTCAAACTGGCCGTTTGACTTTTCAAACTAGGATTTGAGTAAATCCTCTATTTGGTACAGCAATGACACTTAGTACATGATGCAATCATACCAACTTGATATAACACATTCATGTACCCCTTCCCCCCCGGAGTGCCGGACATTCCGGAACCTTCTAGAACATTCCCGATGAAAACACCGGAATCATTTCCGAACTCCGAAACGGGACTTTCCTTATATGAATCTTATTCTCCGGACCATTCCGGATCACCTCGTGATATCCCGGATCCCATCCGAGACTCCGAACAACATTCGGTCTCTTTCTCATAATACCATAACTACTCAAACAACGTCGAATCCTTAAGTGTGTCTCCCTGCGGTTCGTGAATTATGCGGACATGATCGAGACACTTCTCCGATCAATAACCAATAGAGGAATCTGGAAATTCATATGGCTCCCACATATTTCTACGATTACTTTGCGATCGAATGAACCACTTACATACGATACCAATTTTCCTTTGTCTCACGATAGTTTACTTATCCGAGGTTATGATCGTCGGTATCTCTGCATACCTAGTTCAACCTCGTTACTGATAAGTACTCTTTTCTTGTTCCCGTGATATGTGATCCCTTGTGAGCCAGTCACATGCTTGCAAGCTAATTGGATGACATTTCACCGAGAGGGCCCAGAGTATATCTATCCGTCATATGGATGGACAAATCCCACTCTTGATCCATGTGTTTCAACCAATACTTTCTGAACACTCAATGCCACCTTTATAGCCACCCTGTTACGGTGTGGTCTTTGATGACATCAAAGCATCCATCCGGAAAAGGTGATATGCATGATCTCATGGTCGAAGGAATTAGGTTACTATGTATCAGAAAGCATATAGGAACTGAACTATTGAAATGACTTGATCTTTATGCTACGCTTATCTATAGGAGTATGTCCATCACATCATTCTCCTAATGATATGATCCTGTCTGTTAATAACATCTCTATGTTCATGATCAGGAAACCATGATCATATATTAACCAACAAGCTAGTTTAACAAGAGGCTTTACTAGGGACTCTTATTTTAGTTTACAAATAACACAAGTATTAATGTTTCCAGTTAATACAATTATAGCATGGTATGTAAACATTTATCATAAGTGTGAAGATATGATAATAACCACTTTATTATTGCCTCTTGGGCATATCTCCAACACTTTATAGCGCTCAAGAGATCCATCAGAGCGGGTCTTAATTTTATAGACCCACTTACACGTGATAGGACGAACACCGGGAGGGGGAGAAACAAGATCCCAAGTGTCAGTGCGCTCAAGCGTAGCAAGCTCCTCAGCCATGGCCAGCTGCCATTCAGGATGATGCTCAGCATCCCGATAAGAAGTCGGCTCAGAGACAGCAGAAAGACCATACTGACTAGGAGAGTAACGGTTGGGGGTACGACGCTGACGAACAAGACGAGTACAGGAAAGCTCGTCAGAAGAAGACGACTCATGAGACGATGATGAAGAAGAAGGGATAGTAGAGGAAGACTCTAGAGAGCGAGGAGAACTAGGGGAACTAGACGGAGTAGAGGAGGATGGTGTCGAAGAAGAGACATCAGGGGGAGGGGGTCCTGAAGAAGACACAATAGGAGTAGAAGGAGGTGTGTCAGGAAAAAGAAGAAAAGAGATATCTTCCACCGGGTAGGTACCAGCGGTGGGACGAGGATAGAAAGGGCGCGTCTCATCAAAAGTAACGTCGCGAGAGATACGCATCCGACTACCAATAGGGTCCCAACAGCGATAGCCCTTATGCTCATCACTGTATCCAAGGAAGACACACTCAACAGACTGAGCGGTCAGTTTGGTGCGTTCGCCGGGGGCAAGGAGAACATAGCAAACACAACCAAACAAGCGAAACATAGAGTAGTCGGGAGAATGAACAGATAGACGCTCAAGAGGGATACCACCCTGCAGAGCGGCAAAAGGCTGAATATTGATGAGGTAAGCCGACGTAGCGACAGCCTCAGCCCAGAAATGCGGCAGAAGAGAAGAAGCAATCATCATGGCACGAGTGGTCTCAAGAAGATGGTGATGCTTACGCTCAGCAACGCCATTCTGGGCATGTGCGCCAGGACAGGAGAACTGAGCAAGGGTACCCTGCTCAACAAGGACACCTCGGAACATCTGGGAGATATACTCACCAGCAGAATTAGCACGAAACACACGAATGGGTGTAGAATATTGAGTACGGACCATGGCTGCAAAGCGCTGATATATGGAGAGCACTTCACTGCGAGAGCGCATAAAATACAACCAAGTGTACCGAGAAAAATCATCTATGAATAAAATATAGTAGCAATGGCCCCCTTTCGAAGCGAAAGGAGCCGGACCCCAAACATCAGAATGAACTAAATCAAAAGGTCACTGAGATACAGACGCGCTAGTAGGATAGGGAAGCTGAATCTGTTTGCCCAACCTATAGCCCTGACAATGTAAAGACCCATCTCCTGAGACAGACCCCAGAAGACCACGATGAACTAATGACGACAGGCGAGAGTCACAAAGGTGACCAAGACGATGATGCCACTGCTGAAAAGAGCTGGTAGCAGAGGCGACGACCGGAAAAGAACTGGCAGATGAAGTGGAATCGAAAGGAACACGAAGCCAGTCTAACTCCCAAAGTCCTGAAGAGTCACGGCTGCGAGGGCCAGCTCCAACCAGGGCCTGTGTGCGACGATCCTGGACAACACAAGAATCAACATCAAGAATGACGCGACAACCAGAGTCAGTAAGCTGGCTAGCAGAGAACAAATTCATCTTAAGACGAGGAACATGAGAAATTTTAGGAACAGAAAAAGAAGAAGTGGAAAGGGTGCCCCGACTAGAAACAGGAAGAGAGGTACCATCGGCCGTGAGAACACGGACAGGAGAAGGGAGAGAACAAATAGCGGACAGAAGAGAAGACTCAGAGATCATATGAAAAGAAGCCCCAGAATCCAGATACCACGGAGACGTACCTGACTGTATAGAAGGTGGTGGTCGCGCAGTGCCTGAAGAATCAGTCACAGAACCGGCAGTGCCCGTCGAAGAAGAGCATGTAGCAGCAAGCAGACCACGAAGACTCCTGATAATGTCCTGATCGGAGAGAGCAACTGCTGAAGATCCGGAAGGAGCCGACTGCCCACGAGCCTAGTGCTGCTGACGTAAACTGGGATCCCGTGTATAACAGGTGGCCCAAGTGTGGCCATCCTTGTTACAGTAAGAGCAGTGACGAAGAGAACCACGGTGACCCTGACCACGATCCTGCTGGTGCTGACTCGGACCCTGAAACTGCTGGTGTTGACTTTTACCCTGACCTGGAGGAGTGGGTAGTATCGGCGGCGGCACAGAGGACCGCGGCTGAGTCGAGGGAGCAGACGGTAGAGGAGGACCACGAGTAGCAAGCACAGACGGAACCACAAGAAGACCAGAACCACGGAGACGAGTCTCCTCAGCCCAAAGCTTATACAACACCTTAGAGAGCGGAACACGACCACGAGCATTCAACTGAGCACGCCAGGGCTCGAACTCCTGGCAGAGCCGAGACAGAAACTCATAAATGCGGTGGAACTCCAAATCCAAGCGCACAATCTGGCAGCACGAGCATGTGCCACAAACAGCAGTACGAAGAGAATCAAGCTGACGGCAGATAGCAGCACTCTGAGTATAGAAATCATCAATAGTGGAATCACCCTGCTGAAGAGCATGCTCCTGGCGAACCACGGACAGGTAAAGAGCATCCCCAGATGGCTGATAGCGCTGATGAAGATGTGCCCACTGAACGGCAATAGTAGGGAGACTCATAAACTCAGCAGCAAACTGGGGCAGAACACTGGAGGTGAGAACAGCAGCAGCACGAGCATCCTCATCGACCCACTGAGTGTAGGCAGTCAGATCGTGGCGATAGGCCTCGAGATCAACAGAATACTGTTTGAACTTCAACTCATAAGCAGCAACAGCACTATCATCGGTACTCTGAGCAGCATCCTTGGCCTCCTGAGAAGTATCAGCATCGAGAACAATCGGCGTCGGTGGAAGAGGAGCCACAGGAGCAGGGGGCATGACGGACAGGAGACCTCACCGGAGAGCACACCCCAAAGACGGAGACCGCGCATGTGAACACGCATAAAGGCAGCGAAATCGGGATAATTCGCGCCATCGAAGATCACCTGGCAGCGAGGAATCGCAACATAGCCCGATGCAGAAGACATCTCTCTCTCACTTTAACTCTCGATCTCAGATTCGATCGGAACTGCAGCCGGATGGATCAGTCGATCCCGATCGAGAAACAGGGGGCCGGCGGGAGGCACGGCGACGGGAGGCCGGCTGAGGAAGACCGGCGGCGGGGGAGGACCGGCGGGGCGCGGCTGCGGTAGATCCGAGGCGCGACCGGCGGCAGATCCAAGGCGGGGCGCGACAGATCCGATGCGGGGCGTGGCAGATCCGAGGCGGTGCGGGGCGGGGCGGCGGACGGACTAGGCGGGCGGCAGTAGCCCTCGACGGAGGAGGAGCGGCGGCGGCGGGCAAACCAGGCGGGCGGCAGCAGCCCACGACGGAGGAGAAGCGGCGGCGGCGACCGGCGGCGACGACGACAGCAAGCCGTCGGCGGCAGGGACGGTGGCGGCTACAGCGACGAAGTTGCGAAAAAAAGGCTAACCTAGGTCTGATACCATGTTAGGAATAGACAACTTGTATTCCTCTAGGCTCAAAGGCCACAATATATAGTCCATGTACAGATGGAAATATGCAGGAAAACCTTTAACAAATAAGGACATATAATATATAAATATACATCTAACACTTCTACTTGTGGTGAAAAGGATAGAGAGCCGAGAAGAAGAGGAGAAAATCCGAGATAGAGGTGCAAGTCGATGCTCTTAAGGAGAATATTGTTCCGTTCCCTTTCTGCTTCTTAGAGACGTAGACAATTTTTTTTGGAAATGGAGAAATGCAGATATATGTTTATTTTTCAATTTTGATTCAAGTTTAGCAAGCGACCTTCTTAACCATGGCACGTGCCAAAAAAAAAAATCTCGGCATCTATATAATAGGGGTAGATATAGGGAACACAGTACCCTACTTCATTGATCAGTACGCTATCAGTTAGTTCATCGATCTGTTCGGATCGGACAGAGCAGAGGACAGAGTATAGTCCAGAAAGAGAAATGGAGCAGAGAGCAAAGATGGAGGTGTCGAGGATGGCTTCTGATGCGCCCCCGGAGGCAGTCGAGCCTAGGAAGAAGAGCAACTTCATGTACGCCTGCACCTGCGCCGTCTTCGCTTCCATGGCCACCATCGTCCTCGGCTATGGTACATATGTTCCTCCGTTCTCATATCAATTTCTCATCTTCCTCCTTCCGCTATGCATTTGGGTTGGATCACGTATGCTGTTCCGTCTTTTCAGACGTTGGGGTGATGAGCGGGGCGTCGCTGTACATCCAGAAAGACCTGCAGATCACGGACATGCAGGTGGAGATCATGATCGGCATCCTCAGCTTGTACGCGCTTGTAGGATCCTTCGCCGCCGCGAGGACATCCGACTGGATCGGCCGCCGCTACACCGTCGTGATCGCGGCGGCCACCTTCTTCTCCGGCTCCTTGCTCATGGGCTTCGCGGTCAACTACGCCATGCTCATGGTCGGCCGCTTCGTGACCGGCATCGGCGTCGGATACGCGATTATGGTCGCGCCGGTGTACACCGCCGAGGTGTCCCCGGCGTCGGCCCGCGGCTTGCTCACGTCTTTCACGGAGGTGTTCATCAACTTCGGCATCCTCCTCGGCTACGTCTCCAACTTTGCCTTTGCGCGCCTGCCGCTCCACCTCAGCTGGCGCGTCATGCTCGGCATCGGCGCACTCCCGTCAGCCCTGCTCGCGCTCATGGTGTTCGGCATGCCGGAGTCGCCCCGCTGGCTCGTCATGAAAGGCCGCCTCGCCGACGCCAGGGTCGTGCTTGGCAAGACCTCCGATACGCCAGAGGAGGCCGTGGAACGCCTTGACCAAATCAAGGCCGCCGCCGGCATCCCCAAGGACATGGACGGCGACGTGGTAGATGTGCCCAAGAAAGACGGCAGCGAAGAGAAGCGGGTGTGGAAGGAGCTCATCTTCTCGGCGTCCCCAGCCATGCGGCGCATCTTGGTCGCGGCGCTCGGCATCCATTTCTTCCAGCAGGCGACGGGCTCTGACTCGGTCGTGCTCTACAGCCCACGGGTGTTCAAGAGCGCGGGCATCACGGGCGACAACCAGCTCCTCGGCGCGACCTGCGCCGTGGGGGTCACCAAGACACTCTTCATCCTGGTGGCAACGTTCCAACTGGACCGCGCCGGCCGGCGGCCGCTGCTGCTTGCCAGCACCGGCGGCATGTTCCTCTGTCTCATCGGCCTCGGGACGGGCCTCACCATCGTTGGGCAACACCCGGACACGAAGATCCCTTGGGCCATCGGCCTGTGCATCCTGTGCATCTTAGCCTACGTGGCATTCTTCTCCATCGGCCTCGGCCCCATCACGAGCGTCTACACCTCGGAGATCTTCCCGCTGCGGGTGCGCGCGCTGGGCTACGCGGTCAGCGCGTCGTGCAACCGGGTGACCAGTGCCGCCGTCTCCATGTCCTTCCTGTCCTTGTCCAAGGCCATCACAATCGGCGGCAGCTTCTTCCTGTACGCCGGCATCACCGCTCTCGGGCTCACGTTCTTCTGCACCTTCATTCCGGAGACGCGCGGGCTGCCGCTCGAGGACATAGGGAAGCTTTTTGGCATGACCGAAGACACGGCCATGGAAGCAGAAGACACGGCCGTGGAAGCAGAAGGCACCGCCACGAAAGACAAGGTGAAAGCAGTGGAGATGAGCTAGAAAACCAAAAATTATCAAACTACTGCTATTGCTATTGTGTGCCACAGATTTTTTTTTAAAGGAGCATATATATATATATATATATATATATATATATATATATATATATATAAGATATAAATGACACCCAATTTCTGCAACAACGTATTACTCTAATGACATTACATATGCACACAGCCAAAAAAAAATTACAGAAAAAAAGTTCTGCTTTAGTGATCTATGCCCTACATCAGCGACCAAACACCACCAAGACAACACCAGAAATCTATCCTCTCCAAAAGCGACGCCTCCAAGAAGGGAACAATGCAACAGCGACGTTATCGCCCTAATCATCGATCATAGGTTTTCACACTGGAGAAAGTCCGTGCTGAAAAAACAATGCCTTCAACAAGGTCATTAACGAAAAACTTGCCATTATTCATAGAAATTGCTTTCCTCTCCCGCTTTATATATAAATAAAACCACATCAACCGAAAAGATACATGATGTGAGACCCCTTACAAAGTAGATCAAGGTAAACAAAAAAATTGCAAAAATCCAAACCTGCCATCAAAGATAATAATCCGAGGCGGGGGTGAACCGGGGCTCCACGACGACGCCCTCCAAGTGGGTAACGACGCATCGCACCACCACCGCCGCCGAGACCGAAGGTAAAGGCCTTTCACCTGGAGCACTATCGCGGGGAAGGTAGCCGCTGCGGCACCCCCTAAGAGGGGTAACGATACCCGCAGTCATCGCCGATGTTCGTGCCGAAGAACTCAATTTTCGCTCGAAAAAATCTCCGTACCGCTCCCCATCTTCCTTTGACGGCCACTGTCCCCGAGTTAGGTCTCTACACATGATCCGGAAGCTGTCGAAGCCGAAGCGCTACCAACACCAAAGTCCCCCAACGTCTGCTCCTCACCATTCACATGGCCGAAGATAGGAACCACCACCATCATCACCTCGCTCTCCGAAGAGTCACCCACGTGGTCCACTTTCCGGGCCGCCTCCCGGGCATCCACAAACTCGAGCCAAAGCTCGGACCAATGCCGCATCACATAGCCGATGAGTAGGACGGGGTAGGCCAATCACAGAATTGCAGGCATCGAGCCGCATGGAAGCCTAGGGGAGGGGAAATTCCCTCCATCACCCATGGGGTGTACCGACCATACGAAGTAGCAGTACTGACTATGCCCGGATCAGGGCCGACCAGACCTAGATCATGCCTAGATCGGGGCCCTGCCAGTTCCGCCGTCACGCTGCAACGGCCAGGCCACCCTCACCGCTGTCCTCCTGCAGCCCACATCATCGCTACCTGGTCGTCGCTGCTCTGGCTGTGCTGCCATGCTTCGTCGCCGGATCTTCAGCTAAGTCGCCAATGCTTATCCCGCCCCCGAGCTAGGGGCCGGTTGAGGCCTGCGCGCCATGACCAGGAGGGGCACCACTCTCGCGTCGCTCGGGGACTACACACCTTAGATGCGCCACTGCCGATCGAGTTCGCCGCCATCTACACCAAAAATAGGCTGCAATATGCATTTTTACGGCCACATTCTAAACCATTGCACGTTCTACTTTGCTACAATCCTAAATTCATCAAACATGTTGACCTTTTTAGGCACAGACCCAACCTAATCACTATTAGTAGCTCCATGGAGGTCAGTAACCACCTTAGAAATCCTTAGTTCCTCAGAATATCTTGCTCTTTTAGCTGCTTTCTCCCCAGCAGCTTTCATCTTCTCAGCCTTCTTCACCTTTTTAGCTTGTCTCTTCTTTTCTTCAGCTTCTCTCTTCTTCTCAATCACCTCCTTCTTTACTTCTGTAGTGATTTTTCATGTCTCTACTCTTGGTTTCATCTTCAGCTTAGCATCTGCTCTTTTCTCCTCCCTTCTCTCAGCAGCATCTCTTCTTCTTACTTGAGATTGTTCTAACTTTTCTCTGTTCTTTCTCTATCTTTGTCTTCTTCCTCCTATTCTCTTCTAGAATATGTAGTGTACTTCGCTTCCAAGACTGCAATCTTCCCGTCTCCATGCTCTTTGTTTCCCTAATCTTGCATGGCCTATAACTGCCTTCCAAGTCACCTTGATTGAGCGTTGCAGGTCTAGATTTAGCTTTACTCATGCTAGCTCATGCATCAGCAATGAAGGTGGACTTTGGTATGGGCCCTGCTATAGTCTCTATAGGAATAGTTCTCTATATATACAGAAAAGCAATGTCAGAAAAATAACCAAGACTGTCTAGAAAAGCTACAAAATCAAGATAAGCAAGACTATCTGTTGAGACATGCTTCTAACAACAGGATCATAGAGAAGAATTGGAGATCTCTGCATTGTTGATGTTGTCTTTTGGTAGCTCCTCCCAGAATCGTAGAGAAGAATGAACATTAAGATATAATTCAAAGAAGAATTAACATTAGGATAAGCATGAACATTAAAAAACATTCGGAGAAGCATGAACATTAAGACAACATGAATACTTCCTTATTAAGACTTTCCTTGCGGTTGCGGAGGGGGGGTAGGCACATCTATTGTCCTAGGATCGGCGAGACTTTATTCCGCTTGCATCCACTAATGTCCGATAAGGCTCTCCCCAATATGAGCAATGCATAATAACTCCATGCATATATATCCTTTTCCTCTCCCTCTTGCATCTACTTCCCTTGGAGATTTCCTTATACATATTGTTGGCCTCACCCATATGCTACTTATATTCAAGAGTTAGAATTTATTTCCCATTCATTTTTACCCATGTTGTCTTATCTTTGCATGGATAGACAATGTTTCCATAGGATTTCTTGTACATGTCAACTGAGTAGCACTTGCACATGGTCTATAGGGTTCCAGTCTTCTACCTATAGGCACACAAGGTTTTGGAACCCTATAGACCATGTGTTGGCCAGAAGGGGATGCAGTCACCGCCCCTAGGTGTTGGTCATGGTCATCAGAGACGCAATTGATGATGATAAGAAGGAGAGAGAATCGGACATTTGCGACTATCTTCTCCTCCTTGTCATCATCAACCGCGTATCAGATGATCATGGTCAACACCTAGGGGCGGTAACTGCGTACCCTTCGGGTGCCTCTCTCCCCCCCCCCCCCCCGCAATCACAACGGGAGTGTCGTGGACACAGGTGATGACACGGATATTGTTGACTGGAGTTGTTGCAATGTGTAGTTGTAGACATTGTTGTTGATGTCGATGTCGAGGTAGCCGATCATGATATAGCCATGGTCGAGGTGGGTGTGGTAGATATCGTAGTCGTCGTAGGTTATGTGACCGCCACTGCTGGAGGCACAAAAAATATGCGCGTTTTTTGGACGGAGCTGTAGTTGTTGACGTTTGGAACCTTGTAGAAGTACCGTCGAGGTCGTCTATTGGACGCGGTCATAAGTGAGACCACCAGTTTTGCCAGGACCGGAGGAACCCACCAAGCATACAAGGTTTTGCCAAAAACGTATGCGCTGTTGTAGGGGCATCACAATTGTGACATCGGTTTGTTGATGCAGTCGTCGGTGTCGTAGACGCGGCCATGCCGTCGGGGTTGTGGATGCGGCCATACCCTCGTCGTGCCTTACAGTTATACTGTCAGAGGGTGTCGTAATTGTATGTATGTGGACGGATGTAGCGACGATTTGTCGATGAAGACGTTGGTGAAGACCACGTTGATGTAGACCTTGGCGATGATGTGTCGGCGATGTTGTAGTAGGCGTGACGTAGATCAACGCTTGTAGGCGTCCCTTGTGGCGACGATGGTGCCAATGCCGTGCTTGTAGTTTGACGGTGTCATACAGCTTGATGTAGTCGTTCAGCATGAAGTTGTGGTTCGGCTCGATGATATCCAATGCATAATTGGTGTTGGTGCAATCGTGGGTAGATGGAGTAGTCCTCCATGGTGATGGTGCATGGATCGTGTCTGCCTCATGGATGGAGTCTGAAACATGTGGACTCAGGTTCAAGATGTCGGTGCCGAGGATTCATATACCTACAGGTATATCTTTTATTTTCAACACGTATACTTGGAGCATACTCACGGGCCCTCCTTTAGTTCATGACATGCACGAGCAGGAGTTGAACTTGGAATCGCTCCCGCGATCGATCAGCGTGAAGGTAGCATGCTAGAGTCCTCTACTGCACGCAGGTGTAGTCGCCGAAGACCTATGCCATGTGTGGAGGCTGATGCTGCTCTGTCCCATTGAGGCAGATGTGACCTAGCGTCGATCTGTTGTGGAAGCCGTGCGTCGTGTCCTGGAGCATCATGTGCGTCGCCATGCACGATATGAAGTTGATTAATTCGGATGGATTTATGCACCAGTTTAGTCGCGTCGGTGGAGGGTCGTGAAGAATTTATTGGACTAATCTGGATCTAATTTAAATAATTGGAATCTCAAAAATTGATCTAATCCATGAACACGAAAACTGAATCAAAGAACCAATCTAATCATTGATTTCAATCGGGTGTCGTGCCCTCGAGGAGAGGAGATAGATCTCCCCGGGGCGGCACGGTGTGGAAGTGATGGAAGCCCTAGGATTTTCGTCGTGAGACTAACCGCTCCGATGTCATATAGAAAATATTGAATGCCTAATATTTTGTTGTATTGGTTTGGTTGACCCTTGGAGGATATATTATTCTAACACTACCCTCATACATGGGATTGCATGTGGGCAAGGGATGCCACTCTTTTCCCATCTCTTGCAAGTGCATGTTTCATGAGTGATATCAACAATGTAATCTGTTGGAGTTGAGTTGAACACTTCACCAACTGAGAAAAGACCATCAACTACTCCTTTTACATAGTTATTATTTGAACACTCAATGTTTTTGTATAGTTTCTTCTGGATCTTGGGGAATAAGGGACCTGGCCAGCCTTTTGCTCTATTCCTATTAGTGTAGTGTCTGGTCATCAACTTATCTTTAACATTAACATGCATTTCTATCATTGGCAGTTCCCTAGCATCCAAAACATACCTACAATTGCAAACTTGAATTACATTCAATGAACCATGATCAACTAAGTTAGGTAAAGAATGTTTAACTAGATTCAGTAGAGCATCATGAACTACATTCAGTGAAGAATGATCACTTACTTTTTAAAGACCTCACAATTGTTGTTCAACAAGATATCACACTTGGCCAGGTTACTTTGGAAAGCCCTAACCTTGGTCTTGGGATCCAAAGCATCTAAACAATCATAAGCATGAAGGTTTAAGGCCTTCATGTGTTCCATGTTATTCTCACAACTTTGCTAATCCTAGCAATCACATATATTTGATTCTTTAGTGCATCTCCTATGAACAGATGCTACATGTTTTTCCCTAAGTGCATCACACAAAACCTATGTTTAGATTTTAGAAATTTCTCCCTAAGCCGACTACATTAGTAGGCTGATAGCTGTGAGATTTGACACATTTTTTATGGTTTCTATTAATGGTTTTCGTTTGGATTTGATGGTTTTCATTTGGATTTGATGGTTTTTTATCTTTACCTAACGCTAATACTTCGGTAGAAAAGGAAACTTGGTTTTTAATGTGTGTTTTAGGTTCTAAACATCAACAGAGGGTTTTAATAGCAAAAACACAATATTCAGACGAAAACAAGCAAGTATCTTTTTGGAAGCAATCGAGGGAGGCATATAGTAGCTTTAACGAGCAACTATACGACGGGAATATTTTCTCCGGCCGTATAGTTTACATCAGCTTCGTCTTGTTAAAAGGGACAACTTTCATGAAGAGGTGAGAGTCGAAAACAAAATACAGAAGTTACCATCCCATCCAGAAGGGAGAAAGAAGAGATCCGAAGAAGAAGGAGAAGACGTTCTTCATCTCGCTCCACGATCTTCGACCTCCTAGCCACCACATCTCCATAGCCATTACTTATACTTGAGAGAGAGAGATCTCCACCTTGCAAGACTAGGGTTTGAGATTGTTCTTCCCATCTTGAATTGTGTTGGATTTATTTCTATTCTTATTGTGTATCTCCACGGTAATATCAATAAGAACTCCCTTTATTTAATTATATCAATGATGCTTTCTTCTCTCATGTGTGAATAAGTTCCCTTGGGCGTGGTAGTTGTAAGGGATTGGTGATATGTGATGTGCCTATACAATTTCCATTAAGTTTGTGGTTGATTTTAATTACTATATTATGTGTGTTTGACTATCTGTGGGATGCCTAATGCTTGTTGTCCAATTAAGGGCCCAAACAACATGATGCTTTGTTCTACATAGATAGGATCTTGTTTGCTAGCAGACCGGCGACCCCCGAGTGACATGGGGATATCAATGGGAAACTAGTTTGACTCGAGGATCACAAGGAACCATGGTGCCTATTGCATTAGTCCGATCCAAGGAGCTTAATTGCTAAGCAACCTGAAGGATCTTAATCGTCTAGTGACTGACCATGGTTTTGGTAACAAGCTAGTAGGATTATTGAAGTTGGGATGAAATCTACCAAGAGGAGTTCCGGCTAATTATGGATTGCTCGCATACACATATAATTATAAGATTATAACGGTTACACTTATCACTCATCCACCTAGAACATTCACTATCACCATGAACTAAATCTCCTCGCGCCTACTTTGTCATCTGCAGAAAACAACAAACAAATCATTCTTTACTTTTATGCTCTTTATTTTTGAAGTTTACAGTTTAGTTCTATTTAAATACATTCCTTTAATCCAAATTCTATTCTTATTTCAACACTTGCATTCAATTCACTCAAAGACCTGTGACAACTTTGAGTGTGACAGTGACTTCACCCATAAACACTTACCTTTGGGCTCCCTGTGGGATCGACATCTTAACTTCAAAACTAGCTACAAATGATCTAGCACTTCCAGCCATCAGGCTATTTTCTAGTGCCATTGCCGAGGAGCTAAGCGCTAAGTGTTTGTCTCTTGACATTTCAAGTGTTACTATTACAAGATGGTCTCCTTAGGAGACAAAGGGTCTACATGCTCTGGTAGGACTTACCTACCAGATTATCTTGATAGCGTACCTGTTCAAAGGCGCGAGGAAATTATTGAAAAACTTTTGATATCGAACAAGGTTGAAGTTCAAAACCTAAGTGAATTCATGGAAATCATGTCCATTCATAGGACAACTCACAAGAAACCTGAGAAAACTCTCAGAGAATACAGTGCTCCAAATTCTGCTTTTCTTAAACAACCAATATAATTTCCTAATACTGGAGTTAGAGAATATCGATTTGATGGTGAGATTATTAAAATCTTGCAGGAAAAAGCTTTCAGCAGAAGGGAAGATGAAGACCCATGAAGACATCTTAGAGAATTCGAAAATGTGATAACATCACTTGGACTAAAAGGTTTTCCAAGAGACTTCTCTCGTCTAAAATTATTTCGTTGGTCTCTTAAAGGTAAGGCTCTGGATTGGTTATATTCTCTCCCTCGTCATTACATTAAATGTTGGGAAAACTGTATTGTTAAATTCATAAACAGGTTTAATCCTTTTAAAAAGGTAACTAGAACTAGAAATAATATAGGCAACTTCAGTCAAAACGTGGGAGAAAACTACCCACAAGCATGGGATAGATTCTTTGTAATGATCAATAGTATTCCTAATCATGGCTATTCTGAATCAACCATTTGCCATTTATTTTACCACGGTCTTAATACACAATGAAGAGAGTTGCTTGATTTATCATCAGGAGGATCGATAAATACTTTAACTGTTAAAGCAAGTTGGGAATTGATGTCTACTAGGGCTAATAATGATTCTTTATATAATCCTGATTTTGACACTAAGCCGTAAAAGGGAATACTTCGTATAATTCCTGATTTTATGCCGGAAGCACGCAAAACCATGAAATAAAAAGGTATACCTTCTGAACTTGTTAAGGAAAACAAAGTAGATTTGATACAAGTCTTTACTGAAGAAGATGAAACTAGAAAAGTTTTTCAATAATTAAAACATCGACATGCTAAAACTCATAATAACTTGCATAAGAAATTTCAAAGACATAAGAAGATTTTAGCAGAATTAACGGAAAATTACGATGATATTGGCCAAGAAATAAAATTATTTCACAAGTACGTTAGTATGATTGAAACCCAATGTGAACAAATAGCATCTGGTTATCAAATTTTTCTTCAAGATGATATACAAAATCCTATTTCTACTAATGTTGTTACAAGGAGAGGTGTAGTTGTTACAGAACCATTAGGACTACGAGAATATGAAGCTGAAAAAGATCGAAGAGAAAAGGCCTTTCTCAAAGCAAGCCAAGAAGATGACACGCTGGTGGATCCTCAAGATGAAACTGCTCAAGAAACACAAGACCAAACCTTGGAAGAGCAAAATGATGCATAGGAAAACCGCTATGACTCTGATGCAGAGACCGTTGATCCAAGAGAAGAAAAAGAGACAAGCAATGAAGATGAAGTTGTTGCAGTAGAAAAGAAGAAAGGCGATAAGCAGCAACAAAAGAAAACAACTAAAGAGCTTGATCCCCCACAAAAGGTAAAAGATAAGAATAAGCAAGGTGAGCAAAAGCTTCCTTATCCAAATCGAAAAAAATAAAGCACCGGATCAGGTAATCTATGATTTTTTCAAAAAGGCACTTGGTGACCTTCGTCTAGAAATTCCGTTTGCGGATGCAATAAAAGTTCCTACCTATTCTAAATTTCTCCGTGATATCATCAATAGAAAGAAAGAAATAACTGAAACCATTGCCATGGTGACTAGTTATCCTGCTAATGGGAAATTATTGCCTAAGTCGGGAGATCCCGGAATACTAACTATTTCATGTTCAATAGGCAAAACTGATATTCATAATGCCTTGTGTTATTTAGGTGCATGAGTTAGTGGAATGTCATATTACCTCTATGAAAGGTTAGGATTAGGGGAATATTCTCCCACTTCTATCACTTTACAGATGGATGACAAATCCACTAAACAACCTATTGGTATGATCGAGGATGTTCTACTTAGAATAGATGAGCATGTTATTCCCACTGATTTTATTATTCTTGAAATGCCGAAGGATGAAAAATTATCTTCAATCTTTATGATGCTGAAATCATCCGGTATTTTCCAAAGAAACAAGAAGCAGGAGAAAGGCATATTCCACTGGCAAAAAGAGTCCATGTGATAAGTGCCTTTGATAAAGGGCAACCCAAGGTAAGAATTCGAGAACAGAGAAAGGGTTGATATATTCAACCATTCTTAATAAATGCTTAATGGGAGTCAACCCATCACAATGATAAAATAAAGTTAAATAATAAAAATTTCATCGCATTCCTACAACTTATTCACACACATTATTGCGGAAGCGCGCCCATGAAGATGCAACTGTCAAAAATTAGTAGAAATATCGACTGAATAAGCATAGATTTAGTGTAGAAAATAAAGTTTGAGTTTTATATGCAGAAACTAGCTTAATCACATTGTTCAGATAAAAAAGTGCATATCTGAAAATTTGGGCAAAAAAGCATGTTCCAGGAGTTGTAACGACCAACTATATGGCGGGAATATATATTCCAGCCATATAGTTGTAGTCGTATAGTTATCGATAAAACTCTCAAAATAGGGGTCTCGGGATACAGAAGGTTTAACGACCAAATATACGGCGGGACCATTTTGGTCCAGTTGTATAGTTGTGCCCGTATAGTTGCGATCTAGCATGGAGAAACCCTAATCCTTGCTACCGCCGCAACTATATGGCGAGAGCTACCTAACACGCCCGTATAGTTTACGTCGTATAGTTCGACACGACCACTTAAACGCACTAGGGCAGCTAGGGCATCTCCTCCTCCCCATTATTTATCTCATATTATCTCTCCAAACCTCTCAAAATCCACCTAGAACTCTTCATTCTTCACGGATTTCATTCGTTTGAGTGGGGGAATCAGCAGATCGATATGTTTCTCTCCCTGTCCATGAGTTATTTTCAGAATTCCATGGTTGAAATCCTAAACCCTAAACCTCCTCCCCATTATTTATCTCATAGTATCTCTCTAAACCTCTCAAAATCCACCTAGAACTCTTCATTCTTCGCGGATTTCATTCGTTTGAGTGGGGGAATCAGCAGATCGGTATGTTTCTCTCCCTATCCATGATTTATTTTCAGAATTCCATGGTTGAAATCCTCTCATTGAATTAGTGGATGAACTCAAGCTTGTTTGATTTTCTCTTTTGATTTCTCACGTTAGGATCGAATTCCTCCACGTAGAATTGTTCATATATCATGTAGAAACTATATGTCTAAGGTTTTATGTTGAAATTTCTCAGTGCATCAAGATGAACAAGCTTGGTAGTATTTTTCGCAAGAGGAAGCGCCAACGTGGTGAAGGCTCGGGGCTCCGGGCCAAGCTCGACAACAAGTACGCCATGGTTTTAGCGAGGAAGGTGTTGCCCACATGATGGGCCGATGATGGCTTTCTCAGCGCAGCAGGGTTCAGGGCGGACTTCGACCACATGTGTGAAAATTCAGGGCTATCCAACCTCGCCTATGCAAGACACTACACCTACACTGAGCTCACCCATGAGTTCCTCGTCTCCTTCTACGACGACTACAAGGAGAAAGGTAATGCATGCACGGTAAGTTTCACTGTTAACCAGTGGCCATATCAAATCACTTTTCTACAATTTTGTGAAGATTTTGGATTCCCTCAAGAAGGGGAATCAACTGTTACAAACTTGTATAGCGTCTCAAGTGGAGAAACTTGGGAGGTTATTTATGTTAATGGTGGCAGGGACTTCTACCAGAAGAAGATGTCCACCATTAAGAACCCGACCATTCGCTACTTCGTTTTGTTTCTTCTAACACTTTGTTGGGAAGATGAAATACCGGCTCTATGTCCAATGTATACATGGCCATGATCACCAAGTCACTCTTCCCGGATGCATCGCAGAGTCCCACTCCTGCAGCTATATTCCTCCAGCACCTCCACCACCAGAGCAACAAGAAGAAAGGTGATATTCACATCGATGGATTGGTAACCCACCTACTCCAAGCCCATGGAATTCTGGTACCTATTGTGCAACATGTTGATGGCTCCATACTTATGGATATCAAATATATAACTGCTTGTGGCTTCCTCGGTGTATACCGAGCTAATAGGATGCTCCGAGCCTATCAATTTGGTTATCTTGATGTTGCACAGGATGAGCAGGTGCCATTTCCTTGTCCACAAGCCTTCTCGATTCAGGAGAGGAACAATTGGATCCTCACCAAGGATCAAGTGACGAAGATCATGGCAGCACTCTATCCTGACTCCGAGGAAGATAAAGAAGGAGAGCAGCAGGATGAGCAGGAGCAGGAGTAGGAGTACAACCCTGCCTGGAAAGGACAACAACATCAGGAGGGACCTTGGGACCCATGGCCCAATCAGCAGCAACAGCAGCAGGGGTTAAACAATGTGCCCTATGAAGATTTTCTGCAGCTCAACCAACGCGTTGGGGAGATCGACCAAACTCTGCATGGAGTGAATGAGGATGTGAGTGCCTTAACTCACAACTTAAGTCACTTCATGACCTACTTCCCTGACTACTACCAGCAGCATTCGTACCCTCCGCCGAACGACGACAACAACTAAGCATGGCGATATCCTAAGCTTGGGGGAGTTTTGAAAACCTCCAAACTTTGCAATCATATTTTTATTTTTTATTTTGATTTATTTCACTTCTTCAAAAATTGCATATTTACTTTCAGTTTGCATTCTTAAACCAAAAACACAAAAACATTAGTTGTAACCTTTATTATGAATTTGTTTCTTTGTTTCTCTTGGCGATTGCTCAGTTTTAGATGACCTAGCAATGGGGAAATATAGAGGTGGTTCAACTCAATTACGAGAACGAAGCAAGCAAGAGGAGGTATCACATTCCTTTCATCACCTCTTCTGCAACCTTAAATTGATCCTACAACTATTTACTCGCTTGCATTTGAGTCACTCCCCACTTAGCTTGTTATCTTATAAATTTTATTCCTTTGCCAGCATCCCCTTTTAGCTTTGAAATAATAAGCAATGAACTTGGTTAAAATATTTTCAACATTTTTACAACAAGAAAAAGCATCCAAGAGATGACTTGAGTCCATGTTTAGACCAAAGGATTTGATTATAGAAACTACTCAACCCCATTGAGCTTAATTTAAATAGACTCGATAACACTCTTGAATAAAATTGTCTGATAAAATGGATGCTTCAAAGTAGTAGAGATTATGCCACTTCTTTTTCTAATAATTACAGTAAGATATTGCTTTACATGTGTCATTACAACACTGTCGTACTCTATGGGGAACTATTAACTCCGCTGGCCAATGAACGATCTAAATGTGGGAAACCACTTGATTTCAGCTATTGAGTTATGTAAGCATCTGTAGCTGTAATGCTATGAAGGGCAAAATTTTAGTCTCCTCATGGTTTCACGTTCCAAGTGAAGTTGTAGTACTCCTCTGACCCACTATTGCTCAACAGTTATCTATTGGCATGGTCACGAGTGTGCAACACAGTCTCAATTAACAAGTTAAAAACAGTGGCATGATTTCTCTATGAAAGAGCTGGAGTTTTTGAAAAACAAGGAAAGGAAAAAGGTGCTTTGAGAGTCTTGGAATTTTGACGTGGGAGTAGATGAATTGTTCTTAAGTTAAATATTTTTTGTGCCAATTTGAGTACTCTTAATTGATTAAAGGAACAAGAGCAAAAAGTTTTTATCTCTCAATAAGAGAAAAACCAAAAGGATTTGTTTCACTTTCCTTGCTAAAATTTTGACACTTGCTCAGGCATATAATTTATTTGCTACCAAGATATACGTGGTTTGGAAGTGAACTCAGTGCAATCTTGTGAATACTTGTATAATCATGTTTAAGATTGCAGGAATTGTGAAGAAAAGAATTTGGCACCAATTCGAGCTTGTAAGTTCTTTTATTTCAGTCTCGAATCTCCACCATCGTTTCTTATTTCCTTGTCACTCGAGGGCGAGCAACATTTAAGCTTGGGGGAGTTGATAGCTGTGAGATTCGTTTTTTATGGTTTCTATTGATGGTTTTCATTTGGATTTGATGGTTTTCTAGCTTTACCTAACGCTAATACTTAGCAAAGAAAACTTGGTTTTTAATGTGTGTTTCAGGTTCTGAACATCAACAAAGGATTTTAACAGCAAAAACATAATGTTCAAACAAAAACAAGCAAGTCTATTTTTGGAAGCAATCGAGGGAGGCATATAGTAGCTTTAACGAGCAACTATACGGCAGGAATATTCTTCGGCCGTATAGTTCCCACCGTATAGTTGCCATTAACTTCGTCTTGTTAAAAGGGACAACTTTCATGAAGAGGCGAGAGTCGAAAACAGAACACAGTAGCCACCATCCCATCTAGAAGGGAGAAAGAAGAGATCCAGAGAATAAGGAGAAGACGTTCTTCATATCGCTCCAAGATCTTCGACCTCCTAGCCACCACACCTCCATAGCCATTACTTGTATTTGAGAGAGAGATCTCCACCTTGCAAGACTAGGGTTTAAGATTGTTCTTCCCATCTTGAATTGTGTTGGATTTATTTCTATTCTTATTGTGGATCTCCACAGTAATATCAAGAAGAACTCCCTTTATTTAATTATATCGATGATGCTTTCTGCTCTCATGTGTGAGTAAGTTTCCTTGGGCGTGGGAGATGTAAGGATTGGTGAGATGTGATTTGCCTATACAATTTCCATTAACTTTGTGGTTGATTTTAATTACTATATTATGTGTGTCTGACTATCTGTGGGATGCCTAATGCTTCTTGTCCAAATAAGGGCCCAAACAACATGATGTTTTGTTCTACATAGATAGGATCTTGTTCGCTAGCAGACCGGCGAACCTCGAGTGACACGGGGATATCAATGGGAAACTAGTTTGACTCCAGGATCACGAGGAACCACGGTGCCTATTGTATTAGTCCGATCCAAGGAGCTTAGTTGCTAAGCAACCTGAAGGATCTTAATCATCTACTGATTGACCATGGTTTTGGTAACAGGCTAGTAGGATTATTGAAGTTGGGATGAAATCTACCAAGAGGAGTTCCGGCTAATAATGGGTTGCTCGCATACACATATACTTATAAGATTATAATTGTTACACTTATCACTCATTTACCTGGCACATTCACTATCACCATGAACTAAATCTCCCCGCGCCTACTTTGTCATCTACAGAAAAAAAAACAAATCGTTCTTTCCTTTTATGCTTTTTATTTTCGAAGTTTACATTTTAGTTCTATTTAAATACATTCTTTTAATCCAAATTCTATTCTTATTTCAACACTTGCTGTCAATTCACTCGAAGACCTGTGACAACTTTGAGTGTGACAGAGACTTCACCCATAAACACTTACCTTTGAGCTCGCTGTGGGATCGACATCTTAACTTCGAAACTAGCTACAAACAATTTGTGCACTTGCAGCCATCATAGGCCCCTATAGAAGTAAATAGGAGCACGAGTCAATACAAGAAAAGTAGAAAAAACAATATTTACATTAGTGTTACAGATGTACCATGGTTAGGCCATGGTTCCTCAGAGGAACAGAATTAGACTCTCAGAGTGTCTACAAAACTTTTATAGTCTCTCTAAGTTTTGATTTGACCCTGCAACTTAGTAAATCTGAATATACTAGAAAATGAACTAGCCAGCTCTTTGTCGAAGGGGCCACTCCATCAAAATGCTTCATGTTCCTTTATTTCCATATATTCCATGCACCCATGATCATATATTCCAGAACAGGGGTACCCTCCAAGCATTACTAGCTTTTGCAATTCTTCACTCAAGCCAAGAGTAAGGTCCCACTTAATATCCAGTACATAACAACACAATTTGCTGAATGTACATTCAAAGAACAAATGGTCCCTAGTTTCTCTAGTCTGATGGCACAGAACACACTTGTCATATAGAATAGGACATTGTCGGTGAGATAGCATGTCATGTGTTCAATCTGTCCACAATAAGCAGCCAAGCAAAAATCTTTTGTTTCATTACACATTTAATATTCCATATAAGCGGTAAACTTGGGTTTGGGATCACCTCTCTGAAGTAAAAATCATAAAACTTCTTCACTCTGTATGTGTTCTGCCCCCATACATAGCTCCACTCATCACACATGCTACTATCTCTTTCCGTTTGCAGTAGTTTGTTCTGAAGTTCTGTTAGTTCTGATCCAGCTTCTTCAGAAAATAGTAGGAAGAAATGTTTAGAGATTACTTCTCTCTCAGCATAGTGTAACACAGAGCAGTTTTATTTTAGTGCAAACGAGAAAAGATGCGGGAAGGTCTCCTGTGGAATGTTGCCATCCATCCAACAATCTTTCCGAACTAAAATAGTGTCTCCCATATTGACTGAGCATTTGGTAATTCCTCTGTATATATATCAAATAAGCTTCTCATGTTTATCCACCAAAAATATCTGCATGGTCTCTTGGCATGAGGGATACCATTTTGGTAGTATTTCTACCAGACAAGCATTACCCATGGCACATCATGCTTGTTAAAAATTTATGTATTCTGGAGGTTGGTGACCGTATTGATCTTCTATGACATGTTTAAGTATCACAGGTGCATTCTACTCATACCAATGTATAGAGCGAAATAAAACCACTGGTTTCAGTAAGACCACTGGTTTCAAGAAGGACAAGAAGGGTAACTTCAAAAGGGGTGGCAAATCTGTTGCTGTACCCGAGAAGAAGACCTGAGCTGGCCCTAAGACTGATACCAAGTGCTACTATTGTAAGGGGACTGGCCATTGGAAGCGCAACTGCCCCAAGTATTTGGCTGACAAGAAGGCCAACAAGATGAACAAAGGTATATATGATATACATGTTATTGATGTGTACTTGACTAGTACTCGTAGTAGCACCTGCGTATTTTATACTGATTTGGTTGCTAATATATGTAACTCGAAACAGGGGCTGCAGAACAAGCGACTACTAGCAAAGGGTGAGGTCCAGATGCGTGTCGGTGGATCAAAAGCTGATGTGATCGTCGTCGGAACGCTGCATCTCCATCTGTCGTCAGGATTAGTTTTAATCCTAAATAAATGTTATTTGGTGCCTACGTTGAGCATGAACATTGTATCTAGATTGTGTTTATTGCAAGACAATTATTCCTTTAAATCGGAAAACAATGGTTGTTCGATTTATATAAATAATATATTTTATGGTCATGCGCTTGTGATGAATGGTTTTTATTTGGTATCTTGATAATAGTGATACACATATCCATAATATAGATGCCAAAATGATTAAACTTGATGATGATATATCCACATATCTGTGGCACCGCCGTCTAGGTCATATTAGCGTAAAACGCATGAAGAAACTCCATTCTGATGGACTCTTGGAATCACTTGATTTTGACTCACTTGATACATGTGAGCCATGCCTTATGGGCAAGATGACTAGAACCCCGTTTTTCGGTACAATGGAGCGGGCGACTAATTTATTGGAAATTATACATACCGATATATGTGGTCCGATGAGTGTGTCGGCGTGAGGTGGATATCGTTGTTTTGTTACTTTCACGGATGATTTGAGTAGATATGGGTATATCTATTTGATGAAACACAGATCTGAAATCTTTGAAAAGTTTAAGGAATTTCAGAATAAAGTGGAAAATCATCATAATAGAAATATTAAATTTCTACGATTAGATCGTAGGGGTGAATATCTAAATTACAAGTTTGGCACACATATGAGAGAGTGTGGAATAGTTTCACAACTCACGCCTGCCGGAACACCACAACATAATGTTATATTGGAGCGTCGTAATCGTACCTTATTAGATATGGTTGAATCTATGATGTCTCTATCTGACTTGCCAATTTCTTTTTGGAGTTATGCACTAGAAACCGCTGCATTCACTTTAAATAGGACACCATCTAAATCCGTTGAAATGACACCATATGAATTATGGTTTGGAAACAAACCTAAGTTGTCATTTCTTAAAGTTTGGGGATGCGATGTTTATGTGAATAAACTTCAGCCGGTTAAACTCGAACCCAAAGCGGAAAAATGCGTCTTCGTAGGATAACCTAAAGAAAAAATGGGGTATTCCTTCTATCACAAATCCGAGGGCAGGGTTTTTGTTGCAAAGAATGAATCCTTTATAGAGAAAGAGTTTCTCGTAAAAGGTGTGAGTAGTCGGAAGGTATAACTCGAAGAGGTTATTGAACCTTCTCTTCATGAAAAGGCGAGTAGCGTAGCGCCAGAAATTGTCCCGGAGTTGACTTCACCGAATGAAAAAGGAACTAATGATAAAGATCATGAAATTCCAAAAGAGGATACTACAAAACCTCGCAGGTCAAGTAGGGCACGTGCAGCTCCAGAACTGTTCGAAAATCCTGTCATGAATTTCATGGTAGATGAAAATAATGACCCTACGACGTATGAAGAAGCGATGATGAGCCTGGATTCCAACAAATGGCTGGAAGCCATGCAATACGAGATGGAATCCATGTACGAAAACTAGGTTTGGACCTTGGTGGACTTACCTCACGACCAAAAGGCCGTTGAGAATAAATGGATTTTCAAGAAGAAAACTAATGCTGATGGTAACATGACCATCTATAAAGCTCGTCGCAAAGGGGTTTCGAAAAATTCAAGGAGTTTACTAAGATGAGACATTCTCTCCCCTAGCAATGCTAAAGTTGGTTAGGATTATGTTAGCAATTGCTGCATTTTTCGATTATGAAATTTGGCAGATGGATGTCAAAACCGCGTTCCTCAATGGTAATATTGAGGAAGAGTTGTATATGGTAAAACCAAAGGGTTTTATCGATCCTAAAGATGCTAGCAAGGTATGCAAACTTTAGCATTCCGTCTATGGACTGAAGCAAGCATCCTGGAGTTGGAATCTCCGCTTTGATGAAGTGATCAAAGGGTTTGGATTTGTCCAAACTTACAGAGAATATTGTATTTACAAGAAAGTTAGTGGGAGATCTATGGAATTTCTAATATTATATGTGGGTGACATATTGTTGATTGGAAATGATATAGATCTTTTAAGATTAAAAGTTATCTAAACAGCAAATTTTCAATGAAGGACCTTGGTAAATCATCATATATATTAGGCATCAAGATCTACAGGGATAGATCAAGACGTCTAATTGGGCTATCGCAAAGTACATACCTTGATAAGATTTTAAAGAAGTTTTAAATAGAAGGAAATAAGAAAGGGTTCTTACCTATGTTGCAAGGCAAGACATTGAGTAAGACTCAAATTCCGGCTATGGCGGAAGAAAGAGAGATAATGGATATAATCCCCTATGCCTCAGCCATAGGCTCTATAATATGTGCCATGCTATGTACAAGACCGGATGTGGAACATGCTATTAGTTTGACTAGTAGATACCAATCTGATCCAAGTTCGAAACAGATAGCAGTTAAGAATATCCTTAAGCACTTAAGAAGGAATAAGGATATGTTTCTCGTGTACGGAGGTGAAGAAGAGCTCATCGCTAAGTGTTATGTCGATGCTAGCTTCAACACCGATCCGAATGACTCTAAGTCTCAATCCGGATACGTATTTCTCATGAATGGAGAAGCAATTAGTTGGAGGAGCTCCAAACAACCCGTAGTGGCAGGATCAACAACGGAGGCAGAATATGTTGTTGCTTCGGAAGCAACAAAGGAAGCAGTCTGGATAAAGGTGTTTATAACCACACCTAGGTGTGGTTCCTAGCGCATTGGACCCAATGGTGATCTATTGTGACAACAATCGAGCCATATCCAACGCCAAGGAACCAAGGTCTCACAAGAATTTCAAGCATATCAAGTGCTGGTTTCACTCCATCCGCGAGCATGTCAAGGATGGAGATATAAAGATTTGTAAAGTACACATGGATCTAAATATGGCAGATCCGTTGACTAAAACTCTCCCCAAAGCAAAACACGATCAACACCAAAACTCCATGGGTGTTAGATTTATCACAATATAAACTAGAGACTGAAGGGAATATGCCCGAGAGGCAATAATAAAGTTGTTATTATCGTATTCCAAGTATATGATAGATGTTTATTTTATATGCTATAATTGTATTAATAGGAAACGTTAATAGTCCCTCCGCTCCTTAGAATAAGGCCTATAAATTTAGTCAAAAGTCAAACATTGCAAAGTTTGACTAAATTTTTAGAAAAACTATAAACCTCTATAGGGTCAAATCAATCTTATTTGATACATTATGAAATATATTTTCGTACTATAGCTATCTACTATCATAGTTATTGATAGTTTTTATTATAAACTTGGGCAAAGTTTGCACTCTTTCACTTTTGACTATTCTAAGGAATGGAGGTAGTACATGTGTGTTTAATAAACAAATAAAGTGTTCCTAGTTATGCCTCTCATATAAACTAGCTCGTTGATTAACATGATGATCAAGGTTTCCTGATCATGGACATTGGATGTTGTTAATAATAAGGTCACAACATTGGTGGAATGATGTGATCAACATTCATCCGAAGTATAGTAATACGATCAAAGCCATTATGTTTAAATTACCATAACATCATTACAAGTGACTCTAGTCCTTATACCATGAGATCATGTCAATCACTAACATATGAAGAGTAGCTTGATAACATCAAACATCACACCATAACAGGGTGACTATAAAGGTGGGTTCATATACTCCGATAATGTTATGTAAAGGCTCATGGATCAAGAGTGGGATTTGTCCATACAAATAACAGAGAGATATACTCTGGTCCCTCTCAGTGATATCACATCGATATAGCTTGCAAGCAAGTGATGGAGATCACTAGAATGTTATATCACGGGAACGAGAAAGGAGTACATGTCGGTAACGAGATCAAACTAGGTATGGGGATACCGATGATCGAATCTCAAACATGTAAAATATCGCGAGACAAAAGGATTTAGTTGCAATGTCAAGGTTCTCACGATCATAAGAAGTCAACATTGAATGTGTAGGAGTTAGTACGGATCTCCAGGCCCTGCTACTGATTATTGATCGGAGAGGGGTCTCGATCATGTCTGCATTATTTGCGAACCATAGGGTGACACACTTAAGGGATATCGACACCATTTGGAGCAAATGAGTTGCTAGAAAAAGAATATCGAAGAGCTAGAATTGTTTTAATGTACACCGGAATTGTTTTGGGTGAAATTGCTGAAATTGGTTCTGCATGTGAAATTGAAAAGTAGCAAGGAGTTTTATGTGAATGTTTGTTAATTAATTTAATTGACAAAATTCTGAATAAATAAATAAAAGAGTTTTATTTAAAGAGAGATTATATTAAATTTGGTGGAATTTAATGGATTTTGAGTGGAGGAAATGGAGAGTCATTTTGTGAGTGGGAGATCCACTCAGATGAATGGAGGAAGGGTTTGGGGCAGTCACCTTGGCCGCCGGACATGGACCTTGGGTGCCCCCTCCTCCTATAAAAGGCTCCCCTCTCCCTCCCTCTCACTCACATCTCCTCGTGAAGGATCTCTCTCCCCCTCTAGTACTATTTCCCCATGGTCTCGGCTTAGCGAGATACATGTTTTCGGTCGCTTTTTCTGGAGCGAGGATCTGCTGCTTACGCTACACTACTGGAGCGAGGCCACGGAGGTTGTCGAGGTCCCGAACGTGTGCGATCATGGATTATCCGCTAAGTTGAGGTGCTGCCGGACTTCCACACGATCTTGAGATCGGCAAGAGATCGGCTACATCACCAACTAGTCCATACTCATAAAGTTTTGTCGGTCTTCAAGGGTATGTATTCTGGATGTATATCCACCCGTTGATTTTATGTAGATAGATGGATTATGGCGTATACAGTTCGCATCGTAGAATTTTGTTTTGTTTTCTATGCTATGAACCCAACATCGATGTAGCCAAGTTCAGCCCCTCTCGATTTACGAAAAGACCTACTCCTACTAGATTGTATTGCCTAGAATAGATTAGAAGGCTTGCCGGAGGCGGAGTATTGACTAGAGCTAGGGCGTGATTTTATGTAACCTTTAAGGTTCCTTCCCTAGGATTTATATAGATGATCTGGCTAGGGTTTACAAGATAGATACCGAGTTGGTTAGGGTACCGAGTCCAACTAGGTTATGACCAAGGCTTCGACTTTTACTCCAAGTTGATACTCAACTGGGCCTTCGAGTCGAGCAACCATATTCCCGTGTAAGTCCATCTCCACGAGGCGGCCACGAGCGTGTCATGAGCCACCCTGGTGCACGGTCCAACTCGGCTCCTTGGGCCTACCCGGTTGGGTAGTCCCTTGTTAATTTCAATACTTCATTAGCTACTTTCGGGTGAGAACAAGCCATTTTATTGGAATTTCATCTTCTTAGTCTCTGTACCATTAGAAATAAGCTCAGAATAGAGTCTTTTTTCACCGATGTTTTCTAACTGTTAGTTTAAATTGTTACCTCCGACCACCAGCGGAAGCCGTTATGTGTATCTATAGACGAGGAGGCCTTGCACTAGACGACTGGCGAATTTTGTGCCTCCCTCGACTAGCTCCAAGTTGCTGCAACCAATCCTCCATGATCTACTCACACTTCAGTTTTTGTTTGGGTTGTAATATTTTATTACTTTGATCCTCTTATTTGTTTCGTGACTGAGGTCGTAAACCCTTCATGCCGTATTTGACTTTATTTATAAAATCAGAAGCATGCCCTTTTCTTTAAAACTAAATGGCAAACCGCTGAGTGAGAGTGGGAAGTGTTTTGAATTCCTATGATGACCTCTTTCGAGCCTGTAAAGAGTAGTCGGCCCGAAATGAACCCCAAACTTCACTCTCCGTAATTAATATTTTATATTTTCTTTTCATCAACAAAATCGCCACTTTTCCACTAGGAAAAAAAACTGCACTCTCCCATGCTACCACACCAAAATCAAACACACAAAACCGATCACCGTTCTCGAAAAAGAGGTCAAGCACCACATGGCAGGGTCTAAATATGACAAACAAATATTGTAGATTATCACTGCACATGCATCGCCACAAACAATATGTAAATTTTTGTTGCACACATGCATGGCCACAAGCCTACAAAAACCATTAGGCAGTCCCAGCCTCGGTTGAAATGATCAGATATACAGTATATAATCTACTCCAATCAGCGCGGTACACTAAACACTGAGCCCGTTCTGACAAGCTGGTCGAAAACGCTGAAGCGCTACCAATAAACTTCGTATCAGGTACCTGCAGCTGTCTGCTTACGTTTCTTTCAAGATTCCGTTTCCCGTGATCAGGTCGCTCAACTTGAATATCTGCTGCGGTAGCCGACCGTTGCCGTTTTGTAATATGGACGCATGATGGAATATAATCGTCGCGAGCTGAAAGTACACCCAAGTCTTTACATAGATACAGATAGGCTTGCTTGACTCACTACGACACTACGTCGGCAGGCAGATTCCTTGAACCACCGCCAGTTTTCTTCCTAACCACATCTCGCATGGCAGTGGGCCAGTTCTCTTCTCCTAACCATGCTAAGCGAGTACGAGACAAACGCCGAAGAAGTACACCTCATCTACAGTCTACTACAGTTCTACACACCGCCCGGCCGGCGACAGTTGGCCTTGACATTGGCATTGCCGGATCGTTCACAAATCACAACCTACCCGGACACTCCAAAGCGCGAAATATACATACTTTAAACATTTAAGAACTAACGTACTAGCCATTTAAACATTTAAGAACTAACGTACTAGCCATTTAACGTCTCGATCTAGCTGGAGCTTGCCATCGCCCTCCAGCAGCACCGGCCGGAATCAGCGAATCTTCCCACGTTACTTCGTCGTCCGTGTGGCACAGTGGCAGCTAGCTAGCCGAGACGGATACAGCAAAAGTCTTCGCGTCGCAATCTGGTAAAATCTGCGGTCGATCGATCAGTTGGTGGCAGCCATTTCTACCTTCTTCTCCTTCGCAACATCGTCGTCGTGGTGGGCTTCCGCGGCGCCGGCCTTGGAGCCGAACAGCTGGCTCATGTCCTCCAGCGTATGCCCGCGGGTCTCGGGCAGGTATGTGAAGAAGAACACCCAGGCGAAGGAGGCTATGCCGGCGAAGAGGAAGAAGGCGCCGCCGATGGTGATGGCCTTGGAGAGCGACAGGAAGGTCATGGAGATGACGCCGCTGGTGAGGCGGTTGAGGGCCACGCCGAGCGAGCATCCCAGCGCGCGCACGTGGAGCGGGAAGATCTCGGAGCTGTACACCCACGTGATGGGGCCGAGGCCGATGGAGAAGAAGGCCACGTAGGCCATGATGCAGAAGATGCACAGCACGATGGCCCAGGTGATCTTCTCGTCCGGGTGGTTGCTGACGACCGTGAGCCCCGCGGCGAGGCCGACGAGGGAGACGATCATGCCGCCCGTGCTGGCCAGCAGCAGCGGCCGCCGGCCGATGCGGTCGAGGAGGAACGTGGCCACCAGGATGAAGATCGTCTTGGTGGCCCCGACGGCCACGGTGGTGCCGAGGAGGCGGTTGTCGCCCGTGATGCCCGCGCTCTTGAACACGCGCGGGCTGTAGAGCACGACGGCATCGATGCCCGACGCCTGCTGGAAGAAGTGGATGCCGATCCCGGAGATGAGGATGTGCCGCATGGCCGAGGTCGGGGAGAAGATGAGCTCCTTCCACACACGCTTCTCCTCGGAGGCTCCTTCGTTATTGGGCACGGCGACCACGTCGCCGTCGAGGTCGAGAGGGATGCCGGCTGCGGTCTTGATGTCGGCGAGGCGCTCGGCGGCCTCCTCTGGCGAGTCCGAGGTCTTGGCGAGGACGACCTTGGCGTCCGCGAGGCGTCCCTTCATGACGAGCCATCGGGGAGACTCCGGCATGCCGAGGACCATGAAGCCGAGCAGCACGGATGGCCCCGCTCCGATGCCGAGCATGACGCGCCAGCCGAGTTTGAGCGAGAGGCGGGCGAAGGCGAAGTTGGAGACGTATCCCAGAAGGATGCCGAAGTTGATGAAGACCTCCGGGAAGGAGGTGAGGAAGCCGCGGGCGGAGGAAGGGGACACCTCGGCGGTGTAGACGGGCGCGATCATGAGCGCGTATCCGACGCCGATGCCGGCGACGAAGCGGGCGAACATGAGCATGCCGTAGTTGACGGAGAAGCCCATGAGGAGGGCGCCCACGAAGAAGATGACGGCGGCGAGGACGATGGTGAGGCGGCGGCCGATCCAGTCGGACGTCCTCCCGGCCGCGAAGGAGCCGATGAGGGAGTAGACGTTGAGGATGCCGGTGAGGACCTCCACCTTCGTGTCCGAGATCCTGAGGTCTTTCTGGATGTACAGCGACGCCCCGCTCATCACCCCGATGTCTGCAGACAGTGTGCACACGCACCCATGATCAGCCCATGCAGCAACGTACGTACGCGCAGAGAGGAATAGTATTGTACAGTATAGTCGTGGTGAATGAATGGGTGGATGAACGTACCGTAGCCGAGGAGGATGGAGGTCATGGAGGCGAGGATAGCGCAGGCGAAGGCGAACCTGACGTTGCCCTTCTTCTTGGGCTCGACGGCCGCCGGGAGCGCGTCGGAGGCCATTGTCAACGTACGCCGCTCTGTTCCTAGCTCGAGGTTCTGCGGACCACTTACAGTTTGGTGGTGCTCGAGAGCTGGTCTCTATGTGGTACTGAGGTGTTGCATTGCAGGGGACGCATTTATAGACACGGGATGCATTGACAGGAGATGGGCGTTCTGAGACAAGGGAGGGAGCAGAAGCTCCAGTAGTATATGTAGACACGGGCCCACTTAGCAGCGGGCCGCAGTACAGTACTGGCCAATCGTGCCGTTGAATAGTCAGCAGCGAGCCACGGGGGTGTAGCTATCTCCTAGTTGTATCTCGCAAAATATACGCACGTCTGCCTTTGCTGCCACAGTCCTATAGGCGATCACAATTGACAAATCTACCTCACGACGGATCGGTCTTCGTCTCGTTGGACCGGCGTTCCTGGAGTAGTTTGGACGTGATTATGTCATGGACCGTATGGGCAACAGTCCCAGGTCGCATGGGCCATGGCGAGAAGTGGGCTACGGGCCAAGGTATGACAGCAGGACGAGGCGAGCTGCCTGACTTAAAAGGAGATAGCGGGCAACCGGAAGGGGGGTGGACGAACTAGGCCCTGAACTGGAGACCCCTGGCAAGGGCGGACACGGCTCCCTCTCCCCCCTGATCTCTCTCCTCGGCATCACCTCTTCTCATACCAGATAGTTGAAGCTAGAACTAATCCCAAATCCTCCAAACCTTCCTGTATGAGTGGCTTTTTACCAACTTGATGGTAAGAAATCCCGGGACCTAGAAATTCATTTCGTACAACTGAACCTTTTCAAACTGTTTCTTTTTGAGAACCAAAAAAACTTGTGCCAAAATAACGGATGCGAAGAAGAACAAAAGGCCTTGGACGCGTAA